>OX451736.1:266614860-267830512 GCA_948472305.1 Vicia faba
CTCAATTAGGAGTGCTTTCACTTCTTCTTTCCCCTTGGATAGGTTCGGGAACAATTCTTGAAGTTGAGCATTTTGGGTCTGAAGACCTATGGCAGTCTGTTCTAGAGCCATCTCTACTGAAATAAACAGTAAGCAGATGAGAAACCTGTGTGGGGAAAACCTGTCATGATATGATGTATGATATGTGGATGCAATATTTTCAAGGATCTCTCAGAGTAAACACAAGAAGATGTTAGAATTTAAACCTTGATCATAACTTTGATTGGAGAACTTTGTATCATTGGATGTCCTTCCACGAGAATCAAGCTCACCATACCAAGTGGGTCATAGCCCTTGACTCAAGTTATCGTGCTTTGGTCTTTGACGGTGTTTGGTTAGAGGAAAATAAATCCTCTTGCCCCTTGATGGGTGTCTGGTTCATCATGTCCCTGCATCATAGGCCCTTGAGATCCTTGAAATGGTTATTGACAATGTTATGGTATGATGTCATGATGTTATGTACAAGTAGTCATACACAAGCAAAAGCAAACAAGTCATTATGTACAAACAAAGCAAAGAAGTCCTTATGTTTAGGCTTGTATGGAGTCATAGGTAAGTACCATCTTGAAGTTTAGTTGGCTCAACCTGTCCTAGAAATAGTAATCGGGTTCTAAGTAGTCTCAATATCATTGATATCTCTTCATTGGGCATTGTATGAGTATAATCAATCTTTTCTTGTGGCTGAAATATCCCAAAAGTCCAATCTCAATGAGTGTAGTATTGAGTATTAAGCCATCTTCAGCTTTACACCAAAGTAGGCTATCTCACTACTTCCTAATGGCCAAGTGTTGTTCAATTAAGGTTCTATGGTCAGTTAGTGCTTCATGACACCGCTCAGCGGTTCCGTGTTCTCCTCGATTCAACACAAGGGATACCGGTACCAACAAATGTGTAACACTAACATAGCCATTGCTTCAACCATATCGGTCTATGCCGTACATTTTCTACAATCTATTGCTACTTACCTAAAAGGTGCCCCAGATCCGGGTGTAGGATCAAAAACCCAAACAAGGACCCAAAATGTAAAGCAAGCAAGTCAAACAAAGAAAGCATTTTAAAGGTGATCTAGCTCTAAGGTAACCCCACTTTTAAGTCTTTCCCCAGCAGAGTCGCCAGTTCTGTAATACGGTGGGAGAATTGACTTAGGTGTTTTGCGTTTGATCACAATTGTTGCGGATAGTAAGATTCGCCACCGGCTTTTCTTTTATCCAATAAAGGAAAGGGTGAAAAGAACAGGAAAGACCTTTGAGATTTTTTTCTTGAGTTCGGGGGGTAGGTTATGAAAAGGGAAGGTGTTAGCACCCTTTTCATCTGTAGTTATCTACGGAATCTTAGTTGCTTGCTAGATCACTTAAAAAATGCTTTGTTTGAAAAGGTGTTTGTGGTGGGAGTAAGTTTGAAAATATTTTGAAAATGCCTTTGTTGCGGCTAAATTTATAATGATTATCGTCTCTATAAGAATTTATACAAAGTGCTAGTTTTTGAAAATAGTTCAAAGAGATGTTTGTGTTTGAAGATGGTTTTTGAAAGTGTAAGTGTGAAAATGGTTTTATTTTGCGAGCAAGCAACTACGAGCGTCCTACCTACTCAAAAGGTCTATGTTCTTTTCCTCCTCCTTTAGATGTTGCTATATTACCATTGATTGGTAAGAAGCCCAATCATTGGATGTGAAGGGACGAGCATGGGTCATCATATAGTCATAGAAGGCAACTTATGAGACGTTTTAGCAATTTTCGTAAGGAACTAGATCATTTACCGGAGGCAACATCGAAGGACATCGAGGGACTACAATCTTTTTTATCGAGGGTCTTTGCTAAAACGCCCATATTCGAGGGACATGACTATTTTCCGAGGCAACATGCGAGGTTACCCTAGAGGTGCACGTGTGTGAATAATGTGTTTGATTACATATATTTTTGTCTTTTAAAATAGTGTTTTCTAACAGTTGATTTTATATTGCCATACACACCCTAATTACTATCAACTTATATTAAAGCGGTAAATTGCGGAAATTAAAATCCTAAGTTATTACATCATTAGGGGATGGGGGATACCAATGTATAAATGGGGATTGCAAGAAATTAAACCTAATAATCTATTACAACCATATTGAATAAATGTATAAGAAATGACATGAATATAATGTACAAGGAATATAAAAAGAAATGGATTTTTCTTTGGATTTTTGTTAGGAAAATTGTTTTGACCTAATTAACCTAAAGAGATATGATTAATAAAAAAATAGAAAAATTAATCCTAAGTTAAAAGGAAATCAATTAATCAAGAAATAATTTTTTAGGTTTTCTTATGGAAGGCTTTTGGTTAATTAAAATAAATATGAAAATAAAAAACGCAAAAGAGAGAAAAAAACCAATCTTTCGACAGCATGTGTCGAAGCATGTTTCGAAGCATGTTGTATATGCATCGAAGCATATGTTGTAATTCCAAATCAAAGCATAATGTTATGAGTCGAAGCATGTGTCAAAGCATGCTTATATGCCTCGAAGCATATCCTTCTTTCGACCCCTTTTTCCTTTCTGTTTGGGCCTGTGAAGTAGTATGGATCAAAGCCTAAGGCTTTGTGTCGAAGCATGCTGTACTTTCTCACTCCAACATTGTTTTATGGTCTGTACAGGTTAGTTCTTAACATAATTGACAAGAAAGTAAAATAACAAAAGGGTATCTTCGAAGACAATGATTATTACATGTTATCTTCGAAGGTGAATCATCAATAATGCTTGAAATGAAGGGTATAAAGTCAAGAAGACTTACCTTGAAGCTGGACTGTGCATTTTGAACTTGAGTTTCTGTCTTCGAATGTTCTTGGGTTCGAAAGAAGAGAACAGAGGTGTTGTGTTTTTTGGTTCTGGGTTCGAAAGAAAAGAACAAAGGTGTTGTGATTTTTGATTCTGGGTTTTAGAGTGCTTTAAGGATTCATCCTTTGTGTTCTCCCCTCTCTCTTTTTTCCTTCTCCAAAAGCCCCATTTAGATGTTGTAGAAACAACTTATTTATAGAAGATTCTTGTTGGAGTTTTTTTTTTGTAGGGGGGGGGGGGACAAATGAAATTTGAATAGTTTGGGTATGTTCTTTTCATAGCTTTCGAGGTGCAGCTCTTATATGCTAGTTTTTTGCAAATATGGGACTTGTTTAGGAGCAGCATAGCAGGACTGTTTTACAACAGTTTTGGAGTGGTATGGCAGCTTGGTGTAGGGCTATTTCATAGTAGTACAGCAGACTGTTTTTGACATGGTTTTAGGCTGTTATGTGGATAGTACATCAAACTTGGGCTTGGCAGCATATAGGACTTTATTCAGCAGCCTTCGACCAAACTCATCAAAAGACAAGACAATATTTGTTTCCACCCATTGTGTGTTCTTAGAATGGACCATAAATTGTATGTTTTTCGAATCCATCAATTGTATGTTCTTCGAATGGACCACCAATTGTATGTTCTTCGAATCCACCAATTATATATTCTTCGAATCCACCAAATGTATGTTCTTGGAATGGACCACCAAATGTATGTTCTTCGAACGGACCGCCAAATGTACGTTCTTCGAATCCACCAATTGTATGTTCTTCTAATGGACCACCAATTGTATGTTCTTCAAATGGACCACCATTTATATGTTCTTCGAATGGACCACAAATTATATGTTCTTCAAATCCACCAAATGTATGTTCTTTGAATAGATCACCAAATGTATGTTCTTCGAATCCACCAAATGTATGTTCTTCGAATGGGCCACCAAATGTATGTTCTTCGAATCCACCAATTGTATGTTCTTCGAATGGACCACATTTATCTGAATGTACCACTCGAAGCTTATGGGTTGAAGCAAGCTTGCTCTTCTTCAATTTGTCAAAATCTTCCAACCACTCCTTTCAATCAGTCATGTAGTTCGAACAGTCTGAACCAGATTTTGAATTCGACATGGTTATCTGCAGCTGCACACTTTTTCCTATTATCTGCTTTGCCCTTTCGACAGTTTCCTCTTCCTCCTTTCGAAGATTCAGAAGTTCCATCTTTCGACCTGATGCTTGAAAGTCCAATATTATCCATGGAAACTATATGGGGCATTAAAAGTCCAATTGTACTTGTGCAAACTTGAGCTTTGAAATTCTTTGTGAGAAATGTCTTGAGAAAAGAGAGGGAAAATTTTGGGGTACAACAGGAGACAACAAAGTACAATACGTAAGGAAGTAATGGACTATTTTAATCGTATTGACTGTACTATAAACTTCATGGTTAAGTTTCTTAAGACTTTATCTTCTGATGATTTACTTCTGATTGATGTAGTAAGCTTGGAAGATATCTAGATATTGTTTGTCTTATTTTCTTCTTGCTGGATTGTTTCTAATATGAGTAGTGATATTTATCCATAAGATTCCTCTTTTGTTGTAGAGTCATAGTCTTTCAGATATTTGAACATTATCTTCAGACATGTAAGCAACAACTTATCTGATGAACAATTTCTTCTTCGAGTGAAAGCTCTTCTGATCTACTTTTTGAATTTATCTTGATTCTTTGATAATCAGATTTTCTAAGTTGTATATCTGATGTCTGATTTCTAAAGCAACAACTTATATCAGTATATTTGATTTTGACATTGAGTTCCTTCTTTCTGATCCTTTGAATTCTGATATTTGTATTGAGCTGAAAGCAACAGCTTATGGTTAGCTACATCTTTGTTGTTTGATCATGAATTCATTTCTTTCTTTAGATGGAAGCGTATATGTTTTCTGATCTCAGAGTAGAACTTTCTTTAGAACATACTTGATTCCCTTTCCGATGAACTTTAAGGATTCTGTAGAACTACTGATGTTTCAATAGAAATGGTCTCAATAGTTCTTCCGTTGAGTGCAGTGGTTCTTCTGATGATCTTTGTCTTCTAGTGAATATTACTCCTATTGAGTATATTAGCTTGAGAAGATATCATCCTTTGATCTTGTCTTCTGATGGCCTTAGATATTTTTATTAGAAACAAGTCAATAAGATCTTCTTTCTTTAATCCTTTCTTCTGATGGAATAATTATGATGTTGAATGAAAGTGAATATTCCATGAACTTCTCCAAGTCTTCAAAATCTTGACTTTTTCTTCACACACATGAGCAACAACTCTTTTGATTTGCAAATCTTGACTTCTAATCTTGGAGTTGAAGCTTTCTCTATATCTATTTATAATCTTGATTTTGTCTTTAGAATCATAAGCAGCATCTCTTCTAATGAACTAGTCTTGACTTCTGATCTTCTATGTTTGAAGCTTATTTCTTGTCTCCTCTTGATTTCTTATCTTGAAGCAATAACTTATCAAAAATTATTTCTTCTTAGAAACTTATTGAGATTCTTTTCTTGTCGAACATTCATCATTTCGTAGAACTACTGATGTTTCATTAGAAACAGAATTCAATGGTTCTTATTTTGAGTGGTAATGTGATTCTGATGATATCTTGATTAAGATTATCCATAATACTAACAATGTAACTGCTCACTCAATGAATCTGATCTTACCAGTTGGTCAGAACCTGTAAGATGGCTGGATTATGATCTTTTGTTGGGCTGGAATGTCTAGGAGGAAAAAAGGGGGTTGTATCTACAAGGCACTCCGACGATCAGATAGGTGTGGGAGCAAAGGGATACAAGCAAAGTGTTAGGGTTTTAGTGGTGAATAGTGAATATTCGACACTTGGCCCTCACATGTGTGAGGGTTTATATAATGCCTCTGGCATGTGGCCATCGGTTCATATTTATGGGCCTAGATATGTGGGTCTGTGAAAATAGGTAATTGTCGGAACTTGGTCATACCGAGCAGGTGTGCCCATAACTAGTCGTTGGTCCCAAGGAGGAGGTAGGTTACAGGCAGCGGTCTAGTCGATTCCTGTTTGTCTAGCCGACTTGAGGTCAGGTAGACTGAGAGAAGCTCGTTAGATGTCGTAGGTCAATGCCGGTCCAGGAGGGCGAAAGATCGATGGTGCTGACGGAGGGCAGGGGAGATCTGAGTTGTGTCGTGTGCACCTTACTGAAGAAGGATTCTAAATTGGGCCCATACAAGCTGTCGAGCCAGTCCAGAATAGTTGCCCCCTAACTCGTTACTTTTATATATAAGAGTGATGACTTTAACACCTGCTCGTAGGATGGGGCGCTTTTTTCAGGGAACATCAGTGTTTCCCGTTGCGCCTTTCTCGTGGGGAGAAGATGAGTTGGCCGTTTTGAGCTTTGAATTTGAAGAGGTAGTGTGTTTTGGGTAGCGTACTGAAGAAGTGGCACAATGATGTCCTAGGGGCTAGGGTGCAATGATAGCGACCCTAGGGTTCCTTAGGCATGTGACTCTCACGCGAGGGTGGTCCCAGATATAAATACGAGAGGAGTAGGGCATTCTGTATTTTTCATTCTTCTCTCATATTGCTCGTTACTGCTCGTTTGTTCGACCGCTGTTGTTTCTTGGAGATTTGTTGCTCGCCGCCGCCCTTTTCAGCCTTCTTTCTTCTCCAACTAGTAAGATTTCAATTTTTCATTGTCATTAGCCTTTTGTAGTTCAGACATTCGTGATTTTAGCCCTAGAAATGCATGTGGTTAGGGTTAGGATCTTGTCAATTGGGATGTTTTAGATGAGTGTTGGTAGCGGGCGGTGGTTCTGCATTTTAGAGATGTTGGAGCTGCCGCGGGTTTTCTCCTGATATTTGTTATGCATCGCGGGTGACCCTTGAGGACTTAGGTTGTTTTTGCTGATTGGGGCCTATCTTATTGAAGAAGCGTTCGTTTGTTCAGATGTCTTAGTGAGGGTTCTGGTCGGGGATAAAGTCCTTGTTTATAAGTTCCTTTTTACTTGATCAGGGGTGGAAGGGTAGTTTTGGAAATGATGTTGAACTCATCTCTATCCTTTGCTTTTCAGGTACTATGGCCGATAATAATGGGGATGATTTTTCAGATAGACGAACTGGATCCTCTCAGAGCTCTACGGATGATACTTGCAGTACGTCGAGCGTCTAGGAGATTTATGGGGATGAACCAAACATTTCTAATTAGCAGTTAGGGGAGAGGATGTGGAGATGGCGCCCATCGATCAAGGTGGCCTGTTTCTGCCCGACGATGATGAGGATCAGTGGTCCTGGGTCTCCCAAGACCCTTGGGATTGGGTTTCTTATTTCTTTGAACACTGTGATGAGGTTTTCACTGAAGTATACGCGCACGACAATGGAGGTCGAGGGGACTGGTCGCTTTGGATCCCCGGGAAGGACAGCCAAATCTGCTCCAAATATGTTAAGAGGTGGATCCCTATGTATGATATCGTGTTTCAAGAGATAGGCCTCCGACTCTGCTGCTCAAATTTCCAAGTGGCCATTTTCTATCATCTTCGACTGGCCCCTTCTTAGTTGCATCCAAACGGAGGTACTTTCATGTGGGCGTTCGAGATTATTTGCAACTAATTAAAGATTGGGGCCACCATCCCTCTGTTCCTTTATTGTTTCCACCTCCAGAGGAGCACGATTAATGGTAACTGGGGATAGGTCACTATTAAGCAAGGCAACAAAAATCTGTTCAAAGCTTACTTGGAGTCTATCCGGCATTTTAAGAACAAATATATTCTGGTGCAACCTCTTTCGAGCAGGGCAATGCTGGACGTTTTCTGGAACACACCGGTACATGATGATAATGGGGGACCCGTTTTGAGCAAGTTGGGAGAGCACGTGAATAAGCTGGTTTACAAGTTCCCTTTCTAGTGGACGAGGAAGCATTTCGATAATAAATTAGGTTCCTATGTCTGGAAGGAGGGGGATCTCGGTGTTGAGGACCATGAGAGCTTTACTGTCTTGACCACTTTCGTGGCGCGAATTCCTCGTGTTCAGCGAGCGGGCCGGGGAGGTAAACCAGTAACGGACAAGAACGGGGAGGTTGTATACGAGCCTGTTTTGATAGTTATTAAGGAGCTTCTCGAGAGTGAGGATTATGTCAAATACTTGGGTATTTAGTTTTATGTTTTGAATAGTTACATGTGGTCGACGCTTTTTGGGTCCTCGTTTGCTAACATTGATTTTTTATTTGTTTTGCATATAGCATGAATCCTTCTCAAGAGCGTATAGCCATGAATTTTGCTGCTAAAGCAAAGAAAACCTTGAAGGATTCTCAAACTGGTTTGAGGAACGCTCCCACGTCAGGGTCAGGCAATTCATATTGGGGTAAGCTATAGTTACTCTCTCTCTCTCTCTCTCTCTCTCTCTCTCTCTCTCTCTCTCTCTCTCCCACTCCAGTGTCCTCAAAGGCGAAGAGGTCGCGTGTCAAGGGAAGTGTTGATCTGACTAGGGAGAAGGGGAAAGGTAAGTATGACCTTCCCCCCTGCTGGATGGAGAGTGCTTTCTTCGAGGGCACAACTCTTCAACTTCCCCTGGCTGAGTCTCTTCACTTTGAGGGTTTGAATCGCATGGAAAAGAGGGTGGTGTTGGCGCAGGATACTTGTTGCCTAATGAGGATATTGGAGATGGTTGTCGCTTACACCAAGGGAAGTTATTTGCAAGAGGCTGAGCTGAAGAAGCTATGGGTTAAGCTGCCCACGATTGAGAAGGGACTGGGTGATGAGGAGAAGGCTCGAAAGTTGGTCGAGGAGGATTTGGGGAGGCTTTTCAAGGAGAGCAGAACCTTGTTGAGGATGGCTGAGGATGATTTGGAGAGTATTTGAGGAGTCTTGTCTAGGAGTGCAGAACCTTGTTGAGAAGGTAGCGATCTAGACTTTTGAGGCTGCTCCCGTCGAAGATGAGCCGGAGGCGATGGATGACGCCCATGCCGCCTCCGAGGGGAGTTTTGAGAATACGGTGAAGCAGCTATGCATGCTGAACCTTGGGGTTGAGCTCAACCCCTCTAGCATGAGGTTTAAATATTATGTAGTTGTTGGTAAGATCTTGGTTCTATACTACCTTGAAGAGCTTGATGCCCAGCCCACCGGGGGACATTCTCAACTGTCACCCGTTGTAGAGGAAAGAACATAAGAATGATGTTTTGATGATTTTCTTAGTATTCTCCGACTTACGTGCCGTTATTTTGTAATCTTGTTTTCAGGCATGTGCCCGTTTATGTAATTTTTGAACTGATGTGATTCTTGCGACCATGATTCCGCTTTGGAAGTGGGGCCAAGGGCCTCCTTTTTATATGAAATTCGTACAATGGTGGCCTTAATAGTTGTTTGTTTCAATTTTAAATATTTTGTTTGCATGTTTGTCTTGATGCTTGTCTGCTCGATACATATTATGTTTTGCTATGAGTTCATAGTGGGGACCTGCTCATTTAGTTTGTGTGTTCGCCGTTATGGGTTAACCGTACAAATGAACAGGGTGAATGCCAGGCGTGGGCCGGAACTGAGGTTTCATTTTGAGGACTTGAGCTCAGCAGCATGAACTTCCCGTCGCGAGCTGAGTGTTCTCCCGTCATGGTACGAGGATGATGGAGCTTGATTGAGTTATCCATGTCGGGATGAGGTCTCACCCGTTAAGGAGTAGAGTCTCGCCCCTTCAATATAATTGGGTGATATGCTTGTACCTAGGCATGCACGCATGGTCGAGCCTGGATGAGTTTGTCTTATTGAAGAGACTCGCCGAGTGCTCAATGTTTCAACTATAATATTGTTTTAGCTTTTCAGTGTTCCATGATCGAGTGAGTTGTTCCCCTTTTAAATTTTCTAAGTAATACACCCAGGTCCCCGTTTTTGCGTAGATGCGATAAGGGCCTTCCCAGTTTGCTGCGAGATTGTCTTCGCAAGTTTATTTGCGATTTCTCTTTAAGACAAGGCTATCGACCTAGAACTCTTGTCATATGACTTTGGCGTCATAACGTATGGCTATCTTTTGTTTGAGAGAGGCCTCTCGTAGGGCTGCTCTTGTTCTGATTTCTTTGACTAGATCTAATTCCTCTCAAAGGGCGTCATCATTCATCTCCTCGTCTGGGGGAGCTTCGGTTCTCCTGGAGGGTTCCTCGATCTCCACAAGAATGAAGACTTTTATTCCATAAGCTAGTCAGAAAGGAGTCTCCCTGGTCAACCCGTGCATTGTTGTTCGTTATCCCTAGAGTATGTTGTGTAAATCCTTGACCCACTTTTTCTTGGTCTCGTCTAATCTTCATTTGAGGCCCCTGAGTGTCACCCTGTTTGCGGATTCGGCCTGGCCATTCGTTTGGGGATGCTTTACGGAGGCGAAGTGTTGAGTGGTGCCTAACTTGGAGACGAATTCTTGAAAGGTGTGATTTGTGAACTGGGTCCCGTTGTCAGTGACTATTGCTTGTGGGATACTGAATCAAGCAAGGATATTTCTTTTTTAGAAGCGAATGACGTTTTTGGGTGGTAATTTTGGCCAATGCTTCGGCTTCTACCCATTTGGTGAAGTAGTCGACGACTACTATCAAATATTTTTTTGGTTGGTCAAATTGGTCCCCACCACAAATGGACCGAGGAGATCCAATCCCCACCAGGCAAAGGGCCAAGGAGAGGAGATGGACTTGAGCTCGTTTGGGGGAGCTAAATGCATGTCTTCGTGTCGCTGGCATTTGTCATATTTTTTCACGTATTCTTTTTCATCGTGTTGCATGGTGGGCCAATAATATCTTGCTCGTAGAGCTTTCCTGGCGAGGGATCTTCCGCTGAGATGCTGGCCGCTAATCCCCCCGTGGATTTTGAATAGGATACGATATGTGCCGCTTCGGTCAATACATTTGAGGAGGGGAATGGAAAATCCTCTTCTGTAAAGTTTACCCTCGACCAAGACATACGAGAAAGCTCTTTGTCTGACAACAACCGCTTCTTTTGAGTCGGCGAGTATCTTTCCTTTTGTGAGGTAGTCGTGTACGAGGGTCATCTAGCAGTCGTTGTCCTCTATGGCGAATACTTCCAAATTTGAGGGGGGCTTATGGGTGCTTGGTCGAGGAAGGATTTCCTGTATCACCGACTTGTTCCCTCCTTTCCTCTTCGTGCTTGCTAGTTTGGATAGGATGTTCGCGCGGGCGTTATACTCGCGGGGAACATGTTACACGTCCAAGGATTTGAATTTCTTTTTCCTCTCCTGGACCAGGGCCCAATATTCAGCGAGTTTGTCATTTTCACCTGATATTCCCCCCGGACTTGGGACGCAACCATCTGAGAGTCGGTGAAGATCTTTACTTCCTCGGCTCCCAGATACTCTGCTAGGCGTAAGCCTACCAAGAATGCCTCGTATTCGTCATGTTTGTTCGAGGTTAGGAAAGATAATGTGAGGGAGACTTCGATTAAGATTCCTTCTTCGTTTTCTAATATAATGCCATCGTCGCTTCCCGTCGAATTAGAGGCGCCATCAACAAAGATCTTCCATCAGCGTGCTCTGTCCTGGCGTGCAGGCAAGGTCATTTCAGCCACAAAGTCGCCCAATGCTTGAGCCTTGAGGGATTTCCTGCGCTCGTACTGGATATCAAATTTGGAGAGTTCCAAGGACCATTTCAGCATTCTTCCCGCCATGTCAGGTCTTCTGAGCAGCTGCTTTATTGGTTGATCCGTTCGGACAACTATGGTATGCGCCAGGAAGTAGTGTCTGAGTCTCCTCTCCGTGTTAATGAGGGCTAGGGCCACCTTTTCAATTTGTTGATATCTCATTTTTGGGCCTTGCAAGGCCTTGCTCATAAAATATATTGGTCTCTGTTCTTTTGGGGTTTCTCTGATCAACGCCGCGCTTATTGCCTCATAGGCGACGACCAAATAGAGATAGAGGATTTCATCCTTCTCTGGTCGAGAAAGGACGGGATGTTGCGATAACGCTTGTTTTAAGTGGGTAAGGGTTTGCTCTCATTCAGGCATCCACTCGAAGGCAACTTCCTTGAGGAGGAGTTTGAAGAGGGGAAGCGCGTGTTGGGCAGATTTCGCCACGAATCGAGAGAGAAGTGAGCATGTCGTTCAAGATTTGGATGGAATTTTTTGAAGTGGGTGTTGGAAATTTATAAAATGCTCGGCATTTGTCAGGGCTTGCCTTAATTCCTCATTCCTTTAGGTAGAATCTGAGGAATTTTCTCGCGCGTATGCCAAAGGTACATTTTTCCGGATTAAATTGCATCCGGCATTTTCTGGCCTGCTCAAACACTTTCTTTAAATAGGGCATGGTTGACCTCTTCTGTGGATTTGACGATTATTTCGTCCATGTAGACTTCGAGCACGCCGCCTATCTCGTTGGGGAAGACTTTGTTCATCATGCGCTGATATGTAACACCCATATTTTTTAGACCGAAGGGCATTACGTTGTAGTAGTTGCCCGACTCAGTCATGAAAGTGGTGTATTTTTTGTTCGCTTTCTCCATTAGAATCTGGTTGTAACCAGAATATGCATCCATAAAAGATAACAGTTTAAAACCGGCTGAATTGTCAACCAATTTGTCAATATTGGGGAGGGGATAAGCATCTTTCAGGCAAGCCCGATTGAGATCAGTATAATCAATGCACATGCGCCATTTTCCATTAGATTTTTTCACAAGAACTACATTTGAGAGCCATGTTGTGTATTGGGCTTCAGAAATAAAATATGCCTCTAGGAGATCTTTTGCAACTAGTTCAGCAACCTCCATTTTTTCGGGGGACTATTTTCTCCTACGTTGGGCGACCGCCTTGAGGGCAGGATCTATGGTCAGGTGATGGCATGCAATTTTTGGATCTAATCCGAACATCTCGGTCGCACTCCAGGTGAATAGGTTAGCATTCTCCCTTAGGCAAGCTTTAAGTTGCCTCTTCGCCAAGTCGGGGAGAGCTCTGGTCTTCACCCCTCTGGTGTGGTTGTTCCCATGGGGGACGAGTCTGAAGTCTCCGCCCGGGATGGGTCCCGCGAGATCTAAGAGTTCCTCGCTATCTGCAGATATGGTTAAACCTTCGCCTTCCATAATGGGTTCTTTCCCATTCTTACTCTGTTCTGCACGATCTTCTTTGGAGAAGCGGCTGTCGAGATCGATTGCGTCGACCCTCGACAATGGCTTGGCTTCCTCGGAGCTGGAGGGAAGTGTGGCGTCAGTGGTCGTTCAAGGTCAAACATTGATGGAACTGAGGCCTCTGGATTAGGCTTCAAATTATATTTTCACTGCCTGGATGTCCCCGTGGAGGGTGGCAACCAAACCCTCAGCAGTGGAGTACTTCATATTGAGGTGCACGGTGGAGGGAACTGCGATTAGTTCAACGAGATTGGGTCTCTCGAAGATGCACTGGTAGAGAAACAGAAAATTTACTACAAGAAATTGGGTCTTGATGGCTCTGGTTGTCACTCCTCTCCCGAAGGTGACGATTAGTTCGACACATCGCTAGGGTTTCGTACTGGCCCCGTTGAAGCCCTAGAGATTCGATCCTACGTACGGGGTCAGATGGCTTTCATTCAGATGTAGGGTAACGAACAACTGGGTGTACATGATGTCTACTGAGCTACCCTGATTGACCTGGATGTGTCACACGTCGAAGTTCACCATGAGAGCCCTTATGAGCAGTGGGATGGTCGAGTTAGGGGGCTCGCCTAGTAATTCCTCCCTGTAGAAAGCGAGGGGATGAGAGCCTCCTCGGAACTTGTCCAGTGTGCCATCCATGTCAGAATTGGCTTTGATGAGTTGTTTGAATATTCTTTTCATGGATCCCACTATACACCTGTTGAATCCCCCGCTGGAGATGACCATAGCAGCGGGGAACGACTCCCAAGGACTGTGAGAGAAGAAATACAATGGAATGCTCTGCATGTCCGGGAGGTAGAAATCTTCTGGTCGCGAGATGCTCATGACGACCAGTATGGTGCTAATGTCGAGGGACTCATTCCCCTCTTCGATGTTTTTAGGTTCTGGAACCTCTTCATGGGTTCCCTCTTTATTTTTGTATTACTTGAGGTGCCCATCTCAAATCAGTATCTTGATTGCATCCTTGAGGTGGATGTAATCCTCGGTGTTGTGCCCGTGGCTTTTATGGAACCTGTAGTATTTGCTCTTGTCGGTTCCTGGTTTGGAAGGCGTCTTCCAGGGAAAGTGTACCCCAGCCTGTTTGAATTTGGAATTGGCACACTCGGATAGAATATGCTCCCTCGAAGTAGTCAGAGGGGTGTAGTCGTGGAATCGACCACCATTCCCCTTGTAGTCCTTGGAGTCCCAGGACATGTCTTCCAATTTTTTCTCTCCCCAACGAGATATTGAGGGCTCGTCACTTCTTGAGGACTTAGTACTTTCTCTGTGCCTCGACTCCCTGGCGCTATTGGCGGCTTCCTTCTCCCCGTATTGTATGTATTCTTGAGCTTTGAGGAGGAGAGAGTCGAGTGTGGCTGGTGATTCAATGCCCACTGCTTTAGCAAAGTTGTTGCGTGAACGGAGCCCGCGCTCAAGAAGGTATTTCTTCATGGTGTCGATCATGGAGACCTGTACTGCTTCCTTATTGAAGCGCTCGATGTATGCATACATAAACTCATCTTTGCCCTGGATGATTGCTTCGAGTGAAGCCTATGGCTTTGGGTGTCGATGGGAGGCGGTGAAGTGCCTCGAGAACATCCTCCTCAATTGCTTCCAGGAGGTAATAGATTCGTCTGGGAGACTCTTGTACCAAGACATTACTCCTTTCCTGAGGGTGATCGGAAACAGTTTGCATTTAATGGCTCCCTTGACCCCTCGGTAGTCGAGGAAGGCGTCGATGTTCTCTATGTGTTCATCAGGATCGGTCATACCATCATATGTTCCCAGTAGGGGTGGCTTTTCCAGGCCAATTGGGAGCTGGGCTTCTATAATCTCTCTTGATAACGGCCCTCGGGGCTCGTCATCGTCACTTTCTACGGGAGATGGAGATGAGGAGTGATAGTTCCTTCCCTGTTGGGTGTCGTGATCTCGTCAGGGGAAAATACTCCTTTATTGTTGTCTTGGCTTGGGCGATGGTGATCGATCGCGGTCAACTTGGCGGCCGCTCTTCTTCTTCTTGGATGATGGAGAGTCTTGGTCTTTCATGGGAGGTGCACGGTTGAATTTCTTGAAGAAAGAAATATCGCACCTTTCTTTTCTTGGTGGATGGATACGTCTTGGTGGAGATACACTGAATCTTGTCGTCGGGGTCTCCGAGGATGAGACTTTAACTGCTTCTTCTCCCAGGCCCCTATCTTTTTGTTTTGCGGTAGGATAAGGGCGTTGGTCTGGTTGATGGCAGCGAGCAATGCTGAAATGGCCGAATCGGTGTTGTGAGGAATGAGAACTGGTTGTAGGGCCTTCAATAGTTCCTCAGTGGGGATCTTGGGACACTGCTCGTCCAAGAATTACTGATTGTCATGCCAGGGATCGACGAAATCTGGGCACACAATCCGACTATTGCGGAAGCCGAGGTTATCCTCAAGGTGAGGATGTTCTTCACTTTCATCAGTCTTGTGCATTTGAGAAAGTGCATCCTTTCTAGACGGTGGTGATGATCACGGTCAGCCATGATTGTTGAATGAAGAGGATCTTTGGTTTTCAGATTTCGAGGAATAGAAAATGGAGAAGATAGTTTCCCACAGACGACGCCACTGATCTTACCAGTTGATCAGAACCTGCAAGGTGGCCAGATGATAATCTTCTGTCGGGCTGGACTATCAATAAGGAAAAATGGGTTTGTACCTGCAAGGCACTCTGACGATCAAGTAAGTGTGGGAGCAAAGAGATACAAGCAAAGTGTTAGGGTTTTAGTGGTGAATAATGAATATTCGATACCTACCCTCACATGTGTGAGGGTTTATATAATGCCCCTGGTGCATGGCCATTGGTTCCTATTTTTAGGCCTAGATATGCGGGTCAATGAAAATAGGTAACTTCCAGGACTTGGTCATATCGAGCAGGTGTGTCCGTAACTAGCTGTTAGTCCCGAGGAAGAGGTAGGTTACGGGAAGTGGTCTGGTTAGTTCCTGGTTGTCTGGCTGACTTGAGGTCGGGTAGACTAAGAGAAGCTCATCAGATGTCGTAGTTCAGTGCCGGTCCAAGAGGGAAAAAGATCGATGGTGCCCGACGGAGGGTGGAGGAGATCCGAGTTGTGTCGTGTGCGCCTTACCGAAGGAGGATTCTAGACTGGGCCCATATAGGCTGTTAGGCCAGTCCAGAACAGAAACCATTAGAACTAAAATTGTTCTGCATAAAATATATGCTTGTTATCATCAAAACTTAGAGATTAAACACATATCCATATCTTGTTCTTATAGCATCTTTATTAACTATCATAACATGTTTTGCTGTTATGTGTTTTTCTGCCAGATGTCACAAAAGATGTTGTGACACCTTGAAGTTGATGCAGAAGGCGCTACTTTTAGATATCCTTGTAGATTTAGTTTTAAGATATGAGTATTTGAAATATTTTGTACTTATTATAGGCACAGGCCAATCAAGGATTTTGTTAGAAACAAGTGCATATTTGATTGGTTGCTAAAAATGATCGATTGAGACTTTTTAGGAAACTTTTTATAAAGTCTGTTTCTATTTTTATGGAGAATATTCTGCAGAGATTTTTCAGCTGAAGATTGGAGTTGATTGAAGAATCTAAGCCAGTCCAAGCCCCACTGCAGAAGCCTATATAAGGAGTTGTCCAAGACCTAGTTTTTAAGCATAATTTTTATTGTAAAACCTTGTGAAAATATGGGTTTAGGGTTTGATAGTACTTAGGTTCTCTTTGGGTTTGTTTCTGTATGTCCTCATGTATCTCTGATACATTGAGTCAAATGATTTTATTTGAATGTTAGTCAAGTTATTGCTTACACTTAAAGCTTGTAGGCACAAGTTGAGTATTGTTCTTAGTGAAACTTTTAAACAAACTAAGTAGTTGTAATTGGGGAGTGTGTACTTCCTAATAGTTTCTGGGATTGGGATTGTTATTCCCTATGATTAGGAGTTTTTATCACTGCAATGATTAGAAGTGTGATGGTGATTTCTCATATCTAAAGAGGACCTAGGTAGAAGTTGCATTGGGGAGGGATTAGACGAGAAGTTGTAAAAGTGAGAGTTTAGGTTTGAACTAGTACTACTAATAGTGGATTTCCTTCTTGACTTGGTAGCACCCAAAGTAGGTGAGTTTGCACTGAACAGGGTTAACATATCATTGTGTTATTTCTTTTTCTGCAAGTTATAATTCTATTGTGTTGGTATTTTGTTTGTTGTTCTGTTAGCAGATGTCATAACATTTGTTCTGACATTGTGTGTTGCTAAAACTTCAGTCCTAACTTCTACTTATGTGCGTGCTAGAATTTCACTCAATAACAAACGAAAGTTTGACGGGTCACTATCAGACTTTGAGGTTAATTTGTCTTATTCTGATCACGTGAAGACTTAGCAGAATTTACAGAACACTGAGGAATTATAAATTATAATTCCTTTTGTAACAAATGAGTTTTAAATGGCATTACAACAACATTATTCTTATCAAGAAGCTTTCCAACAGACCTGCTAATGCTTCTCTCCAAGACTCATTTGTGCAAGAATTCTTTTCTAATGTCTCTTTTGTGGTTCTCTATAAGAGGAGCTGGAGACTTGGAGAAAAACCCAACATTGAGCCTTGACAAATAAAGAGTTGCTACTATGTCAAAAAAAATTCACAAGCTTAACTGAGAACTTCTTACCAACTGTATATTCTTATAAGTTCTTAAGTCTTAGAGTCTTTTTATGTTGTATTTTGTCTACACCTTTGATTGTATATCAAGTATAGTTTATCACAATCTCTTAACTTTTTTTTATAAAGTTAGAAGTATATTTTGTGCGTGCTTATGCATTTAAAAGTCTATTGCTTGTGTGTTAGAGAATTGAAGTCTCTTGTTGGTATGCTTGAGCATTAAAGTCTCTTGCTTATGTGCTTGAGCATTGAAGTCTCTTACTTGTGTACTTGGGAAATTTGCAATCATATTTTGTTATAGTGGAATTCACTTGGAAGTGCAAGGGGACTGGACTACTCCTAATTTGTGGAAGGAACCCGAATAATTGCTTGTGTCTCTTTTTCACTCTTCACTATATCTTAACATTTTTATTCGCTGTTACTCATCAAACTCTGAATCAGATTTTAACCTTGTGTTCAGAATTCAACCCATTCTCGTGTTTATCTCACCTTCATATATGTCTGATCTCTTGGTTTAGTTTCCATATTGACCAGATCCAATACGAATCTAATGGGTCTCACCCCCGAGTAATTATCCACCCTGAAGAACAAGGTCGGGTTAAAATAACTAGTGGGCTAAGTGGGTTAGACTGACCCAAGGATATTGCTTAGCGATATCTAATCGATATATGATAGAAAACACATTTATGCCTAATTAAGGATATTAGAGCAAAAAATTTGGGTAATAAATTATGATTTCTAATCACCTTAATGAGGTTGTGCAAATCTGGGACAATTACATTAAATTTTATTTCATGGGCTTTCTTGAAAGACAGGCCAAAGTTAATATATAAGGAGAAGAGCTCTAGCAGAAGAGATACACATAATTCATGAGAGAATTAAAATGTGGCTTTACTGGTCTTCTTTAGTAGAGTTATCCATGGTGTACTTTTAAATGTACATTTGGCACTCACTATGGGGCATGTCATTAAATATTTGGGATGCTTAAGTTCCCAAAAACTTCAAATCACCATTTTTGTCGGCGTTCGACGATAAAAGAGATCTCCAAGAGAACATAATCACTATCAACACCCAGATGGATATTATTTGAGTTGATGATATATAGCTATGTGCTTGTAGGTACAACGAATGCAATAATATTTGACCTATTTTATTTTGATGATGATAACACTGTGAGGTGAAGTCTTCATCTAATGTGATGATCAAGTTGTAATGCCTGGAGATCAATTTGTTAAATACTATCTCTGAAGGATAACACCTAATGTCAAGTGGAGTTCAGTGAAGTCACTGATAATCTCACTCAAGCAATCTCTCCAATGATGTTATATATCGTGAAGCCTCATCAAGCCTCATCAATAGAAGAAGTAAAGTCCTAGATGAAATATTGAATAAATGATGAATTAAGCAAGGCAACTTGAATCTTCATAGTTGTGAAAGAGAGGAAATGTGAAATCTCGTCTTGACCGTGTCAAGTGATATGTTTCTATAAAGGTATAAGATTAGCTCTTTAGTTACTAAGGAAAATCACACACACACAACCATTCAAATGATCGTGAATCCCACATAATTTTCTCCCTTGTAGTGTTTGGAGTCACTTGTCCAAGAAGTGGTATCAGAGTCTAACTCTTGTTTAAGGACTAATTTTTAACGATGAAGATGATGACTGTCAAAATTTATGCTTATAATAAAGGTCTTTTCACTAATACTTCTCCATTGTTTGGTGGTGAAAGGTTTTAATTGTGAAAAGCAAGATTTAGAAGTTTTATAAAAGCAAATGATTTTGAAATGTGAGATGTTTTAATCAATGGTCAGTTTATTCCAACTTTATCTCTTAATGATAAAGTAATTTATAAGACTATGTGAGCTTTTTATAGATTTTCCCACTAATCTTATTATAATTAAACTTGGAGCTTTTACTTGTTATCTCCGAACCAATTAGAGATTATGAATGGGTTGACCTATGAACCAAAATAAGGTTTTACACAGAAGAACCACCTAACCAAATGAGAGCTTTTACCTCAGGCTTAGTTCACTAGCCATGTGGAAGATGTTACACAAGCTAATCTCAAATCAAGATGAGATTTTACACGGGATAATCTCCAACCAAGATGAAATTTTTACAGGGGCTAATCTCGAACCAAGATGAGACTTTACACGGGCTGGTCTACAACCAAGATGATACTTCACAATGTCTCATCTTGACCTGACATAGCTTTTACTCCAGGCTGAATGATCGCGAATTTATGAGTCTGTCGGGTGTAGTGACTGCAAGTGCACAGTCTAATCGCGTAGTTTTAAAAGATATCGAACCCACAAGACTGATGGTCAAACTACTGTTATCTAGGGTCACTGTGTAAAGCTAAGGCTAATTATGAAATTAGGATGTTAGGGTTTATATGGGAATTAACTAAAATCTAATAATTAATAACAGGACACCGGTATGTAATTTGTCGACTTTAGGGATTCAATAAGTCATTGGCATTGTTTTGAGTATTAAAACACTATTTCAGTGGAAACTATTTATTTAAAAATCCTTGTCTCACACTTTTGTTCTATCGATTCAGGCCATATTATTAAACTCAAATGAGCTCTATCGCTGTTTCATTTAAAATTCAAAAGTATTTTTTTGAAAACAAATAGAGTCTAATTAATTTTAAAGCGCACTCGTTGTATTTAAAATTAATGTTCAATTACCACTAACTGGTTAAAACCTCAAACTCTCGCTCTGTTGATTTTAACCTATCTTTTAATCTCGTACAAAAACAATTTAATATCCAAATTGGAAATCAAAACCAAAAAAGTGTTTTTGTAAAATATTTACGCCAATTAATTACCGAATCCCTTCAGTTCAGGACTTCACATACCGGTATCGGGGAAATTAGCCAGACATAATTTTTTGCTCGATAACATAAAATTAAAACATAAATTTAATACCACAAGCATGGTACAAAATAAATAAATTATACTTATAATTGGAACCTGAAATAAACACTGAAGATATAATTGAGCAGTATGTATCCTCCACAAGCCGGCAGGATTAACTTCGAAATAAAAATATCTTGAAGAAATGAAAATACCTAAATGAATTCTGGAAGCTTAGAAGTAAAACTAAAGTTGAAGTATTCCTCCCATGTGAAGAAATAATGCTTTAATGGTGACGGTTTTCTATGCTTACGGAAATTCTAACGAAACTGGAAAATAATAGCAAAAATTATGAACTGGAATAATAAAATAATAAAGTTGAAGTTAATTCCTCATGAAATTAATTCCCCAAACGTCAAAGACTTCAACTTCTAGAATTCCCTTTTGAGGCATCTCGTCGCGTCTAGAGATGTTTCCAGTGCGTTGGCATTGGTCGCAATTTTTAACCGCGATATGGACATCTTTCCACAGATTAGGCCAATAGAGGCCAACTTGTAATATTTTAGTACATGTCTTTGAAGTGCTAGCATGTCCTCCATAAGGAGCAACATGACAGTGGAAAATTATGTTTTCAATTTAATTTTCGGGTACACATCAATGGAAAATACCATCAGCGCCTCTCTTGAAAAGCAAAGGCTTATCCCAATAATATTGTTTAAGATCATGGAAGAATTTCTTCTTTTGTTGATAAGACATATCATGTGGAAGCACTCCAGCAGCCAAGTAGTTGACAAAATCTACAGACCATGACAGTACGGTTTTAGTGTATATTGCTTCTAAAATTTCATTTGTGTCCGCGTCTTTATAAGTCATAGGGTATTTGGTTGTACTACTTTCCAATTCTAATTGGGCTACAAGGCATTTATAAGGAAAATCACCATTGATGGGTACATGATCTGGTTTGATGCCTTCTATTCTGGATAGGTGGTTAGCTACTACATTCTTAGTGCCTCTCTTGTCTTTGATTTCTAAATTGAATTCTTGTAGAAGTGAGATCCACCTTAGTAATCTTGGTTTGGCGTCTTTCTTACTTAAGAGGTACCGGATTATAGTGTAATCAGTATAGATAATTATTTGTGCTCCTACTAAGTAAGAATGAAATTTATCTAAAGCAAACAAAACAACTAACAGTTCTTTTTTTGTAGTGGCTTAATTTGTCTGTGCAGGATCTAGGGTTCTACTTGTGTAGTATATTGCATGAAGCTTTTTATCCTTTCTCTATCTTAGAACTGCGCTGTTGTACCCCAAAATTTGCCCTCTCATCCTTCAGGAATTCATCCTGAATTCTCAGAGTTTCTCTTAAACAAATCCAAGCTCTGAATTATCATTCCTTTCCAGGTAAACCATTTACAAGAGCAAAATGGTCATTTGCAAGCTCAAAAGTCAAAAATTTTACCTTGAAAAAGTTAAATTCTAAATACTTAGAATTTTTCTTTAAAAAAGGGTGTTTAAGAAAAATGGCCCTTCAGAACTTCTGAACCAACCTTCAGGCAGAAACGGTCAGAAGTTGCAAACTGGGCTCAGCACATAACATTCAGTCAGAAGGTGGCTCTTCAGCAGCTACACCAACTCAGTCAGGGGTTGTAAACGTGGTTCAGCACGTGATCTTTAAACAGAGCATGGCTCTTTCAACAGTTATGCAAATTCAGCCAGAGTTTGCTAGAGAAATGCAAATAAGGCAACAAAGCTTGAAACTCCTTCAGAATGTACTGGGATCAGAGGGTAATGGGATCAGCAGATTGGGTATAATACTGAAGCAGAATCTCTAAGTCCAGAGTTTTCAAAGGCAGATCAAAGGAGCATGCTGGAAAGTCTGGAAAACTCTCAGAATTTGCTGAGGCAGCAAGAGGCCAAGGTCAGAGCTTGGTTTACGTTGTTTTGTGGAACTGCTGGCTCAGGTTTTAGGTAATGATGCAAAATCTCCTATTACAAGATTTCTGATTTTGACAAATCTCATCACCATTTAATGCTCATTAATGCTCACAACCACTTTTGAGCATTCATCCAAAGGGTCTCTCCACGTGTGGCATGGTAACACCCTCGTGCAGGCTTAGGCATGGATCTATGCGCCACTTTTTGCCTATGGGTGTCACTTCTCCTTAATCCTCGCTTACTGTTCCAACCTAGGCTGAAAAGCTGTCCATCATCACAACTTTTCATGAACTTTCTTCAAGAACAAGTTAACCCCTACTGCATAGTATTGGCGCCATTTAACGTTTAAAAATTCACAAAGCCTTGCCTATAAATAGGACACCATTATCCATTAAAAAACCCGGTCAAAAAAATCACGAAAAAAATTGCTAGAAGAGGAACAGAAAACTCTAGCAAGAAAACATTATGAAACTCTGCCAAAATTCCTAGTGCTTCATAACTTTGAACTTCCTGCCCCCAAACTTCATTGATACCCAATTTGCTTCCTGACTAGAGAACGCCGATACAGTTTCTGACCATACATACATATATTTTCTCCATCCACCCATTCTAAAAAGAACTTGTCCAGAACACCATCATAGCTAAAGCTAGCTCCAATTCACAGATTTTCTTCCAATAGCAAGGTAAGCACCTGCTGACTCTCATCACGCTGCTAAGCATCATCAGCTTTGCATGCCCAATAAACATAATGTAGATATCATGTTGCTGTTGTACGTGTTCTGAGGATTTTCATGCCTCTGAATGCTTAAGTAGGAAATGAATCAGTGTAGAACCGGCCTGTGACCTTTCTGGTTCTGTCTTCTGAAACACTTTGACACTTGTTGATACTGTCCTAGACATGCCTTCTGTTTTGTGGAAAAGTAATAAAATTGCAGATGTTTTGAGGCCTGTTTTGCTATCAATAATATCAGAACTTCTGAAAATTATTATGTTTCCAGCAGGGTCAGAACTTCTGACTTCCCCACTAACAAACTTCTGTCTTACAGCGCATGGGAGTCATAACTTCTGACCTTCCCACTAACAGGTTTCTGTTTTGCAGGGCACCAGAGTCAGAAGTTCTGACTCATACATTTTCACTAACAGGTTGATATTCTGCAGCAGGCCTGGGTCAGAACTTCTGACTTCCTCTCAGCAGCGTGCTAGCCCTCTCTCTCTTTCTCTTTTTCTTCCCCTTGTTATTTTCTTTTTTTTATCTATTTTTCTTGTTGAACCATCCCATGTACAAGTGTGTATCCCCCACCCCCTAAATATTGTAATAGCGTAGGATTTTACATTTCCGCATTTTTATTGCTTTCAAATGTAAATGCTAGTAATTAGGATATGTATGGCAAGATAAAATCAATGAAATAGAAAATCCTAATTCAAGATAAAATCATGCATGCAACAAAACACACTTGCACTCAAACACCCCTTAAGGTTTCTCCACTTGGTTGCCTAAACAAATGGCCATGGTATGAACGCTAGGTATCTTGGCAAAACAAAACAAAAGAAAAGATCATAGTCCCTCGATGACGCTATCTTGGTTTCCTATACAAAATGATCTAGTCCCTAAAAAATTTGCTAAGATACTTAGCATTATTGCTATCATGGTCATACGATGACCCACGCCCGTCCCGTTTAAACGTCCAAACACAAGGTTGTTTACCAAATGCAATGGTAAAACAACACTGTCAAAAGGGTTAAAAATGTGTAGGAAAAATCTTTGAGTAAAATAGGGTAGACAACTCTTAGTTACTTGATCAAAACTTGCAAAAACATCCTTGCTATTTTCAAACACACCTCACAACACAAATTTCAAAACAATTTCCCAAAACAAACTTTCAAACATTGAAACCTTTTCAAAAGACAATACACCTTTGTATATATTCAAACAAGAATCATTACAAAGGTTTCCACAAAGATGGCCTCTTTTCAAAACGTTTTCAAAACTACACACACAAAGCACCATTTCAAACAATTGGAAAAGCAAAAGCAAGTGATCTAAACAAGTAACTAAGAGCCCATGGATAACCATGGATGAAAAGGGTGCTAGAACCTTCACTTTTCATAATCTACCCCCTGAACCCAAGAAAACATCTCAAAGGTCTTTCATGTGCTTTTTGACCTTTCCTTTGGATAAAATAAAAAGTCGGTGGCGACTCTTGCTAAACCGAAACATTTGCGAACACAAACGCAAAACCTCAAGTCAGTTCTCCCACCGTATCACAGAACTGGCGACTCTGCTGGGGATAGAGTCTAAAAGTGGAGTAACCTTAGGGTTTAGATCACCTTTACATGCTTATCTTGTTTACTTTGATTGCTTTAAATTTGGCTCTTTTGTTTGGGTTTGAATCCTCCACCCGGAGTTTTTGGGAAACATTCATAGGTAAATAGCAATACGTTGTGGAAACTGTGTGGGGTATACCGACATGGTTGAAGAAATAGCTATGTTAGTGTGACATATTTATGGGTACCGGTAGCCTTTGAGTTAATCAAATAGAATACGGGGCCGCTGAGTGATGTCATGAAACACTAATGAACTTTTAGAACCTTTAATTGACCATCTTGGCCTTATTAGGGGTAGTGAGATGACCGACTTTGGTGCAGTCCGAAGTTGGTAGATACTCGATACTACACTCATTGAGGGTTATTTTATTGGAATATTTCGGTCGCCAGTTAAGTGGCTAAACTAAAACAATGAACACAAAAAATAACCCAGTGATATTGAGCTCCTTAGAACCCGGTTACTATTTATAGGACATGTTGAGCCAACTAACTTCAAGAGGGTACTTACCTATGAAACCCCATGCAAGCCTGAAACTAGGAACTTGTGTGACTTGCTTGTACATATACTTATGCATACATCATAGACATCATGAAGCATCATTTGCATCCATTAACCATTTCAAGGGTTTGGATATTCATCTTTGTTCTTGTTTTGTAGGTCATGGAATCACTCCGCAGATAAAAAATTCAGGTCAACCTTGTGAGGATCCCTCCTCAACTCAAGGAGCTTACTTCCAAGATTCCATAGAATTCTCCTTTCAGTGAAATACATGGTAGACTTATCAACTTGGTCAACTCCAACATTGAAGAAGACATGGTGAAAGTTCTCTTCCAGTTCTTTGACCCCCTACACCATTGCTTTACATTTCCTGATTACCAACTAGTACCTACTTTGGAGGAATTTTCTCAACTCCTGAGGATTCCCATTCTCCATCAACTACCCTACAACGGTACGGAAAGAGAGATAAAGCCCGAAGATGTTGCTCAAGCCTTACACTTGCAACCATCTGATATCAAAGGTCATTGGGAAACCAGAAGTAGTGTCAAGGGTTTCTTGGCAAAGTTTCTGTTTGAGAAGGCACAAGAATGCTGGAATTCACTAGATCTGCAAGCTTTTGAGGAGATTGTAGCACTTCTCATCTATGGGTTGGTCTTGTTCCCAAACCATGATCAGCTTATAGATGTGAATGCTGTCAAGATTTTCATATCTCGGAACCCTGTGCCTATATTGCTTGGGGACATCCTCCACTCATTTTACACACGAACAATGAGGAAAAGAGGTGTTCTCATGTGCTATACTCCTCTTCTAGCAAGGTGGTTTATTTCTCACCTTCCCCAGTCAGTCTTGAAGAATGAACAAGGCTTGAGGTGGTCGCAACGATTGATGACTCTTACATATTCTGATGTTCATTGGTGTTCTCGGTCCAGAGAAAATGTCATCATCATTGATCATTGTGGGGAATTCCCTAATGTCCCACTACTTGGAATTAGGGGAGGCATTACCTACAACCCCTGTTTGGGTATGCCCGAAGGGATGTCCCTCATGACATGCTGATTCTTGACTTAGTTTTTGACTTCGACAACAACGCTCAAGGACTTCGACAAAGATTTATCCGAGCTTGGAGGATGCCCAACAAAGTGGACAGTAAGACACTGGGACACAAGAATTCCATCCCCCTTGAGCCTTACCTCAAGTGGGTACGAACCCGCGCCCAGAGTCTTATGATGACTTACCCCTACATTCTCCCTGTGATCAAAGAGCCTGTTATGGAAGGAGAGGTTCCATACACCCTCCTACATCCTGACATGCCAACATCATTGGAAGAATTGCAAAAGAGTTGGATACAACTCAAGGAAGAACGAAATACTTTTGAAGCCAGCTTCTACGCCAGTGAGAAGAAGGTTTTAGAACTTACCCGTCGACTTCACGAAGAGCATAATCTCAACACCTACATCGCACCAAAGAGGATGCGCAACGTCTTTTTACATTAAGATTTTTGTAATATTTGGCCCATGAGGCATTTATGTACTAACAAATTTCTTCTTATTAACATGACGTGTGTTCTTTTTGGTTGCAACAACTTTGAATTTCTGAATCCTTGAATGCATTACATAAATACATATCATTCATCATATGCATAAACAGGTCTTCACACCAGGTTTCCTTATCTTTCTGCTGTTTATTTCAGCAAGATGGATATAGAGCAGACGGTCAAAGATCTGCAAGCACAGAATTCGCAGTTCCAACAACTCCTCATGACCTTGGCAAAGGGTCAGGAGGACCTTAAAGCACTGTTAGAGAAAGAGAAGGAAAAAGAAAAGGAGAAAAAGAAAAAAAGAGCTGGTGTGGCCACTATGGGAAGAAGATTTGAGAACCAAGCTAGAAGAGTCCTAGATTTCCCCTCAACATCTGATGAAGGGGTTGACAAAGGAAAGGGAGTTGCAGTGCCCTCCGAGTCTGAGGCTGAAGAAGAAGAAGAAGAAGAGGATGAAGATTATTCTGAGCAGCAGTACCCTCCTGCAAACGACAAGTACAAGCATCTGGAAGAGCGGTTGGCAGCTATGGAGGTACAAAGAGTACCTGGGCTGGATTTCGAAGAGTTAGGTTTGGTTTCTGGGATTGTCATTCCCCCCAAGTTCAAAGTTCATATGTTCGCTAAATATGATGGTTTGTCTTGCTCGAAGATGCACCTGCGGTCTTACGTCAGAAAGATCCAACCTCATTCTTCTGATAAGGATCTGTGGGTCCACTTTTTTCAAGATAGTCTTTCGGGTACGCAATTGGACTAGTTATACCAGCTTGAGAGGGCTGACGTACGTAATTGGGAGGATCTGGCGGCTGCCTTCTACCGACAATATCAATATAACGCAGATTTAGCACCTACTCATACTCAACTGCAGAGTATGGGTATGGTTTCTAATGAGGGCTTTAAGGAGTATGCCCAGAAGTGGAGGGACTTGGCTGGAAGGGTGCAGCCACCATTGTCTGAGAGAGAGCTTGTTGATATGTTTCTGGGGACGCTGTCTGGTCCATTCTTTAATCACCTGATAGGGAGTTCATCGGTAGGGTTCACCGAATTAATCTTGACTGGTGAAAGAGTTGAAGCTGGCATCAAGAGTGGTAAGATTCAAAAAGATACATCTGCTTCTGCCGCTGTCAAAAAACCTTTTCCAGCCAAGAAAGAGGTGTCAGCTGTTTATTCCCAAAAAGGTCGAGGAAGAGTAGAGTGCCGGTCAACGGTGGGGGCTGTAATGATCTAAAAGACTACAGTTGATCAGCCTAAGAATGATCAACCAAGAACCAACCAACAAAGAGGGGGAAGGCCTGCTAGGCAGTTCACCAAAATAAACATGACGTCTGCCCAGGATCTCCCCCATCTCTTGAAGCTAAACCTTACAACCTTAAGAGATCCTCCACAAAGTCCGAATACAACTTCTTCTTTTTATCAAGCCAATGCTAAATGTGCTTACCATTCCGACAGCATAGGGCACGACACCAATAACTGTTGGGCCCTCAAAAACAAGATCCAAGATTTAATAGATGCCAAGGAGGTAGAATTCGATGCGCCTGAAAAGCCGAATGTGATTTATGCCCCAATGCCGAAGCATAGTCACAGTACCCATGCTAATGAAGAGGATCTATATGTTGTTGCTGTTGATGACTTAATGAATCCATTGCTAATAATCAAGATGAATCTGTTGAAAGCCGGGATTTTCCCAGGCTGTGAAAGAGATTGTTACTTTTGTTCGTCCCTACAATCCGACTGTCCGTTATTGAAGTTAGGCATCCAACGCCTAATGGATAATCAAGAGATCCTCTTTCAGAAAACTCATGTTACTCCTGTTACTCCTGTAACTCCAATCAACGATGTTGCTATAATTACCATTTCCGACAATCTTTCCAAGGTCTCCAAAAGACCTGTTAAGATTACACCTGATCCAAAGTTTGTACCATTGAAGATTACTATGCCGGGGCCTATCCCATACAAGTCTAATAAGACAATACCGTGGAATTATGGAGGAGAGATCTTCTACCACAGTATTAAGCAGATTGAATCAGTGGAAGAGAATTCCGATAAAGAAACTCCTGACATAGGAAATATTGCAGGGACAAGTAAGATCACTCGTAGCGGAAGAATCTTTTCTCCGGAGATTGCTCCCCCAAGGACAATCTTCGAACCCTCAAGTGCTCATGTGCCAGTCAAGATATCTATGCGAAGTCCAGTGATTGAAGAAATTGTTACTCCCGAAGTTGTACACTATGCTGTTACTGCTGATAAAGGTAAGGGGATCCAAGAAGCGCCCGTCAGGACGAGGGCTCAGACTTTGGTTATCCCCGAGACCACCCAAAAGGAAATAGAGGAAATTTTAAAAATAATTAAGAAAAGCGATTATGATGTCGTAGAACAACTGGGGAAAACCCCTTCAAAAATCTTTATGCTGGCTCTATTGCTCTGCTCCGAGGCTCATGCCAAAGCCTTGATCAAATTTCTGAAGACGGCGCACGTGCCTCAAGAAACTTCTGCGGATCAGTTTCAAGAGTGTGTAGCTAGCCTTACAGCCGACAATGGTCTTAGCTTCTCTAATGCCGATCTAACATCTAAGGGAAGAAAGCATAATGATTCACTGCATGTCTCAGTAGAATACAGAGGGACCACTCTGGCTCACGTTCTGGTTGATACAGGGTCGTCTTTAAATGTCCTGCCTAAAAAAGCATTGGATAGACTAGACTGTGAAGGTTTGACCCTAAAGCCCAGTAATATCATTGTTAGAGCCTTTGACGGTTATAAGCAAATGGTTCACGGAGAAGTGGACATCCAAATTAAGGTGGGAACGGAAATTTTCAACTCTACATTTTATGTGATGGACATCCGTCCTTCATATTCATGCTTGTTGGGAAGGCCTTGGATCCACAACGCTGGGGCAGTCACTTCTTCTCTACACCAAATGCTCAAATACCCACTGTTGTACCCCAAAATTTGCCCTCCCATATTCTTCAAGATTTGCAAAGAGCATGCTTCAAAATCTTCCCAAGGGTTGCACAGTTCAAGGGCCTCCTAACAGTCAAAAACTAGGGTTTTGGTTCTGGAAAAGAAGTTGAAGTTTCCAAGGGTCCAAACAAGTCCCACATGCCTATAAACATTGTCAAGCATCCTCATGTCAAGTTTCAAGACTCACAGCACAAAATTGCACAGTCAAAAACCCTAATTGCTCAACAGTCAACTGCAGGGGCAAAATGGTCATTTGGCAGTCAAAAGTCCAAATATTTGATCAACATCTTATTTTGAAGCCACAAACATCATTTGATCAATTCTTGATCATGATTCTCAAGGCATGGCTCAAAAAGTCTCAAGATGCAAAAGTTTCCATATTTGGACAGTTGAAAAAGTCAACTGTAACTTGACCAAGGCATAACTTCCACATAGTTTGTCAGAAAAATTCCATCCAAAGCTCATTTTAAAGAGAAAGACATTTCCTACAACTCCTCTTCACACTTCAAGTCCAAGAAAGGCTCTCACAAAAAGTTATCAATTTCAACATTATAGGTCATTTTCAAAAGTCAACAAAAAGGCACTTTAAGTCAAAGACGATAACTTGATATGGGTAAATCAAAATGACATGGGACCAAAGTAATTGGTTAGAGGACTTGAAGACCTTTCCAAAATGTCCAAGAACATGATCAAAGCTTAAAAATTGAGCAAGATATGCCTTGTGGAAGTTGGGAAATTTTTGGGAATTTTGAAAAGACAACTTTGCTTCAAATGCCTCAAAATTGCTAATGGGCCACATTTTCTTCCAAGAATCATTATCCAAAGGCTATGCACGACCATTTGACCCAAAGGGGATTTATTTCATCATTTTTATTATTTATTTTAATTTTTAATCACCATTAATTCATTTAATTAAATAAAATATGAAAAAAATACTAAACAAATGTGTTTGAATCTTTTTATGCAGCATATGCTCTCATTGCTTACTCAAGATTCGTGCACACCCAATTTGGAAAGGTTTGGCCATGATTGGTATCAAAAACACATGGAAAAGATTTGAAAATATTTCATTAAAGATCAAATATTTGATTCATCAAAACATTGATCTCTTGACTCAAATTTCTACCCTAATCCATTGGCATACTTAAGCTGATCACAACCCTAGTGCACACAACCTGGGAGCTGCGCCTAAGAACCAAAACCAACTTTGCATTTTTCATCAAATTTTTCAAAACTGAAAACGATATTGCAGGGAGTTTCAAGGCGAAAGAACTATCCCAAAAGCTTTCTGAGGCATCACTGAACCTAACTGAATCCTTTTCCACGCTTCTAACGCAAAGAATTGGTAACATGATGTCGTCCTGCTCTTAACATTTGTCAAATTCGTGTTTCAATTTATACGCATCCTCATTGCATTTTTTCTGTTGATTTATACTAATTGAATCATTCTGAAGCTAACTATGTTATTCAATTGAGTTTTCGTGCCCTATATATGAATCCACCATTGAAGCTTGCTAGGGTTTCAGAGCTGTAAAATTAGGGCTTTGCGCTTGGGGAAAAATTGGCCAACAAGACCTGGACCACTGAACTCACGACCTTCATACGAATCCATTGCACATATCGCGCTCAATTTATGAGCAACGATGGCCTAATCGCTATTATCCTGTTCTTCATTTAGTTGGGGTTTAAAACCCCCGCTATCCATCTGTTTTTTTTCCAGGCAAAGCAAACGAGTGGAGAAGAAGATGAGGTGTAAGCCAGCGGTTGGTGCGTTTGAATTTCGCGCGAAATACACCACTAATCGTTGTTTTACGTTATATTCTTTATTTTCTATATTATATACAACGCGTTCAAATGGCACAGTTGGTGGAGAAGAGAATTGGTAAGCCTTGGGACCTGGGTTCGATTCCCAGGTCCCCCATATGTCTTTCTATTTTTTCTTGTAATATGATCAGGTGCTCAACATGTCCAGATGACCACCAAACACGCAGCGCTGAGGCTTGCCACATGGCCACTGAGATCAATCCAAAAGCCATAGCATGAGTTCTATGGTGCACCTCAGTCCAGGGGTCCACACGTGACCCCCAAAAGTCAACCAGGCCTCCAATAATTGGGCTTATTTGCTCACAACATAACCTCCAAATTGGGGTCAACACCCCCCATTGGTTTGCATTTCATTTTCTTTCTCTTTATTTTTCTATTTATTTGTTCTACTTATTTTATTTAATTCATCAAAAATTAGTTTTCATAAAATAACAAAAATCAGAAAAGACAAAAAAAAAATATATATTTTATTTAAATGTTTTTTTTGTAAATAAACTTTATTAATTAATTTAGTTAGTTTTAACTCTAGGTTTAATTTCTAATATTTTTCTTAATAAACTAAAAAATGTAGAATTAGGGTTTTAAATACTTTTATCCTTTTTCTTTTCTTTTCACCATATTTAATAATTAATTATTTATTTTGTAAATAAATTTGCCATTAAATAATTAGGTTAAAACTAGGTTAAATTTAAACTTTTTTTTAATAAATTAAAAATAGTTTAGAACTAGGGTTTTAATTTCATTTAATTTTCTTACTAAATTCCATAAATACAAAAAACTCAAAAATAATTTCCTTTTCTCATTTAACTTAATTAATTTATTAATTGTAATTTAATTTCCTTAAAAGGGTCCAACGCCCTCGCATTCGATCATAATTCTATTTCGCGCGCTTATCTTATTTCCTTTTTTATAAATTTCATGTAATTATCCCAAAGCCATGTAATAGATTAATTAGGATATTTATTTTTTCGCACTTTATTTTATTTCAAATCGGGTCTTGGACTAATTTGGCGATGTAGACCCGCGCCTTTGTAATAGCGTAGGACTTTTTTAATTCCGCATCCTTTAACTGTTAATAATTTGCATGAAAGAATGAATGTCAAAAATAAAAGCAACGCGTAGATCACCAGTGCATGAATAAGATAAACATAATCGAAAACGACACACAAATCACACACCACCCCTAGGGTACGCCTCACTGTTGCCTTGCCCCTTGAAACGTGGTCGTTGAGTAGAGGATGTTTTAGTAAGTCCTCATGTCCATGAACATGGCATGAGGGTAGCTTCTAAGGTGTCTTCCTATTACTCTAGTGACCACACTGTTGCCTTGTCCCTCGAAACGTGGTCGTCGACTATAGGACGTCTTAGTGAGTCCTTATGTCCCATTGATCTGGTTGCCTCAAAACAAGTTGCCTCGGAATAAAAGATCAATGGCATAAGGGTAGCTTCTAAGGTGTCTTACCTTTGCTTGGTGGCCACACTGTCCCAAAACTCGAATTGACCCGAACACCTCCAACAGTGGTGCTACCTACCTCTCAATGGTGGGATGGCACTACTTTAAGGACATTTACACAGACGAATTCCTTAGGGTAGGTAGATGACTCGTAGATACTTGCTCTAACTCAAAACAAATCAAAAACTTCTTTTCACACCGACACTTTGCAAAAAGCTTTCAAAAACAACTTTTCAAACACTCTTGAGGACTGATACAAGAGTCGAACTGAAATTTCAAAAGAAACTTTTTTCAAACTCACTCACCTTGAAAAGCAAACAAACAATTTTGAAAACACAATGAGCAAGTATCTAAGAGCCCATGGATAACCATGGATAGAAAGGGTGCTAACACCTTCCCTTTCTATAAATCTACCTCCCGAACCGAGAGATAATCTCAATAAGGAATTTTTCTGTGCTTTTGTCCTTTCCATTTGGAGAAAATAAAAGACGGTGGCGACTCTTGCTTCCGCGACATTTCGCGAACCAGCGTTAAACAGTCAGTTCCAGATCCACCGATCACAGAACTGGCGACTCTGCTGGGGAAATTTACTTAAAGTGAGGTGTACCTTAGGATAGTTCATAACTGTGTTTTCAATTATATTGATTTGCTTGCTTTAAAATTGTGGGTTGCGTGGGAGTTACATAGATCCTAATCCGGATCTGGGGATACCCTGTTTAGGTAGCATAAGCTGTGAGGGACCTGTCCGGCGTAGACCGACATGGGTGAAGCAGTGGCTACGTTGGTGTGGCACCTTGGTCTGTACCGATATCCCTTGTGTCGCAACGAGGAGAATATGGGTCTTCTGAGGAGTCATTAAGCACCAACAGACCTTAGAACCTTAAACGACACAACTTGGCCATTAGAATAGTAGCAGTATGCTACGCCCATTGAGGCTAAACTCTCGTGATGGTTCTAGCCGCAAGAAAAGATTGCGATGCTGGAGTTATGACCGATTGAGGGTAGTCAATGATATTGGGATCCTCTAAGAACCCGGTTACTTTTGATAGGACAGGTATGAACCAACAAACTGAAAGAGGGTAATACCTAGACCTCATGCTGGCCTAAACTTTAAAGGGCTTGCCTTGTGTGACTTGTGTGCCTTACATGTGTGCCTTTGTAACTATTTGTGGTGTGCTTTATCATAACATCATAACATCATGAGCATTGCATGCATCCTGCATAAGGACTGACCATTTCAAAGACAAGAGGGTTTCACCTTTGCTCTGTTTTCTAGGACATCATGATGCATGTGCGAAGGAATACTATCCGGTTCAACTTTGTTCACCCACCTGAGTTGCTTGAAGAGTTGGTTAGCAGGATTCCAAATACCACTTCCTTCATTCAGAGGCATGGTTCTCTTCTCAGTTTAGTCACTGCAAAGCGGGATCAACAGTTGATGAGTGTCCTGACCCAGTTCTATGACCCTCTGTACCAGTGCTTCACCTTTCAAGACTTCCAGCTGGTCCCTACCCTGGAAGAGTTCTCTGATTTGCTTGGCATCCCTATCTTGGATCAGACTCCCTACACTGGTTGGGAAAAGACCCTCAGGCTTGAGGAGGTTGTCGTAGCTCTCCCCTTGACTCACCAAGAAGTAATGGACAACTGGGTGACTAGAAGCGGAGTTAAGGGTTTCTTGGCCAAGTTCCTGATTGGTAAAGCTAACAGTTTCTGGAATGATTTGGACTTTAGGGAATATGAAGACATCCTAGCTCTCTTAATCTATGGGCTAGTCTTGTTTCCTAATCCTGACAACTTCATCAATGTCACTGCCATAAGGATCTTCATGTCTCAGAATCCTGTGCCCACTCTCTTGGGTGACATCCTGCAGCAACTATGCTCGTACTGCCCGAAGACGAGGAACTCTATGGTGTTGTATCCCTTTGTTGGTGAGGTGGTTTATTTCGCACCTCCCTAAGTTCGTGCTGAAGAACCAAGAAGGAAGAGGTTGGGCTCATAGGTTAATGTCTCTCACTGTCAAGGACATTATTTGGACTTTCAGAGGTTTGGATGAATAGCTGTTATTGATCGTTGCGGGGAATACCCTAATGTTCCTTTGATTGGTACTCAAGGAGGAATCTCTTACAATCCATGTCTAGCTCTCCGTCAGTTTGGAAGGGCCAGAAGAGCAGGGCCTCATGAGATGTTGGTACCTCACATCAGTTTTGAGTTTCGGGTGGATAGCGACGAGCTGCGTCGTAGGTTCATCAAGGCTTGGGACAGAGTTCATAAAGCTGACCCACAAGAGTTAGGGCCAAAGACTTCTCTACCTATGGAAGCCTACTACAAATGGGTTCGCATCCGTGCTCAGAAGTTAGGTATGCCATACGAAGCTGTCAGACCCATCATTCTTGAGTATCCTGACAAAGATGGGGCTCCTACAACTGTCCTCCCTCCTCAGATACCTACTGATTATGAGACATTAAAGAGGTCTTGGTCGCAACTGCGAGAAGAGCGGGATTCTTATCGGGAAAAGTTCAATGAACAGGAATTGAAGATCCAGAAGCTGACAAAGCAGTTGGAGAATGAGCGAGCTCTGAACAACTACATCCGCACTGAGAAGAGGAGACCATGGGATCAATAAGGAGCTCTGGATGTTCTTTTACAGTTTTATTTCCCTTTTCAGTATTTCCCTTTTATGTAATGCCTAAGGGCAACCTGTTGAACAATTTAAGTTTCAAAGTTGAATCTAATGAAGTGTGTTCCTTTTTTTTTACAAAGTTGATTCCCGATTGTCTTTGAAAACATAAATCATACGCATTCCATTCATCATGTGCATAACAGGTTTTCTTATTTTTAGGTTGCTTACTGTTCTTCGCTGTTTATTTCAGCATCATGAACCCTGACTCATCATCAACTGAGATGTCTATCAAGGCCCTTCAGGCGCAGAACGTGCAATTTCAGGAACTGATCATGGGTTTGGCTCAAGGCCAAGAAGAGCTGAAGGCTTTACTCCTGAAGAAGGAGAAGAAGAAGAAGAAGAGAACTGTTCTTTTCAACTCGGGCCGAAGGTTTGGCAACACTCTGAAGAATGAAGAGGCTGGTTCTTCTATAGGCAAGAGTAACCCCCAGGGGGGAGGGGCTCCAGGCCCAGTGGTCTCTGACAACGAGACTGACTTTAATGAGGAACAGTATCCTCCGGCTGAAGACCGGTATAAACAGTTGGAAGACAGACTGAACGCAATGGAGATCCAACAAGTGCCTGGGCTGGATTTCGGAGACTTGGGCTTATCTACTGGTGTGATTATTCCTCACAAGTTTAAGGCACCATCTTTCACCAAGTATGACGGGGCGTCTTGTCCCAAGTTACACCTCAGATCTTACGTGCGGAAGATTCAACCGTACTCAGTGGACAAAAACTTGTGGATCCACTTCTTCCAGGAGAGTCTATCAGGGACTCATCTCGAATGGTTCTATCAGCTGGATGGGACCAACGTTCGTAACTGGGAGGAGTTGGCTACTGCTTTTTACAAGCAGTATCAATATAATGCCGACCTTGCTCCTACACGTACCCAACTCCAGGGTATGTCGCTAGGATCAAGCGAAGGTTTTAAAGAGTATGCACAGAAGTGGAGGGATCTGGATGGCAGGGTGCAGCCTCCGTTAACTGACCGGGAGCTGGTGGATATGTTCTTGGGGACCCTATCTGGGCCATTTTTCAACCATCTTATCGGTAACTCATCTGCAGGGTTTACTGATCTTATTCTGACTGGAGAGAGAATAGAGGCTGGGATGAAGTCTGGTAAAATTCAGAAGGGTGCATCTGCAAGTTCTGAGAAGAAACCCTTTAAAAAGGAGGCCAGTGCTGTATACGGGCCTAGAAGGCAAGAGAAACCAGAGCGCCGCCAATCTATCAACACGGTGATGATTGCTAAGCCTGCTGCCGCTCCTCGGCAAACCAATCCTCAAAGGGCTGAAAGACCTAGAAGAGAGTTTACTCGGCTAAGTATGACCTTATCGCAAATCTTTCCGCAGTTGCTATCCACCAATTTGGTGACTGTTAGGGAGGCCCCGAAAGTTGTTAATACTGCCTCTCCCAAGTACAATCCAAATGCCCGCTGTGCTTATCATTCCGATAGCCCGGGGCATTCCACTGATGATTGTTGGGCCTTAAGGAATAAAGTGCAGGATCTTATTGACGCCAAGGAGGTACAGTTTGAGGCACCTGAGAAGCCCAATGTGGTGACTGCTCTCATGCCTAACCATGGAGTAAATGCTATCAGGGAGGATGATGAAGTGGATGAAGCTGAGTTCGACAGCTGGATTTACCCGGCAACCGGCAGTGACCTAGAAATTGGATTGCAAAGGACAACCTACTTGTTTCTCTTATTACTGAGTAATGAACTCCTTTGTTTTGTTATTTGTAATAAACATTGAATTAAAACTCTGGCCCGGTGTCTTACCCGAGGCACCGTGGCTTCATTTGTGAGGGTATATTAAATTGTCATTTCATATATCATGAATAAAGATCTTGGACGTTTTCTCGCATTTCAAATCTTATGCTCCTTTTCTTTCTTTCCTTTCTTTATATATTGCAAAACAGCTGTATTTACACACACTCACTCATACAGGTTTCAATCCACTCTGGATCTCACTGGTAACGACTCTGCTACTGCCAGTTATGACTTCGAAAATCCGATCAACTTAGCCGAAGACGAAGGTGAAGATGATTGCGAAGTGCCTGGCGAGCTTGCAAGACTGTTACTCCAGGAGGGGAGGGCAATTCAACCACATGAAGAGCCGGTGGAAACGATAAATCTGGGTACTAATACAGATAGGAAGGAAGTTAAGATTGGTGCCAACCTAGAGCTCAGCGTGAAGCAACGGTTGACTCAGATGCTACATGAGTATGTGGAGATCTTTGCCTGGTCCTACGAAGACATGCCCGGGTTGGATACCGACATTGTGGTCCATCATTTGCCTACTAAGGAAGACTGCCCTCCGGTTAAACAAAAGGTCTGTCGTATGCGTCCAGAGATGTCTGAGAAGATCAAAGCCGAGGTTATGAAACAGTTTGACGCCGGGTTCCTTGCAGTACCTTCTTACCCCCAGTGGGTTGCTAATGTGGTGCCGGTACCAAAGAAAGATGGAAAGGTCAGAATGTGTGTCGATTACAGGGATCTGAACAGGGCCAACCCCAAAGATGACTTCCCCCTACCTCACATTGATGTCCTTGTTGACAATACTGCTCAGCACAAGGTGTTCTCTTTCATGGATGGTTTCTCAGGTTATAATCAGATCAAAATGGCTCCGGAAGACATGGAAAAGACTACCTTTGTTACTCAGTGGGGCACCTTCTGCTACAAGGTCATGCCTTTTGGACTGAAAAATGCTGGGGCAACCTACCAACGTGCCATGGTTGCTTTATTTCATGACATGATCCATCATGAAATAGAAGTGTATGTCGACGACATGATTGCAAGGTCCCAGACTGAGGAAGAGCACCTTGATCATCTACAGAAACTGTTTGACCGTCTGAAACTGTACAAGCTGAGGTTGAACCCGAACAAGTGCACCTTCGGGGTAAGATCTGGAAAGTTGCTAGGCTTCATTGTAAGTGATAAGGGTATTCAAGTGGACCCTGCCAAGGTCAAAGCCATTCAAGAGATGCCAGTTCCTAAGACAGAGAAAGAGGTCAGAGGCTTTTTAGGACGCCTGAATTACGTTGCTCGATTCATCTCGCACCTAACTGCTACTTGTGAACCAATCTTCAAACTGCTGAAGAAAGATCAGGTAGTACGTTGGAATGATGAATGTCAGGCTGCTTTTGACAGAATCAAGGAGTATCTCCAAGAACCACCCATTCTTATGCCACCGGTTGAGGGGAGACCTCTGATACTATACCTGACAGTACTTGACAACTCAATGGGGTGTGTGCTGGGGCAGCATGACGAGTCTGGCCGAAAAGAGCATGCCATTTATTACCTTAGCAAAAAGTTTACCGACTGTGAGACCCGATACTCACTGCTCGAGAAAACTTGCTGCGCTTTGGTATGGGCTGCTCGCCGGCTGAGACAGTATATGCTGACTCACACTACCTTATTAATCTCAAAGATGGATCCTATAAAGTACATATTTGAAAAGCCTGCTCTGTCCGGGAGAATAGCAAGATGGCAAATGATCTTGACGGAATACGACATCCAGTACACGACTCAGAAAGCCATCAAGGGAAGTGTATTGGCAGACCACTTGGCACATCAGGCAGTAGACGACTATCAGTCAATGAACTTCGAGTTTCCAGATGAGAGCATCATGATTGTGACTGATTGTGAAGTACCTGGACCAGATGAAGGACCTGAGGAAGGATCCCGATGGTCTATGCACTTTGACGGAGCCTCCGACACTTTGGGTAACGGTATCGGCGCTGTAATAATATCCCCCCAAGACACTCATACTCCACTTACTGCCCGGCTATGATTCAACTGCACCAACAACATGGCGGAGTATGAGGCATGCATCATGGGTCTCCAGGCCGCGATCGACTTAAGGATCAAGTTTTTGAGTGTCTTCGGAGATTCCGCTCTCGTGATCAATCAGATCAAAGGAGAGTGGGATACGAAACATCCGAATCTTATTCCTTACAGAGAATGTGTGTTGACATTGATCCCCCATTTCACAGAGATAACGTTTGAACATTTCCCAAGAGAGGAGAATCAGTTGGCGGACGCGTTAGCTACGATGTCTTCTATGTTCAAGGTCAAATGGGACAATGAGGCTCCCCAGGTCACCATCTGGAAATTGGACGAACCGGCATACTGTTGTGATCTTGAAACTGAATTGGTGACTGAAAAGCCTTGGTACCATGAAGTGAAGAGATATTTGGAAGCTCAGGAGTACCCTGAAGGTGCCTCTGTCAACGATAAAAAGTTTCTGAGAAGGTTCGCAGCAAAGTTCTTCCTTAGCAGCGACATCCTGTATAAGCGAAACCATGATTCGACCTTACTGCGTTGTGTGGATAAGACTGAAGCAGAAAGGATCATGGAAGAGCTACATGAAGGAACCTTCGGGACACGTTCCAGTGGACATACTATGGCAAAGAAGATCCTTCGGGCAGGGTATTTCTGGTCCACAATGGAAGCTGACTGCTACCAACATTCTCGGACGTGTCATAAATGCCAGATTTATGCAGACAAGGTGCACGTTCCTCCAGTTCCCCTAAATGTTCTGACTGCGCCTTGGCCTTTTGCAATGTGGGGCATAGATATGATCGGTGAGATTAAACCTACGGCATCCAATGGGCATCACTTCATCCTGGTAGCGATCGATTACTTCACGAAGTGGGTTGAAGCAGCTTCCTACGCCACGGTAACCAAGAATGTGGTGGCACGGTTCATTCGGCATAATCTGATCTGTCGATATGGTGTCCCAGAAAGAATCATTACAGACAACGGTACCAATCTCAATAACAAGATGATCACTGAGCTCTGCGAGCAGTTTAAGATACAGCACCACAACTCTTCTCCTTACCGGCCGAAGATGAATGGGGCTGTAGAAGCAGCAAATAAGAACATTAAGAAAATCGTGCAGAAGATGACAGTGACTTATAAAGATTGGCACGAGATGTTACCGTTCACTCTACATGGGTACCGTACCTCCGCAAGGACGTCAACCGGGGCAACTCCCTTCTCCTTGGTCTACGGTATGGAGGCAGTCTTACCGATTGAAGTACAAATACCCTCTCTCCGGATAATGAAGGGTGCAGATCTGAACGAAGATGATTGGATCCAGACACGACTTGATCAGCTAAACTTAATTGACGAAAAAAGACTTGCTGCTATTTGTCATGGTCAGACGTACCAAAAACGAATGATCAGGGCATTTAACAAAAAGGTCAGACCACAAGAATATCAAGTTGGGGATCTGGTGATCAAGCGCATCATCCTTCCTCAGAGTGATCCAAGGGGAAAATGGACCCTTACGTACGAAGGGCCATTTGTGGTTAAACATGTATTCTCAGGAGGAGCCATGATCTTGACCACCATGGATGGTGACGACCTTCCTCACCCCGCTAATGCAGACATAGTAAAAAGATACTACGCATAAAAAAGACCCGTTAGGTTGACATACCTAGGCAAAAATTAGGGCTTTTCGGCGAACCAAAAGGGTTCGGGAAAAATGAAGGGATGAAATGAAAAATATCTGTACACCCGGCAAGTCGAAAACCTGAAAAGGCGGCTTGGGCAAAAATGGGTATCCCGGTGGACTGAAAACCCGAAAGGGCGGTCCAGGCAAAAGTTAGGGATAAAGCGTAATACTATGTCTCATTGGATCATTTTGCATCCAGAATCCGGTATCTACATCAAGTTCAAACGGCATCGATCAATCAGCTTCATCTTTAACTAAGGTCATCAAGTGATGAGACGCTCGAAGATATAAGGGCAATAGCAGAGTTGGAACCCAGTGGGATCATTCTATTCACACAGCTGTTTATTTTCCTTTGTACAAATTGTATAAACTCTTTTGTTCGGCGGCGTTCTCTTACTAGGACGTCAGCCTCTTGTATATAAACGCCTATTTTACAGGCAAATTCAAAAATCAATATAAATACATTTTTCAGTTAAGATTGCCAATTGTTTTTCCTTTTCTGTTTTGTTTTGCGAAGAACGTCCAAGGTTCAATTTGTGATATATGCATTGACAATAATTTGCTAACTCATGAATATTTGCATACGAAACAAAGGATTAATTACAGGTAACATTAGAAACAGGGGCAATAAAGAGTTGTCTAAGCAATCTAATTGTTCTGTCCTCCAAGGTATCAAGGTGAGTTCGGCTGAAGAACATAACCAGTATATCTTAATTCCCCAGAGAGTGCGTCAGCAAGTCAGTGTACTCTCCCCAAGCAAAACTATTATCAGCCTTAAGGAAGTTGGGTATCCTCCAGCAGATCTCAACATTCCCCAGCAATATACATGCATTCTTAACAAGCATCCCCGGCAGTCTTGACCTAAAGATTGTTCCCCGGCGGTATATCAAGCATTCAGTGGAGTTACCCCCAATATAGTTCAATTTTTCCCCAGGAGAGTCCAATCCAGTTTCCCCAGGAAAGTTGGAATCCATCTCACCAAGCAGTAAGCTTATCCCCAGTAGATTCTGGAAGCTTGTCATCCGCAGAGCATGAACGCGTCTCCCGGCTTTATTCAAAGAGTTATTTCCCTACCAGGATATAACTGGGTTATCCTCAGCCAAAAGCCACAGAAAGATCGTCCGCGACGAAGTCTTCTTATCCCCAGCGGAGTCTATTAACACTTCCAACATAACAATGGTATCCCCAGCGAAGTTACCATCAACATCTCAACAGAATACCTCTCTCCCCACCGAGTATTGCTCCCCAGCAAGATCGCTAGAGTAATTTTCTCCCCGCAGAGTAATCTATTCGCCAAGTTTATTCCCCAACGGAGTTATCTTCTTCTACCAGTATGCTTGCAACTATCATCCCCAGCAAAGCACTATTCTTCAATATCAGCCCAGGAGTGACTTCCCGGCACCCGTCAAGGATTTATTTTCCTAAGACGAAACCATACATTCATAAACATCACATTTTCATACATCATAGCATGCATATATGCATCATATCTTACAAATCTCATTTATGTTGAGAACATCATCGCTTGATTCATATCATGCCTTTCATATGACTGACCTTTACCTTTCAGGAAAGATCCAGTCGAGTTCTCAGCTATATTTCAAGACCTTGTCCAGTTCAGTTAAATCGACCCTAAGATTTTTCTGATTCTTATCCAGTCAAAGGCCTTCTCTGGTTCAGTCAGATCGACCCTAAGATCTCCCTGTTTCTTATCCAGTTGAAGATATTTCAAGACCTTGTCCGATTCAGTTAAATCGACCCTAAGATTTTCCTGATTCTTATCCAGTCAAAGGCCTTCTCTGGTTCAGTCAGATCGACCCTAAGATCTCCCTGATTCTTATCCAGTTGAAGATTTCAAGACCTAGCCTGGTTCAGTTAAATCGACCCTAAGATTTTCCTGATTCTTATCCAGTCAAAGGCCTTCTCTGGTTCAGTCAGATCGACCCTAAGATCTCCTTGATTCTTATCCAGTTGAAGATATTCCAAGACCTTGCCCGGTTCAGTTAAATCAACCCTAAGATTTTCCTGATTCTTATCCAGTCAAAGGCCTTCTCCGGTTCAGTCAGATCGACCCTAAGATCTCCCTGATTCTTATCCCAGTAGAAGACATCTATGATTCTCTCAGCGTTACTGTTGAGGTTGAAGTCGCCTACGATTCTCTCAGCGTTACTGTTGAGGTTGAAGTCGCCCAAGATTCTCTCAGCGTTACTGTTGAGGTTGAAGTCGCCCCAGGATTCTCTCATCGTCCCGTTGAAGTAGTAATCGTCCAAGGTTCTCTCAGCGTTCCTGTTGAGGTAGTAATCGTCCAAGGTTCTCTCACCGTCCCGTTGAGGTAGTAACCATCCCTGGTTCATTCATCATCTTTTGAAGCTCCAGATTCAATTCCTGTAACCAGTCAGGGCACATCTACATAAGAGCTTGAAGACCAACTCCTGTAACAGGTCAGGTAAACATTTTCTTTTTCAGGTACGCAAGTTCTCGCTAAGAAATCTCTTACGCGATCGACACCCAGATGGCATCTATAAGCCCATCCACCTATCCATCACCTCTCAGCATGGCATCTATAAGCCCATCATCCTATCCATCAATCTCCAAATGGCATCTATGAGCCCATTCCCCCATCACACTGCTATGTGAGCGCAAATTTCTGGGCACTCTAGTGTCCAATCATCTTCCACCTTCGGATTACGAAAGGCACGTCAGCCAATCTACAAGCTCAGGTCTAAGAAGATTGAACAGGGGCAACTGTTGTACCCCAAAATTTTCCCTCCCATATTCTTCAAGATTTGCAAAGAGCATGCTTCAAAATCTTCCCAAGGGTTGCACAATTCAAGGGCCTCCTAACAGTCAAAAACTAGGGTTTTGGTTCTGGCAAAGAAGTTGAAGTTTCCAAGGGTCCAAACAAGTCCCACATGCCTATAAACATTGTCAAGCATCCTCATGTCAAGTTTCAAGACTCACAGCACAAAATTGCACAGTCAAAAACCCTAATTGCTCAGCAGTCAACTGCAGGGGCAAAATGGTCATTTGGCAGTCAAAAGTCCAAATTTTTGATCAACATCTTATTTTGAAGCCACAAACATCATTTTATCAATTCTTGATCATGATTCTCAAGGCATGGCTCAAAAAGTCTCAAGATGCAAAAGTTTCCATATTTGGACAGTTGAAAAAGTCAACTGTAACTTGACCAAGGCATAACTTCCACATGGTTTGTCAGAAAAATTCCATCCAAATCTCATTTTGAAGAGAAATACATTTCCTACAACTCCTCTTCACACTTCAAGTCCAAGAAAGGCTCTCACAAAAAGTTATCAATTTCAACATTATAGGTCATTTTCAAAAGTCAACAAAAAGGCACTTTAAGTCAAAGACCATAACTTGAGATGGGTAAATCAAAATGACATGGGACCAAAGGCATTGGTTAGAGGACTTCAAGACCTTTCCGAAATGTCCAAGAACATGATCAAATCTTAAAAATTGAGCAAGATATGCCTTGTGGAAGTTGGGAATGTTTTGGGAATTTTGAAAAGACAACTTTGCTTCAAATGCCTCAAAATTGCTAATGGGCCATATTTTCTTCCAAGAATCATTATCCAAAGGCTATGCACGACCATTTGACCCAAAGGGGATTTATTTCATCATTTTTATTATTTATTTGAATTTTTAATCACCATTAATTCATTTAATTAAATAAAATATGAAAAAATACTAAACAAATGTGTTTGAATCTTTTTATGCAGCATATGCTCTCATTGGTTACTCAAGATTCGTGCACACCCAATTTGGAAAGGTTTGGCCATGATTGGTATCAAAAACACATGGAAAAGATTTGAAAATATTTCATTAAAGATCAAATATTTGATTCATCAAAACATTGATCTCTTGACTCAAATTTCTACCCTAATCCATTGGCATACTTAAGCTGATCACAACCCTAGTGCACACAACCTGGGAGCTGCGCCTAAGAACCAAAACCAACTTTGCATTTTTCATCAAATTTTTCAAAACTGAAAACGATATTGCAAGGAGTTTCAAGGCGAAAGAACTATCCCAAAAGCTTTCCGAGGCATCACTGAACCTAACTGAATCCTTTTCCACGCTTCTAACGCAAAGAATTGGTAACATGATGTCGTCCTGCTCTTAACATTTGTCAAATTCATGTTTCAATTTATACGCATCCTCATTGCATTTTTCTGTTGATTTATACTAATTGAATCATTCTGAAGCTAACTATGTTATTCAATTGAGTTTTCGTGCCCTATATATGAATCCACCATTGAAGCTTGCTAGGGTTTCAGAGCTGTAAAATTAGGGCTTTGCGCTTGGGGAAAAATTGGCCAACAAGACCTGGACCACTGAACTCACGACCTTCATACGAATCCATTGCACATATCGCACTCAATTTATGAGCAACGATGGCCTAATCGCTATTATCCTGTTCTTCATTTAGTGGGGGTTTAAAACCCCCGCTATCCATCTGTTTTTTTTTCCAGGCAAAGAAAACGAGTGGAGAAGAAGATGAGGTGTAAGCCAGCGGTTGGTGCGTTTGAATTTCACGCGAAATACACCACTAATCATTGTTTTACATTATATTCTTTATTTTCTATATTATATACAACGCGTTCAAATGGCACAGTTGGTGGAGAAGAGCATTGGTAAGCCTTGGGACCTGGGTTCGATTCCCAGGTCCCCCATATGTCTTTCTATTTTTTCTTGTAATATGATCAGGTGCTCAACATGTCCAGATGACCACCAAACACGCAGCGCTGAGGCTTGCCACATGGCCACTGAGATCAATCCATAAGCCAAGGCATGAGTTCCATGGTGCAGCTCAGTCCAGGGGTCCACACGTGACCCCCAAAAGTCAACCAGGCCTCCAATAATTGGGCCTATTTGCTCACAACCTAACCTCCAAATTGGGGTCAACACCCCCATTGGTTTGCATTTCATTTTCTTTCTCTTTATTTTTCTATTTATTTGTTTTACTTATTTTATTTAATTCATCAAAAATTAGTTTTCATAAAATAACAAAATTCAGAAAAGACAAAAAAATATAAATATATTTTATTTAAATGTTTTTTTTGTAAATAAACTTTATTAATTAATTTAGTTAGTTTTAACTCTAGGTTTAATTTCTAATATTTTTCTTAATAAACTAAAAAATGTAGAATTAGGGTTTTAAATACTTTTATCCTTTTTCTTTTCTTTTCACCATATTTAATAATTAATTATTTATTTTGTAAATAAATTTGCCATTAAATAATTAGGTTAAAACTAGGTTAAATTTAAACTTTTTTTTAATAAATTAAAAATAGTTTAGAACTAGGATTTTAATTTCATTTAATTTTCTTACTAAATTCCATAAATACAAAAAACTCAAAAATAATTTCCTTTTCTCATTTAACTTAATTAATTTATTAATTGTAATTTAATTTCCTTAAAAGGGTCCAACGCCCTCGCATTCGATCATAATTCTATTTCGTGCGCTTATCTTATTTCCTTTTTTATAAATTTCATGTAATTATCCCAAAGCCATGTAATAGATTAATTAGGATATTTATTTTTTCGCACTTTATTTTATTTCAAATCGGGTCTTGGACTAATTTGGCGATGTAGACCCGCGCCTTTGTAATAGCGTAGGACTTTTTAAATTCCGCATCCTTTAACTGTTAATAATTTGCATGAAAGAATGAATGTCAAAAATAAAAGCAACGCGTAGATCACCAGTGCATGAATAAGATAAACATAATCGAAAACGACACACAAATCACACACCACCCCTAGGGTACGCCTCACTGTTGCCTTGCCCCTCGAAACGTGGTCGTCGAGTAGAGGATGTTTTAGTAAGTCCTCATGTCCATGAACATGGCATGAGGGTAGCTTCTAAGGTGTCTTCCTATTACTCTGGTGACCACACTGTTGCCTTGTCCCTCGAAACGTGGTCGTCGACTATAGGACGTCTTAGTGAGTCCTTATGTCCCATTGATCTGGTTGCCTCAAAACAAGTTTCCTCGGAATAAGTTGCCTCGGAATAAAAGATCAATGGCATAAGGGTAGCTTCTAAGGTGTCTTACCTTTGCTTGGTGGCCACACTGTCCCAAAACTCGAATTGACCCGAACACCTCCAACAGTGGTGCTACCTACCTCTCAATGGTGGGATGGCACTACTTTAAGGACATTTACACAGACGAATTCCTTAGGGTAGGTAGATGACTCGTAGATACTTGCTCTAACTCAAAACAAATCAAAAACTTCTTTTCACACCGACACTTTGCAAAAAGCTTTCAAAAACAACTTTTCAAACACTCTTGAGGACTGATACAAGAGTCGAACTGAAATTTCAAAAGAAACTTTTTTCAAACTCACTCACCTTGAAAAGCAAACAAACAATTTTGAAAACACAATGAGCAAGTATCTAAGAGCCCATGGATAACCATGGATAGAAAGGGTGCTAACAATTTCCCTTTCTATAAATCTACCTCCCGAACCGAGAGATAATCTCAATAAGGAATTTTTCTATGCTTTTGTGCTTTCCATTTGGAGAAAATAATAGACGATGACGACTCTTGCTTCCGCGACATTTCGTGAACCAGCGTTAAACAGTCAGTTCCAGATCCACCCATCACACCCACTCTAGGGTAAAATCATAACAGTTCATGGTGAGGAGGAGTATATGATAAGCCACCTTAACTCTTTCCGCTACATGGAGTTAGATGGTGAATTCATAGAAACACCTTTCCAACACTTTGAAGAGGTTTCTCCTGAAGTCGCGGCAGCCAAGACAATAACTTTTGTGCCTGAAGTTACCAAGCCTGTGTCTCGGATGTCATCCCTTAAAGATGCGGAGGCTGTGATCAAGGAAGGAGGAAGCACAGTATGGGATCAACTGCCAGATTTTCCTTACAAGACAGATAAGTTCGGTTTGGGTTTAACTGCTGCTAGTCAGAAGGTCGTGCGTCGCTCCCGGGCTGGAGGACCGCCACTAAAAATCACTCATCATGGAGATCATGCTTTAGATGATGATGAAGAAGAAAGCAATTTTGAAGACTGGATCTTTCCAACTGTTGAAGGAGGACTGAACAACTGGGAGGAGAAAGACTTCGTTCCCATTACTTTCATCAATCAGTAATTTATCTTTTGAACATTTCCTGTTTGGTCTGTAATAATTATTAAACAATTCGTACACTCTTTTCGCCTTATGCCTTACCCGAGGCATATAGGTCCATTTATAAGGGTTTTGATTCTTCATTTTCATATGCCATTTTTAATGAATCGTGGACGTTTTCATATATAAACTTTTGTGTTCATTTTCTTTCTTTTTACGTTTTATTTGTTTAAAGGTGGCTATCCCTTAAACACACCCACACTCACAAAATGCAGGTACCCATCCACTCCGGATTCCATGGGTAACAATTTTCTTATGGCCTTCAGTGACTCTGAAGATCTGGTCAATCATGCTGAATACGAAGGTGATGAAAATTGTGAAGTTCCTGGAGAGTTGGCTAGACTTTTGCAACAAGAAGAAAGGGCTATTCTGCCCCATGAAGAGTTGTTAGAGACTATCAATTTAGGTACTGCCGAAGACAGAAAAGAGGTTAGAGTAGGTGCCAATCTGGAGCCAAGTGTCAAAGAGCTCTTAGTTCAGCTGTTGAATGAATATGTTGAGATCTTCGCCTGGTCCTATGAGAATATGTCGGGACTGGATACAGATATTGTGGTTCACCATCTCCCTACAAGAGAAGACTGTCCACCAATCAAACAGAAAGTCCTCCGAATGAGGCCCGACATGTCCGAAAAGATCAAAGCTGAAGTGATAAAGCAGTTCAATGTTGGCTTTCTTGCTGTTACTTCCTATCCACAATGGGTTGCTAACATTGTGCCCGTGCCTAAGAAGGACGGCAAAGTCAGAATGTGCGTAGACTACTGAGACTTAAATAGGGCTAGCCCTAAAGATGACTTTCCACTACCGCACATTGATATCTTGGTGGACAACATAGCTCAGCATAAGGTATTTTCTTTCATGGATGGATTTTCGGGATACAACCAGATCAAAATGGCCCCCGAAGACACGGAGAAGACTACTTTTGTTGCGCAGTGGGGTACCTTCTGCTACAAAGTGATGCCATTCGGACTGAAGAAAGCCAGGGCAACCTATCAACGAGCCATGGTAGCTTTGTTTCATGACATAATACATCATGAGATCCAAGTCTACGTAGACGACATGATAGCCCGTTCACAGAAAAAAGAAAAACACCTCGATCATCTGGAAAAGCTGTTTGTCAGATTGAAGGAATATAAGCTCGGACTGAACCCTAACAAGTGCACTTTCGGAGTCAGGTCCGGTAAACTCTTGGGATTCATCGTCAGCAACAAAGGTATTGAGGTTGATCCTGCCAAAGTCAAAGCCATACAAGAAATGCCTGCCCCCCGCACTGAAAAGGAGGTCAGAGGTTTCTTAGGACGCCTAAACTATATTGCAAGGTTCATCTCTCACCTAACATCTACCTGTGAACCAATCTTCAAGTTGTCGAAGAAAGATCAGGCGATTAAATGGAGTGATGACTGTCAAGTTGCTTTCGATAAAATCAAGGAGTATTTGCTGGAACCTCCTATCTTGATGCCACCCATCGAAGGAAGGTCGTTAATCATGTATCTGACTGTCCTAGAGAATTCAATGGGGTGCGTACTGGGCCAACATGACGAGTCTGGCCGAAAAGAGAATGCCATTTATTACATTAGCAAAAAGTTTACCGACTGTGAGACTCGCTACTCACTGCTCGAGAAAACTTGCTGCGCTTTGGTATGGTCTGCTCGCCGGCTAAGGCAGTATATGTTGACACATACCACTTTACTGATCTCTAAAATGGATCCGATCAAGTACATCTTCGAGAAGCCTGCTCTATCCGGAAGAATCGCTAGATGGCAGATGATCCTCACCGAATATGATATAAAGTACACAACCCAAAAAGCTATAAAGGGGAGTGTGCTAGTTGATCATCTGGCTTATCAAGATGTCGAAGATTATCAATCCATGAGGTTCGACTTTCCCGACGAGGATATCATGACTTTGAGCAGCATTGAATAAAACAGACCGTATGACGGACCTGAACAAGGATCCTGATGGACCCTGTACTTCGATGGTGCCTCCAATGCATCTAGAAATGGTATCGGCGCGGTACTTATCTCTCCAGAAGGTTTCCATACACCTTTCACTGCTAGACTCTGTTTCAGCTGCATCAATAACATGGCCGAGTATGTAGCTTGTATCTTTGGTCTCAAGGCCGCTATTGACTTGGGAATCAAATCTTTGATTGTATTTGGGTACTCAGCTTTGGTTGTCAGTCAAGTCAAAGGAGAGTGGGATACTAAGCACCCTAACCTCCTCCCTTACAAAGAACATGTCTTGACATTGTTACCACACTTCGAGCAGATTACCTTCGAGCACTTCCCGCGAGAAGAGAATCAGTTGGCAGATGCGCTAGCTATAATGTCATCCATGTTTAAACTTCACTGGGATAATGAGGCACCTCAAATCACCATTGAGAAAATGTACGAACCTGTACGTTGTCACGAGATTAATACCGAAGAGGTGGTGGATCGACCGTGGTTTCATGACGTCAAAAGGTATCTTGGAGCACAAGAATACCCTGAAGGAGCTTCAGTCAACGACAAAAAGTTCTTAAGGAGGTTCACGGCCAAGTTCTTTCTAAGCAATGGTATCCTATACAAGCACAATCTTGATTGTGTCTTACTCCGTTGTGTGGACAAGGTTGAAGCGGAGCAGATCATGGATGAACTACATAATGGCACCTTTGGCACCCACTCGAGCGGTCATACGATGGCTAAGAAGATTCTACGGGCAGGCTATTACTGGTCTACCATGGAAGCGGATTGTCATCAACATTCCCGTACTTGTCACAAATTCCAAATCTATGCGGACAAGGTACATATACCTCCATTTCCTCTCAATGTCTTAACATCTCCTTGGCCATTCGCAATGTGGGGAATCGACATGATTGGAGAGATCAAGCCTACAGCGTCCAATGGACACCGTTTCATCCTGGTGGCCATTGATTATTTTACCAAGTGGGTCGAAGCAGCATCCTTCGCATCCGTTACAAAGAATGTGGTTGCCCGCTTCATCAAGCAGAACCTCATTTGCCGGTACGGTATCCCCGACCGTATCGTCACGGACAATAATACAAACCTGAACAACACTATAATCACCGCTCTGTGCGAGTAGTTCAAGATTCAAAATCACAATTCATCTCCCTATCGGCCAAAGATGAACGGTGTTATTGAAGCTGCGAACAAAAATATCAAGAAGATCATTCAAAAGATGACAGTCACCTACAAGGACTGGCATGAGATGTTACCATTTGCTCTGCACGGGTACCGTACCACGGCGCGAACTTCAATCGGGGAAACCCCCTTCTCTTTAGTATACGGCATGGAAGTTGTTTTACCTATGGAGGTTCAGATTCCTTCCTTGAGAATTATGAAGGATGTTGGTATAAGTAAAGACGATTGGATTTAGACCCGACTCGATCAACTTAACTTGATTGACGAGAAGCGACTCACTATTGTTTGTCATGGTCAGGCGTATTAGAAACGAATGATCAAAGCTTTCAACAAGAAAGTCAGACGTCAGGTGTATCAAGTCGGATATCTTGGAATCAAGCGGATCATCTTGCCGCAAAGTGATCCCAAGGGCAAGTGGACTCCTACTTACGAAGGACCATTTGTGATCAAAAACATATTTTCTGGTGGGGCTATGATTCTAACCACCATGGACGGTGATGATCTGCCGCACCCTGCAAACATAGACATAGTCAAAAGATACTACGCATAAACGACCCGACAAGTTGAAAACCTGAAAGGGGGACTTGGGCAAAAAATGGGCATCCCGGTGAATCGAAAACACAAAAGGGCGATTCAGGAAAAATTAGGGATAAACAAAAAAAAATCTGTACACCCGACAAGTTGAAAACCTGAAAGGGCGACTTGGGAAAAAAGGGTTTCCCGGTGGATCGAAAACCCGAAAGGGCGGTCCAGGAAAAAGTTAGGGAATTAAAGCGTGTGACTATGTCTCGTTGGATCACTTTAAGGACAATCTCTTCACGGACAAGCTCCAGGTTTTTGATCAATCCAATCATCTCCGGATGAAGCAACGAATGGACAAGATACTCAGAGTTGTGAAGGCTATAGCAAAATGGGAACCCCATGGAATTGTTACACATAGCCATCTTTCTTTGTATAAAATTTTTCTCAATTTTATGACAACATTCTCTTACTAGGATGTCTGTCTCCGTTGTACAAAAATACTTACACGAAGTTAATACAAAGATACTTCAAAGTGTAGAAAATTGTTTGACTTTTCTTTCTTTTTTACACTTATATTTTATTTGGAAACGTCCAATGATTTATTTAAATGAGCATATGCATTTGAATATAATCACAACTTACAAATAAAATGAAATGAGAAAGAATAATTACTTATAGGATGAAAGTATAGGAAAGTTGTCTTTAGGCTATTCCAGGAGAAATCCCCTGCAATACATCATCCAGATCCTCGGCAGAACTAAAACCTTGAAATGCATATCCCCAGCGGAGTTAAGTTTCAAGAATCCCCATCAGAGCTGAGTTTTCAAACTCCCAATCCCCAGCGGAGCAAAACTTTGAAATACAAACTCTCAGTGAAGATGAAACTTTCTTCCCCAACAGAGTCAAAACCTTCAACCCTTGAACACCAGTGGAGACCATCCAGTTTCTCCCATTTTCCCTGGAAAGTCGCTTTAAAACCAGATAATTCCTTAGAGAGTTATTTTTAAACTTTTTCCCCAGTGAAGTCGTCGATCAAATCAGTATGTCATTAAGATCCCCAGCGGAGAAGAAACCTTGATCTACTGATCCCCAGCGGAAACTATTCAGTTTTCTTGATACCCCCAACAGAGCGGAGATCCTCATTCTTGAAGTCCCCAGTAGATTGGCATACAACCCCAAACTCCTGATCTCCCCAACAGTATGGCTTCTCCCCAGAGGTTATCAAAAATCTTGAATCTCCAACAGTGGTCATGTATTTATTTTCCCCGACATCAGTCGAAGATTTTATTATCTCCAGTTATCCAGGATTTATTTTCCTCAGCAAGACAGCTAATCGGCTTACATGCACATACATTACATTCATAAATCATGAACATTGATAAAACACATATTGCATCATACATTTCATGCAACATAGCATTTGTGTTTCAGTTGACCTTTTACCCTTTTCAGGATGAAATTAACAGCTACCTAAAACAGACAATCAAAGCTCAGAAAACGGCTTAGAGAGGCTCCAAACATGGATGCTCTCATGTCTGCTTATTCAAATCAAGGGGCAGATTCATGTTCCAGTTATGAAGCCTGGATTCGACCAGATTTTATCTTGACTATACTGAAGCCCAGAGATCGACCGGAAAATAGTAGAATCCCCTGCAAGTTCTTCTGAAACCTGGATGTTGACCAGATAGGAAGTAAAGTATTGTGAAGCCTGGATGTTGACCAGATAGCAATACAAGACTGTGAAGCCTGGATGTTGACCAGATAACAGTAAGGTACACTGTGAAGCTTGGATGCTAACCAAATAACAGTTTACTCGGCCAATCACTTTGAAGCCCGGATCCAACCAGATATTAGTAGGCCCTAAAATCAAAGGAAAACCTGGAGGCGGCCGGATAACCATTTGATTCTCTTCTGAAGACTGGACATTGACCAGATAGGAAGAAAGGTATTGTGAAGCGTGGATTTTGACCAGATAGCAATACAAGACTGTGAAACCTGGATGTTGACCAGATAACAGTAAGGTACACTGTGAAGCTTGGATGTTGACCAAATAACAGTTTACTCGGCCAATTACTTTGAAGCCCGGATCCAACCGGATATTAGTAGGCCCCAAAATCAAAAGGAAAACCGGAGGCGACCGGATAACCATTTGATTTCCTTCTGAATCCTGGATGTTGACCAGATAAGAAGTAAAGACTGTGAAGCCTGGGTATTGACCAGATATCAGTTCACTGTCACCTCCTCAACCAAGAGATGACTCCCCGGTAGAATAATAGACGACTGAAGTTCTATTTCTACCACAACAGAGACCAGCATTCCCCCGGCGTATTTCTCCTCAATAACAAGCATACGGGCTCTCGCAAAGGAATCTCTTATGCGATCAACATTCTTGGATGGCATCTTTAAGCCCATCTCCGGCGAGATTCAATCACATCTCCAAATGGCATCTTTAAGCCCATTCCCTCAACTACATTTTGACGAGTGCAAATTTATGAGCACTCTAGTGTCCAATCCTCTTTTACCTTCAAGCTACAAAAGGCAAATTTTCCAATCTAACTCTTCAGGTTCAAGAAGATTGAACAGGGGCAGCTGTTGTACCCCAAAATTTTCCCTCTCATCCTTCAGTAATTCATCCTGAATTCTCAGAGTTTCTCTTAAACAAATCCAAGCCCTGAATTATCATTCCTTTCCAGGTAAACCATTTACAAGAGAAAAATGGTCATTTGCAAGCTCAAAAGTAAAAAAATTTACCTTAAAAAGGTTAAATTCTAAATACTTAGAATTTTTATTTAAAAAAAGGGTGTTTAAGAAAAATGGCCCTTCAGAACTTCTGAACCAACCTCCAGGCAGAAACAGTCAGAAGTTGTAAATTGGACTCAGCACATAACATTCAGTCAGAAGGTGGCTCTTCAGCAGCTACACCAACTCAGTCAGGGGTTGTAAACGTGGTTCAGCACGTGATCTTTAAACAGAACATGGCTCTTTCAGCAGTTACGCAAATTCAGCCAGAGTTTGCTAGAGAAATGAAAAGAAGGCAACAAAGCTTGAAACTCCTTCAGAATGTACTGGGATCAGAAGGTAATGGGATCAGCAGATTGGGTATAATACTGAAGCAGAATCTCTAAGTCTAGAGTTTTCAGAGGCAAATCAAAGGAGCATGCTGGAAAGTCTGGAAAACTCTCATAATTTGCTGAGGCAGCAAGAGGCCAAGGTCAAAGCTTGGTTTACGTTGTTTTGTGGAACTGCTGGCTCAGGTTTTAGGTAATGATGCAAAATCTCCTATTACAAGATTTCTGATTTTGACAAATCTCATCACCATTTAATGCTCATTAATGCTCACAACCACTTTTGAGCATTCATCCAAAGGGTCTCTCCACGTGTGGCATGGTAACACCCTCGTGCAGGCTTAGGCATGGATCTATGTGCCACTTTTCGCCTATGGGTGTCACTTCTCCTTAATCCTCTCTTACTGTTCCAACCTAGGCTGAAAAGGTGTCCATCATCACAACTTTTCATGAACTTCCTTCAAGAACAAGTTAACCCCTACTGCATAGTATTGGCGCCATTTAACATTTAAAAATTCACAAATCCTTTCCTATAAATAGGACACCATTGTCCATTAAAAAACCTGGTCAAAAAAATCCAGAAAAAAATTGCTAGAAGAGGAACAGAAAACTCTAGCAAGAAAACATTGTGAAACTCTGCCAAAATTCCTAGTGCTTCATAACTTTGAACTTCCTGCCTCCAAACTTCATTGATACCCAATTTTCTTCCTTACTAGAGAACGCCCATATAGTTTTTGACCATACATACATATATTTTCTCCATCCACCCATTCTAAAAAGAACCTGTCCAGAACACCATCAGAGCTAAAGCTAGCTCCAATTCATAGATTTTCTTCCAACAGTAAGGTAAGCAGCACCTGCTGACTCTCATCATGCTGCTAAGCATCATCAGCTTTGCATGCTCAATAAACACAATGTAGATATCATGTTGCTGTTGTACGTGATCTGAGGATTTTCATGCCTCTGAATGCTTAAGTAGGAAGTGAATCAGTGTAGAACCGGCATGTGACCTTTTTGGTTCTGTCTTCTGAAACACTTTGACACTTGCTGAGACTTTCCTAGACATGCCTTCTGTTTTGTGTAAAAGTAATAAAATTGCAGATGTTCTGGCTAGCACAGGGGGAAACCAAGCTCTGACTTTGACGCTAGCACTTCTGAGGCCTGTTTTGCTATCAATAATATCAGAACTTCTGAAAATTATTGTGTTTCCAGCAGGGTCAAAACTTCTGACTTCCCCACTAAAAAACTTTTGTCTTGCAGCGGATGGGAGTCAGAACTTCTGACCTTCCCACTAACAGGTTTCTGTTTTGCAGGGCACCAAAGTCAGAAGTTCTGACTCATACATTTTCACTAACAGGTTGATATTCTGTAGCAGGCTTGGGTCAGAACTTCTAACTTCCTCTCAGCATCGCGCTAGCCCTCTCTCTCTTTCTCTTTTTCTTCCCCTTGTTATTTTCTTTTTTTATCTATTTTTCTCGTTGAACCATCCCCATGTACAAGTGTGTATCCCCCACCCCCTAAATATTGTAATAGCGTAGGATTTTACATTTCCGCATTTTTATTGCTTTCAAATGTAAATGCTAGTAATTAGGATATGTATGGCAAGATAAAATCAATGAAATAGAAAATCCTAATTCAAGATAAAATCATGCATGCAATAAAACAAACTTGCACTCAAACACCCCTTAAGGTATCTCCACTTGGTTGCCTAAACAAATGGCCATGGTATGCACGCTAGGTATCTTGGCAAAACAAAACAAAACAAAAAACCATAGTCCCTCGATGACGCTATCTTGGTTGCCTATACAAAATGATCTAGTCCCTCAAAGATTTGCTAAGATACTTAGCAATATTGCTATCATGGTCATATGATGACCCACGCCCGTCCCGTTTAAACATCCAAACACAAGGTTGTTTACGAAATGCAATGGTAAAACAACACTGTCAAAAGGGTTAAAAATGTGTAGGAAAAATGTTTGAGTAAAATAGGGTAGACAACTCTTAGTTACTTGATCAAAACTTGCAAAAACATCCTTGCTATTTTCAAACACACCTCACAAATAAATTTCAAAACAATTTCCCAAAACAAACATTCAAACATTGAAACCTTTTCAAAAGACAATACACCTTTGTATATATTCAAACAAGAATCATTACAAAGGTTGCCACAACGATGGCCTCTTTTTAAAACGTTTTCAAAACCACACACACAAAGCACCATTTTAAACAATTGGAAAAGCAAAAGCAAGTGATCTAAATAAGTAACTAAGAGCCCATGGATAACCATGGATGAAAAGGGTGCTAGCACCTTCCCTTTTCATAATCTACCCCCCGAACCCAAGAAAACATCTCAAAGGTCTTTCCTGTGCTTTTTGACCTTTCCTTTGGATAAAATAAAAATTCGGTGGCGACTCTTGCTAAACCGAAACATTTGCGAACACAAACGCAAAACCTCAAGTCAGTTCTCCCACCGTATCACATGCGCCTACAACATAGTCACTGGCATCACACAATATTTCAAATGGTTCGTTCCAGTCATTAGGTTACATAATAGGTGCTGAAATTAATGCCTTTTTTAGTGTTGTAAATGCATTCAAGAATTTGTCGGTGAAGATGAACTCAACATCTTTCATTAGCAGTTTGGTTAGAGGTTTGGTTATTTTAGGGAAGTCTTTAATGAAATGTCGATAAAAACCAGCGTGTCCTAGAAAACTTCTTATTTCTCTAATAGTTTTGGGTGGTTGAAGATTTTCTATTACTTCAATCTTTGTTTTATCTAATTTAATTCCCCTATCGGATACGATGTGCCCTAAGACAATTCCTTGTCGGACCATGAAGTGGCATTTTTCTCAATTTAGCACGAGATTGACACTTACGCAGATTTTTAGTACCGTTCCAAGGTTCGATAAACACCCTTCAAAACTTTCTCCATAGACATAGAAGTTATCCATAAAAACTTCCATCATTCCATCTAGAAAATTAGAGAAGATGGACATCATACATCTCTGAAATGTTGCAGGGGCATTACATAATCTAAATGAAATTCGTCGATAAGCGAATGTACCATAAGGACAAGTGAAATTTGTCTTTTCTTGGTCGTCGGGATGGATAGGAATTTGGAAAAATCTTGAATAACTGTCTAAATAGCAGAAGCGGGAGTCTTTAGCTAGTCTTTCAAGCATTTGATCAATGAAGGGTAAAGGAAAATGATCTTTACGAGTGGCTTTGTTTAACTTTCTATAGTCAATGCATATTCTCCACCTGGTGTGAGTTTGTTGCGCTACAGATTCTCCTTTAGTGTTGCTTACCACCAAAACACCTATTTTCTTAGGTACGACATGTACTGGACTAACCCATTTACTGTTAGATATTGGATATATGATTCATGCTTCCAATAGCTTTTCCACTTCCTTTTTTACTACATCGCTCGGAATAGGATTGATTCTTCTGTGATGTTCCCTAGAGGTCTTACAGTCTTCCTCTAGCATAATACGGTGCATGCAGATAGAAGGGCTTATTCCTTTTAGGTCTGAGATGTTATAACCTAAAGCGGATGGGTATTTTCTTAGGGCATGTAATAAATTTTCAGTTTCTATTTGTCTTAGGTCTGCATTGACTATAACTAGTCATTCAAGCTCTGTGTCTAGGAATTCATACCTAGGTCTTTGGGTAGTGTTGTGAGTTCTATGGTTGGCTTCTTTGGACAAGGTATAGGATCATGAGTTAGAGCTAGGCATTCACTCAGACTTTCATCTTGATATTCAGGGAACCAATTATCATCTTCGAGAATTGGAGGTATAGGAATCTTCAACACTTCTGAATAGGTGGTTTGTTGTTTCTCCAGTTCTTTTACGCATTTATCGATTTCATCTAAGAAACAACATGAATCGTTAATGTCTAGTGCCTTAAAGAATTTAAACAAGATGAATTCAACTTTTTTTTCCCCGACTTCAAAAGTTAGTTTTCCATTTTTAACATCTATGATGGCTCCTGCAGTGGCTAGGAATGGTCTACCTAATATAATAGGAATATTGGAGTCTTCTTTAAAGTCCATGATTATGAAATCAATGGGGATATAGAATTGTCCTATACGTACATGAACATTTTCTAACATGCCTAAAGGAAATTTCACCGATCGATCCACTAATTGTACCAACATCCTTGTTGGTCTTAGTTCTCCCATATTGAGTTTATTGCAAATTGATAAGGGCATCAGACTAATACTAGCTCCTAAATCGCATAGTGCTTTATCTATGACAAACTTTCTGATTACACAGGGTATGGAAAAACTACCTGGGTCCTTAAGTTTAGGAGGCATGTTGTTTTGGATTATAGCACTGCATTCAGCAGTGAGCAATACAGTTTCATTATCCTCATGCTTTTTATTATTGGATAAGATTTCTTTAAGAAATTTAGCATAAGAGGGCATTTGTGTGATAGCTTCTGTAAAAGGTATGTTAATGTTAAGTTGTTTCAGAAGTACAACAAATTTCTTGAATTACCATACATTTCTAGACTTAACAAATCTTTGAGGAGATGGAGTGGGTGGTTTGTAGGGTGGCGGAGGCACATAAGGTTCTTCTTTTTCCACGGCCTCTTCATCATCACCTTCTTTTTCTACTTCCTTCTGCTCAACTTCCTTCTCAGTTCCTTTTCCATATTTCTGGTACATGGTTGGGTTCTCGACTCTAGGTTCAGTTGGTCCGCCTAGTTCTGTCCCACTCCGAAGTGTTATGGAATTAGCATGTCCCTTTGGATTTGGTTGGGGTTATCCAGGAAAAGTTCTAGCTGGAGCAGCTGGAGCTGCTTGTTGTTGAGCCACTTGGGAGATTTGTGTTTCTAACATTTTGTTGTGTGTGGCAAGAGCATCAATCTTATTCGTCAGTTGCTTAATTTGTTCACTGGTGTGAATATTTTGATTCATGAAATCTTTATTAGTTTGAGCTTTGGTGGATGAAAAGTTTTCTATCATTATTTTAATGTTGGACTTCCTAAGGATATTCGGAATATTTGATACATTTTGGGTGGCTTTCTAAAATTCTGGGGGTGTAGTAGGAGCTTGCCTAGGTGCGTACAAAGCGTTGTTGCTTTTGTATGAGAAGTTTGGATGGTTCTTCCAAGCAAGGTTATAGTTATTGCCATAGGGGTTTCCTTGAGCATAGTTCACTTGATCAACTGGTACTCTTGTTAAAAGTGGACATTCGGGTGCAGCATGCACGTGAAGTCCACATAAATCACAGGTTAGAGCTACTACATCCACGGTGGCTGCGGGAGTTGTGGTCAAGCTTTCTATCTTTTGGGTAAGGGCTTCTACCTTAGCGTTAACTTGGTCTAAGCTACTAACTTCGTGCATACCGCCTTTCGTTTGAGGCGTCTCCACCATGGTTCTATCGCTTCCCTACTGATAATGATTTTGAGCCATACTTTCGATAAGCTGATAGGCATTATGGTATGGTTTGTCCATCAGTGCACCGCCAGCTACGTCAGTCATTAGTCTTGTGTTGTACAAGAGACCATTTTAAAAGGTTTGGATGATCATCCATTCTTCTAAACCGTGATATGGATAGAATCGCAACATGTCTTTGTATCTTTCTCGTGCTCCAAAGAGAGATTCACTTTCCTTTTGTTTAAAATCATTAATATTATCTCTTAGCATAGTCGTCTTACTCGGCGGAAAATATCGCGCTAGGAAAACTTTCTTCAATTCGTTCCATGTGGTAAAAGAGTTGGATGGTAGAGACTGGAGCCATGCTCTAGCTCTATCTCGTAATGAGAAAGGAAAAATAAAAAGTCTTATTGCTTCAGGGATGACACCATTTGCTTTCACTATCTGCGTACTACACAAACACGGACAAATGAAGGTTTGGATCATCCGTAGGACATCCTGAAAATTGGTTTTGTTGGACAACTTGCAATAACAAAGGTTTTAACTCGAAATCATTATGTGCAATGGTGGGAGCAGCAATACTATTATGGGTTTCCTCTTGCGATGGGGCAGCATAATCCTTCAGAAGGGGATTTTGGGGTCCTTCAGCCATTCTTGGGTCAAGAAGAGAATAGTTAGGAAGATTTATTTTGGGAAGGTTGTACTTGATTTGGTATTCTCTAATTCAGCGTCTTATACTAATAAAATGCTCGACCTCATCGATTGGTTTCTCTACCTTGAGAGCGAGTGCTTGGCATACAATCAACGGATAAAATAAAATAAAATTAGTTGCCTTAGTCTATACTGCGTAACAAGGGATTTATAGTATTGACTAAATCAATCCCCGACAACGATGCAAAAAACTTGATCGCGACTTTATGAGTCTGTCGGGTGTAGTGGCTGCAAGTGCACAGTCTAATCGCGTAGTTTTAAAAGATATCGAACCCACAAGGACTGATGGTCAAACTATTGTTATCTAGGGTCACTGTGTAAATCTAAGGCTAATTGTAAAATTAGTATGTTGGGGTTTAAATGAGAATTAACTAAAATCTAATAATTAATAATGGGACACCGGTATGTAATTTATCGACTTCACGGATTCAATAAGTCATTGGCATTATTTTTTAAGTATTAAAACATTGTTTTAGTGGGAACTATTTATTTAAAAACCCTTGTCTCACACTTTCGTTCTATCAATTCTGGAGATATTATTAAACTCAAATGAGCGCTCTCGTTGTTTCATTTAAAATTCAAAAGTATATTTTAAAAACAAATAAAGTCCAATTAATTTTAAAGCGCTCTCGCTATATTTAAAATTAATGTTTAATTACCACTATCTAGTTAAAACCTCAAACTCTCGCTCTGTTGATTTTAATCTTAGTCTGTCTTTAACTCTAGTACAAAAATAATTTAATATCCAAATTGGAAATCAAAACCAAAAAAAGAGTTTTTGTAAAATATTTACGCTAATTAATTATGGAATCCCTTCGGTTTAGGACTTCACTTACCGGTATCGGGGAAACTAGCCAGACATAATTTTATTGCTTGATAACATAAAATTAAAACATAAATTCAATAACACAGACATGGTAAAAATAAATAAATTATACTAAAAATTAGAACCTGAAATAAACACTGAAGAAATAATTGAGCAGTATGTATCCTCCACAAGCCATCAGGATTAACTTCAAAATAAAAATTTCTTGAAGAAATGAAAATAAACCTAAACGAATTCTGGAAGCTTAGAAGGAAAACTAAAGTTGCAGTATTCCTTCTATGTGAAGAAATACTGCTTTAATGGTGAGGGTTTTCTATGCTTATGGAAATTCTAACGAAACTGGAAAATAATAGCAAAAACTATGAACTGGAATAATACAATAATAAAGTTGCAGTATGCTGAAAAGTAATGAAATTGGAGCAGGTATCGGATGTTCCAAAAATTGGTAACTGTTTGGATTTTATAGATTCCAAAATGTTGAGCAAAATTAGGAGCAATTCCTTCATCCCCGTTCTTCAATCATTGAGAAATTTCAGCAAGTCGTGTGTTTCGTGCGCTTTATGGAGATATTTTTGTAACTGATATATGCTGGTTGTAACAAGCGTCATGCACGCTGTGGCATGGGGCACGTGTTTTCCTAGGGGCACACTTTTACAATCTGTGACGTGCGGCACGTGCCTGTGATGGGAGGCATGGCTTCTAATACATAATGTTTTGCTTTTTGCTGCTAAAGTGCCATTTCTTCTTCATTTCTCCATTGTTTTTCTTCCTTTTCTCATTTATACTTTGGAGAAACTAAATACCTGAAGTAAGCTACAAATACTACAAATAGAGACATAATTTGACATAATAAATGAAGAATTGGAAGCTTTATCTATGTAAATCGAGCAAAAAATGCTATAACTTTTTGTGTTATCACTGAACTCAGGAACCTTTTTGGAGATTTTATCACCCGATATTTACAAACCAAACAAAAGCTTCTTGCTGAGGAAATGATAATGATGCCCGTTGTTATAAATAAATTTTCTTTCCTTTTGGAGGATTTTAAAAGATCTCCCAATTTTCAATTTAGAAGCTAATTTTCCCTAATGGCGCTTCTCATATTATTTTTACATCTTGTACCGCTACCTCGCTTTCAAGGTTGAACCTAACATGTTCGAAGGTTTTCATTATCAAATTACCATATGGCAGACACAAGCCTTTCTTTTTGCTCTTTAACATGTGTTGGAGCATTGAACTTTACCAATTCGACTCAACTTTATTATCAAGTAACCATACTACAACAACATCATATATGGTTAAATGACTAAAGTTACTCTTCTTTGGAAAAAGAATATGGTTTGTAACATAATGAATGAGATGAATATCTAGGCACACAAGGCCTATGGTGAATGGAGAATAAATTCTAGAATTTTGATCTAGCCAAATGAGTAAGAAACACTCTCATAAATGTAGTTGTCACCTTCCTCTAGCTCATCTATCTTGAAGTGAGGCCCAACATATGATATATCTAGAGCTTCAACAAACTTTTCTAATGGTAGAGATATCTTATGCTTTTTAACTCCGGAAGAAATAATCTCATATATGTAGTAGAGATTTAATTAGAACATATTTACCAATGATGGATACACATTTCTTGTAGAATTCTAGAAAAAACTTTTCAAGTTTGATTCTTCAAGATTTTTGAAGAATTCACACTCTTGGAACACACTTACATCTAAGTAAAGAACAAACATGATTACACTATATACAAACTCTTGAAAGAATCTTCTTTCGTGTTCTTAAGATGAAAAATCATCAGAGAGGTAGGCAAACGTGGAGGTTATCATTTTCTCGGGTGCATGATGATTTTGGTGTACTGAAGTAGTACTCTCACAAATAGGGACAAAAACAAGAAAAAAGAAAACACAAGAAGAAGTGAAGAGAGGATGAAAAAAAGAATGGAATATGTGTACCTATTTATAGTGAAGTTTCTAATCATTTAAGCATACAAAACCTTCATCGAGTCCATGATGATTCGAACCACAAAAGATTGGAAGCAAATATTTCTGAAACATGTGTGGTAATCAATTATTTTAGAAGAATAATCAATTATTTTCTATCATATTTGAAGATTTCACGTGTTCCTAGTCAATGCTTTTGTTTAATTTTATTTAGGGAAAAGATACAATATGATCTTCATTGAATTTTGAAATAGAGACACCATATAGTCGATTAGACCAATTGATTATCTTCCTTGTTACAACTTTCTTGGTCTTTTGGGACTTGAGTTGAAATTTGGCTTTGGCATATTGCTTTTGGCACCACTCTTTCATTCAGATTGCACTCTTTTTTTTAACATCAAATAAAAACTCAACCAAAACATTAGTAAAAATAATTTTAACTTTCTAAGCAATTAATAAACCAATTATTTACTGGGTTAATCATAGTTTTCCGTTCTTTCAACCTCTATAAGGTGTACCACCTTAAACTTCAAGGAAACTTTATAAAAATCCCCCTTTTGAGAGAAGGACAAATTGTAACACCCTTCTAAAACCCCGTGAACATTGTCAATAGTAAATCTGAGTAATACATCAATAAAGGTGTCACATCTTTATAAAAACATCGTATACAATATCCTGCTCCGTAACACGGGTTATCAAATTCAAACAATTATTTCTTTATAAATAATCAACACAAAACTTTAAACTTCACAGCGGAAAACATAACTCAAATAACTTAATTGTTAATATCCTTCAATAACATCTTTAATCCTCGTCATTAAAAGGTCAGGATTATTAAACAATTCAAAATGAAATAACATCTTATAAATTTATGTCAACAAAGAAACACATGATTCAATTCAAATGTATCTCGAAACCTCGATGTTACATATCAGAGCAAGACTCCCTTATTCAATAGAAATAAATAACACACTCTGAAGCTATCTCTAAGCTTCAATGGATTATTCCTGATCACCTGCAAGTTACCCACGTATAGAGGAAACATTTCCAAGCAGAAAGGGTAAGTAATCACAAATTATTATAAAAATATATATTGAATGGATATAAGAGTACAACAATAAATCATCATGGATTCCACATACCATCATATTACAGATTTTACACTCACAATTATGCATCAATAATACAAATCAAGTATATCATCATATCATCATATTAACAATAATCATCAACATACAAAATTATAATGTTATCAACATCACTTAGTCACTCATTATGCAATGTCACATATAATGCAATGCAACGTCATTGACTCATGCGTATGGTACCAAAACTTTGTTGATGACTCAATCATCATTTTTCCAAAGATCCCCACCAATATGATCGACTCCCACTTGGAACCAGAGCATATCATAATATTTCACTTAATCTATGCTATGGGATTAAGGCCATTATTGGAATGACGTCATATCATCATCACTGGACGAATTATCCTAACAACATCACTGGATCGAAGTCCTAAAATATGTCATGAATGCATGATGCACAACAACATAATAAACACGACCATGGATAGTCAAAACACATCACCATTCATGAATTCATCACATGTCATAACATACATAGTAATACATAAAGCATCATCATAACAAACATCAATCTATCATATGGACATATATCAAGTTGCATCAATCACATAGTCACATTAGTTCATCATAGTATTAACACATTTCATCATTCATGATCTAGTTTAATCTTAGAAAATTATTGGAAAGATATATCATATGACTAATTTTATTTTACCAAAGCATATTACATCGCGTTAGCTACCTAACGCTTCGAACGAAACGTTAAACAGAGTTCGGAAACTCAAGTTATGACCTTTCAAAGTTTCTGTCAAACATCTCTCGTCTAAGGCTCGCCCGGTGAAGCAGCTTGCTTGCCTGAGGCTCACCCAACGAGGCTGGGGAGAAAATCATCCCCCTATACAAAAATCTAGAAGCATTATTTTTCTTCTATCTCCTTCGATTGACGAGGCTATTCGCTCGCCCAACAAGCTCCTATCGCTTCTACTTCGCCCGACGAAGTGGGGGCGAATCACCCTTCCCATACAAACTCCAGAGACTTTGATTTTCACCTCTTCCCTTCATCTCTTGCTCACCTGGATCTTCTTGGGAGAAGCTCACTCACCCGACGAAGCTCACTTGCCCGGCAAAGCATATGGCTAGCCCGACGATGCAACGCGAACATGGAATTCCCTGTGCGTTTTTTACACAGTACTAGTCCTAATTTTCTTGCGATTTCAACACAGAACAAGTTCTAATTCATCACAAATACTCATTTTTTTCATCATACAATACCAACACATCATATTATATATCATACACATCAATTCATAGCAAAACAACATGGTAATTTCATCAAATGTTCATCATACTCATCATGTTATCAATTCACCACAAAAACCCTAAACAACCTACATACACCTAAACCCTATATCAATCATAATAATAAGAATAACCCCCTTACTTTAGATTATAGCTTAGATCTTATTCTTTTTGATGTACCCAAAAATCCCCTTGTTCTCTTCCTGCCCTAGCTCTGCTGCGTTCTTTCAACTCTTTTCACGATCGCACAGAATGACACTCTTTTCCCTCTATTTCTTGTTTAACCCTTGTACCTTTTCTATGGTCTTCCAATCTTACCCTCACTAGTCTATTAATCAATTACTATCTTGCGGTTATTCCTTCTACACCACTTTTAATTTATTTAATCTATAAAATAATTATAAACAATTACTATTAAATCTAAATAATTCCAAACTAATTATTTAAATTCTAAACATCTCACATTATCTTCTAACTTACTTCTATCCCAACACCTAGTATCAATAAACACCACAACACATCATATCAATCATCAAGACATCACATATACTCACAAATACTCCACATATACTTGTTATAATTAATTAATAATTAAATAAATAATCTAATTATTTTGGGGGTGTTACATAAATCACCGTCGTAAATCCTTACAGCAAACCGTTTGATATGTGAGTTGGTTCAAACCCAAGATTTATAAATCCGTTACAGACTTATCACCTCAACCTACTAAGAGGTTGCATGATCATCACAATCATCACATTTATTGGTTATTACCACCAAATCCAACATCTTGATCACATCTGTTGAAACACACCACCAATGAGCTTGCTTTGCAAATCTTTATTTAATTTGAATTAAGGCTTTATTAAAGCTATAAAGCAATCTGCAAAACATATTAGTTTTTCACCTTTGTTACCTAAATATTATTGGATCCTAGTTTATTAGTGGCAATAAAAGGTCTATAGTTATTCCCTTTAGATCTTTGTTTATCATAGAAAAAGGCTCTAAGTTACCAATTTTGTTACATAAAATAGCATAGTTGAGAAAAGTCTCCAAATAGCATAGTTAAAAAGTCAACAAAAGACACTTTTTGTCAAGACAACTTACGTCAAGATAAAGTCTCCAAATGAAAAAATGATCAAAAGAGAAATGTAGAGGACATCTTGAGCTTTTCAAAAAGTCCAAGATCACCTTCAGAAGATGAAAATTGAGCAAGTTATGAGTTGCACAAGTTGAGAAATTTTATGGAAATACATGTAATGCAAAATATGCAAACTTGAAATTTTGGACTTATGGCCAAACTTTTTGAGCTTCAAACATATTCATGACCTTATGAGAGACTCCTAAGTTCACTTGCACCTTGCCCTATATTTTCTGATTATCTTATTTATTATTTTGTTTTGTTTTTATTCAAATAAATTTAAAATAAATAAATGAAATAAAAAACAAATGGGCTAGGCGCATGGATTGGTTTCTTAGAGCCCATACAACTCATGACAACCTGTAAGCAACATGCAAAATTCGTATGAGGTCCAAGAGAGGCAATAATCATTCAAAATGGCAAGTTTTCAAATGTGTGATTCTTGTTTGAAAACATGGCTTAATGATTTGATTCATTCCATATTTGTTGAGACAATTCATTCCTCTATATAATGCAAGAAAGCCAGACCAAGAAGGACACAAAATCAATGCCTAAAAGAGATCTCAAAAATTCATAAAATTCAAAAGAAATTGTAGAATTCATAACCAGAATTCCAACCATTGTCAATCCTAACTAAGGGCCTAAGTCACTCCCTAAGGATCAAAGGAGTATTTTCCAGCCCTTACACGTGCCTGAAACAAGCCAGAAGCCGCCCTTGCATCAACTCTGATTGGTAAGTGGGTAAGCTTCATTTCTCAAAATTCATCATGGTTTAAATGATTATGAATATTCCTGTTTGATTCATATGCATTTTATGGATTTTTCTAACATTTTACATGCGAGTGTTGATGTAGAAATAAAATCATGCCATAGTTAGGGCATGAAGCTTTTTAAGCTTCAGGTTTTATGATAGTAGGTCTTTTAGCCAAAACAGATCCCAGATTCGGATTCAGGAAGAAATTTTAAGGGGGTAGGGTACCTTGCGTGGTTTGATTTTTTATTTTTGCAGGTTTTCAAATTTCTTCAAGTCAGAGAAGAAGGTGGAAAACACCCTTCATAGTGGTTTGAACCGTTGACTAACTGCGTGGCATGTTGGAGCATTTTGGTTGGTCCATTCAAATAATAAGGGATCACTTATGCGCGCGTGTATTTTGTTTGCTGACGTTAGCATTTATTTTACATTATATTTGTTTGGTTTGATTAACATACTAAATGTACAAGCCACCCCAGTGGCAGCAAACTCGCACTTAAGTCTCTCATACGCCTGATCCCGGGTTCGATCCAGGCGTGAGACGTTTTTATTTTTTCCATGTTTTCATTCACAGATCCCATGCCATGCAATATAACGCGCGTACGATGTACCTCAGTTCCACACCATCAGATCTCAGGATTCTAGATCCAACGCTTCAGAAAACTAGGTCCATGGTGCACCCCAAAGAACTGTTCTCATTGAATCTCACAGGAGCCCGGGCTCTCTTGTTATTGGGATTGGAATTTTTCTTTCTAACACCCCCCAACTTACTTGTTTGTAGCAGGCTCACTTTATTTTCTCTTTTGTTTTAATTATTTTTGTTTTATTTACATTTAAAAAAAATCATAAAAATAACAAAAAATCATAAAAATTTTAGGTTTAAGTTTTTTTGATTAAATAATTTAAATTTTATTAAAATTAATTAATTTAATCATACTTTGTTTTTTATTTTAAATAGTTAACTAATAATTTATTAGAATTAGTTTTAATTATCACTTCACGCTTCAAATATTTTTTCTAAACAAAAACAACACAAATATTTTCTAACACTTATAATTTTTTTAGGGTTTTTCATCTTTCCCTTTTCCATCTACGCGCTTTTTTTTTGAATTTATATAATTTTGTAACTGTCAAAGGAATTCAATAGTTAAATTTAGGGTTTCTTTACCTTTTCCCCCGTTTATGGTTTGTACTCCCCATCCACGAAATGATGTAATAGCGTAGTTTATTTCCCGTATTTTTTATTTTCCGCACTATTGTATGAATGCATGTATATATTTAACTGCTAGATTAATTAGGCGTGCATGGCAAGGTATAAAAACAAACATTAGAAAACATAATCTTACGACATTTAACTGAAATTAAAACACTTCTCACACGCACACCTCTAGGGTGACCCTCACTTGTTGCCTCAGATTAAAACAGTCACGTCTCTCGAACGTGGGATGCTTTAGCAAAGATCCTTTGGTTAAAAGATCGTAGTCCCTCGATGACCCTTCGATGTTGCCTCGATAAACGGTCTTAGTAACTTAGGGTAATTGCTAAAGTGTCCTACAAGTTTCCTTCGTGACTGTACGAGGACCCACGTCTGTCCCTCAAAACATCAAATGATAGGGCTACCTACTAACTAATGGTAGGATAGAACTATCTAAAGGAAAGGAGGAAGTGAACAAAGATCTTTTGAGTAGGTAGATAGCTCGTAGTCACTTGCTCACAAACAAAACTTTTCTCACATATACACTCTCTTTTCTAAAAATTATTTTCAAAGACAAAACACTGTGTAAAACACTTCTCACACGCACACCTCTAGGGTGACCCTCACTTGTTGCCTCAGATTAAAACAGTCACGTCTCTCGAACGTGGGATGCTTTAGCAAAGATCCTTTGGTTAAAAGATCGTAGTCCCTCGATGACCCTTCGATGTTGCCTCGATAAACGGTCTTAGTAACTTAGGGTAATTGCTAAAGTGTCCTACAAGTTTCCTTCGTGACTGTACGAGGACCCACGTCTGTCCCTCAAAACATCAAATGATAGGGCTACCTACTAACTAATGGTAGGATAGAACTATCTAAAGGAAAGGAGGAAGTGAACAAAGATCTTTTGAGTAGGTAGATAGCTCGTAGTCACTTGCTCACAAACAAAACTTTTCTCACATATACACTCTCTTTTCTAAAAATTATTTTCAAAGACAAAACACTGTGTATACATTCTCAACGATACGAGAATCATTACAAAGTTTTCCGCACTTAGGCATATTTTTAAAAATATTTTCAAACACATACACAAAAGCATTTTCAAAAGTGAGCTAGCAACTAAGAGCCCATAGATAATTACAGATGAAAAGGGTGCTAACACCTTCCCTTTTCATAACCTACCCCCCGAACTCAGAAAATTCTCAAAGGTCTTTCCTGTTCTTTTCACCCTTTCCTTTATTGGATATAAGAAAATTCAGTGGCGACTCTTGCTATCCGCAACATTTGCGATAAAATGTAAAACCAAAAGTCAGTTCTCCCACTATACTACAGAACTGGTGACTCCGCTGAGGAAATTTAAAAAGTGAGGTTACCTTAGAGATAGTTCACATTTAAATACTTTCATTGTTTGATTTGACTGATTTATGTTTAAGGGTTGTTTGGGTTATTCTTGTAAAGATCCTATACTCGGATCTGGGGCATTTTAGGTAAGTACCGATAGATTGTGAAAATTATACGGCATACACAGATACAGTTGATGTGATGGCTACAATAGTGCGATACATTAGTTGGTGTCGGTGTCCCTTGAGTTAAGTCAAGGAGAATGTTGGGCTACCGTGTGGTGTCATAAAGCACTAACTGACCGTAGAAGCATAGTTGACACAACTTAGCCATTAGAAAGTAGCGAGGTAGCCCGCTTTGGTGCAAACTGAAGTTTGTTGACACTCGATGCTACACTCATTGAAGTCGGACTCTCGGGATATTTCGGTCGCAAATCAGATGCTTGTGCTGAAACAATGCCTGGGAGAAAGATCAGTGATATTGAGACTCCTAGAACCCGATTACTTCTTTTAGGACAGGTTGAGCCAACTAAAACTTCAAGAGGATACTTACCTACAAACTCCATGCAAGCTTAAACCTAAGGCCTTGTGTGTTTTTCTTGTGTGTGATTAATTGTTTGAACATAACGTCATGCATCATAACATTCATACCATATTCATTTTCACTAACCATTTCAAGGACCAAGGAATTTATCTTTGTCCTGTTTTACAGGCCATGGCCTCCGCTCGCAGAAACACTATCCGGGTCAACTTTGTAAGGGTGCCTCCTCAACTTAAGGAGTTAGTCTCAAGGATTCTCGAAATTTCTTCATTCATCAAAAGGCATAGTCGACTACTCAGTCTGGTTACTCCGAGTTTTGACGAAGATATGATGAGTGTTCTATTCCAGTTCTTTGACCCTGCACATTACTGCTTCAATTTTCCCGATTATTATTTGGTACCCACTATGGAGGAGTTATCTCAATTACTGGGAGTACCTATTCTTGATAAGACACCCTTCATCGGTTTAGAAGAAGCTCCAAAGCCAGAAGTTATTGCAGCAGCCTTACATCTGAAGCAGTCCGACATTGTATCCAACTGGGAAACAAGAAGTGGAGTCAAAGGTTTTTTAGATAAATTTCTGATTGAGAAAGCTCAACTATTTCTGGATGCCATGAGTTTCCAAGCTTTAGAGGAAATTTGGGCTCTTCTAATCTATGGGTTGGTATTATTCCCTAATCTAGACCAACTCATAGATGTGAACACCGTCAAAATTTTCCTTGCTCGTAATCATGTGCCTACCTTGCTCAGAAACATTATGCAGAGGCGAGGAACTCTCATGTGTTATATTCCTCTGCTATCCAGGTGGTTTATTTTGCACCTTCCCCACTCGGTAATGAAGAATTAACAAGGTTTGAGGTGGTCGCAAAGAATAATGTCACTTTCTCATACAGATATCTGATGGTGTTCCCAATCTCATGAGGATATCACTACCATTGATCGCTGTGGGGAATTCCCTAATGTTCCACTCCTTGGAATTAGGGGAGGTATTAATTACAACCCTTATTTGTCTCTATTCCAGTTTGGTTATGCTCGAAGAGATGGTCCTCATGATGCACTTATCCAGGGTATTGTGTTCGATTACAAAAATGATCCTCAAGGTTATCGTCAGAGGTTTATACATTCTTGGGGCATGGTAAGCAAAACTGATAGTAAGGCTTTAGGGCAGAAGAATTCCATCCCTTTGGAGCCTTATCTCAAATGGGTACGAGCTTGTGCTCAAGACCTCATGATGCCATATCCAGCTATCTTACCGGTGATCGTGGAGCCTGTTGTCGAAGGAGACGTCTCTCGCACCATCCTTCATTTGGACATGCCCACTGACCATGAAGAATTGCAGAAGTCTTAGATTCAACTGAAGGAAGAACGAGAAACCTTTGAAACTCAATTCTATGCAAGTGAGAAGAAAGTTTTGGAGCTTACAAAGCCACTTCACGAGGAGAAAAGTCTTAATACATACATCAACACAAAGAGGAAGCGTCCTTGGGAGACTTGAGTCTTATATTTTATAAATTCATTTTGTTGTCTCTTTGAGACTTTTGTTGTTTTCATTGTAAGCCTAAAAGGTAATTTTAATTTGAACTTACTAATAAAATATTTGTTTCTGTTTCCTCTTGGATAGCAAATTTAGATCTCCTAAGGTCCTTGAAATCATTGCATTTACATATGCATCATTTTATAATAGGTTTTTCATACATGTTTCTCATTTTCTCGCTGTTTATTTCAGCAGAAAAATGGCCCTCGAACAAACTGTCAAGGATCTTCAGGCTCAGCATGCACAATTCCAAGAGACTCTTCTAAATCTGGCACAAGGGTAGAAAGAGCTGCTGGCACTCGTCGCCAAGAAAAAGAAGACCAAGAAGCCAGCTGTTGTCCTTAATATGAGGAGAAGGTTCAAAGGTCCTGCTCAACCAGTCCAAGTGTATGATGTCTCCTCTGAAGAAGACGATAACCAGGAAGAAGATGGTAGAAGTATCAAGAATGAAGAAAGGAACAACCAGGGTTATGAGAATGCTCATGAAGCTAAAGACTACTCTGACAAACAGTATCCTCTCGCGGATGACAAGTACAAGAAGTTGGAGGATAGGCTCAAAGCAAGGAAATCTAGAAGGTGCATGGATTAGATTTTGGTGGATTAGGTTTGGTTATGGGGGTGGTCATCCCACTTAAGTTCAAGGTCCCTGTCTTTTCCAAATATGATGGGGTCTCTTGTCCTAAACTCCATTTTAGGTCGTACATCCGAAAGATTCAACCTCACACTGCTGACCGAAAATTATGAGTCCATTTCTTCCAAGAAAGTTTGGATGTCACTCAACTGGAATGGTTCTATCAGCTGGAGGGAACCAATATTCACACACGGGAATACTTGGTTGTTGCTTTCTATAAGCAATATCAATATAACGTTGACCTGGAACCGACTCGAGTGCAACTGCAGAATATGTCCATGGGCTCGAATGAAGGGTTCAACGAATATGCACATAAATTGAGGGAATTAGGTGGAAGGGTGAGACCTCCCTTGACTGATCGGGAAATGGTAGATATGTCCATGGGCACTCTGATAGGCCCGTTCTTTAATTTGTTGATTGGAAGCTCGTTGTCTGGTTTTACAGAGATGATTTTGACTGAAGAAAGAGTGGAAAATGGCATTAAAAGTAGAAAGATTCGGATGGCTACATCTTCTAATGTTGTGAAGAATCCATTTGGAGGTAAAAAGGAAGTAAATGTTGTCTATGGCCAGAAGAGCCATAGTAAAAGTAACCGCCATCAGTCTCTCGGAGCGGTGTTGATTTCCAATCTGGCGCCTGTTCAACAACAACAAAAGGGTAACCGACAAAGGCCAGACGCTCCGCTGAGGCGGTTTACCAAGATTAGCATGCCTTTATCTCAGGCATTACAACATTTGTTGAAGGCTGAACTCATTTCATTGTGGGATCCTCCTCAGAATCCTAACACATCCTCTCCCAAGTATAATCCAAACGTAAGGTGTGCTTATCATTCGAACAGTCCTAGGCACGATACCAACAATTGTTGGGCTCTGAAGGGCAAGATTCAAGATATGATCGATAATAAGGAAATTGAGTTTGATCCTTCGGAGACTCCAAATGTGATCACTGCACATATTCCCAAGCATGACAAGGGTATAAGTGCTATTGAAGATGTGTTGTATATTTCCTCTGTAAATGATGTGGTTACTCCCCTCTCTACAATCAAGAAGAATTTGTTACAAGCCGATTTATTTCCGGGTTGTGTTGAAGAATGTTTTTGTTGTGCAGTCCAACCCAATGACTGCGGGTTACTGAAGGAAGGCGTTCAACGCCTGATGGATGAACATCTTATTCTTATTGAGAAAATTCTGAATTTGTGCCAAGATTTGTCTGTTATCTCTGGTACTCCTTTCAGGATCCCTTCCAAAGGTCCTATAAGGATTACCGCCAACCCGAAAGATGCACCTTTGGTTATTACAACACTTGGGCCCATCCCATATTCCTCAGAAAAGGATGTTCCATGGAATTATGGGTCTGATGTCTATTTCCACATTATTAAACAAGAGTTGTCTAACGAAAATAATGAAGAGATTGATCCCAACATTGTCAATATTGCGGGGACCAGCAAAATTACAAGAAGCATAACTATTTTCTCCCCGGAAATATCTCCACCTGTTTCATTCACATCTACTTAAACAACTGTTGAGGCTCGGGGTAAAGAGCCATTGATAGAGCCTTCCCGGACGGAGGCGCCAAAAGAAGCTACAATTAAGGATACCTCTAGACAAGATTTGGAAGAGGTTTTGAAGATCATTCAAAGAAGTGATTATAAAATTATTGAACAGCTGGGACAAACCCTATCTGAAATCTCCATGTTATCATTACTGCTGTGTTTTGAAGCCCACGCGCAAGCTTTAGTTAAATTCCTGAAGACCGCTTATGTACCACAAGAAATTTCGGCTGATCAGTTTGGAAGCTACGTGGATAGTATGACAACTGATAATGGTTTGGGTTTCTCCAATGCTGACCTGACTCAGGAGGTGGGAAATTATAATAGGGCTTTATATGTCTCCATTGAGTGCATGGGCACTACATTGGCTCATGTGTTGATTGATACTATCTCTTCTCTAAACGTTCTTCCAAAGGGCGCTCTTGACCGAATAGATTGTGAAGGGGTTATGTTGAAGCCCAGTAATATCATAGTTTGAGCCTTTGATGGATCCAAAATAGTGGTGCATAGAGAAGTGAACCTCCCCATCAAAGTGGGTTCACAAATATTTGAGTCCACCTTCTATGTAATGGACATCCGACCGACCTATTCTTGTCTATTGGGACGCCCATGGATCCATGAGGCAGGAGCTGTCACCTCAACCTTGCACCAGAAATTGAAGTATCCTGTAAAAGGGAAAGTTGTTACTGTCTGTGGAGAAGAGGAGTATATGGTCATCAACCTTAATTCGTTCCGATACATGGAGATAGACAGAGAATTTATTGAAACACCCTGTCAAACCTTTGAAGTGATTTCCTCTGGTGCTGTTGAAGATGTTTCTGCCATTCTGAAGATCACCAAAACTCCACACAATATGACTTCCTTGAAAGATGCCAAGGCTACTATAAAAGAAGGTGGTAGTACTATTTGGGGTCAGCTTCCTAATATCCCTTATAAATCTAACAAGTTTGGTCTGGGCTTTACTGCAGAAGGTTAAAGGGATGTTCATCGCGCTCGGGCTGGAAGACCTCCATTATGTATTAGCAACAACGGGATCAAATCTATAGAGGATACTGACAATGATGATGACTTCAACATCTGGATATTCCCTATCATTGGTGATGGACTTGACAATTGGAAAGCAGAAGACATATTCCATATCTCCTTTAGTCAAGAGTAATAGCTATATTCCTATCTTTTTGCTTTTAAAAGTTTTTGGTTATGTAATAAACAATGACTTTAAAACCTTGTGTCTTACCATGGGCACAATATTTCATTTGTTAAAGAGTTGATAATTCATAAACATTGCTCATTCAATAAAAACATTGGACGTTTTGCATGCAAATTTTGTGATACGTCTTTCCTTTATCTTATTGCATTTTCCAATAAATATGTGTTCTTACACACACCCACACACTGCATTGTAGATCCTTATCCACTATGGATCTCGTTGATGATAATTCTACTATTTCCATATATGACTCTGAAAATATGATCTACCAAGCCGGAGAGAAGGTGAGGAAGATTGTGAAATACCGGGAGAACTTGCCAGACTTTTGATATAAGAGGAAAAGGCTTTCCAACCACATGAAGAGTCGATCGAAGTTGTAAACTTGGGTACCGAGACAGACATAAAAGAGGTCAAGATTGGCGCTAACTTAGAGAGTAGTGTCAAGAGCCGACTAATCCAGATGTTGCATAAATATGTCAAAATCTTTGCTTGGTCATATGAAGACATGCTAGGACTTAATACTGATATTGTGGTTCAAGGTCTTACGATGAAAGAAGGTTGTGCTCCGATAAGACAGAAGGTTTGTCGCATGCATCCTAAAATGTCAGAAAAGATCAAGGCCGAGGTTATGAAGCAATTCAATACAGGTTTCCTAGCAGTAACAACATATCCTTAATGGGTTGCTAATGTTGTTTCGGTGCCGAAGAAATACGGCAAAGTATGTATGTGCGTAGATTACAGGGATCTGAATAGGGAAAGCCCCAAAGATGACTTCCCGCTACCATATATTGATGTTTTGGTCGACAACATCGCTCAACACAAGGTTTTCTATTTCATGGATGGTTTCTTGGGTTATAATCAGATCAAGATGGCGCCTGAAGACATGGAAAAAACTACCTTCATCACACAGTGGTGCACTTTCTGTTACAAAGTTAGTCTTTTTGGGTTGAAGAATGCCAGGGCAATTTATCAGCGTGCCATGGTAGCTTTACTTCATAACATGATTAACCATGAGATAGAGGTCTATGTTGACGAAATGATAGCAAGGTCACAGACTGATGAATAGCATCTTGATCATATGCATAAATTGTTTGAAAGACTGAGGAAGTATAAACTGAGGTTAAACCTGAACAAGTCCACTTTTGGGATGAGATCTGGTAAACTCTTGGGTTTCATCGTTAGCGGTAAAGATATTGAGGTTGATCCTGCAAAATTCAAAGTTATTCAAGAAATTAAGACTCCCCGTACCAAGAAGGAAGTCAAAGGTTTCTTAGGATGACTGAATTACATTGCCCTTTCATCTCCTATTTGATTGCTACTTGTGAGCCAATCTTCAAGCTGCTGAAGAAAGATCAAGTAGTAAAATGGAACGACGACTGTCAAATAGCTTTTGATAAAATTAAAGAATACCTACAAGTTCTGATGCCACCAGTCGAAAGAAGACCCCTAATCATGTACCTAACAGTGCTAGAGAACTCAATGGGGTGTGTACTAGGGCAGCATGACGAGTCTGGTCGAAAAGAGCATGCAATATACTACCTTAGCAAAAAGTTTACCGACTGTGAAAGAATATATTCACTGCTCGAGAAAACTTGTTACACTTTGGCATGGGCTGCTCGTCGACTAAGAAAGTATATGTTGATCCATACTACTCTGTTGATCTCTAAAATGGATCCCATCAAATACATATTCGAGAAGCTAGCTCTCTCCGGAAGAATAGCCTGATGGAAAATGGTCTTAACAGAATATGACATCCATTACACCACTCAAAAAGCAATCAAAGGAAGTGTATTGACTGATCATTTAGCACATCAAGCTGTAGACGACTATCAGTCTATGGACTTCGAATTCCCGGACGAGAACATTATGCTAGTAACAGATTGTGAAGAACTTGGACCGTATGAAGGACCTGAGCCAGGATCCCGATGGACTATGGTTTTCGATGGATCTTCCAACTCACCTGGAAACGGAATCAGTGATGTAATTATCTCTCCTCAGGGTTGTCACGCGCCCTTCACTGTTAGACATTGCTTTAACTGCACCAATAATATGGTTGAATATGAAGCGTGCATCATGAGTCTCAAAGCTGATATTGATCTAAGAATCAAGTTCTTAAGCATATGTGGAGATTCAGCCCTGGTAATTAGTTAGGTCAAGGGAGAATGGGATATGAAGCATCTGAATCTTATCCCTTATAAAGAACATGTGTTAACCTTGATTATGTATTTCGAGGAGATTACTTTTGAGCATATACCAAGGGAGGAGAATCAACTGGTGGACGCATTGGCTACCATGTCGTCCATGTTAAAAGTCAGATAGAACAATGAGGCTCCCATAATTACCATTGAAAGATTCGACGAACCGGCACACTGCTATGACATTGACACTGATGTAGTAGAGGAAAAACCTTGGTTTCATGAGGTGAAAAGGTACCTTGAGGCTCAAGAATACCCAGAAGGGGCATCCATCAATGACAAGAAGTTCCTACAGAGGTTCTCGGGTAAGTTCTTCCAGGGTAATGGAATTTTATACAAGCGCAATCATGATTCGAATCTGCTTCATTGTATGGACAAGAAGGAAGCAGAGGAAATTATGCAAGATATGCACGAAGGTGTCTTTGGTACTAACTCTAGTGGGCATACTATGGCTAAAAGGATTTTGAGAACTGGTTACTATTGGTCGACTATGGAAACTGACTGTTACCACCACTCGAGAACTTGTCATAAGTGCCAAATTTAAGCTGATAAAGTCCATATGCCTCTGATTCCTCTGAATGTTATGACTGCTCCTTGGCCATTCGCAATGTGGGGCATTGATATGATTAGAGAAATTAGGCCTACTACTTCTAACAAACATTGCTTCATCCTTGTGGCCATTGATTACTTTACAAAGTGGGTTGAATCATCCTCGTTTGCCTCTGTTACCAAGAATATGGTCGCCCGGTTCATCAAACATAACCTTATTTGTCGGTATGGCATCCCTGAGAGGATTATCACAGACAACGGTACCAATCTCAACAACACCATGATCACTGAACTCTGGACTCAGTTCAAGATCAAGCATCACAACTCTTCTTCGTATCGTCCAAAGATGAATGGCGCAGTGGAAGCCTCCAATAAGAACATAAAGAAGATTATATAGAAGATGGTCGTTTCTTACAAAGATTAGCATGAGATGTTACCGTTTTCTCTTCATGGCTATCATACTTCTACACGAACATCAACTGGGGCAACCCCATTCTCTCTGGTCTATGGTATAGAAGATTTCTTACCTGTTGAAGTTCAGATTCCTTCACTGAGAATTATGAAAGATGCAGTGTTATACGGTGGGAGAACTGACTTGAGGTTTTGTGTTTGCAAATGTTGCGGTTTAGCAAGAGTCGCCACCGACTTTTCTTTTATCCAAAAGGAAAGGTGAAAAAGCACAGGAAAGACCTTTAGAGATGTTTTCTTGAGTTCGGGGGATAGATTATAAAAGGGAAGGTATTAGCACCTGTGATATGGTGGGAGAACTGACTTGAGGTTTTGCGTTTGTGTTCGCAAATGTTTCGGTTTAGCAAGAGTCGCCACTGACTTTTATTTTATCCAAAAGGAAAGGTAAAAAGGCACAGGAAAGACCTTTGAGATGTTTTCTTGAGTTCGGGGGGTAGATTATGAAAAGGGAAGGTGCTAGCACCATTTTCATCCATGGTTTTCCATGGGCTCTTAGTTACTTGTTTAGATCACTTGCTTTGCTTTTCCAATTGTTTGAAATGGTGCTTTGTGTGGTTTTGAAAGTATTTTTGAAAAGAGGCCATTGTTTTGGCAATCTTTGTAATGATTCTCGTTCGTAAGAATGTATACAAAGATGTTTGTCTTTTGAAAAATGTTTCAATGTTTTGAAAGTTGTTTGGAAATGTTTTGAAATGTGTATGTGTTTGTTTGTAAATAGCAAGGATGGTTTGCAAATTGATCAAGTAACTAGAAGCTTATCTACCTACTCAAAAGTCTTTCCTACACATTTTTATTCCTTTGACATTGTTATTTTACCATTGTATTTGGTAAACAATCCTATCTTTGGATGTTAAACGGGACGGGCGTAGGTCATCGTATGACCATGATAACAATGGTGCCAAGTATCTTAGCAAGTTTTAGGGACTAAGATCATCTTTGTTTAGGCAACCAAGATAGAATCATCGAGGGACTATGATCTTTTTGTTTTGTTTGATTTTGCCAAGATACCTAGCATGCATACCATGGCCATGTTTTAAGCAACAAAGTGGATGAAACCCTAGGGGTGCTTGTGTGCAAGGTGTTATCATTTTCATGCATCTTTGTCTTGAATTAGGTCAAGATATTTGTTTGATTTTTGGTCTTTTCATTCAAAACCCTAGTTTACTATCATGGTATATGAAAGCAATAAATTGCGTAAAGTAAATCTATACTATTACAACAATATTATGAGAATGGGGATACAAGTTTGAATGGAGGATATTTGCACAAAATAAAACCCTAATTTACTATTACAACCTAATTGAATTTATTGTACAAATAAATAAATAAATAAGCAAATATTTAAATATGCAATAAAATATAAATATGCAAAAATATGTTTTGTATTTATTTCATGTATGTGAAAAATAAACTATTTAAGTTTAAAATAAGAAAAATATTTGTGATTATTTTTGAAAGGGTGAAAAACCCTAATTTTTGTTCAAAAGAAAAATATTCTATATTATTCATTTTTATTCAAGAAAAATAATAATAATATGTACAAAAATGTTAAAAAATTGAAATATGTATGAAAACAATATTTTAAGTGTGAAAAATAATAAAATAAAAATGTATGATATTTTTACATTATTTACAAATTATTTTAAGAAAATGATTTCTATTTATTAAAATAAAACTATTTTTATATGAAAAAAATAAGATAAAAAATAAAATAAAATGCAAAAAATTAAGAAAATATTTTTGGAATTTTTTAATGTTCAGAAAAAAATAATAAAAGTCAAAAATATAAAAATAACAAGAAAATATGAAAAATAACAAAATATGAATCATGGGGGTGCAAAAAGTAAAAGGGGGTGCAAAAAGTCAGAAAAGCCAAGCCCAAACGCGCCAGGCCCAGACACCACTTCATCCTTGTCCTCCAGACAAAAAAACGCGCGCGCCCTGCTTCGAACTGTATCTCTTGCATACGTGCATAAAAACAAAATCTTGCAACATGAAACTTGTAGCATGTTAACTCACGATTCTAATGATATAAAAAACATGACATAACTCTAAAAGTTTAAGGAGAATTTTAATGGCCCTAATTTTTGACCTAGTTTTTTCAGCATGTTCAACATCCAAATACTCTTAGCTCAGTTAATATAAATGGAAACTACGCATATGTACAACTCAAGCATGTTAAGGACTACATTTTTGCTTCACAAACCTAAGCTTAAGGATGCCTAAATAGAGAGATAGAAACTTGACAAATACCTTGTTCAGTTGAGTTTGGATATGGAAATGTGGGCACTTTGAGTGAGGCCTGAAGTTCTTGTGAGCTTGCTTAAAGTTCCCTCAAGCTTTCCCAATGCTCAGCTTGCCTTGAAGTTGCTTGAATCTCCTTGTAGAAGTCAATCTGCAAACTTGCAAAGTGAAAATGGTGAAGTGTGAAACTGAGCTCACAGTTGCTGGACAGGGGCCTGGATAGTTCAGGTGTGTTGTAGGGAAGATGTTTGGAGGGTTGAAAGGCAAAACGCACGAGTCAATATTGTTTTGGAAATGGTTCTGCAGAAGATGCCCTGTTTGGGCAGGAACTTAGGATTTTTGTGTTTTAGGGTGTTTGAGAAGTTGGCAATTCGTGTATTCTGCTTGAGACAATGTTCTGAGGTTGTTTCAAATGATACAAAGCCTTGCCTTTATCAGATGGATGAGATCCCTTGACTTTTGCAAGTTTCTTGCTTTTGAAGAAAAGTTGGATGTGACAATGCCAAAGCATGTACATGCTTGCTTGCTAGCTGCACATAGTTGGTAAACTTTACCTGATAACTGTGGATCTTGTTTGCAAAAAGAGATTAGGTCCATGGCTTAAGAAATGCAAAGTTGTAAAAGCAAGCTTTATGAAAATGGTATTATGCACTTTATGCCATTTTTGGAATAATTCTTTGTGCAATGCTTCAAAGATCAGAATAAGACTATTATCCAATGTGTTTGCATTAAATTAATGAGTGTATAAGGGATTAGGACCTGTAAAACCAAGTACAAGCATGCTTAGGACAGATTTGCAACTTGCACCATTGTGAAAAATGCCTTGAACAAAAGTGATAAATTGCCATTTTCATTTCTTTTATTCTCCCTAACCATAAATGATCTTGGAGAGTTCTTGGACATTTTGGAAATCTTGTAACATGCTCTACAATCCATCCTTGAAATTAATTTTGAGATTCCTCTTGGAACTAGGTGAAAAATGTCCATGAAGTTAGGTCAAAAATCTGTCTAAACTAGGGCAAAATTTCACTAAGTTAAAAAGTTTATGGACCCTTATTCACAAAATCATAACTTGGGATCCAAGCATCATTTGGGAAAACTTTGTGAATAAAAGTTGTAGATTTCATGGAGGACTACAACTTTCATGTTGGAAGTTTTCTTTGAATCCAATTGCATCATGGTGAAAAAGTTGGGAAAAGTTGGGAAGAAATAAGAAATTTTCAACACTTAGAAAATTTCGAAGTTATGAAAAATTTCAAACTTAAACCCTAATTTCCAAATTTAAGTTTCTAGGTGAACAAGTTTCTAGTTTTGACACATGTTGATGAAAAATTACCCTTGGCACTTGATTTTGACCAAAAAGTCAAAGTTTGACTTTTCAGTGTATAATGATTTTTGATCAGTTGACTGGAAAATTCATCTGCCAATCCTATGCATTTGAGATCTTTTGAACCTTGTGATTAGGTAAAGATGATGCCATTGAGTCCTTTAAATCATATTTGAACCCAATTTTCCATTGGCTAGGTGAAAAATCAGAAATTGCCCTTTCTCAATCAAAACCCTAAAAATGACCATTTTGCCCTTTTGAAGATTTGATCAAATTTCTTGAGGAGTTGTGGTCCAAACTTGATCAAATGGTTAATATGAGTCTATAATGTTTATGTGGATAAAAAATTATGAGGTTTGACTGTAAATTGGCCATGATTGACTTTTTTCCCAATACAGCTGATTTTTAGGTCAACTGTCCAATTGACTGGTCCAAAATGTGATTCAAGGCTTGAAACTTGGTATGAGAAATCTTAGAGGTCCAACATGAAGTATGAAAGTCATGAGGCATTGAAAGTCCAAAAATCCCTGTGCAAACTCAAATCCTAATTTCAGGTCATCAGTGCAAGGAGATGTCTTGAGTTGAGCAAACCCTAATCTGATCTTGAATCCAAGAAGTCTTGTGAGGAGAATCTTGATAAAATGAGAGGGAAAATATTGGGGTACAACAGCTGCCTCTGTTCAATCTTCTTGAACCTGAAGAGTTAGATTGGCGAGTTTTGTCGTTCGTGACTCGAAGGTAAAAGATGATTGGACACTAGAGTGCCCGTAAATTTGCACTCGTCAAATTATAGCTGAGGGAATGGGCTTAAAGATGCCATTTATGGATGTGATAGAATCTTGTTGGAGATGGGCTTAAAGATTCCATCCAAGGATGTTTGCTGAGTTGTAAGTTGTAAGTCAAAAGAATGAGTATCAGAATGGTATCCGTGTCTGGAACGTATCTGGAGACTGAATCTGAATGAGCAATAGAATAGCATTCGTGTCTGGAGCGTCTCTGAGTTGTATCTGTACTTGAATCTTAATGAATAACATAATGAATTCCGTGTCTGGAGTGTATCTGTATTGTATCTGAATCTTAAATCTGAATAAACGACAGAATAGCATCCGTGTCTGGAGCATCTCTGGGCTGGGGAAAAAGTCAGAATAAGTGACAGAATGGCAACCGTGTATGGAGCGTATTTGGACTGTATCTGAAGTTGAGGTCTGAATGAGTAACAAAATGACTTCCGTGTCTGGAGTGTATCTGTACTGTATCTTGACTTTGAATTCTGAATGAGTAAAAGAATGACTTATGTGTCTGGAGTGTATCTGTACTGTATCTGAATAAGAGATCTGAATGAGTAACAGAATGACTTCCGTGTCTGGAGTGTATCCGTACTGTATCTGAATAAGAGATCTGAATGAGTAACAGAATGACTTTCGTGTTTGGAGTGTATCTGTACTGTATCTGAATATGAGATCTGAATAAGTAACAGAATGACTTCCGCGTCCAGAGTGTATCCGTACTATATCTGAATAGGAGATCTGAATAAGCAACAGAGTGACTTCCGCGTTTGGAGTGTATCCGTACTGTATCGTATCTGAATAAGAGATCTGAATGAGTAACAGAATGACTTCCGCGTCTGGAGTGTATCCTTACTGTATCTGAAATCTTTGAATATTTGTAAAAGATAGTTGTTAATCTTATCCTGAAAAGGGTAAAATGTTAGCTGAAACACAAAGTTATGTTGCATGAAATGTATGATGCAATAAAATGTGTTTTATCAATTTTTATGATATATGAGTGTAATGTATGTGCATGTAAGTTGATTCCCTGCATTGCTGAGGAAAATAAATCCTTGACAGCTGGGGATAACAAAGCCCTTGACTGCTGTCGGGGAAAATAAAACCTTGCCCGCTGATGGAGATTCAAAATCTTTGATTGCTGAGGATGAGAAATCCTTGGTGACGGAAAATCCCTGACAACTTTTGTGGGGATGTGAGAATCCTTCATGTCTTGAAGTTGGAGTGTTGACAAAATCTGTTGTGAGAGTAATTTCAAACTGCTTGAGAAATCTGCTTGGGAAATCCAGAGAACTTTGAAGACTTCTACTGAGGGTTAAATAATGGGAATCCTTACTCGGCTGGGGAATAAGGAAAATTATGATGATTTATGTGGGGAACTAAGAATGAGAATCTTCAATCTATTGAGGAGTAATGAAAACTTTGGTGACTTCACTGGGGAAATGAGAATGAGAATCTTCAATCTGTTGGGGAGTGAAAAACTATGTGGGGAAGAAGGCTTCCTGCTGGAGAGTAAGTTCAGGACTCTGGGGAAAAAGTTTATTCCTGTTTGGAAAAATTTCAGGCGTTTGGGTTGTATGCCACTCTACAGGGGAATTATCCTAGTTTGGGGTAACAAGAAGTTAACTGTTATCTGGTTGATTTCCAGGCTTTAAGATAACTTGCTGGGGAATTTGGGGAAAACTAAATGGTTCCCGCTGGGGATTGATAGTTGGAAATTTGACTTGACTGGGGAAGAAGGTTTCATCTCCGCTGAGAATATGTAACTCAAAGTTTTTTCTCCTATGGGGATTGGGAGTTTGAAAACCTAATTTTGATCGGAATTAAGGGTTTGAAATTATAACTCCGCTGGGGATATGTATTTCAAGGTTTTAGCTCCACTGGGGATCTAGATGATGTACTGCAGGGGATTTCTCCTGGAATAACCTAAAGACATTTTCATATACTTTCAACCTATCAGTAATTATTCTTTCCCATTTCGTTTATTTGTAACCAGTGATTATATTCAAATGCATATGCTTATTAATAAATAATTGGACGTTTTCAAATAAAACACAAGTGTAAAAAAGAAGAAAAGGCAAATAGTTTTCTCCACTTTGAAGTATCTTTGTATTAACTTTGTGTAAGTATCTTGTACAAAGGAGACAGACATCCTAGTAAGAGAACGTTGTCATAAAAATGAGAAAAATTTATACAAAGAAAGATGGCTATGTGTGAAAATTCCATGGGGTTCCCATTCTGCTATAGCCTTCGTAACTCTGAATATCTTATCCATTCATTGCTTCATCTGAAGATGATTGAGTTGATCAGAAGCCCGGAGCTTGTCTGTGAAGAGATTTTCCTTAAAGTGATCCGACGAGACATAGTCATACACTTTAATTCCCTAACTTTTTCCTGGACCGCCCTTTCGGGTTTTCGATCCACCGGGAAACCCTTTTTTGCCCAAGTCGCCCTTTCGGGTTTTCAACTTGCCGGGTGTACAGATTTTTTTTGTTTTATCCCTAACTTTTGCCTGAACCGCCCTTTCGGGTTTTCGATTCACCGGGATGCCCTTTTTTTGCCTAGGTGTGTCAACCTAGCGGGTCATTTATGCGTATTATCTTTTGACTATGTCTGTGTTCGCAGGGTGCGGCAGGTCGTCGCCGTCCATGGTGGTTAATATCATTGCCCCACCAGAAAAGATGTTCTTGATTACAAATGGTCCTTCGTAAGTAGGAGTCTATTTGTCCATGGGATCACTTTGCGGCAAGATGATCCGCTTGATCACGAGATCCCCAACTTGATACACTTGTCGCCTGACTTTCTTGTTGAAAGCCTTGATCATTCGTTTCTGATACGCCTGACCATAGCAAACAGCAGTAAGTCTCTTCTCGTCAATTAAGTTCAATTGATCAAGTCGGGTCTGGATCCAATCGTCTTCACTCAGACCTACATCCTTCATGATTCTCAAGGAGGGAATCTGAACCTCGATGGGCAAAACAGCTTCCATGCTGTATACCAAAGAATAGAGTGTTGCCCCAGTTGATGTACGCACCGTGGTACGATACCCATGGAGAGAAAACGGTAACATCTCATACCAGTCCTTGTAGGTGACTGTCATCTTTTGTATGATCTTCTTGATATTTTTGTTTGCAGCTTCGACAACACCGTTCATCTTTGGCCGATAGGGAGATGAATTGTGATGTTGAATCTAGAACTGCTCGCACAAGGCGATGATCATAGTGTTGTTAAGGTTTGTACCATTGTCAGTGATGATCCTTTCGGGGATGCCGTACCGCCAAATGAGGTTCTGCTTAATGAAGCGGGCAACAACATTCTTTGTGACGGATGCGAAGGAAGCTGTTTTGACCCACTTGGTAAAATAATCAATGGCCACCATAATGAAGCAGTGTCCATTTGAGGTTGTAGGCTTGATCTCTCCAATCATGTCGATTCCCCACATAGCGAATGGCCAAGGAGCTGTTAAGACATTGAGAGGAACTGGAGGTATATGTACCTTGTCCGCATAGATTTGACATTTGTGACAAGTCCTGGAATGTTGATAGCAGTCAGCTTCCATGGTAGACCAGTAATAGTCTTCCCGTAGGATCTTCTTAGCCATCATATGCCCGCTAGAGTGAGTGCCAAAGGTACCATTGTGCAGTTCAGCCATGATTTGTTCAGCTTCAATATTGTCTACACAATGGAGCAGAATGCAATCATGATTGCACTTGTACAGGATACCATTACTTAGGAAGAACTTAGATGAGAATCTCCTCAAGAACTTTTTTTTCATTGACTGAAGCTCCTTCTGGGTATTCTTGAGCCTCGAGATACCTTTTTACTTCGTGAAACCAAGGTCGGTCCACTACTTCTTCGGTATTAATATCATGACAATGTGCAGGTTCGTCCATCCATTCAATGGTGATTTGGGTAACCTCATTATCCCAGTTAAGTTTAAACATGGATGACATTGTAGCTAGAGCATCTGCTAGCTGATTTTCTTCTCGCGGGAAGTGCTCAAACGTAATCTGCTCGAAATGTGGTAGAAATGTCAAGACATGTTCTTTGTAAGGGATGAGGTTTGGATGCTTAGTGTCCCACTTTCCTTTGATCTGACTGATGACCAAAGCTGAGTCTCCAAACACAACCAAAGATTTGATTCCCAAGTCTATGGCAGCCTTGAGTCTAAAGATGCAAGCTTCATACTCTGCCATGTTGTTAGTACAGTTGAAGCAAAGTCTGGCGGTGAAAGGAGTATGGCAACCTTCTGGGGAGATGAGTACCACGCCGATACCATTTCCAAGTGCATTGGAGGCACCATCAAAGTACAGGATCCATCGGGATCCTTGTTCAGGTCCGTCATACGGTCTGAAGTCTTCAATGTTGTCCAATGTCATAATGTCCTCATCAGGGAAGTCGAACTTCATGGATTGGTAATCTTCGACAGCTTGATAGGCCAGATGGTCAGCTAGTACACTCCCCTTTATAGCTTTTTGGGTCGTGTATTGTATGTCGTATTCTGTCAGGATCATCTGCCATCTAGCTATTCTTCCAAACAAAGCAGGCTTCTCAAAGATGTACTTGATCGGATCCATCTTAGATATCAACAAAGTGGTATGAGTTAACATATACTTCCTTAGCCGGCGAGCAGCCCATACCAAAGCGCAACAAGTTTTCTCGAGCAGTGAGTATCGGGTCTCACAGTCGGTAAACTTTTTGCTAAGGTAATAAATGGCATGCTCTTTTCGGCCAGACTCGTCATGTTGGCCCAGTACGCACCCCATTGAATTTTCTAGGATGGTCAGATACATGATTAGCGGTCTTCCTTCAACGGGAGGCATCAAGACAGGAGGTTCCAGCAAATACTCTTTGATTCTGTCAAAGGAAATCTGACATTCGTCATTCCATTTAACCACCTGATCTTTCTTCAACAGCTTGAAGATTGGTTTATAGGTAGATGTTAGGTGAGAGATGAACCTAGCAATGTAGTTTAGGTGTCCCAAGAAACCTCTGACCTTCTTCTCAGTGCGAGGAGCAGGCATTTCTTGTATAGCTTTGACTTTGGCCGGATCAACCTCGATGCCTTTGTTGCTGACAATGAAACCCAAGAGTTTACCAGATCAGACTCAGAACGTACACTTGTTAGGGTTTAATCTTAGCTTGTACTCCCTTAGTCGGACAAACAGCTTCTGCAAGTGGTCGAGGTGTTCTTCTTCCATCTGTGATCGGGCTATCATGTCATCCACGTAGACCTCTATCTCATGATGTATCACATCATGAAACAAAGCTACCATGGCGCGTTGATAGGTTGCCCCGGAATTCTTCAGTCCGAATGGCATCACTTTGTAGCAGAACGTACCCCACTGTGTAACAAAAGTAGTTTTCTCCATGTCTTCAGGTGCCATTTTGATCTGGTTGTAACTTGAAAATCTGTCCATGAAAGAAAATACCTTGTGCTGAGTTGTATTGTCAACCGAGATGTCAATGTGCGGTAATGGAAAATCATCTTTAGGGCTAGCCCTGTTTAAGTCTCTGTAATCCATGCACATTCTCACTTTGCCATCCTTCTTAGGCACGGGCGCAATGTTAGCAACCCATTGTAGATAGGAAGTAACAGCAAGAAATCCAGCATTGAACTGCTTCATAACTTTTGCTTTGATCTTTTCTGACATGTCGGGCCTCATGCGGCAGACTTTCTGTTTAACTGGTGGACAGTCTTCTCTTGTGGGCAGACGGTGAACCACAATATCTATATCGAGTCCCGGCATATCTTCGTAAGACCAGGCAAAGATCTCAACATATTCATGTAACAGCTGAACTAAGCGCTCTTTGACACTTGGCTCTAGGTTGGCACCCATTCTGACTTCTTTTCTGTCTTCCTTAGTACCCAAGTTGATTGTCTCTAACAGCTCCTCATGAGGTAGAATAGCCCTTTCTTCCTGTTGTAGCAGCCTAGCCAATTCTCCCGGCACCTCACAATCTTCCTCACCTTCGTATTCGGCATGGTAGACCATGTCTTTAGAGTCACTGAAGGCCATAGCAGAATTGTTACCCATGGAATCCGGAATGGAAGGGTACGTGCATTTGTGAGTGTGGGTGTGTGTAAGGGATAGCCACCTTTAAACAAATAAAATGTAAAAAGAAAGACAATGAACACAAAAGTTTATATGTGAAAACGTCCATGATTCATTAAAATGACATATGAAGATGAAAAATCAAACCCTTACAAATGGACCTATGTGCCTCGGGTAAGGCACAAGGTTAAAAGTGTATGAATTGTTTGAGAATTATTACAAACCAACAGAAATGTTTGAAAGATAAATTACTGTGGTATGAAAGTAATATGAACAAAGTCTTTTGCTTCCCAGTTGCACAGTCCTTCGTCAACAGTTGGAAAAATCCAGTCTTCCAGGTTGTTCTCCTCTTCACTATCCTCCAAAGCATTGACTCCATGTTGGGTGATCTTCACCGGTGGCCCTCCAGCACGGGCGCGGCGTACAACCTTTTGAGCAGAAGAATTGAACCCCAAGCTGAATTTATCTTATTTGTAAGGAAAGTCTGGAAGTTGCCCCCAGATTGTGCTTCCTCCTTCTTCAATCACAGCCTTTGCATCTTTGAGAGACGACATCTGAGGCGGAGGTCTGGTAATCATGGGTACATAAGACATTGTCTTGGTTGCCACAATCTCCTGAGCTACCTCTTCAAAATGCTAAAAAGGGGTTTCGATGAATTCACCATCCAATTCTACATAGCGGAAAGATTTTAGATGGCTTATCATGTATTCCTCTTCGCCGTGAATAGTTATAATTTTCCCCTGGACAGGGTACTTGAGCATTTGATGCAGAGTAGAAGTGACGGCTCCAGCATTATGAATCCAGGGTCTTCCCAACAAGCAAGAATAGGAAGAACGAATGTCCATCACATAGAATGTGGATTGAAGGTTTCAGTTCCCACTTTAATCGGGATGTCCACCTCCCCGTGGACCATCCTCTTAGAACCATCAAAGGCTCTGACAATTATATTGCTGGGTTTCAGGGTTAAGCCTTCACAATCCAGTCTATCCAAGGCTTTCTTCGGCAAGACATTTAAATATGAACCAGTGCCTACCAGAATGTGTGCTAGGGTTGTCCCTCTGCATTCCACTGAGACATGCAAAGCATCATTATGTTTTCTCCCTTTTGAAGTTAAATCAGCATCGAAGAATCCTAGACCATTGTCAGCTGTTAAGCTTGCTACATATTCTTGGAACTGATCCGCAGAGGTTTCCTGTGGCACGTGGGTCGTCTTCAAGAATCTTATCAAAGCTTTAGCATGAGCTTCTGAACAAAGCAGCAGGGCCAACATAGAGATCTTTGAGGGGGTTTGCCCCAATTGTTCCACAACATCATAATTACTTTTCTTGATTATTTTCAAAATCTCTTCCATTTCTTTTTGAGAGGTTTCAGGGATGACCAATGGGTGAACCCTCGTCTTGACGGGCTCTTCTTGGATCCCTTTCCCTCTATCATCAGCAGCAGCAGAGGGTACAACCACAAGAGTTACAACTTCTTCAATGATTGGAGTTCTCGCAGATATGTTTACCGGTGCAGGGGTAACCTTAGGAGCAGCTGAGGGTCCAAAGATTGCCTTTGGAGGGGCAATCTATGGAGAGAAAATTCTTCCACTGCGGGTGATTTTGCTCGTTCCAGCAATGTTTCCAATGTCGAAAGTCTCTTCATCAGAACTCTCTTCATTTGATTCAATTTGTTTAATACCATGGTAGTAGATTTCTCCACCATAGTTCCACGGTATTGATTTGTCGGACTTGTACGGGACGGGCCCGGGCATGGTTATCTTCAAAGGTGCAGTCTTCGGAGCAGATGTAATCTTAACAGGTCTTTTGGAGACCTTGGAAAGATTGGAGGATATGGTTATTATTGAAACATCATTGACAGGAGTCGGTGTAACAAGAGTCTTTTCAAAAAGGATTTCTTGGTTATCCATTAGGCGTTGGATGCCTAACTTCAACAATGGACAGTCGGTTGGTAAGGATGAACAAAGGAAACAATCTTCTTCACAACCTGGGAAAATCCCAGCCTTCAGCAAATTCAACTTGATTATCGGTAGCGGAGTCATCAAATCATCAACAGTAGCAACAAACAGATCCTCTTCAACAGCATGGGCATTGTAGCCATGCTTTGGCCTTGGAGAAGAGATTACATTCGGCTTTTCAGGGGCATCGAATTCAACTTCTTTAGCATCTATCAAATCCTGAATCTTATTCTTGAGGGCCCAACAATTGTTGGTGTCGTGCCCCAGGTTGTCTGAATGATAAGCACACTTGGTGTTCGAATGGTAGTACGGAGAAGCAATATTCAGATTCTTCAGAGCCTCTTTCAAACTCGCAAGGTTTAACTTCAAGAGATGGGGTAGAACCTGTGCAGGAGTCATGTTTATCCGGGTGAATTGCCGTACAGGCCTTTCCACCCTTGTTTGGTTGGTTCTGGGTTGATTGTTTCTGGGATGATCAGCTGCAGACTTCTGAATCATTACGGCCCCCACCGCTGGCCGGCGCTCAACTCTTCCTTGACCTCTTTGGGAGTAGACAGTTGATACTTCCTTCTTTTCCGGAAAAGTCTTTTTGATGGCAGCGGAAGCAGATGCATCCTTTTGAATTTTCCCACTTTTAATACCGGCTTCAACCCTTTCACCAGTTAGAATCAACTCAGTGAAACCTGCAGAAGAGCTTTCTATCAGGTGATTAAAGAAAGGACCTGACAGAGTCCCCAAAAACATGTCCACTAGCTCCCTCTCAGATAGAGGTGGTTGTACTCGTCCTACCAAGTCTCTCCATTTTTGGGCATACTCTTCGAAGCCTTCATTTGAGACCATGCCCATACTCTATAATTGAGTATGGGTTGGTGCTAAGTCCGCATTGTATTGATACTGTTTGTAGAAGGCGGCCGCTGATTCCTCCCAATTATGCACATCAGACCTCTCCAACTGGTAAAACCAATCCAACTGTGTCCCCGACAAACTGTCTTGGAAAAAATGGACCCATGGGTCTTTCTTAGAAGAATGTGGTTGAATTTTCCGGACATAAGATTGTAGGTGCATCTTTGGGCAAGACACCCCATCGTACTTAGCAAATAGAGGTACTTTAAACTTAGGAGGGATTACAATTCCAGGTACCAACCCTAACTCTTCAAAGTCCAGCCCATGCACTCTCTGTATCTCCATAGCTGCTAGACGCTCTTCCAGATTTTTGTATTTGTCATCTGCGGGAGGGTATTGTCGTTCAGAGTAATCCTCATCTTCCTCTTCTTCATCTTCAAAATCTGAGGGCACGACAATCTCTTTACCCTTTCTCTCTCCTTCCTCAGAGGCGATGGAAAATCTAGGACCCTTCTGGCTTGACCTTCAAACCTTCTGCCCATGGTAGCCACACCAACTTCCTTCTTCTTCTTTTTCTCTTTTTCCTTTTCTAATAGAGTTTTTAGCTCCTCCTGCCCCTTGGTCAAGGTCAGAAGTAGTTGTTGAAATTGTGAATTCTGAGCTTACAAGTCTTTGACCGTTTGTTCAATATCCATCTTGCTGAAATAAACAGCAGAGAGATTAGGAAACTTGGTGTGAAGACCTGTTTATGCATATGATGAATGATATGTATTCATGTAATGTTTTCAAGGATTCATAAATTCAAATTTGTTTTAAACAAAAAAGAAACACATGTCATATTAATAAGATAGAATTGTTAGTACATCAATGCCCCGTGGGTAAAATAATACAAAATTCTAAGGTAAAAAGACGTTGCGCATCCTCTTTGGTGCAATGTAGGTGTTGAGAGTCTTCTCTTCGTGAAGTTGACGAGTAAGTTCCAAAACCTTCTTCTCGCTTGCGTAGAATTGGGCTTCAAAAGTATCGCGTTCTCCCTTGAGCTGTATCCAACTCCTTTGCAGATCTTCGAGTGATATTGGCATGTCAGGATGTAGGAGGGTGTATGGAACCTCTCCTTCCATAACAGGCTCTATAATCACAGGGAGAATAGACGGGTAAGGCATCATAAGACTTTGGGCGCGGGTTCGTACCCACTTGAGGTAAGGCTCAAGGGGGATGGAATTCTTGTGTCCCAAGGTCTTACTGTCTACCTTGTTTGGCATCCTCCAAGCTCATATGAACCTTTGTCGAAGTCCTTGATTGTCGTTGTCGAAGTCAAAAACCAAGTCTGGAATCAGCATGTCATGTAGGCCATCCCTTCGGGCATAACCAAACTGTCTCAGAGCCAAGCAGGGGTTGTAGGTAATGCCTCCTCTAATGCCAAGTAGAGGGACATTAGGGAATTCCCCACAACGGTCGATGATGATAACATTTTCTCTGGACCGAGAACACCAATGAATATCTGAATGTGTAAGAGTCATCAATCGTTGTGACCACCTCAAACCTTTCTCATTCCTCGGGACTGATTAGGGAAGATGAGAAATAAACCATCTTGCCAGTAGAGGAGTGCAACACATGAGAACACCTCTTTTCCTCATTGTTCGAGTGTGAAAAGAGTGTAAGATATCTCCAAGCAATGTAGGCACCGGGTTGCGAGCCATGAAGATTTTGACAGCATTCACATCTATAAGTTTGTCAGGGTTTGGGAACAAGACTAACCCATAGATGTGAAGAGCTACAATCTCCTCAAAAGCTTCTAAGTCCAAGGAATTCCAGCATTCTTGAGCTTTCTCAAACAGGAACTTTGCCAAGAAACCCTTGACACCACTTCTGGTTTCCCAATGACTTGTGACATCTGATGGTTGCAAGTGCAAGGCTTGAGCAACATCTTCAGGCTTTGGATCTCTTTCCGTACCGTTGAAAGGTAGTTGATGGAGAATAGGAATCCTCAAGAGTTGAGAAAATTCCTCCAAAGTAGGCACCAGTTAGTAATCAGGAAATGTGAAGCAGTGGTGTAGGGGATCAAAGAACTGGAAGTGAACTTTCACCATGTCTTCCTCTATGTTGGAAGTGACTAAGTTGAGAAGTCGACCATGCCTCTCAATGAATGGAGAATAATCTGGAATCTTGGAAGCAAGCTCCTTGAGTTGTGGAGGAATTCTCACAAGATTGACCTGAATAATTTTCCTGCGAAGTGATTCCATAACCTACAAAACAGGAACAAAGATGAAAATCCAAAATCCTTGAAATGGTTAGTGGATGCATATGATGCTTCATGATGTTAATGATGTTATGCACAAGTATATATGTACAAGCAAATCACACAAGTTCCTAGTTTAGGCTTGCATGGGGTTTCATAGGTAAGTACCCTCTTGAAGTTTAGTTGGCTCAGCCTGTCCTAGAAATAGTAATCGGGTTCTAAGGAGCTCAATATCACTGGATTGTTTTCTGTGTTCATTGTTTCAGTTTAGCCATTTTACTGGCGACCGAAATATTCCAAGAAACAACCCTCAACGAGTGTTGTATCGAGTATCTACCAACTTCGGACTGCACTAAGGCCGGTCATCTCACTACATCCTAAAAGTCCAAGTTGGTCAAGTAAAGGTTCTAAAAGTCCATTAGTGCTTTATGACATCACTCAGCGGCCCTGTATTCTCTTTGATTGACTCAAAGGCTACCGGTACCCAAAAATATGTCACACTAACATAGCTATTGCTTAGACCGTGTCGGTATACCCCGCACAGTTTGCACAATGTATTTCTATTTACCTATGAATGTTTCCCAAATCTGGGTAGAGGATTCAAACCCAAACAATAGAACCAAAGTGGAAAGCAAATAAGTCAAGCAAGATAAGCATGTAAAGGTAATCTAAAACCCTAAGGTAACCCCCACTTTTATAATACTCCCCAGCAGAGTCGCCAGTTCTGCGATACAGTGGGAGAACTGACTTGAGGTTTTGCGTTTGTGTTCGCAAATGTTTCTGTTTAGCAAGAGTCGCCACCAACTTTTATTTTATCCAAAAGGAAAGGTAAAAAAGCACAGGAAAGACCTTTGAGATTTTTTCTTGAGTTCGGGGGGTAGATTATGAAAAGGGAAGGTGCTAGCACCCTTTTCATCCATGGTTTTCCATGGGCTCTTAGTTACTTGTTTAGATCACTTGCTTTGCTTTTCCAATTGTTTGAAATGGTTCTTTGTGTGGTTTTGAAAGTATTTTTGAAAAGAGGTCATCGTTTTGGCAATCTTTGTAATGATTCTCGTTCGTAAGAATGTATACAAAGATGTTTGTCTTTTGAAAAATGTTTCATTTTTTTGAAAGTTGTTTGGAAATGTTTTGAAATGTGTGTGTGTTTGTTTGAAAATAGCAAGGATAGTTTGCAAATTGATCAAGTAACTAGAAGCTTATCTACCTACTCAAAAGTCTTTCCTACATATTTTTATTCCTTTGACATTGTTATTTTACCATTGTATTTGGTAAACAACCCTATCTTTGGATGTTAAACGGGAAGGGTGTCGGTCATCGTATGACCATGATAACAATGGTGCCAAGTATCTTATCAAGTTTTAGGGACTGAGATCATCTTTGTTTAGGCAACCAAGATAGCGTCATCGAGGGACTATGATCTTTTTTTTTGTTTGATTTTGCCAAGATACCTAGCATGCATACCATGGCCATGTTTTAAGCAACAAAGTGGATGAAACCCTAGGGGTTCTTGTGTGCAAGGTGTTGTCATTTTCATGCATCTTTGTCTTGAATTAGGTCAAGCTATTTGTTTGATTTTTGGTCTTTTCATTCAAAACCCTAGTTTAAAATCATGGTATATGAAAGCAATAAATTGCGTAAAGTAAATCTAGACTATTACAACAATATTATGGGAAGGGGGATACAAGTTCGAATGGGGGATATTTGCACAAAATAAAACCCTAATTTACTATTACAACACAATTGAATTTATTGTACAAATAAATAAATAAGCAAATATTTAAATATGCAATAAAATGTAAATATGCAAAAATATGTTTTGTATTTATTTCATGTATGTGAAAAATAAACTATTTAAGTTTAAAATAAGAAAAGTATTTGTGATTATTTTTGAAAGGGTGAAAAACCCTAATTTTTGTTCAAAAGAAAAATATTCTATATTATTCATTTTTATTCAAGAAAAATAATAATAATATGTACAAAAATGTTAAAAAATTGAAATATGTATGAAAACAATATTTTAAGTTTGAAAGTAATAAAATAAAAATGTATGATATTTTTACATTATTTACAAATTATTTTAAGAAAATGATTTCTATTTATTAAAATAAAACTATTTTTATATGCAAAAAATAAGATAAAAAATAAAATAATATGCAAAAAATTAAGAAAATATTTTTGGAATTTTTTAATGTTCATAAAAAAATAATAAAAGTCAAAAATATAAAAATAACAAGAAAATATGAAAAATAACAAAATATGAATCAGAGGGGTGCAAAAAGTGAAATGGGGGTGCAAAAAGTCAGAAAAGCCAAGCCCAAACGCGCCAGGCCCATACACCACTTCATCCCTGTCCTCCGGACAAAAAAATGTGTGCGCCCTGCTTCGAACTGTATCTCTTGCATACGTGCATAAAAACAAAATCTTGCAACATGAAACTTGTAGCATGTTAACTCACGATTCTAATGATATAAAAAACATGACCTAACTCTAAAAGATTAAGGAGAATTTTAATGGCCCTAATTTATGACCTAGTTTTTTCAGCATGTTCAACATCCAAATACTCTTAGCTCAGTTAATATAAATGGAAACTACGCATATGTACAACTCAAGCATGTTAAGGACTACATTTTTGCTTCACAAACCTAAGCTTAAGGATGCCTAAATAGAGAGATAGAAACTTGACAAATACCTTGTTCAGTTGAGTTTGGATATGGAAATGTTGGCACTTTGAGTGAGGCCTGAAGTTCTTGTGAGCTTGCTTGAAGATCCCTCAAGCTTTCCCAATGCTCAGCTTGCCTTGAAGTTGCTTGAATCTCCTTGTAGAAGTCAACCTGCAAACTTGCAAAGTGAAAATGGTGAAGTGTGAAATTGAGCTCACAGTTGCTGGACAGGGGCCTGGATAGTTCAGGTGTGTTGTAGGGAAGATATTTGAAGGGTTGAAAGGCAAAACTCACGAGCCAATATTGTTTTGGAAATGGTTCTGCAGAAGATGCCCTGTTTGGACAGGAACTTGGGATTTTTGTGTTTTAGGGTGTTTGAGAAATGTAAATTTGTGTATTCTGCTTGAGACAATGTTCTGAGGTTATTTCAAATGATACAAAGCCTTGCCTTTATCAGATGGATGAGATCCCTTGTCTTTTGCAAGTTTCTTGCTTTTGAAGAAAAGTTGGAAGTGACAATGCCAAAGCCTGTACAGGCTTGCTTGCTAGCTGCACATAGTTGGTAAACTTTGCCTGATAACTATGGATCTTGTTTGCAAAGAGAGATTAGGTCCATGGCTCAAGAAATGCAAAGTTGTAAAAGCAAGCTTTATGAAAATGGTATTATGCACTTTATGCCATTTTTGGAATAATTCTTTGTGCAATGCTTCAAAGATCAGAATAAGACCATTATCCAATGTGTTTGCATTAAATTAATGATTGTAGAAGGTATAGGACCTGTAAAACCAAGTACAAGCATGCTTAGGAAAAATTTGCAACTTGCACCATTGTGAAAAATGCCTTGAACAAAAGTGATAAATTGCCATTTTCATTTCTTCGATTCTCCCTAACCATAAATGATCTTGGAGAGTTCTTATACAGTTTGGAAAGCTTGTAACATTCTCTACAATCCATCTTTGAAATGAATTTTGAGATTCCTATTGGAACTAGGTGAAATATTTCCATGAAGTTAGGTCAAAAATCTGCCTAAACTAGGGCAAAATTTCACTAATTTAAAAAGTTTATAGACCCTTATTCACAAAATCATAACTTGGGATCCAAGCATCATTTTGGAAAACTTTGTGAATAAAAGTTGTAGGTTTCATGGAGGAATACAACTTTCATGTTGGAAGTTTTCTTTGAATCCAATTGCATCATGGTGAAAAAGTTGGGAAAAAATAAACAAATTTCAACACTTAGAAAATTTCTAAGTTATGAAAAATTTCAAACATAAACCCTAATTTCCAAATTTAAGTTTCTTGGTGAACAAGTTTCATTTTTTGACACATCTTGATGAAAAATGACCCTTGGCACTTGATTTTGACCAAAAAGTCAAAGTTTGACTTTTCAGTGTACAGTTGATTTTTGATCAGTTGACTGGAAAATTCATCTGCCAATCCTATGCATTTGAGATCTTTTGAACCTTGTTATTAGGTCAAGATGATGCCATTGAGTCCTTGAAATCATATTTGAACCCAATTTTCCATTGGCTAGGTGAAAAATCAGAAATTGCCTTTTCTCAATCAAAACCCTAAAAATGACCATTTTGCCTTTTTGAAGATCTGATCAATTTTCTTGAGGAGTTGTGGTCCAAACTTGTTCAAATGGTTCATATGAGTCTATAATGTTTATGTGGATCAAAAATTATTAGGTTTGACTGTAAATTGGCCATGATTGACTTTTTCCCCAATACAATTGATTTTTAGTTCAACTGTCCAATTGACTGGTCCAAAATGTGATTCAAGGCTTGAAACTTGGTATGAGCAATCTTAGAGGTCCAACATGAAGTATGAAAGTCACATGAGGCATTGAAAGTCCAAAAATCCCTGTGCAAACTCAAATCCTAATTTCAGGTTATCAATGCAAGGAGATGTCTTGAGCTGAGCAAACCCTAATCTGATCTTGAATCCAAGAAGTCTTGTGAGGAGAATCTTGATAAAATGATAGGGCAAATTTTTGGGTACAACAGCACCCTTTTCATCCATGGTTTTCCATGGGCTCTTAGTTTACTCTCTAGATCACTTGCTTTTGTTTGAATGTGCTTGTGGTGTAAGTTTTGAAATTATTTTTGAAAATGGAACTTCGTAATGGTTCTCGTTTCTATAAGAACGCATACAAAGTGTTTTTTTCAAAAATAGTTCAAAGAGGTGTTTGTGAGATGTTTTTTTTGAAAGTATTTTGAAAATGTAACTCTGTAATGATTCTTGTTTCTATAAGAACGCATACAAAGTGTTTGTTTCAGAAATAGTTCAAAGATGAGAGTGTTGGTGTATAAAATGTTTTTGTTGTGAGAAAGCGAGTAACTAGGAGCGAACCTACCTACTCAAAAGGTCTTAGATGTGATTTTCCTCCTCCTTTAGATTTTTCTATCTTACCATTGTTTTGTTAAGAAGCCCCATTGTTGGATGTGAAGGGACGGGCGTTGGGTCATCGTATGACCATGATAGCAATATTGTGAGATGACTTAACACTTTTCTTTAGGGACTAAGATCATTTTGAAAGGCAACTTTTATAGCGTCATCGAGGGACTATGATCTTGTATTTTTTGATTTGTTTGTGCTAAGACATCCCACATGCATAACATGGCCATTTTTGTAAGGCAACAAGTGGAATTACCCTAAGGGTGCATGTGTGCAAAGTGTGTTTGATTGCATGCATTTATTCTTGATTAGGGTTGTCTACTTGTTGGTTTTATCTTGCCATACACACTAAATTACTATACAGTATATGAAAGCAATAAAAGTGCGGAAATGTAAAGTCCTACGCTATTACAATGTTTAGGGGATGGGTGTACATATTTATAAATGGGGATTGCAAATAGGAATAAGTCTTAAGTTACTATTACAACCATATTGAAATGTACAATATAAGAAAGAAATTGACTTGTTTAAAAAATGTTTTTTTGTCTTAAGGAAATAAATTAAAAGGAAAATATTTTTATGTTTTTTTATGTTAATATTAAAAAAGGTGAAGAGGAAAACAAATGCAAGGTAGAAACAGCGTGTTGCTGCAAACAAAGAAACAAGGGTCAGAAGTTCTGAAGCCAGGCGCATGACTCAGCAGGAAACGTCAATGGGATCAGAAGTTTTGGATTCGTACACTCTGAGGTCCTGCAAAAAATGTCAGAGGGAAAGGGAACAGAGGTTCTGGATTGATACACTCTGAAGTCCTGCAAAATGTTATAGGGAAAACACAGAGGTTCTGGGTGGTGTTCATCCAGTGAACAAAAAGTCATAAATTCTGTATTACACTAAATTAGTGAGCAAACGTCAGCAGTTCAGTATACTTGACATGTAAGGAGAACTCAGAAGTTTTGTGTTGTGCTGAATAGTGAGTGAACATTAGAAATTCAGTGTGTTATCAGCGTATGAGAATCAGAAGTTCGGTGTGTGTTAATAGTGAGAAAAATCATAGAAGTTCTATGTGTTATCAGCATGTGAAGATCAGAAATTCTATATTACATTTCAACTCTTTTCTCATATTAATCAGCACGTCAGCAATTCATTCATTTTTAGCAAACAATAAGTCAGAAGCATAATAGCACAACAGTTCATAGAAGTTTTAATCCTAAGTCTGAGCCTAGCATTATTCTAGAAGTTCTTATCCAAAGTTTTTCTATTCATGCAATGATATGTACAACATTGATACTATGATATTTACATGGAATCAGCAAGAGTAATGGAAGAGGAAACGTCAAGCTCTTTGATTCAAAAGGAAGAACAAAGGTTTGTTTCTGTGTATGAGAAATCTGGATTTCTATGAAGGTTTTACAGCTTTGTTTTCTCTCCCTTTTTTACTAACCTCTCTCCAAAAGCCAACCCCTTAAACGTGTGATGGAGCCAAGTATTTATAGGTGAATTTTCTGTGATTTTGGGGGGAAAAGCAAGTGGGATTTGAACCTGTTTTGGCATCCTGTTCCTTTTCTTTTTCATCACAGTTTTTGTATGCTAGTTTGGTGTAATCATGGGATGCAGGCGTAGGCTGAGCTAGCTGTTGGTTATAGGTCTGCAGCAAGTTGTATAAACAAGGTTTTGGGATTTGGTCAAGTTCTGACCAGAGCGTTGAAATAGCCTTCATGTGCTGAGGCGCTGCCTTGTTTTTGAAGCAAGCATGGTGGCTGCCAGCAGGAATTAAGGAAAAGATAAAAGCAAAGCATGGGCTTAGTACCAAAGTTGTTATCCCAAGACAGTAGAAGTACACATGGTGAAAGTCCTTTGGATAAAGACTCGGAAGGTGGTTGTGAGCATTAAATGATGATGAGACTTATCACAACCAGAAATCTTACAGCGTGAGATTCTACACCAAGGCTTAGTTCTGGATCAGAGGTTATCAGCTTGTGTAGCATCCAATCTGCTGATCCTCTTATCTTCTGGCTCTAGCATGTTCTGAAGGATCCTTCAGACTTTCCAGTAAGCTTGCAGCATGCTTCTCATCCTTCTTTTGAATTACACTGGAAAACTCTGACTGAAGCCTTTATGAAGACTTGCCTAGAAGTTCTGACCAAACTCTGTCTTGAGAATATTCATAATTTTTTGAGCGTTGTGGTGATAATCTGGTCAGAAGTTCTGAAATTGTCATATCTCTTAGACACTTAGAAAAAAATATTAAGTATTTAGAATTTTACTTTTCCAAAGTAAAATTTGACTTTTGAAATTCTTGATGAAACAAACTTCATATTCCAACATGTCTTGATGAAATATGATTCTTGAGATTTGATTTTTGATCCAAAAGTAAAAGTTAGACTTCTCAGTGTGCAAATGACCATTTTTCCCTTATGAATGATTTGCTTGGAAAAAATTGATAATTCAAGGCTTGGAATTGGATGGAAGCAAACTTGAGGATCCAGAGTGATTCCTTGAGAAATGAGAGGGCAAATTTTTGGGTACAACATGCAGACTTAGGCAAAGACGAGTGGGTTTAGACCAGGTTGGATCAGTTAAATCTGATTGACGAGAAGAGGCTTACGGCTGTCAGTCATAGATAGATGTACCAAATGCATGATCAAGGCGTTCAATAAGAAGATCAAGCATCGGGTATGGCAGTCTGGTGAGTTGGTAATAAAGCGCAACATTCTACCGCAAGGTGATCCCAGGGGAAAATGGACTCCCACTTATGAATGGCCATTTGTAATCAAGAAAATATTTTCTGGCGGAGCTAATGTACTGACCACTATGGACGGTGAAGATTTCCTGCATCCTGTGAATGCGAACATAGTCAAAAGATACTACGCATGAAAACGACCCGCTAGGTTGACTGACCTAGGCAAAAATAAGGGCATCCTGGTGAACCAAAAAGGTTTGGGAAAAAATCAGGGATATATATAAAAGATTGTACACCTAACAAGTCGAAAACCTGAAAAGGCGGCTTGGGCAAAAAAGGGTATCCCGGTGGACTGAAAACCCGAAAGGGCAGTCCAGACAAAAATTATGGATTAAAGCGTACGACTATATCCCCATTGGATCACTTACAATAAGCTTTATTACCAAAGTAAAAGTTCCAATGGTACATATCAATTCAATTAACTTCTTCCGACAGCAAGGGATGAGATGCTTGAAGACATAGGGGCAATAGTAGAGTGGGAACCCGAAGAGATTATTTCCATGTAGCTATTATCTTGTTTACACTTTGTACTCTTTACATTTCATGAAAATTCCCCCTTACCGAGATCTTTGTCTATTTATACAAAATTTCCCGTTTTATGGGCAAACTATCAACAAGAAATACAATTTTAAAATTCAAACTCTTTAGTTTTTACTTTTTCTGTTTTGTTTGCAAAAACATCCAATGACTAAAATTGAATGAGCATATGCATATGAATACAATTGATTGTTAACAAATATATGCATAAAAACAGAGATGAGCGTTTACTCAAGACTCTAGGAGTTGGGATAATGTTTGAGCTATCCACAAATCCCCACAGAGCCACTTCCACGGGATTATCCCCACACAGTAGTCTTATCTTACTCACCAGTAAATTCACCCCAGCAGATAAAGAAATAATCATTACAGTCTATGAAAATTCTCTTCCCCAGCTGAGTTTTCAAAACTGTAAAATCCCCTGCAGACTACTTCTCTCCAGTAGAGCGCATTTCCTCAGCAAGGGTGTTTCCTCAGCAGAGTATTCCTTTATCAATAAGGTTTACTTCCCCAGTGGAATTCAGATTTCCATCAATAGGGTTTATTTCCCCAACAGGGTTTATTTCCCCAACGGAGTTCAATCTCCCTAGCTTGAGTCTGCTTCTACCATAGATTACTGGCAAGATTCTTGCCTCCAGCAAAGGACAGTGGGGATTTCTATCCCCAGAGAGTTGCTACTAAGTTTGAAACTGGATTAGATATCGTTCAACCTTAATATCTCCAGACGAGTCGGTATTCATATCAGAAACTCGGTTAAACAACACCTCGAAAAGATATCCATCTCTTTTATCCCCAGTCAGGGTATACAAGAATTATAATCCCCAATAGAGCAAGGAATAACCAATGTTTTCGAACTCTTCTCCCCCAAGTAAAAATCAACATTCCCGAGCGGAGTTTCTTCAAACAGAGAGTAGGAATCCTCAGCGGAAACAATCCCCAGAATATCGAAGATACACATACTCTTCATCCCCAGCAACAGCCGGGGATTTATTTTCCCCAGTCAAATACACTTCGATAACATTTCACATCCATACATCATTTACAAACATCATAACACGTGCATATAAAACACATATAGCACAGTCTCATTTATTTTGAGAACATCATTACACATTTCATTTCATACATCATGACATTGCATACAACTAACTCTTTATCTTTTTAGGAAAGATTAATCAATATACCAACATCACCAACTACCTGTATGACCAAACAATATTCTCAAATGCTACATCTTGCCTACTTAAGCAATTACCTCAGAAGGTCATTCTCAAAGACAACATCTCCTGGATCAGTTTAAATCGACCATAGATTTATTCTGATACTTCTTCTAGATAAAGACGAGCGTGGATATCTTCTGGCTCATATTAAATCAATCATAGATTTATTTTGATACTTCTTCCAGTTGAAGACGGTCGTAGACATTTTTCTGGCTCAATTTAAATCGACCATAGATTTATTCTGATACTTCTTCCAGTTAAAGACATTTTCTGGCTCTGATTAAATCGACCATATATTTATTCTGATACTTCTTCCAGATAAAGACAAGCATGGATATCTTCTGGCTCAGTTTAAATCGACCATAGATTTATTCTGATACTTCTTCCAGTTGAAGACAAGTGTAGGTTTATTCTGATACTTCTTCCAGATAAAGACGGGCATGGATATCTTCTGGCTCAGATTAGATCGAGCATAGATCTATTCTGATACTTCTCCCAGTTGAAGACGGTCATAGAAATTTTCTGGCTCAATTTAAATCGACCATAGCTTTATTCTGATACTTCTTCCAGTTAAAGTCAAATACAAATATCTACTGGCTTAGTTTAAATTGACCATAGATTTATTCTGATACTTGTTCCAAATAAAGACGAGCGTGGATATCTTCTGGCTCATATTAGATTGAGCATAAATCTACTCTGATACTTCTCCCTGTTGATGACGGTCGTAGACATTTTCTGGCTCAGATTAAATCGAGAATAGATTTATTCTAATACTTCTCCCAGTTAAAGTCGAACACAAATATATTCTGGCTCATATTAGATCAAGTATGGATTTATTCAGATACTTCTTCCGGTTGAAGACGGTCGTAAAAATCTTTTGCCTCAAATTAAATCAATTATAGATTTATTCTAACACTTCTTCCAGTCGAAAACGATCATAGACATTTTCTAGCTCAGAATAAATCGACCATAGATTTATTCTGATACTTCTTCCAGTTAAAGTCAAGCATAGACATCTTCTGGCTCAGATTAAATCAAGCATAGATTTATTCTGATACTTCTTCCAGTTGAATACAAACATATACCTCTTATGGCTCAGATTAAATCGAGTGTAGATTTATTCTAATACTTCTTCTAGTTGAAGTAAACAGTTACTTTGGATGGAATCTATAAGCCCATCTCCGAAGACTCACCGTCACCTCTTCAACTGGAATCTATAAGCCCATTCATAGTACAATCAACCAACAGTGTTACTTATTGCACAGGCGAGTGTAAATTTCTGGGCACTTAAGTGTTCAATCCTTTTCTACCTTCAAGTCACGAATGGCGGACATGTCAATCTAACTCTTAAAGTTTAAAAAGATTGAACAGGGGAAGATGTTTTACCCCAAAATTTTCCCTCCCATTTTTCTTCAAGACATTCTTTCAAGGGTCCTCAAATACTCAAGAATCTCAAGGGTTGACCAGTCAAGATCCCCTCCTAAGTCAAGGGTCTACAACTAGGGTTTTGAGTTTCTCAAGGAAATTTGGGTTACAAACCTCTAAAATGATTTCCATGGTTCTCCATAGGCCTCCAACAAGGTACATGTCAAGTTTTGAGTCCTACATCACAAGTCTGCTCAGTCAATGGCTCAAATGATTGACAATCAACAATATTGGGTAAAAGTCAACTATGGTCAACATGCAGTCAAACTTCAATATTTTTTGTCAACATCAACATTTTGGAGTGATATTCATCATTTGATCAAGGGTTGGTCATGATTCCCCAAGGAAAGCTCTCAAATCATCAAAATTCAAGAATTGCCAAATTAGGGTTTCCTTAGGAGAAGTCAACTGAACTTTGACCAAGCATAACTTTCACATGCTTCATCAAATTTTCCTCAACCAAAGCCCATTTTGAATAAAATTCAATTCTCTACAACTTCTTTTTTATGATAAAGCCCAAAAAGGATTAATTTGAAAAATATGAGCTAATACATTATAGGTCATTTTCAAAAGTAAACAAAAGACACTTTTTGTCAAGGCAACTTACATCATGATAAAGTATCTGAATGCAAAAATGATCAAAAGAGAAATTGTAGAGGACATCTTGAGCTTTTAAAAAAGTCCAATATCACCTTCAAAAGATGAAAATTGAGCAAGTTATTAATTTCACAAGTTGGGAAATTTTGACGAAATGCATATCATGCAAAACATGCAAACTTGAAATTTTGGACTTGTGGCCTGACTTTTTGAGCTTCAAACATATTCATGACCTTATGAGAGACTCATAAGTTCACTCACACCTTGCCCTATATTTTCTTATTATCTTATTTATATTTTGTTTTGTTTTTATTCAAATAAATTCAAAATAAATAAATGAAATAGAAAACAAATGGGCCAAGCGCATGGATTGGTTTCTTAGAGCCCATACAACTCATGACAACTTATAAACCACATGCCAAATTCGTATGAGGTCCAAGAGAGGCAAGACTCATTCAAAATGGCAAATTTTCAAATGTGTGATTCTTGTTTTAAAACATGGCTTAATGATTTGATTTATCCCATATTTGTTGAAACATTTCATTCCTCTATATGATGCAAGCAAGCCAGACCAAGAAGGACACGAAATTACTGCCTAAAAGAGATCTCAAAAATTCACAAAATTCCAAAGAAATTGTAGAATTCATAACCACAATTCCAGCCATTGTCAATCCGAACCAAGGGCCTAAATCACTCCCTGAGGAGCAAAGGAGTCATTTACAGCCCTTACACGAGCCTGAAACAAGCTAGAAGCCGCCCTTGTATCAACTCTGATTGGTAAGTGGGTAAGCTTCCTTTCTCAAAGTTCATCATGGTTTAAATGATTATGAACATGCATGTTTGATTCATATGCATTTTCTGGATTTTTCTAACGTTTTACATGCGAGTGTTGATGCAGAAATAACATCATGTCATAGTTAGGGCATGAAGCTTTTTAAGCTTCGAGTTTCATGATACAAGGTCTTTTAGCCCAAACAAAATTCCAGATTCAAATTCAGGAGGAAATTTTAAGGGGGGTAGGGTACCTTGCGTGTTTTGATTTTACATTTTTGTAGGTTTTCAAATTTCTTCTCGTCGGAGAAGAAGGTGGAAAATACCCTTCACGGTGGTTTGAACTGTTGACTAACTGCGTGGCATGCTGGAGCATTTTGGGTTGTCCATTCAAATAACAAGGGCCCACTTATGCGCGCGTATATTTTTCTTGTTGACGTTAACATTTATTTTACATTATATTTTTTTGGTCTAATTAACATACCAGATGTACAAGCCACCCCAGTGGTAGCACACTAGCACTTAAGTCTCTCATACGCCTGATCCCGGGTTCGATCCAGGTGTGAGACGTTTTTATTTTTCCATGTTTTCATTCACAGATCCCATGCCATGCAATCTAGCACCCGTACGATGTACCTCAGTTCCACACCATCAGATCTCAGGATTCCAGATCCAGCGCTTCAAAAAACCAGGTCCATGGTGCACCCCAAAGAACTGTCCTCACTGGATTTCACAGGCGCATGTGCTCTCTTGTTATTGGGCCTGAAATTTTGCTTTCTAACACCCCCCAACTTACTTGTTTGTTTCAGGCCCACTTTATTTTCTCTTTTGTTTTAATTATTTTTGTTTTATTTAAATTTTAAAAAAATAATCAGAAAATAACAAAAAATCATAATATCGTAAAAAATTTAAGTTTAGGTTTTTTTGATTAAATAGTTTATTTTTTATTAAATTTAATTAATTTAATCATACTTTGTTTTTTATTTTAAATAATTAACTAATAATTTAATTAGAATTAGGTTTAATTATCACTTCACGCTTCAAATATTTTTTCTAAACAAAAATAACAAAAATATTTTCTAACACTTAGAATCTTTTTAGGGTTTTTCATCTTTCCCTTTTTCATCTTCCCACATTTGTTTATTTTTCGCATTTATATAATTTTGTAACTGTCAAAGGAATGTAATAGTTAAATTTAGGGTTTCTTTACCTTTCCCCCATTTATGGTTTGTACTCCCCATCCCCGAAGTGATATAATAGCGTAGTTTATTTCACACATTTTTATTTTCTGCACTACTGTATGAATGCATGTATATATTTAACTGCTAAATTAATTAGGCGTGCATGGAAAGGTATAAAAACAAACGTTAGAAAACATAATCTCAAGACATATAACTGAAATCAAAACACTTCGCACACGCACACCTCTAGGGTGACCCTCACTTGTTGCCTCGGATTAAAACAGTCACGTCTCTCGAACGTGGGATGCTTTAGCAAAGATCCTTTGGTTAAAAGATCGTAGTCTCTCGATGACCCTTCGATGCTGCCTCGGTAAATTATCTTAGTACCTTAGGATAATTGCTAAAGTGTCTTACGAGTTGCCTTCGTGACTGTACGATGACTCACACTTGTCCCTCAAAACATCCAATGATAAGGCTACCTACTAACTAATGGTAGGATAGCACTATTTAAAGGAAAGGAGGAAGAGAACAAAGATCTTTTGAGTAGGTAGATAGCTCGCAGTCGCTTGTTCACAAACAAAACTTTTCTCACATATACACTCTCTTTTCTAAAAAATATTTTCAAAGACAAACACTTTATATACATTCTCAACGATACGAGAATCATTACAAAGTTTTCCGCACTTAGGCATCTTTTCAAAAATATTTTTAAACACATACACAAAAGCATTTTCAAAAGTGAGCTAGCAACTAAGAGCCTGTGGATAATGACGGCTGAAAAGGGTGCTAACACCTTCCCTTTTCATAACCTATCCCCCAAACTCAGAAAATTCTCAAAGGTCTTTCATGTTCTTTTCACCCTTTCCTTTATTGGATAAAAGAAAAGTCGGTGGCGACTCTTGTTATCCGCAACATTTGCGATAAAACGCAAAAACCAAAAGTCAGTTCTCCCACCGTAATACACTAACGTTTCTCTTTTATTCTCTAGAAACTCAATATATTCTTTAAGCTCTACGCTGCCCTTTTCTATCTTATCATGTTCCTTGATTACCTTAGCGTTTAATTTAAAACTACATGTACGATAAAGTTTTACCATACAACCATCTTCTTTGTCAAATACTTTCAAGCAAATATATTTGTCCTCTTTTGGCGTCTTTAATGATTCCTTAGGAGATTCCTCATACAAATCTTCAAAATTATTGTTTGGGATGTTGAAGAACTTTTTGCGAGAGTCTTCATATTTTCTCTATTGATTGAATCAAATATTCTCTTTGATGATAAAACTGTTAGAGTTGACGTTTCTTCTTCTTCTTCTACTTCTACTAATCGATTCAAATTAAATCGAAAATGAACTGGATTAAATATTTTTTTTAGTTATTATCGAAAATCAAACCGAATCGATAATAATTTTTATTTTTCAAGATTCAGATTCATTTTAAAAGAGAGTAGTTCGCCTAACTCATCTCAGTCGTTGTTGGTTTGTTAGAACTTAAGATATCTCTCTCTCTCTCTCTCTCTCTCTATATATATATATATATATATATATATATATATATATATATATATATATATATATATATATATATATAACTCAAAATCTAGCCTTTCAAAAGGACATATATTTTTAAATAGAACTCAAAATCTAGCCTTTCAAAAGGACATACGGTATTCCCTAACCAAAAGTCCATCTAACACATTACTAAATTTTTTCCATATGAGTAAGTGCAAAATATTTTTGTTCAACACCACCAAATTCTCTTGAAAAACCCAACAAAAAAAAACCCAAACTTCTAAACGCATATAGCCGTTGTTCACCTTTTCTAAAACCACAAAAAATGCTCATAACTTTTCAACTCGGTTTTTATTGACCCAATCAATCTGATTAAACCGTTACACAATTTCAAATCCACCCACAACAAAAACGAAAAACACAAAACGTTAAATTAAGATCCAAATTGTTTTCCAAATACAATACAATAACACTAATAATACCAATATTATATACTATAGTACTATTTCAAATAGTATTAAAAAACTTTATAGAATAAAATGTAGTAGGTAGTAAAATCACTTTATGGACTCAAACAAGTTTCTAAAGCTCGATATGTGAAATTGAACTTCTTTTTTTTGTTGTTAAAAGTGGTTTTAAAAAGGGTTAAGTGGAATATTGATTGTTCAAGTATATGCAGATAATATTATTTTTGGTTTTATTAATGCTGTTCTTTGCAAAGAATTTTTTAAGATTATGCAGTCGAATTTGAGATGAACATGATGGAAGAATTGAAGGATCAGAAGCTAATACTCATACTTTAAAGGATTAGAACCTAAAGCCATTAAAAGCCTAGTAACCAAGGAAAGTCTAACATATCACTATCATATTTTGAGTCAATTTGTCTTCTTTTGATCACGTGAAGACTTAGCAGAATTTAGTGAAGACTGAGGAATTGTAACTCATAATTCCTTTTATAGAAAATGAGTTTCAAATGGCATTGCAACAATATTAATCTTATCAGGAAGTTTTCCAACGAATTTGCCGTTGCTTTTCTCCAAGAATCACTTGTGCGAGAAGTATTCTCCAACGTCTCTTTGGTGGTTCTCTATAAAAGGAGCTGAAAACTTAGAGAAAAACACAACACCGCGCCTTGACAAACAAAGAGTTGTTACTTTGTCAAAACAATTTCACAAGATTAACTTATAATTTCTTACCAATTAAATACTATTAGAAGTTCTTAAGTCTTGGAGTCTTTTTGTGTTGTATTTTGTCTACACCTCTAATTGTATATCAAGTGTAATTTATCACAATCTCTTAATTATTTATTATATAGTTAAAAGTATCTTCTCTTTGTGCTTATGCATTTAGAAGTCTCTTGATTGTGTGTTTAAGCATTGAAGTCTCTTGCTTGTGTGCTTGAGCATTGAAGTCTCTAACTTGTGTGTTTGAAGATTAAAAGTCTCTTTCTTGTGTGCTTGGCCAATTTGTAATCATATTTGGTTATAGTGGAATTTCCTTGGAAGTGCAATGGCACTAGACCACTTATAAGTTGTGGGAGGAACCCAAATAATTGCTTGTGTCTCTCTTTCACTCTTCTATATCTCTTAACAATTTTCATTTGTTGCTACTCATCAGAATCTGAATCAGGTTCTAACCTTGCGTTCAGAATTTGATAAGAGTTCTTCTATAGAAGAGAAAAAGGAGAAAAAGTTAACACAATTCAATCCCTTTTTACTACGCCAAAACTGCTTTTAGGCAACACACCTTAGACAACGCTTTTGTACCAAAGCGCTGCTACATGTCCCGATAAAATTTTAAATTTTAAAACTATATACATTAGACAACACTTTATAAAAAAGTGCTGCCTAAAGTTAAGAAAAAGCGCTGCTAAAGTCACACTTTAGGCAGTGCGTTATAAAAGCGCTGCCTAAGGTCAATTAAAATTGAAATAAAAAATAAATTCTAGAAAGCGTTGCATAAATTCAAAGTGTTTCTATAGGCCTAACAGTAGAAAGAGCTGCCATAGGCTCAAAGTACTGTGAAAGCCACAATTTAGGCAGAGATTTCTACTATAAATTTCTTTTTAGGTAACACACTATAGACAACACTTTCTTCACAAAGCACTGCTATAGCTTTAAAAAAAATTGAGAAAAAGCGCTGCTAAAGGCTTACTTTAGAAAACGCTTCTAGAAAGCGCTGCTTAAAGCCATACATAGCCACAAAGCGCTGCTAAAGGATGTGTTTAGAAAGTGATTCATATAAGCGTTGCTATAGGCTATACATCAGAAAGCGCTTTTTTTTATAAAAAAAAACGTTGCTAAAGGAAATACATCAAAAAGCGCTTCAAAAAGCGTTGCCTAAGGTCATTAATTTCTAATTTCTAAATTAAAAATACGAAAACCCTAAAACTTAGATTTTTTCCATATTCTCTCAAAGCATCTTTCTCTACAACTCTCAAATCTCTATTTCTCAAAACATCTCTCTCAAAATAATCCTTGTGCCCTATAGCTTAACTCCTATTTTCCATCTTTATTTCTTCATCGTTGTTCCATTCTTTTGATTCAATAGATGTTTCGTCACTGTTCTGCTATGAGTGTTTAAGCGCTTGCTACTGCTGCTCTTGTTCATCCCATTAGAGGAGCTCAAGAACCCTTCAGGTCTGTTTTTTAAATTTAATTAGTTGGTTGTTAGTTTCTGCATTTCCCTAAACCCTTCATATCTGACTTCAAGATAACAGTATCGCTTTGAAAGATTTGAATTCAGAGAATGTTAGTGTTTTCGTTATGCATCCTTTTTCAAGCTGAATTTCATTGATTTTTTGCTTGGAAATCACTTTCTTTCTTCGTGATGGATCTAGTAGTGATTCGTATATTTTTTGTTTGATTTTGTTTGTAACAGGTGGTTGAAAGAGTTCGAGTTTTGTTGAAAAGTTTACTTGGTGTTACTGTTAAAGTTGTTTTTCAGACTCATTTAAAGTTTTCATTCTTACTATTCTTCATCATTGTACACAAATTCCTTTTCATTTTTGTTCTATTTAGTGTTATTATGGGGGTGGTGTAAAATCATCTCCAAATTTTGTCTGGATTCTATTTAGTTTAATTTTTGCAGGATCTAATTTAGGAAATGACAAATATTTAATCATGTTGTAGAAAACCATTGAACTATATATCAATAACACATAAAAGAACTTCCAATCACAACTACATTGAATCACATAAATCCTATCATATACGTCCTCTTCAAAAAACTCAACAAATTAAATATAACAGAAACTCATGTTGTTAAGTAGCATCCCTAATGGAACTACAACTTAGACGGATTCGAACAAATCACTATTGTTTTATGCTACAATATTTAGTGCAAAATGCTGTCAAAAAAAGGCTAACACAATATTATATATCACAATTACATAGCAGAACTTGAAAAAACTGTTGTTTTCAATTATCCAAACATAGCAACACTACTATAAATCACATGTATTATTCGAATCATACATCATTATATTACATAGATACACTCAAACCCCATTTTATTTTGAACATGTTTGAAATGGAATTAGTGAACTTAATTGTTTATGTGTAGTTGCTGCCCGATTTCATCGTTGCTGCTGCATCTCTGATTTCTCCTGTGAAGAGTGAAACTCTGATCGTGCCAAGAATCTTACATTGTATGGTTCCAGAAGTTGCTGATTTCTCTACAGGTAATTAGTTTTTCTTTTGCTATAGCTGCATGAATAATTATAGTGTTTTTGTTTAACTTACTTAGTAGTAAAACCATGGATAAAAAATGGATGTCTTCCAATCGATTATTAAAAGAGTATGAGAATGGGGTATTAGAATTTGTTAAGTTTGTTATTGAACATGCCGAAAACCCCAGTCGAATGAAATGTCCTTGCTTGGGTTGTTGCTATGGGGGTCGGGTTAGCGCAGTTGTGTTGGAATCACATTTACTGAGGAATGGAATTGATCGAAGTTATACATGTTAGATATTTCATGGTGAGAAAAGTAACGTGAAAGTTGAACCGAGGGATAGTACGACATATGCTTCAGACGACAATGGAAGAGATACATATGATTGTGATCGAGTCGAAGAAATTATAAAAGAACTTGAAGAAAATATTTAGGATTGTCCCAAAATAATTGAGAGGTTGGTAAGCGATGCACATAAACCGTTGTATAAAGGTTGCACTAAATTCACAAGACTGTTTGCGGTATTAAAGTTGTACAACTTAAAGGTAGACAATGGATGGTTGGATAAAAGTTTCATATAGTTATTAGTCCTTATAAAAGATATGCTTCCGGAGGATAATGTTCTTCCTAATCGAACCTATGAGGCCAAAAATATGGTGTGCTCTATTGGCATGAGCTATGATAAGATACATGCTTGTCCAAATTATTGCATTTTGTTTCGAAACGAATATACATCGTTAAATGAGTGCCCTAAATGCGGTTTATCTCGATATAAGAAAAAAACTGTCTTCAGCAAAAGTCTTAGGGTATTTTCCTATAATTCCGAAATTTAGACGCATGTTTCATAGTGAAACTGATGCAAGACACTTGACTTGGCATGCAGATGAAAGAATTATTGATGGAAAGTTTCGACATCCGATAGATTCATCACGGTGGTCGAAAATTTATAATGATTATCCTGATTTTTGAGGAGAAGCAAGAAACCTTCACTTGACATTATCTATTGATGGAATGAACCCACATGGTCTTCAAAGTATCTCACATACCACATGGCCTGTGATTATTATGATTTATAAACTACCTCCATGGCTATGTATGAAGCGCAAGTACATGATGTTATTTATGTTAATTTATGGGCTTAAACAACCAGGGAATGACATAGACGTATACTTGACACCTTTAATCAAAGATTTAAAGATTTTGTGGGAGAACGGTGTGGAGGTTTATGATGGATATAGGAAAGAAAGTTTCAATTTAAGGGAAATGTTGTTTGGAACAATTAATGATTTTCCGGAATACGAAAATCTATCAGGGTATAGCATTAAAGTTCAAAAAGCGTGTCCTATTTGTGAAGAAAACACAAATTTTAAGCGATTGGAATTTTGTCAAAAGAATGTATTTCTCGGCCATTGTAGATTCTTAAATTCTAATCATCATTATCATGGGTGGATAAAGGCATTCAATGTAAATCCAGAACATGATAGAGCTCAACCTACATTAACAGGTGACCAAATTTTTGAAAAGGTGAAAGATATGAGTACTCAGTTTGACAAGCCTTTTGAACATACACTTGTCAAAGGTGGGTGGAAGAAGAAGTCAATTTTTTTTGAATTTCCATATTGGAAGTCATTGTATGTAATACATTTTCTTGATGTTATGCATATTGAAAAAAAAAATTTTGAAAGTGTTATTGGTATGTTACTCAATATACAAGGAAAGTCTAAGGATGGCCTTAAAGCAAGAAAGGACTTAATACAGATGGGAATAAGAACAGAATTAGGACCCATGAAGAAAGGAAAACTAACATATCTACCTTCTGCTGCTTATACTTTATCTAGAAAGGAGAAAAAATATTGTATAAGTTTCTAAGTGAAGTTAAAGTTCCAGAAGGTTATTCTTCAGATATTAGAAGACTTGTGTCTATGAAAGACTTCAAGTTAAAGAGTTTAAAGACACGTGATTTCCATGTTATAATGGAGTATTTTATACCAATAGGTATACGTTCTATTTTTCAAAAAAAAATAAGGAGCACCATAACTAAATTTTTTTCCAGGTCAATTTGTAGTAAGGTGATCGATCCTGAGATCTTACCAATATTACAAAAAGAAATAGTTATTACTTTGTGTGAGCTTGAAATGTATTTTCCTCCCCCATTTTTTAACATTATGGTACATCTTATTGTTCATCTTGTGAAAGAGACACAATTGTGTGGACCAGCTTATATGAGATGGATGTACCCTATTGAGCGTTATATGAAAATATTAAAAGGGTACGTGAAAAACCGAAGTCGGCCATAGGGTTGTATGGTTGAACAATACATTGTTGAAGAAGCGGTTGAGTTTTGTACTGAATATTTGTCCAATGTTCAATCCATTGGACTACCTAAATCTCATATTTTTGAAAGGAAGGAATAAAAAAATTTAATTGGAAATAAAATTGTGACAGTATCAAGGGTTGAACGGGATCAAGTGCATTTATATGTTCTGCATAATGACAATGAGGTTGAGTCGTATGCTGAAATGCACAAGGATGTACTCAGGGGTTTAAATCCAAATAGAAATGAAAATTGGATAGGACGAGAGCACAATCAAAGTTTTATATAATGGTTCAAGGATCATATTTATTCAAAGTTTGATTTAGATCCCGCTTCAATAACAGAAAGGTTGAGATGCTTAGCATATGGTCCGAGTTTGCACGTGTTTTCTTATAGCGCATACGCAATTAATGGATACACATTTTATACCAAAGAACATGATAAAAGTACTATGCAAAATAGTGGTGTCACAGTGGTAGATGAAGCAATTCACATTTGAAGTATGAATGACTTAAACCCCAAATATGCAAATATATCACATTTTAGGGTTGTAATATGGTGGGATACCTGACTTGTTTTTGCGTTTTATCGCAAATGTTGCGGATAGCAAGAGTCACCATCTACTTTTATTTTATCCAATAAGGAAAGGGTGAAAAGAACAGTAAAGACCTTGATAGATTTTGAGTTCGGGGGGTAGGTTATTAAAAGGGAAGGTGTTAGCACCCTTTTCATCCGTAGTTATCTACGGCCTCTTTATCGCTTAGATCACTTTTGAAAATTTGCTTTTTGTGCTTGTGTTTAAAAATATTTTGTAAATTTTCCAATGTAAGGCGAAACTTTGTAATGATTCTTGTATCGGTCCTCAAGAATGCGTACAAAGTGTTTTGAAAATATCTTTGAAAGTGTTTGGGAAATGTTTTATTTTTGAAAGGTTTTTGTGAACAAGCGATTAAAAGTTCTACCCACTCAAGGTCATTCTTGTACTTTTCCTCCTCCTTTAGATAGTATTATCCATACCATTAGTTAGTAGGATTCCATATCGTTGGATGTGAAAGGACATGCGTAGGGTCATCGTACAGTCATTGAAGGCAACTTGTAAGGACGCTTTAGCAATTTCGTAAGGGACTAGATCATTTATCGAAAGGCAACATCGAAGGGTCATCGAGGGACTATGATCTTTGATTCGAGGGTCTTTGCTAAAGTGTCCCTACTTTCGAGGGATATGACCGTTTTTTTCCAAAGGCAACAAGGGAGGTTACCCTAGAGGTGTGAGTGTGCGAGTGTGTTGTATTCAGTTATTTATCTTTGGATTTAGGGTTTTTCTATCATTTGATTTTATCTTGCCATACAACCCTAATTACTAAGCAACGTCATAAAGTATATTAGCAACAAATAAAGGCAGAAAATATAAACCTAGGCTATTACAATGCTTTGGGGCAGATACATAATAGTGAAAGCAGAAAAGGAAAAACCTATAACTATTACATCCCGAAGCAGTTACATTATAATGAAAATGCGGGAAGATGGAAGCTACGCTATTACATTTGCAAAAACCCATACAGTCGATCTAAAATGCAAAAGTAAAATAAAAATAGAAAAGAAGACATTTTTGGTAAATTTTTTATGAAAAAAGAAAGATTTATGATAATTAAAATAAACGTAAAAACTAATTAATTTTAATTAATAAAAATCAACTAATTAAATTAATTAAAAGGTTAATGATAAAAAACCTAAACCTAATTGTTTTTAAGGTTTAAAAAAGGGGTTTTTAAGTTTTGTAAAAAAGAAATTAGGGTTTAAAGGATTATGGTTAGAAAATAGGGTTAGGGAAAAAATTAAGGAAAACAAAGAAACAAGTTAGAAGCAAAATCAAGAAAACTGCCACGGGTAGGTGTTGAACCCACACCCTTTACCCTTTCACCAACAAGGTTCACCACTGTGCCAAGCGTGCACTGATGTTAGCAAAATGCACATCATTCAAAATGTAATCAACCTGCAAGGATTAGGAAAATATGAAAAAATAAAATGTCAAAAGCAGAGATCGAACCCACGCCCTTGCACACTAATGCCTTAACATGCGCTTCCTTGCCACTGGGGTGGCTGTTTCATCTAGTCATTCGGTGACAACAATCAAATATATTATAAACCCAAATAACTGGACTAGAGAAGCGTCGGAGCCCTAGCTCCCGCTGTCTTCTCCGGCAAGCACCTTCTCCGTTCCTGCAAAAACAAAGAATATTAGTGATTCCCAGGAACCCTACCCTCCCGATTCAGGCCTTGTAATCTCAATGGTAGTATTAGTTTTGGCTAAATCGTGCTAGATTGTGATATACAAAGAAAACAACTGAAATGGTGTGACCATGGCCAAATGTGATTCAGCCATTATGGGGGCCATGTGATGGTCTCATCCTGCACATTGATACCTCAGAAACACATTAGTAAGGTTAGTATGCATTAAAACACAAAGAAAAATAAAAATGCAAATTCATGCAAGAATGGAAAAACGGTGATGCATGGATGTGCGTTTCAGGCCCTTTGGATCTTCAAGGATGATTTCTTACCCTACAGTGCTTCAGGGATTGAATTTGACAAGTATTTGGCCTTGAGGGAGACTGTAAGAGAGGGCCTCAATTTGCCCTAGTTTTGAGAAATTTTTGAGATTTTTGGAAAGGCTTCTTATGCAAGGGTTTCATCATTTTTATGTCTGAACAATGAGAATATATAGAGAGAGGAAATTAGGTCAAACAAGGTGGGTTTGGACCTTTGTAAGAAAAGCCTTGATTTTATCTTATTTAACTTTGAATTTAAATAAATAAAATAAAAAACAAATAGAATAAAAAACAAAGAGGTGTATAAATAAGTTCAGAGGTTCACAATGAGGCCTAATGATGTTTGGACCTTGAAACACCAGCCCATTATCCCAAAATTTCAAGTTTGACCACTTTTGGTTTCATGCTTTTTCTCAAATTTTATCAACTTACACCAATCATAAATCTCTAAATTTTTATCATATGAAGGTGATCTTTGACTTTTTGGAAAGCCCAAGATATCCTCTACAATATCTTTGTTGGTCATGTTTCCAGTTGAAGAATTTATCTTAATGTAAGTTAGCTTGACAAAAAGTGTCTTTTTGTTGACTTTTAAAATGACCTGTAACGTTTTGGCCTATATCTCTCAAATGAATCATTTTTTGAACTTAAGCTTAGAGAGAAAAAGTTGTAGAGAATTTAATTTCCTTCAAAATGATCTTTGGTTGAGGAAAATCTGATGAGGCATGTTGAAGTTATGCTCGGTCAAAGTTTAGTTGCCTTCTCCTTAAGAAAACCCTAATTTAGTAACTTTTGACTTTTGATGAATCTTGAGTTTTCTTGATGAATCATGATATACCTTTGATAAAATGATGAATGTGAATTAAAAACCTTGATGTTGACCAAAAATCTTGAAGTTTGACTGTATGTTGACCATAATTGACTTTTTGTCCAATATAGTTGATTTTCAGTCATCTGAGCATTTGACTGAGCAAACTTGTGATGCAAGGCTTGAAACTTGTCATGAGAATTCTTGGAGACATATAGGGAACCATTAAATCCACTTGAGGCCTTAGACACTCAATCTTCCCTGAGAAGAGTGAAACCATAGTTGTAGGTCCATTGCTTAGGAGGAGAATTTGTTTGATCAATCCTTGAGTAGTCTTAAGCAATTGAGAACCCTAGGAGCATGAGGAGGTATCTTGAAAAAATTGTCTTCAAAAATGGGAGGGAAAATTTTGGGGTACAACAACTGCCCCTGTTCAATATTCTTAAACCTGAGGAGTTAGATTTGTATGACCGTTGTGATACGGTGGCAGAACCGACTGTTAATACTGGTTTGCGTTTTTTGTTTGCAAAATGTCGCGGTAAGTAAGAGTCACCACCGACTTTTATTTTATCCAATCAGGAAAAGGAAAAAGAACAGAAAAAACCTTTTTCGAGATGTTTCTGAGTACGGGGGGTAGATTATAGAAAGGGAAGGTGTTAGCATCCTTTCTATCCATGGTTTTCTACGGGCTCTTAGGTACTTGCTCATTTTGAAATTGCTTGTGTGTGCTTGCTTTAAAAAGTTTTGTTTTACTTTGTTTTAACCATTGTTTCTATCCTCAAGAGTGTTACGAAGTTATTTTTAAAAACTTTGTTTGAAAAAGTGTTTGTGTGAAAAAAGTTTGTTTGTTTGAGCAAGTACCTAACAGTTATCTACCTACTCGAAAAAGACTGTTCTTTTCCTCCTATCCTTTAGACCGTGCTATCCTACTATTAGTGAGTAGGTAGCCCTAGTCATTGGATGTTTGGGGGACTATCGAAAGGGACACTTATGGTCATCTAAGGAAACATGTAAGGATACCTTAGCATTTTGAAGGGACTGTAATCATATATTCGTAGGCAACATCGAGGGACAAGATCATTACTCGTAGGTAACTCGAGGGAAATTAAGGGACTATGATCTTTTTGATGACTTTAGAATTGAGGGTCATTGCTAAGGTATCCCTACGTTCGAGGGACATGACCATTGTTTTCCGAGGCAACCAAGTGGGGAGAACCCTAGGGGTGCAAGTGTGCAATAGTGTGTTTTTTCAGTTATATTTATCTTGCAATTAGGGTTTTCTATCAGTCATTTTTATCTTTTCATACAATCCTATTAATCTAAGCATTGCATAAAATATAGTAGCAGAAGATAAAGGCGGAAATATAAACCTAAGCTATTACAGAGCTTTCGGGCAGTTACATAATAGTGAAGAGTGCGAAAAAGAAATCCTAAAATTATTACATCCCGGAAGCAATTACATGATAATGATGAAAAAAAGCTGGAAAAATAAAGCTACGCTATTACAGTTGAATGTGCCCTATACACTTTATCTAGGAAAATAAAAATAAGATGAAAATAGAAAAAAAAATGTTTTGGTGATTTTTTTATAAAAAAATGATTTATGATAATTAATTAAATAAACCTAAAAAATCCAATTAAATTTAATTAATAAAAAATGTTAATTTTGAAAAAAAAAGGTTAATTAAAAAATCTAAAAACCTAATTAATTCGAATTAAAAAAAAGTTAATTTTGAAAAAAAAAACGTTAATTAAAAAAATCTAAAAATATAATTAATTTTAATTAATAAAAAAAGGTTAATTTTTAAAAAAAAAAGGTTAATTAAAAAAACCTAAAACGTAATTAATTTTAATTAAAAAAATAATTAATTTTGAAAAAAAAAAAGTTTATGTGTAATGATTAATAAGAAAGAATTAAGTTTGCCAAAAAATAGATAGGGGAAGAAACACCAATGAAAAATAGGGTTAGAAAATAAAAATAATGCAAATGTCAGAGGTGAGTGTTGACTCAAAAATTAATGTAAAGCCTAAAATTAAATTTTAAAAAAACCAAAAATTAATTATTCGAGTTTATTATGAAAAATTATGAAAAATCAAAGGTTTGTGAAAAATGTTAGGTTTTATGAAAAATGTTTTAAACAGAAAGAATGAAAATAGGTAAAGGATAAATAGAAAGGAAGAAAACCAAAACCAATATGGGTGGTTGTTGAACCCACGCTCTTAACCTTCTCAGGATGTCTGTCACGCCATACATTGGTGGTTATTCTGTTTTGGCCTCAGCGTTTTGTAATAACCTTGCACAGGATCCTGTCTAAATCTGCAGTGTTGAATCTCATGAACACATTAAATAAATTACTATATCATGAAATACAAATAAAGCAAATATATGAAATTTTGTAATATTAAAACCGATATGGCATGTATGAATGCTTCTATACCCTTTTGATCATGGAGATCAAACCAGTCTTACCCTTACTGGAGAAGTACTGAGATGTGGGTTTGTAACAAGGATGACCTGTTTATAGTGAGATGGGGGTTTGTAATAAGGATTTCAAGGTTTTTAGGGTTCTTGAAAGAATTTGATATTTTGACAGGGTTGTGGCAAATGTTTTTTTCTTCTTTTTTTCGTGTGTGAAAATAATGAGATTATATAATAGAAATTAGAGGAAAAAAGGGTTTTGAATGTGCAATTGGGCCTCCAATAACCGCAAGCAATAGTGCAGATTTTCATTCACTTGAGTCCGTCACATTCTAGGCTAAATCGCAGGGGCTTAAGTGCAATTTTTGAAGTTGAAATATGAAAACAAAATGTAGCCGGCATCGAGAACTAACTCTTGTCCGAAAGTGGGCTCAATCAGATAAACGGTGAATTAGTTATGAATTTTTGAAGTTTCGCCTTAGACAAACTTATTTTAGGCTCCAATGTCAATTCTGACACGTTCTTCAATAAAAAACTGGTATTGATCGGAGCATAACCTGGTCTCGTCTTTGGTAGAGAAGTTGTAAATATCTGAGTCAGTGACTTTATGTAAAAAGATGGGCCCGATCCGATAAAAATTGACCGAGTTATGAATTTTCGAAGTTTCGACCCAGATGAAATAATATTCAGCATTCAGGATTTTCGACGCGTCACGTGCACTCTGAGCAAAAATCGAAGGTCTTTTGGATACCGTTCGAACTCGTTACCTCCTGTGAAAACGTATTCAACTCAATTTTTGAAATTTTGGCACTGGAACCAGCTCGATGCGATGAAAATCGACCAAGTTATGATTTTATGAACATGACACAAATAAACTTCTGTCACAAATTTTCTGTACGAAAATACTTGATAAATCCGCATTTTTGAAGACCTTCTGATCGAAATTGGCTTCCAGTCGTGAGAGATGAAAATGTAGATGACGTCAAGATGGAATTTTAGCCACCGGAACTGATTTAAAACAAGCCACGATCTTCAAGTTATGAATTTTTTAGTGCATAAAAACTGCACTTTCAGCACACTTTTTCACCACATTTCTTCGAGAAAACTCACACATTCGGAGACCTTCCTTAAAGAATTGACTCTTGAGCCGAATATGAATTTGAGAATATGTTATCAGAGATATATTAGCGAAAGAGCACCTAAATATGACACGTCGGGTTGGACTTGTGAATCTTTAAATCCCGAGTCATTGCGAAACAACAAACTGATCTTCAGCATTAAAAATACTCTTAGAACATCCATTGACGAAATAAACGTCGCTTGTAACCTGAAGAAGTTTTATAAATATACCTTGATTTAATAACCATAAAACCAATGATATGCATGTATGTAATAATGAAATGTAAGCCAAAAAGGTCAAAATAAAGAGGGTAAATTTTTTGGTACAACAGCTGCCCCTGTTCAATCTTCTTAAACCTGAAGATGTAGATTGGCTAGTCTGCCTTTCGTGATCTGAAGGTAGAAGATGATTGAACACTAGAGTACCCAGAAATTTGCACTCGTTTGAGATAGTGCTGGACTATGTAGGTAATATCGGGAATAGGCTTACAAATGCCTTTTGGAAAAGATGACGAAAGATCGTCGGAGATGGGCTTAAAGATGCCATCCAGAAGATATGACGAAGAATCGTCGGAGATGGGCTTAAACATGCCATCTAAAGGATATGACGGAGAATCGTCAGAGATGGGATTAAATATGCCATCTAGAGGATGTTGATTTCCCGAGATATTCCTTTGATGAGAATTCCTGTTCCTGTCGCTGAGGAGGAATCTGCTGAGGAATGTTGGTCTCTGTTTTGGGAGAAATGGAATTTTAGGAACTTCAGTTGTCCGTTACTCTACTGGGGAATCATATCTTAGTCGAGGAGATGAAAATGAACTGCTAATCTGGTTGTGCTCTAGGTTTTACAGTAATTTGTTGAGGATAATAAGATTGACTGCTATCTGGTCGTGCTCCAGGTTTTACAGTGACTTGCTAAGGATAATAAGACTGACTGCTATCTGGTCGTGCTCCAGGTTTCACAGTGACTTACTGGGGAGATGAGATTAAACTTGCTATCTGGTCATGCTCCAGGCTTTGCAATCTTAAAAACTGTTATCTGGTCGTGCTCCAGGTTTCAGACGGAATTAAGTGGTTATCTGGTCGCATTCGGGTTTCAACTTGAATTTAAGGCATACTAACATTCGGTCGTTTCCAGGCTTCATAGTAATTGGCCGAGTAAACTGCTATCTGTTTGAATTCCAAGCTTCGTAGTACCTCATACTGTTATCTAGTCGTGCTCCAGGTTTCACAGTGTCTCTTGCCGCTATCTGGTCGTGCTCCAAACTTCATAGCGTCTTATACCGTTATCTGGTCGTGCTCTAGGCTTCAGTAATTTGGGGAAATTAAGTTGTTATCCGGTCAATTTCCGGGCTTCATAGCTTGAATTTAAGATATACCACTATCTGGTCGATTCCAGGCTTCGTAGTATTTGTACTATTATTCGATCGTGTCCCAGGCTTTAGTAATTTGGAGTAATTAAGATATTATCCGGTTGATTTTCGGGCTTCACAGCTTGAATTTGAGGTGTACCACTATCTGGTCGATTCCAGGCTTCATAGTATTTTTTACTGTTATTCGGTCGTGTCCCAGGCTTCAGTAGTTTAGAGAAATTAAGATATTATCCGGTTGATTTCCGGGATTCATAGCTTGAACTGGAATAGAAATCTTAGTATCGAATTGAATGAACCAGGGAAAACTTGTGAGAACTTCAACTGGGAGAGAAATCTTAGTATCGATTTGACTGATCCCGGGAGAGGTCTCGGATTAACTTTGACTGGCATAGAAATCAGGGGAATCTTAGCGGCGATTCGGATGACCCAGACGAAAGTCTTAACATCTTCAACTAGAATAGAAACCTTAGTGCCGGTTTGACTGAACCAGAGAAAACTTGTGAGAACTTCAACTAGGATAGAAATCTTAGTATCGATTTGATTGATCCCGAGAGAGATCCCGGATTAACTTTGACTGGCATAGAAATCAGGGGAATCTTAGCGGCGATTCGGCTGACCCAGACAAAAGTCTTAAAACATCTTCTACTAGAATATAAACCTTAGTGTCAATTTGACTGAACCAGAGAAAACTTGTGAGAACTTCAACTAGGAGAGAAATCTTAGTATCGATTTGACTGATCCCGAGAGAGGTCTCAGATTAACTTTGACTGGCATAGACATCAGGGGAATCTTAGCGGCGATTCAACTGACCCAGACGAAAGTCTTAAAACATCTTCTACTAGAATAGAAACCTTAGTGTCAGTTTGACTAAACCAGAGAAAATCTTGAAAAGTGTTGGAATATCTTCAAATGGAATATAAACCTTGGTGTCGGTTTCACTGATCCAGAGAGAACTCGTGATAACTTGATTGCATCTTTCCCTGAAAGGTAAAGAGTTAGTCGTATGCAATGTCATGATGTATGAAATATATTGAGTAGTGATGTTCTCAACATAAATGAGATTGTACTGTATAATATGTATGCACATGCCATGATGTATGGATATGTGATGCTATTGTGATATTCTCTAGCTGGGGAGAATAAATCACGGACTGCTGCTGGAGAGTATAAGGAGTTGAGTTCTTCGTTTCCGCTGAGGATAGTGAACGAAGATGATTAGCTGGGGATTTGCATCCATTCTGCTCGAGAATATTCTGCCGGGAGAGACTTTGTCTGAGAACAATCCTGCGGGGGAATGACTCTGTGGGGAAGGGAGATACTCTGTTGGAAGATCTACTGATTTGGAGAAATAAACTCAGCTGGGGATGAACTTCCATTGCTGGAGAGAAGAGCTATATTGGAGATTGAGCTTCCGCTGTCAGAGAAATAAACTCTGCTCGGGAGATGGCTTTACAAACTGCTCATGGTTATAAAACACGGCTGGGGAATGCAGATATCAGCTTTCTGAAGGAACCTGCTGGGGAATTGATTCCATATTGGGGACCTGGAGATTCGACTTTGGTTGTCTCGGCTCTGTGGGGAGTATAGATGTCACTGGGACGCATGCTGAGGATACGGTAATGACTTCGCATCAAGACTTTTCTGCCCCTGTACTTACTGATAGGAAAGTGACAAGATGACGGGACATAGTTGTACGCTTTGATCCCTAACTTTTGCCTGGACCGCCCTTTCGGGTTTTCAGTCCACCGGGATACCCCTTTTTTGCCCAAGCCGCCTTTTCAGGTTTTCGACTTGTCGGGTGTATAGATTTTTTTGTTTTTATCCCTAATTTTTGCCCAAACTTTTTTGGTTCGCCGGGATGCCCTTATTTTTGCCTAGGTGTGTTAACCTAGCGGGTTTTTTTTCATGCATAGTATTTTCCGACTATGTCCATTCTTTCAGGATGTAGAGAGTTGTCATTGTCCATAGTGTTATGTTGTAGTACTGTCAAAAATGTTTTCTTGATGGCACATGATTCATTGCTGGAATGCGTGCGTAATGCCCTAAGCGATTCAAATGGAGATCTGCCCCTGATTATTTGGCACTTTTGGAGAGACTGCCCCAGGTGTGTTTAGACATCATGTCATGCCCCTTGCTTATGGAAGACCTGTTATTGGAAGTGTCTTTCCCGCTAAGGTGATTCTTTCCATTGAGAGGATGTCTATTCATTGAATATCCATTGTGCAGATTTCTCTGTTGTCAAACAATTAGGCATATGCAGACAATGTCATTTAAAGAATGCAAAACTCATGTCTGTCTTGAAATTTTTTTGAAAATGTGTTTTGCGTAGTAAAACGAAATTTGCAAGAATGTGATATCAACTCAGGATTCGTAACAAAGCCTACAGGAGTCAGGATACCTTTGTAACAGTATGCTCTCAAACTAACCCATGCTTCAGCTAGGACTTTTAAAGGTTATAACGTGTCCTGGTTCACGGTTCAAGAAGCAAAGGATAAAGGCTCAAATTTTATTTGTACCCAACCCTCTCTTCGTGATGTTCTTCAGTCATATGCTCATTTAATTGCACGTTTAGATCATGATTGAGTCTGGAATCTTTGCTCTGATACTTGGTGATGATTCAGAAATTGAACATTTGTTTTGAAAAGGCAGTCATTTTTGTAATCTTCTTTTTGTCGAGGATTTGTAGTAACCTCTTTTTTTTTTGGTTTTCATTATCCCTTCTTTTGCCTGAACTGTTTCTTTTGTGATTACAGTCAGCAGGATGCCCCAATTTTTCTCTTAAGTCTCCTTCATTAGTTTTGACTTAATAGGCTTTTATTTCGAGAGATAATGACTGCCTGTCTTGACGATTATACGTAACCATCACCGTCTTTTGTTTTAGAAGGACGTCTTCGATGCCATTCATTGTGTACGAAGCGGCAGATTGTGACTGAATGTGCCTCTGGATAAACTGAGAAAACTACCCTGCCCCATGTTATGATTAAGGGTTTTAATTTGTGTGAAAAGAAAAACTCATACTTCTTTGGCTCGAAGGGGTTGACTAGGGACTATCTTCCTTATAACTCCACTGTTTAGGATTTGAAACAACGCATGTACATCGTCAGCGGGGTATGTTCAAAATCATATTGTAGAGATTGTGATATCATTTTTGTCATCCTCCCTCTAAGGCTTAGAGTTTTTTTAATCGAGAGTTGAATATCACAAAAGGAAATAAGAACACATTTTTGAAATAGTGAATACGAACAAACTGATTCAAGACAAACATGTGCAATGCATTGATGAAATAACGAGGTTTGATATGAATAAATGTTCAAACAAATCAAAAGAAAATTACACATTGAAAATTCTAATGAACGAAAATTTTTCTTGTGAGAACTTGTCACTTCAGATGGTATGCCTTGGAGGGATGGCAGAAGAACTCAGCCTGACCGTCTTGTGCAAATTCTAGCTCTCCTTCATCAATCAGGTCTTAAAATTTATTTCTCAACGCCCAACAACTGTTGGTGTCATGTCCAGAACTGTTGGAGTGGTACGCACATCTTGCATTTGGATTGTACCTTGGGGAGGCTGTGTTGGGATTCTGAGGAGGGCCCCTTAACATAACCAACTTGGCCTTCAACATGCGTTACAATGCTTGAGCCAATGACATGTTGATTTCGGTGAAGCGTCTTTCGGATGTATTCTTCTTATGTTGATTGCCCCGTTGTAGTTGGCGAGGCTGTGGTTGGGCTTATGATGTAGTAGCAATCTGGAAAGGTCTGTTCTTGACCAAACCAACCTCTTCTCTCACTGGGGACTGATTAATTCCTTGATCCACAATTTTAATTGTTTGTTTCATGGATCTGCATCCATCTTGGTGAAGCTTGTTGAGGAAGGCTCTTAGCCCTTCTTGTTCTCGAGCTAAGTTTTGGATAAGAGCCATCTGCCCCAACATCTGGATTCTCATTGCTTCTACCTTAGCTTGCAGTTATTCCAATTGTTCATCCTTGTTATTGTCAGGACGTTCCTTGGTCAAATTCTCGACGAAGAGTGTTTTCAGGTCTTCTTGTCCCTTGGATAGATTCAGGAGAAATTCCTTGAACTGGGCATCTTAAGCTTGGAGATCTTTGTTGTCTTGTTGGAGAGCCATTGCTGAAATAAACAGCGAGAACATGAGATATCTTCTTTGAAACCTGCTTATGCAATGATATGTATTATATATGATGCAATGTTTTCAAGGATCTCGCGGGGTGAAAAAGAAAATGTCAGAAGTTGAATTTTGCAGCTTTGATTGAAGAACTTTGTATCTTTGAGAGTCCTTCTACGAGAGTCAAGCTCACCATATCATGTGGGTCATAGCCCCTGACTCAAGTTGTTGAGTTTTGATCTTCTGACGACATTGGCTAGAGGAAAATAAACCCCATTTCCCCTTGCTAGACGTCTGATTTATCATAACCTGCATCGCAGACCCTCGAGATCCTTGAAATGGTTAGTCATGATATGCTATGGTATGATGTTTATGATGTCATGATAAATCACAGGTATAGCAAACACAGACAAATCACACCAAGTCCTTAGGTTTAAGGCTTGCTTGAGTTTTAAGGTCATACCCTCTTGAAGCTTAGTTGGTTTCAAACCTGTCTTAGAAAAGTAATTGGGTTCTAAAGATTCTCAATATCACTGATCATCCTTTATCGGGCATTGTTTCAGCTCAAGCAATCTTTTCTTGCGGCCGAAATATCCCGAAAGTCTGATCTCAATGAGTGTAGCATGGAGTATCAACCAATCCTCAGCTTTATACCGAGGCCAGCTATCTCACTACTTTCTAATGGCCAAGTTGGTTCAACTAAGATTCTAAGGTCCGTTAGTGCTTCATGACACCACGCGGCGACCCCATATTTTCCTTGTTTCCCCATGAAGGATACCGGTACCAATCAAAGTGTCACACCAACACATCCATCGCTTAAACCATATTGGTCTACTCCGTATAATCTCCACGATCTATTGTTGTTTACCTAAAAAGTGTCCCCCAGATCCGGGTGTAGGATCTTCAACAATACCCAAGCAAAAACCCTTAAATATAAAGCAGGCAAGACAAAATAAGGAAGCAATTTTAAAATGACCTAGATCCTAAGGTTTACCCCACTTTATAAGTTCATCCCCAGCAGAGTCGTCAGTTCTGTGATACGGTGGCAGAACTGACTGTTAATACTGGTTTGCGTTTTTTGTTCGCAAAATCTCGCGGTAAGCAAGAGTCGCCACCAACTTTTATTTATCCAATCAGGAAAAGGAAAAAGAACAAAAAAACCTTTTTCGAGATGTTTTTTAGTACGGGGGTAGATTATAGAAAGGGAAGGTGTTATCACCCTTTCTATCCATGGTTTTCCATGGAATCTTAGGTACTTGCTCATTTTCAAATTGCTTGTGTGTGCTTGCTTTGAAAAGTTTTGTTTTACTTCATTTTAACCCTTGTTTCTGTCCTCAAGAGTGTTACGAAGTTGTTTTTGAAAACTTTGTTTGAAAAAGTGTTTGTGTGAAAAAAGTTTATTTGTTTGAGCAAGTACCTAACAGTTATCTACCTACTCGAAAAAGACTGTTCTTTTCCTCCTATCCTTTAGACTGTGCTATCCTACTATTAGTGAGTAGGTAGCCCTAGTTGTTGGATGTTTGAGGGACTATCGAAAGGGACGCTTATGGTCATTGAAGGCAACATGTAAGGATACCTTAGCATTTCGAAGGGACTGTCATCATATATTCGTAGGCAACATCAAGGGACAAGATCATTTCTCGTAGGTAACTCGAGGGACATTAAGGGACTATGATCTTTTTGATGACTTTAGAATTGAGGGTCATTGCTAAGGTATCCCTACGTTCGAGGGACATGACTATTGTTTTCTGAGGCAACCAAGTGGGGAGTACCCTAGGGGTGTGTTGTACCCCAAAATTTGCCCTCCCATATTCTCCAAGAAATTGCCAAGCCAAGTCACAAAACTCCCCAAGGGTTGCACAGTCCAACTGTCTCCTATACAGTCAAAACTAGGGTTTGAGTTCTGATCAAGAAAAGGAAGTTTTCAAAGGCCCAATCAAGTCTCATATGCCTACAAATATGGTCAAGCATCCTCATATCAAGTTTCAAGGCATTCAGCTCAAAATTGCACAGTCAAAACCCTAAATTGCACTACAGTCAACTGTAAGGGCAAAATGGTCATTTGACAGTCAAAAGTTCAAATTTTTGGTCAACATATCATTTTGAAGCTACAAACATCATTTGATCAATGCTTGATCATGATTTTCAAAATTTGGCTCAGAAATCATCAAAGATGCAAAAGTTTCCTTATTTGGACAGCTGAAAAAGTCAACTGAAATTGACCAGGGCATAACTTTCACATGGATTATCAGAAAAATCCCATCCAAAGCTCATTTTGAAGAGAAAGACATTTCCTACAACTCATCTTCATACTTCAAGTCCAAGAAATTCTCTCACAAAAAGTTATCAATTTCAACATTATAGGTCATTTTCAAAAGTCAACAAAAAGGGACTTTAAGTCAAAGGCCATAACTTGATATTGGTTAATCAAAATGACATGGGACCAAAGACATTGGTTAGAGGACTCAAAGACCTTTCCAAAATGTCCAAGAACATGAGAAAAGCTTACAAATTGAGCAAGTTATGCCTTGTGGAAGTTGGGAAATTTTTGGATATTTTGAAAAGTCAACATTGATTCAAATGGTTTAAAATTGCTAATGGGCCCATTTTTCCTCCATGATCCATCATTCCAAGCATATGCACGACCACTTGGCCCAAAGGGAAGTATTTTCTCATTTTTTATTTATTTATTTGAATTATTATTTATATTAATTCATTTAAATCATTTAAATATGTGGAAAATATATAACTTGACCTAAAAAATCTTTTCATGCATGTTTTGCCATCAAGATTTCGTGCATAGGCTAATTAGGAAAGATTTGGTTTGATTTGAGCATAATTGATACAAAAACCATGTGAAAAAGATATGAAACATAATGGAAAAAATCAAATATTCAATCAATGATTACAAGAGATTTTTATGAATTTTGTTAACCTAATACATTTACTACATAAGCATGAATCAAAACCTAATGAGAATAGACTGAAAGCTGCACAAGAAATACATTTGCAAACTTGAAATTTTCTCCATAAAACACAAAACTGAAATCAACTTTAGAGGACGATTCAAGCCCTAATATTCATTCCCTTGGCTTCCTGAAGCTTCATTGACCACGTTCCAATCAAGAACCTCCACTCAAACGCCAAGAATCGGTACCTAGGACTCAAACTGTGTCAAGAAATTTCCAGAATCGTGCATCATAATTCACGCATCTTTTGCATTTTTTATTTATGGATTCTTGTTCCTTGTGATGTTTTAAAGCTAACCATTATGTTTAATTTGATTATTATGCTGTGTATGAGATTTTACCATGCTTGAATCCTAGGGTTTACAGGATATGAATTTGGGGATTTTGAGACCAGGCAAAATTGGGACATACGACCTTGATCATTAAAACAAGCGCTTTGGGACGAACGAGAATCAACCCTCGCGCTCAATTTATGAGCGCTTGAGAGCTATTCGCTATTTTCCAATAGCCCACCTAATGAAACGCGTGAAAAAACGTTGCCTTTGTGTTTTGTTTTACAAGGGTGATGAAGAAGATGATGTGTTGTCAACGAATGATACGCCGGTTTGAAATTTCGCGCGCTGGATCCACTAACGCGTTGGTCTTTCTTTTTATTATTTATTTGTTATGATATGTTAACATGCGTGTAGTGGCTCAGCTGGCAAACGCTTAACGCTTCAACATCCAAGACCTGGGTTCGAACCCCAGGTCTGTGCAACTTCAATATTATTTTTCCCTAATAATTCCTATGCAGCGTTTGTGTTGGAAACCACGATGCATCTCCAGATCTATCCATCCACGCGTCCATCAGAAGCAATCCAAGGGTGCAGAATTGATGAGCACGCTAAGCCTTAGTCAATGCACTACACGCTACTCAAAAAAGGTCAAAGGACCTGAATGCTATTGGGCCAGAATTCCTAAAATACACCTCACAATTGGGGCCTGAACCCCCCCTGGTTTGCCTTCTCTATATTTTTTATTTTTATTTTCAATTATGATTTTATTTTCTTTATTTGTTTAAGTTAATTAATTATATTTTTATAAAATACAAATATACAAAAAATGCCTAAAAAATCAGCAAAAGATAAAAACATAATAAATTATTTTATTCTAATATTTTCATAAATAAATTAATATGTAATTATTTAGTTTTAAATTAGGTTGTGATTTTAATTTCTTTTAATAACAAAAATACAAAAATATGTAGAAATAGGTTTAGTTATTGTTTTTATTTCTTTTTCCCTTTTACCATAATAATATTCATTATATTTATTTTTTATAATTAAAATTGTACATAATTAATTAGGGTTTCATTTAGATTCTAATTTAATATTTTCACAATAAATTTAAAAGCCATTAGAATTAGGGTTCGCATTCAATTTTCATTTTAATTAATTCTTTTTCATATTAAATCATAAAATACTAAAATACCAAAAACATCTTTCTTTTAAAATTTAATTCCTTATTAATTTAATTTTTGCAAAAGGGTCCAACGCCCATATTTTTAATTATTTAATTTCGCGTATTTATTTTATGTCGCTTGAATAATTTTGTACCTCCCCCAAAGCCTTGTAACAATTACTTTTCGCATTTTTTTACTTTGCTTTATTTACTTTTCCGTCAAATCGGGTCCGGTTTAATTTTGGCGATGTGGACCCGCGCCATTTGTAATAGTTTTAGATTTACTTTTCCGCAAATATTTTTAAACTGTTAACAAAAAGCATGAAAGAATGAATGGACATAAATAAAATCAAGCGTAGAACACTAATTGACATGACAAGACAAATATCAACGAAAACGGCACACGAATCGCACACACCACCCCTAGGGTACGCCTCACTGTTGCCTTGCCTCGAAAGGTGATCGTTGAGTAGAGGACGTCTTAGTAAGTCCTCATGATCCGGGAACCTGGCATGAGGGTAGCTTCTAAGGTGTCTTCCCATTGCTCTGGTGATCACCATGTCCCTATAAACTCGAATTGACCCGAACACCTCCAACGGTGGTGCTACCTACCTCTCAATGGTGGGATGGCACTAATTTAAAGGACATTTACACAGACGAATTCCTTAGGGTAGGTAGGTTCTCGTAGATACTTGCTCTTTTCAAAACAAACAAAAATCTTTTCACACCGACACTTTTCAAAAGCTTTCAAAACAATTTTTCAAACACTCTGACACAAGAGTTGATCTGAAATTTTCAAAGAAACTTTTTTAAAACCCACATTGAAAAGCAAACAAAACACTTTTGAAAACACAATGAGCAAGTATCTAAGAGCCCATGGATAACCATGGATAGAAAGGGTGCTAACACCTTCCCTTTCTATAACCTACCTCCCGAACCGAGAGCAATCTCTATAAGGAATTTTTCTGTGCTTTTGTCCTTTCCATTTGGAGAAAATAAAAGACGGTGGCGACTCTTGCTTACCGCGACATTTCTCGAACCAGCGTTAAACAGTCAGTTCCAGATCCACCGATCACAGAACTGGCGACTCTGCTGGGGAATTAAACTTAAAGTGAGGTGTACCTTAGGGCTAGGTCATAACTATGTTTTCAATTGTCTTCTTTGCTTGCTTTATTATTGTGGGTTGCTTGGGAGTTCTATAGATCCTAACCCGGATCTGGGGATACCTTCTTAGAAAGTAGCAACAAGGCTGTGAGGGAACTGTGCGGGGTATACCGACATGGTTGAAACAGTCTGCTACGTTGATGTGGCACTTTGGTGTGTACCGGTAACCCTTGAGTTCAGTCAAGGAGAGTACGGGGCCTCCGCGTGGTGTCATGAAGCATCAACAAACCTTAGGAACCTTAATTGAACTATCTTGGCCTCTTTAGGGTAGTGAGATAACTGACTTTGGTGCAGTCCGAGGTTGGTTGATACTCGATACTACGCTCAATTGAGGGTTGCTTTCCTGGAATATTTCGGTCGCTAGTTCAGTGGCTAAATCGAAACGATGAACAATGAAAGCAACCCCGTGATATTGGGAACCTTAAAACCCGGTTACTTTGATTAGGACAGGTTGAACCCACCAACTTCAAGAGGGTACTACCCAGACCCCATGCTGGCCTTAAACCCTAAGGGCTTGTCTTGTGTGCCTTGTGTGCCTTACATGTTTGTCTTTGTACATATCTGTGGTGTGTTTAATCATAGCATCATGACATCATCCAGCATCATATGCATTGACTAACCATTTCAGGGGTTCGAATTTTCATCTTTGTTCTTGTTTTGTAGGACATGGAAACTGTTCGTAGAAAGACAATTCAAATCAGTCTTGTAAGGATCCCTCCTCAGCTTAAGGAGCTTATATCCAGGATTCCCGAGAACTCTTCATTCAGTGAAAGGCATGGAAGCCTCATCAGCTTGGTCAACACCAACATTGAGGAAGATATGATAAAGGTTCTGTTCCAGTTCTTTGACCCTCTGCATCACTGTTTCACCTTCTTGGACTATCAGTTGGTACCTACATTGGAGGAGTTCTCCCGGCTCCTGAAGATCCCTATCCTTGATCAGCTACCCTTCAACGGTACATAAAAGGAACCTAAGCTGGAAGAGATTGCTAAAGCCTTGCACCTACGGTCATCTGACCTCAAGGGACATTGGGAAGTCAGAAGTGGTATCAAAGGGTTCTTAGCCAGGTTTCTGTTTGAAAAGGCCCATGAATGTTGGAACTCCCTTGACTTACAAGCTTTTGAAGAGGTTGTGGCCCTCCTTGTTTATGGTTTGGTGTTGTTCCCTAATCCAGACCAACTTATTGATATCAGTGCTGTTCAGATCTTTATGTCCAGGAATCCTATACCTACGTTGCTGGGGGACATCCTTCACTCATGTTACACTCGAACCATGAGAAAAAGAGGTGTCCTTATGTGTTGCACTCCTCTCCTGGGAAGGTGGTTTATTTCGCACCTTCCGCAATCAGCCTTGAAGAATGAGCGGGGTTTGAGATGGTCACAACGGTTGATGACTCTTACACATGCTGATATACATTGGTGCCCTAGGTCCAGAGAAGATGTCACTATCATCGATCGTTGCGGGGAGTACCCTAATGTTCCTTTACTTAGAATCAGAGGAGGTATTACTTATAGCCCATGCCTGGCTTGGAGACAGTTTGGCTATGCTCGGAGGGATGGTCCTCATGACATGTTAATTCCCGACATAGTTTTTGACTTCGACAACGATACTCAAGGACTTCGTCAGAGATTTATCAGAGCCTGGAGGATGCCCAGTAGGATAGACAGCAAAACACTGGGGCACAGGAACTCCATCCCATTGGAACCCTATCTCAAGTGGGTACGCGCCCGCTCTCAGAAGTTAGTGATGCCTTATCCTCACATGATCCCGGTAATCAAAGAACCAGTCTTGGAAGGGGAAGTGTCCTACACTATTCAGCACCCTGATATGCCCACATCCTGGGAAGAGATGCAGAAGAGCTGGATCCAGCTTAAGGAAGAGCGGAATTCTCTTGAGACTAGTCTGCATGCCAGCGAAAAGAAGGTCTTGGAGCTCACTCGCCTGTTGCATGAGGAGAGGAATCTCAACACTTACATAGCTCCAAAGAGGATGCGCAGTGTATTTTGGGATTGATTTGATTTTTGTACTTTCGCCCATGAGGCTCTGATGTATCAAACAATGATTTCTTTAATGATAACGTGTGTTCCTTTTTGTCTACAACAAATTTGAACTTTCGAACCCTTGAATGCATTGCATACACATTTCATACATCATGTGCATAGCAGGTTTTTCCACTTTTCAGGTTACTTACAGTTCTTCGCTGTTTATTTCAGCATCATGAATCCCGAATCTGCATCAACCGAGACATCAATCAAGGCTCTTCAGGCGCAGAATGCGCAGTTTCAAGAACTAATCAAGGGTCTGGCTAAAGGCCAAGAAGAACTGAAGGCTATGCTCCTGAAGAAGGAGAAGAAGAAGAAGAGAAGAACTGTTCTGTTCAACTCGGGCCGAAGGTTTGGCAACACTCTACAGCATGAAGAGGCTGGTTCTTCTGTCGGCAAGAGTCCTTCTCAGGCAGAGGTAAAGGTTCCTAGTCCAGTAGTCTCCGACAACGAGACAGATTTTGATGAAGAGCAGTACCCTCCTGCAGATGACAGATACAAGCAGCTGGAGGATAGGTTGAAGGCCATGGAGGTTCAACAGGTACCTGGGCTGGATTTCGGAGATCTGGGTTTGTCAACCAGTGTGATCATCCCCCATAAGTTCAAAGCACCCTCCTTCTCCAAGTATGATGGGGCGTCTTGTCCCAAGCTGCACTTAAGGTCCTATGTTCGGAAAATTCAGCCGTACTCTGCGGATAAGAATTTGTGGATCCACTTCTTCCAGGAGAGTCTTTCAGGGACTCATCTCGAATGGTTCTATAAGCTGGATGGGACCAAAGTTCGTAACTGGGAGGAGTTGGCTACTGCTTTCTACAAGCAGTATCAATATAATGCCGACCTTGCCCCCACACGTACCCAACTCCAGGGTATGTCGTTAGGTGCAAGCGAAGGTTTTAAAAAGTACGCTCAGAAGTGGAGAGACCTGGCTGGCAGGGTGCAGCCACCGTTGACTGATCGGGAGTTGGTGGACATGTTCTTGGGGACCCTATCTGGGCCATTTTTCAACCATCTCATTGGAAATTCTTCTGCTGGGTTCACTGATTTAATCTTGACTGGAGAAAGGATTGAAGCTGGTTTAAAATCTGGAAAAATTCCGAAGGGTGCATCGTCTAGTTCAGAAAAGAAACCATTCAAGAAGGAGTCTAGCGCCGTATATGGTTCCAGGAGATCAGAGAGACATGAGCACCGCCAATCTGTCAGTGCGGTAATGATCGCTAAGCCTGCTGCCACTCCCCGGCCAAACAATACTCAGAAGGTTGAAAGACCCCGGAGAGAATTCACCCGCTTAAACATGACCTTGTCGCAGATCCTGCCACAGTTACTCTCAACCAATTTAGTGACTGTCAGGGAGGCGCCGAAGTTTCCAAATAGTGCATCTCCCAAGTACAACCCGAACGCTCGTTGTGCTTACCATTCAGATAGCCCGGGGCACTCTACTGATGACTGTTGGGCGTTAAAAAATAAAGTGCAAGACCTTATCGACACAAAGGAGATACAGTTCGAAGCGCCGGCGAAGCCGAATGTAGTTACTGCCCCTATGCCTCAACATGGGGTAAATGCTGTGGATGAAGATGTTTATGCTGTTTCTGTGGATGATCTAGCCACTCCTCTAAAGATTGTCAAGAAGAACCTACTGCAGGCCGGTTTATTTCCGGGTTGTAGTGAGGGTTGCCTGTTCTGTGCTGTGTCCCCATCTGGTTGTCCCTTGCTAAAGTTAGGCATCCAAAGCTTAATGGATAGCAAGGAGATTCTATTCAAGAAGTCTGCTGTTCGGTTGGTTCCAGTGGAAGAAGTTTCTGTGGTGACTATCTTCAATAATCCGATCCCGGCTCTCCCGAAGAAGCCCATTCAAATCATGACTGTTGCACCTGTTATTATCACTGTTCCAAGGCCCTTGCCTTATGTATCTGATAAAGCTGTCCCTTGGCACTATGGGGCAGACGTATATGTGAATGGGATTAAACAAGAGTTCAACGATGGCGCCAGCATTTGTGATATCACTGGCCCAGCCAAAGTTACCCGCAGTGGCAGGCTCTTCTCGCCTGACATTGCACCGCCTGCTGCCCGAAGACCGCTCCTGATAATTCCTACAAGTACACCTATTCCTGTTGCTGATCAAGTTGTTGTTCCTGCTGCTGATCCGATTGTTTCTCCTGCTGCCGAGTCATCCAATGCTCGGGGCAAGGGAATTGAAGTTGAGCCTGCCCAGATGGAGGCACCCGTACCCATAGCTGCTGAGGCCTCCCCACAAGAGATGGAGGAGATTCTGAAGATCATAAAGAAGAGCGATTTTAATGTTGTGGAACAGCTGGGGCATACGCCCTCCAAGATCTCCATGCTCTCTTTATTGCTGTGCTCCGAGGCCCATGCAAAGGCCCTAATCTCGTTCCTCAAGACGGCCCATGTGCCACATGAAACCTCTGCAGTCCAGTTCACTGATTGCGTGGCAAGTCTAACGGCAGATAATGGCTTGGGTTTCTCAGATGCTGACTTGACCACAAAGGGGAGAGACCATAATGATGCTCTGCATGTCTCTATTGAGTGCAGGGGCACCACCTTGGCACATGTGTTGGTGGACACGGGTTCATCTTTGAATGTGCTACCCAAGAAGGCTTTGGACCGTCTAGATTGCGAAGGACTGGAATTAAAACCCAGCAATATCATCGTCAGGGCCTTTGATGGTTCAAAAAGGATGGTCCATGGAGAGGTTGACATTCCGATTCGTGTGGGCTCTCAGGTCTTCGACTCCACTTTTTATGTGATGGACATCCGTCCATCTTAATCTTGTCTGCTGGGTCGACCCTGGATACATAAGGCTGGGGCAGTAACCTCTACCTTGCATCAGAAGCTGAAGTACCCCGTCAGAGGGAAGATTGTCACTGTGCAAGGAGAGGAGGAATATATGGTGAGCCACCTGAACTCCTTCAGGTACATTGAGATGGATGGGGAGTTTATTGAAACCCCCTTTCAGCATTTCGAGGAGGTGTTTCCAATTGCAGCAACAGCAACAGAAGAAGGTGTCCCTTTGAAGATGGCTTCCCTAAAGGACGCCCGGGCTGTGGTTCAGAAGAATGAGAATGCCAACTGGGGCAGACTTCCAGACTTCACACAGAAGACTGATAAACTTGGGCTGGGTTTTACCACAGAAGGTCAGAGAGCTATGAGGAAAGCGAAGATCGGAAGACCTCCGGTATTTATTAAAAGTTCAGAAGTGAATGCCGTTGGGGAAGACCATGAAGTGAACGAAGCTGAATTCAACAGCTGGATCTATCCGACGGCCGAAGGCGGATTGAACAACTGGATTGCTAAGGATCATACTCCCGTTACCTTTGTGACGCAGTAATAAATTTCTTTGTTTCGTTATTTTGTAATAAACAATGATAAACTCGATGGCCCGGTGTCTTACCCGAGGCACCGTGGTTCTATTTGTGAGGGCATACAAATTGTCATTTCATATACCATGAATGAAAATCTTGGACGTATTTTTCGCATTACAAATATTGTGCTCCTTTTCTGTCTTTCTTTTCCTTTACATAATTTTCAAAACAGCTGTATTTACCCACACACTCACTCATACAGGTTTCAATCCACTCTGGATCTTACTGATAACAACTCTGCTACTGCCAATTACGACTTCGAAAACCCGATCAACTTAGCTGAAGACGAAGGTGAAGATGATTGCGAAGTGCCTGGCGAGCTTGCAAGACTGTTGCTTCAGGAAGAGAGGGCAATTCAACCCCATGAAGAGCCAGTAGAAACCATAAACTTGGGTACTGAAGCGGACAGAAAAGAGGTAAAGATTGGTGCCAACCTAGAGCTCAGCGTGAAGCAACGGTTAACCAAGATGCTGCATGATTATATGGAGATCTTTGCCTGGTCCTACGAAGACATGCCCGGGTTGGATACCGATATCGTGGTCCATCACTTGCCAACTAAGAAAGACTGCCCTCCAGTTAAACAAAAGGTCCGTCGGATGCGTCCAGAGATGTCCGAGAAGATTAAAGCCGAGGTCATGAAACAGTTTGATGCTGGGTTTCTTGCAGTAACTTCTTACCCTCAGTGGGTTGCTAATGTGGTGCCGGTACCTAAGAAGGACGGTAAGGTCAGAATGTGTGTCGACTATAGGGATCTGAACAGGGCCAGCCCCAAGGATGACTTCCCTTTACCCCACATTGATGTCCTTGTTGATAATACAGCTCAACACAAGGTATTCTCTTTCATGGATGGCTTTTCAGGTTACAATCAGATTAAGATGGCACCTGAAGACATGGAAAAGACTACCTTTGTTACTCAGTGGGGCACCTTCTGTTATAAGGTCATGCCATTCGGATTAAAGAACGCTGGGGCAACCTACCAACGTGCCATGGTCGCCTTATTTCATGACATGATCCATCATGAGATAGAAGTGTATGTGGACGATATGATCGCAAGGTCCCAGACTGAGGAAGAGCATCTAGACCATCTGCAGAAATTGTTTGACCGGTTGAAACTGTACAAGCTGAGATTGAACCCGAATAAGTGCACCTTCGAAGTAAGATCTGGGAAGTTACTAGGCTTCGTGGTCAGTGATAAGGGAATTCAAGTGGACCCCGCCAAGGTCAAAGCTATTCAAGAGATGCCAGTTCCTAAAACAGAGAAGGAAGTCAGAGGCTTTTTAGGACGCCTGAATTACATTGCTCGCTTCATCTCACATCTGACTGCTACCTGTGAGCCAATCTTCAAGCTGCTGAAGAAAGATCAGGTAGTACGTTGGGACGATGAATGTCAGGCTGCTTTTGACAAAATTAAAGAGTATCTCCAAGAACCACCTATACTTATGCCACCGGTTGAAGGGAGACCTCTGATATTATACCTGACAGTGCTTGACAGCTCAATGGGGTGTGTGCTGGGGCAGCATGACGAGTCTGGCCGAAAAGAGCATGCCATTTATTACCTTAGCAAAAAGTTTACCGACTGTGAGACCCGATACTCACTGCTTGAGAAAACTTGTTGCGCTTTGGTATGGGCTGCTCGCCAGCTGAGACAGTATATGCTGACTCACACTACCTTGTTGATCTCAAAGATGGATCCGATAAAGTACATATTCGAAAAGCCTGCTCTGTCTGGGAGAATTGCAAGATGGCAAATGATCTTGACGGAATACGACATTCAGTATACAACCCAGAAAGCCATCAAGGGAAGTGTATTGGCAGACCACCTGGCACATCAAGCTGTAGATGACTATCAGTCAATGAACTTCGAGTTTCCGGATGAAAGCATTATGATAGTGACTGATTGTGAAGTACCTGGACCGGATGAAGGACCTGAACCAGGATCCCGATGGTCTATGCACTTTGACGGAGCTTCCAACGCTTTGGGAAATGGTATCGGCGCCATAATCATATCTCCACAAGGTACTCATACTCCACTCACTGCCCGGCTGTGTTTCAACTGTACCAACAACATGGCGGAGTATGAGGCATGCATCATGGGTCTTCAAGCTGCGATCGACCTAAGGATCAAATTTCTAAGTGTCTTCGGAGATTCCGCTCTTGTGATCAATCAGATCAAGGGAGAGTGGGATACAAAACATCCAAACCTGATTCCTTATAAAGAATGTGTGTTGACCCTGATTCCCCACTTCACAGAGATAACATTTGAACACTTTCCAAGAGAAGAGAATCAGTTGGCGGACGCGTTAGCTACAATGTCTTCTATGTTCAAAGTTAAATGGGATAATGAGGCTCCCCGGATCATCATCTGGAAACTGGACGAACCGGCATACTGTTGCGATCTCGAGACTGAATTGGTGACTGAGAAGCCTTGGTACCATGAGGTTAAGAGATACCTAGAAACTCAGGAATACCCTGAAGGTGCCTCTGTCAATGATAAGAAATTCCTGAGGAGGTTCGCAGCCAAGTTCTTCTTAAGCAACGGCATATTATACAAGCGAAACCATGATTCAACCTTACTGTGTTGTGTGGATGAGACGGAAGCAGAAAGGATCATGGAAGAGCTACATGAAGGGACCTTTGGTACACATTCCAGTGGACACACTATGGCTAAGAAGATCCTACGGGCAGGATATTATTGGTCCACAATGGAAGCTGATTACTACCAACACTCCAGGACATGCCACAAGTGCCAGATCTATGCAGATAAGGTGCATGTTCCTCCGGTGCCCCTGAATGTTCTGACTGCGCCTTGGCCGTTTGCAATGTGGGGCATAGACATGATCGGCGAGATAAAACCTACAGCATCTAATGGGCATCGCTTCATCCTAGTGGCGATTGATTATTTTACGAAGTGGGTTGAGGCAGCATCCTACGCTACGGTAACCAAGACTGTTGTAGCACGGTTCATTCGGCACAACCTGATCTGTCGGTACGGCGTCCCTGAGCGGATTATTACAGACAACGGTACCAATCTGAACAACAAGATGATCGCCGAGCTCTGCGAACAGTTCAAGATACAGCACCACAATTCTTCTCCTTACAGACCGAAGATGAATGGGGCTGTAGAAGCAGCGAATAAGAACATCAAGAAAATCGTGCAGAAGATGACAGTGACTTACAAAGATTGGCACGAGATGTTACCATTCGCACTGCATGGGTACCGTACCTCATCTAGGACGTCAACCGGGGCAACTCCTTTCTCTCTGGTTTATGGCATGGAGGCAGTCTTGCCGATCGAAGTGCAAATTCCCTCTCTCCGGATAATGAAGGATGCAAATTTGGACGAAGATGATTGGATCCAGACACGACTTGATCAACTCAACCTCATTGATGAAAAGAGACTTGCTGCTATCTGTCATGGTCAGACGTATCAAAAACGGATGATCAGGGCATTTAACAAAAAGGTCAGACCACAGGAATATCAAGTTGGGGATCTGGTAATCAAGAGAATCATCCTTCCTCAGAGTGATCCAAGGGGCAAATGGACCCCTACGTACGAAGGGCCATTTGTGGTTAAGCATGTGTTCTCAGGAGGAGCCATGATATTAACCAACATGGATGGTGACGACCTTCCTCACCCTGCCAATGCAGACATAGTTAAAAAATACTACGCATGAAAAAAGACCCGCTAGGCTGACATGCCTAGGCAAAAATTAGGGCTTCCCGTCGAACCAAAAGGGTTCGGGCAAAATGAAGGGATGAAAATGAAAAAAATCTGTACACCCGGCAAGTCGAAAACCGGAAAAGGCGGCTTGGGCAAAAATGGGTATCCCGGTGGACTGAAAACCCGAAAGGGCAGTCCAGGCAAAAATTAGGGATAAAAGCGTAATACTATGTCTCATTGGTCACTTTGCATCCAGAATCCGGTATCTACATCAAGTCCAGACGGCATCGATCAGTCAGCTTCACCTTCAACCAAGGTCATCAAGTGATGAGACGCTCGGAGTTATAAAGGCAATAGAAGAGTTGAAACCCAGTGGGATCATCCATTTCACACAGCTGTTTTATTTCTTTTGTACGAAATTTGTATAAACTCTCTTGTTCGGCGACGTTCCTCTTACTAGGACGTCAGCCTCTTGTATACAAAACGCCTATTTTCAAGGCCATTCAAAATCAATACAAATATATTTTCAGTTAAACGTGCCAAGTGTATTTCTTTTTCTGTTTTGTTTTGCGAAGAACGTCCAAGGTTCAATTTGTGATATATGCATTGACAATAATTTGCTAACTCATAAATATTTGCATACGAAACAAAGGAATTAATTGCAGGTGACACTAGAAACAGGGGCAATAAAAGAGTTGTCTAAACAATCCAATTGCACTATCCTCCAAGGTATCAAGGTAGGTTCAGCTAAAGAACATGACCAGTATACCTTAACTCCCCCAGAAGAGTCCAATTCAGTTCCCCAGGAAATTTGGAATTCATATCCCCAAGCAGTAAGCTTATCCCCAGTAAATTCTGGAAGCTTATCCCTCGCAGAACACGAACGCGTCGTCCGGCTTGATTTAAAGAGTTATTTCCTTAACAGGATATAACTGGGTTATCCTCAGCCAAAAGCCACGGAAAGAGCGTCGTCGACAAAATCTTCCTATCCCCAGCGAAGTCTATCAACATTTCCGATATAACAATGGTATCCTCAGCAAGTTAACTATACTCAGCAAGGCATCCTTCTCCCCACAAAGTATTGCTTCCCAGCATGGTCACTAGAGCATCTTTTCTCCCCGCAGAATCTTCCATTTGCCAAGTTTATTCCACAACGGAGTCATCTTCTCCTACCGATATTCTTGCAGTTATCATCCCCAGCGGAAGCAAAATCTATCCTTCAAACATCAGCCCAGGATACGACTTCCCGGCACCCGTCAAGGATTCACTTTCCTAGACAAAAACATACATAAAACATCACATACATCATTACAACATGCATAGACACATCATATCATACAAGTCTCATTTATATTGAGAACATCATTGCTTGATCCATATCATGCATTGCATATGACTGACCTTTACCCTTTCAGGAAAGATCCAGTTAAGTTCTCAAGCTACATTTCAAGACCTAGACCGGTTCAGTTAAATCGATCCCAAGATTTTCCTGATGCTTATCCAGTCAAAGGCCTTCTCTGGTTCAGTCAGATCGACCCTAAGATCTCCCTGATGCTTACCCAGTTGAAGATATTTCAAGACCTAGACCGGTTCAGTTAAATCGATCCCAAGATTTTCCTGATGCTTATCCAGTCAAAGGCCTTCTCTGGTTCAGTCAGATCGACCCTAAGATCTCCCTGATGCTTACCCAGTTGAAGATATTTCAAGACCTAGACCGGTTCAGTTAAATCGATCCCAAGATTTTCCTGATGCTTATCCAGTAAAAGGCCTTCTCTGGTTCAGTCAGATCGACCCTAAGATCTCCCTGATGCTTACCCAGTTGAAGATATTTCAAGACCTAGCCTGGTTCAGTTAAATCGACCCTAAGATTTTCCTGATGCTTATCCAGTCAAAGGCCTTCTCTGGTTCAGTCAGATCGACCCTAAGATCTCCCTGATGCTTACCCAGTTGAAGATATTTCAAGACCTAGACCGGTTCAGTTAAATCAATCCCAAGATTTTCCTGATGCTTATCCAGTCAAAGGCCTTCTCTGGTTCAGTCAGATCGACCCTAAGATCTCCTTGATGCTTATCCAGTTGAAGTTATTCCAAGACCTTGTCCGGTTCAGTTAAATCAACCCCAAGATTTTCCTGATGCTTATCCAGTCAAAGGCCTTCTCTGGTTCAGTCAGATCGATCCTAAAATCTCCCTGATTCTTATCCCAGTAGAAGACACCCAAGATTTTTCTCAACGAGCGTTGTTGAAGTTAAAGTCGACCAAGACTCTCTTACCATCCATGCTAAGGCAGTAACTATCCCTGGTTCATTCATCGCCGTTTGAAGCTCCAGACTCAACTCCTGTAACCAGTCAGGACACATCTATACCAAGCATCTAAAATCAGTTCCTGCAACGTGTCAGGTACTCATTTTTCTGTTTTGCAGGTATGCAGGTTCTCGCTAAGGAATCTCCTACGCGATCAACATCCAGATGGCATCTATAAGCCCATCATCCTATCCAGCAATCTCCAAATGGCATCTATAAGCCCATTTCCATCACACTGCTACTATGTGAGCGCAAATTTCTGGGCACTTTAGTGTTCAATCATCTTCCACCTTCGGATTACGAAAGGCACGTCAGCCAATCTGCATCCTCAGGTCTAAGAAGATTGAACAGGGGCAACTGTTGTACCCCAAAATTTGCCCTCCCATATTCTCCAAGAAATTGCCAAGCCAAGTCACAAAACTCCCCAAGGGTTGCACAGTCCAACTGTCTCCTATACAGTCAAAACTAGGGTTTGGGTTCTGATCAAGAAAAGGAAGTTTTCAAAGGCCCAATCAAGTCTCATATGCCTACAAATATGGTCAAGCATCCTCATATCAAGTTTCAAGGCATTCAGCTCAAAATTGCACAGTCAAAACCCTAAATTGCTCTACAGTCAACTGTAAGGGCAAAATGGTCATTTGACAGTCAAAAGTTCAAATTTTTGGTCAACATATCATTTTGAAGCTACAAACATCATTTGATCAATGCTTGATCATGATTTTCAAAATTTGGCTCAGAAATCATCAAAGATGCAAAAGTTTCCTTATTTGGACAGTTGAAAAAGTCAACTGAAATTGACCAGGGCATAACTTTCACATGGATTATCATAAAAATCCCATCCAAAGCTCATTTTGAAGAGAAAGACATTTCCTACAACTCATCTTCATACTTCAAGTCCAAGAAATGCTCTCACAAAAAGTTATCAATTTCAACATTATAGGTCATTTTCAAAAGTCAACAAAAAGGGACTTTAAGTCAAAGGCCATAACTTGAGATTGGTAAATCCAAATGACATGGGACCAAAGACATTGGTTAGAGGACTCAAAGACCTTTCCAAAATGTCCAAGAACATGAGAAAATCTTAAAAATTGAGCAAGTTATGCCTTGTGGATGTTGGGAAATTTTTGGATATTTTGAAAAGTCAACATTGATTCAAATGGTTTAAAATTGCTAATGGGCCCATTTTTCCTCCATGATCCATCATTCCAAGCATATGCACGACCACTTGGCCCAAAGGGAAGTATTTTCTCATTTTTTATTTATTTATTTGAATTATTATTTATATTAATTCATTTAAATCATTTAAATATGTGGAAAATATATAACTTGACCTAAAAAATCTTTTCATGCATGTTTTGCCATCAAGATTTCGTGCATAGGCTAATTAGGAAAGATTTGGTTTGATTTGCGCATAATTGATACAAAAACCATGTGAAAAAGATATGAAACATAATGGAAAAAATCAAATATTCAATCAATGATTACAAGAGATTTTTATGAATTTTGTTAACCTAATACATTTACTACATAAGCATGAATCAAAACCTAATGAGAATAGACTGAAAGCTGCACAAGAAATACATTTGCAAACTTGAAATTTTCTCCATAAAACACAAAACTGAAATCAACTTTAGAGGACGATTCAAGCCCTAATATTCATTCCCTTGGCTTCCTGAAGCTTCATTGACCATGTTCCAATCAAGAACCTCCACTCAAACGCCAAGAATCGGTACCTAGGACTCAAACTGTGTCAAGAAATTTCCAGAATCGTGCATCATAATTCACGCATATTTTGCATTTTTTATTTATGGATTCTTGTTCCTTGTGATGTTTTAAAGCTAACCATTATGTTTAATTTGATTATTATGCTGTGTATGAGATTTTACCATGCTTGAATCCTAGGGTTTACAGGATATGAATTTGGGGATTTTGAGACCAGGCAAAATTGGGACATACGACCTTGATCATTAAAACAAGCGCTTTGGGACGAACGAGAATCAACCCTCGCGCTCAATTTATGAGCGCTTGAGAGCTATTCGCTATTTTCCAATAGCCCACCTAATGAAATGCGTGAAAAAACGTTGCCTTTGTGTTTTGTTTTACAGGGGTGATGAAGAAGATGATGTGCTGTCAACGAATGATACGCCGGTTTGAAATTTCGCGCGCTGGATCCACTAACGCGTTGGTCTTTCTTTTTATTATTTATTTGTTATGATAGTTAACATGCGTGTAGTGGCTCAGCTGGAAAACGCTTAACGCTTCAACATCCAAGACCTGGGTTCGAACCCCAGGTCTGTGCAACTTCAATATTATTTTTCCCTAATAATTCCTATGCAGCGTTTGTGTTGGAAACCACGATGCATCTCCAGATCTATCCATCCACGCGTCCATCAGAAGCAATCCAAGGGTGCAGAATTGATGAGCACGCTAAGCCTTAGTCAATGCACTACACGCTACTCAAAAAAGGTCAAAGGACCTGAATGCTATTGGGCCAGAATTCCTAAAATACACCTCACAATTGGGGCCTGAACCCCCCCTGGTTTGCCTTCTCTATATTTTTTATTTTTATTTTCAATTATGATTTTATTTTCTTTATTTGTTTAAGTTAATTAATTATATTTTTATAAAATACAAATATACAAAAAATGCCTAAAAAATCAGCAAAAGATAAAAACATAATAAATTATTTTATTCTAATATTTTCATAAATAAATTAATATGTAATTATTTAGTTTTAAATTAGGTTGTGATTTTAATTTCTTTTAATAACAAAAATACAAAAATATGTAGAAATAGGTTTAGTTATTGTTTTTATTTCTTTTTCCCTTTTACCATAATAATATTCATTATATTTATTTTTTATAATTAAAATTGTACATAATTAATTAGGGTTTCATTTAGATTCTAATTTAATATTTTCACAATAAATTTAAAAGCCATTAGAATTAGGGTTCGCATTCAATTTTCATTTTAATTAATTCTTTTTCATATTAAATCATAAAATACTAAAATACCAAAAACATCTTTCTTTTAAAATTTAATTCCTTATTAATTTAATTTTTGCAAAAGGGTCCAACGCCCATATTTTTAATTATTTAATTTCGCGTATTTATTTTATGTCGCTTGAATAATTTTGTACCTCCCCCAAAGCCTTGTAACAATTACTTTTCGCATTTTTTTACTTTGCTTTATTTACTTTTCCGTCAAATCGGGTCCGGTTTAATTTTGGCGATGTGGACCCACGCCATTTGTAATAGTTTTATATTTACTTTTCCGCAAATATTTTTAAACTGTTAACAAAAAGCATGAAAGAATGAATGGACATAAATAAAATCAAGCGTAGAACACTAATTGACATGACAAGACAAATATCAACGAAAACGACACACGAATCGCACACACCACCCCTAGGGTACGCCTCACTGTTGCCTTGCCTCGAAAGGTGATCGTTGAGTAGAGGACGTCTTAGTAAGTCCTCATGATCCGGGAACCTGGCATGAGGGTAGCTTCTAAGGTGTCTTCCCATTGCTCTGGTGATCACCATGTCCCTATAAACTCGAATTGACCCGAACAACTCCAACGGTGGTGCTACCTACCTCTCAATGGTGGGATGGCACTAATTTAAAGGACATTTACACAGACGAATTCCTTAGGGTAGGTAGGTTCTCGTAGATACTTGCTCTTTTCAAAACAAACAAAAATCTTTTCACACCGACACTTTTTAAAAGCTTTCAAAACAATTTTTCAAACACTCTGACACAAGAGTCGATCTGAAATTTTCAAAGAAACTTTTTTAAAACCCACATTGAAAAGCAAACAAAACACTTTTGAAAACACAATGAGCAAGTATCTAAGAGCCCATGGATAACCATGGATAGAAAGGGTGCTAACACCTTCCCTTTCTATAACCTACCTCCCAAACCGAGAGCAATCTCTATAAGGAATTTTTCTGTGCTTTTGTCCTTTCCATTTGGAGAAAATAAAAGACGGTGGCGACTCTTGCTTACCGCGACATTTCGCGAACCAGCGTTAAACAGTCAGTTCCAGATCCACCGATCACAGGGTGCAAGTGTGCAACAGTGTGTTTTTTCAGTTATATTTATCTTGCAGTTAGGGTTTTCTATCATTCATTTTTATCTTTCCATACAATCCTATTAATCTAAGCATTGCATAAAATATAGTAGCAGGAGATAAAGGCGAAAATGTAAACCTAAGCTATTACAGAGCTTTGGGGCAGTTACATTATAGTGGAGAGTGCAGAAAAGAAATCCTAAAACTATTACATTCCGAAAGCAATTACATGATAATGATGAAAAAAAGCGAGAAAAATAAATCTACGCTATTACAGTTGAATGCGCCATATACACTTTATCTAGGAAAATAAAAATAAGATGAAAATAGAAAAGAAAATGTTTTGGTGATTTTTTTATGAAAAAAATGATTTATGATAATTAATTAAATAAACCTAAAAAACCTAATTAATTTTAATTAATAAAAAATGTTAATTTTGAAAAAAAAGGTTAATTAAAAAATATAAAAACCTAATTAATTCAAATTAAAAAAAAAATTAATTTTGAAAAAAAAAGGTTAATTAAAAAAAATCTAGGTAATTTTAATTAATAAAAAAGGTTAATTTTGAAAAAATAAAGGTTAATTAAAAAAACCTAAAACCTAATTAATTTTAATTAAAAAAAATTAATTTTGAAAAAAAAGGTTTATGTGTAATGATTAATAAGAAAGAATTAAGTTTGCCAAAAAATAGATAGGGGAAGAAACACCAATGAAAAATAGGGTTAGAAAATAAAAATAATGCAAATGTCAGGGGTGGGTATTGACCCAAAAATTAATGTAAAACCTAAAATTAAATTTTAAAAAAACCTAAAATTAATTATTCGAGTTTATTATGAAAAATCAAAGGTTTGTGAAAAATGTTAGGTTTTATGAAAAAAGTTTTAAACAGAAAGAATGAAAATGAGTAAAGGATAAATAGAAAGGAAGAAAACCAAAACCAATAGGGGTGGTTGTTGAACCCATGCCCTTAACCTTCTCAGGATGTCTGCCACGCCATACATTGGTGGTTATTCTGTTTTGGCCTCAGCGTTTTGTAATAACCCTGCACGGGATCTTGTCTAAATCTGCAGTGTTGAATCTCATGAACACATTAAATAAATTACTATATCATGAAATACAAATAAAGCAAATATAAGAAATTTTGTAATATTAAAACCGATATGGAATATATGAATGCTTCTATACCTTTTTGATCATGGAGATTAAACCAGCCTTACCCTTACTAGAGAAGTAGTGAGATGTGGGTTTATAACAAGGATGACTTGTTTGTAGTTAGATGGGGGTTTGTAATAAGGATTTCAAGATTTTTAGGGTTCTTGAAAGAATTTGATATTTTGACAGGGTTGTGCCAAATGTTTTTTTTTCTTTTTTTCGTCTGTGAAAAGAATGAGATTATATAATGGAAATTAGAGGGGGGAAAATGGGCTTTAAATGTGCAATTGGGCCTCCCATAACCACAAGCAATACTGCAAATTTTCATTCACTTAAGTCCGTCACATTCCAGGCTAAATCGCAGGGGCCTAAGTGAAATTTTTGAAGTTAAAGTATGAAAACAAAATGTAGCCGACATCGAGAACTAACTACTGTCCGAAAATGGGCTCAATCGTATAAACGGTGAATTAGTTATGAATTTTTGAAGTTTCGCCTCAGACAAACTTATTTTGGGCTCTAGTATCAACTCTGACACGTTCTTCAATAAAAAAACTGGTATTGATCGGAGCATAACCCGATCTCAACTTTGGAAGAAAAGTTGTAAATCTCTGAGTCAGTGACTTTAAGTAAAAAGATGGGCCCGATCCGATAAAAATTGACTGAGTTATGAATTTTCAAAGTTTCGACCCAGATGAAATAATATTCAGTATTCAAGATTTTCGGCGTGTCACACGCACTATGAGCAAAAACCAAAGGCCTTTTAGATATCGTTCGAACTCGATACCTCCTGTAAAAATGTATTCAACTCAATTTGTGAAATTTTGGCGCTGGAACCAACTCAATACGATGAAAATCGACCAAGTTATGATTTTCTGAACATGACGCAAATAAACTTTTGTCACAAATTTTCTGTACGAAAATACTTGATAAATCCGCATTTTTGAAGACCTTCTGATTGAAAATGGCTTCCAGCCATGAGAGATGAAACGTAGATGACGTCAAGAAGGAATTTTGTCCACTGGAACGGATTCAAAACAAGCCAGGATCTTTAAGTTATGAATTTTTTAGTGCGTAAAAAATGCACTTTCAGCACACTTTTTCACCACATTTCTTCAAGAAAACTCACACATTCGGAGACCTTCTTTAAATAATTGACTCTTGATCCGAACCTGAATTTGAGAATATGTTATCATAAATATCTTGGCGAAAGAACACCTGAATATGACGCGTCGGGTTGGACTTGTGAATCTTTGAACCTCGGATCGTTGCGAAACAGTGAACCGATCTTCAGCACTAAAAATACTTTTAGAACATCCATTGACGAAATAAACGTCGCTTGTAACCTGAAGAAGTTTGCTAAATATACCTTGATTCCATAACCATAAAACTAATTATATGCATGTATGTAATAATAAAATGTAAGCCAAAAAAGGTCGAAATAAAGAGGGTAAATTTTGGGGTACAACATTCGCCATTCATGATCTGAAGGTGCAAGAGGATTGAACACTTAGGTGCCCAGAAATTTGCACTCGCATATGCACGGAGTGATGCTTGGTTGATAATATTGCTTGAATGGTCTTAAATATGCCATTCGGGGAGATTATAGAGTGTTGTCGCAGATGGGCTTATAGATGCCATCTAGATTAACTGTTGATAGGAGTATCAAAATGAGTCTACGCTTGACTGTATCTGAAGAATGCTTTTCAGAATGATGCTCTGATGGAAATGCTTGTCAGATTTAGTCTTTGATGGGAAATGCTTGTCAGATTTAGTCTTTGAGGGAAATGCTTAGTCATGTAGATAGTCGCCCTGTCCTGCTTTGGGAATTGATCTACAATTTGCTTTTGTTGGTAAATCTGACCTGTTTCGGGGATTCATATTGCATGGTCGTATAGATAGTTGCCCCGTCTTGTTTTGGGAATTAATCTTTTCCTGGTCATATAGATAGTTGCTTCATCCTGTTTCGAGAATTAATCTTTGACCTGAAGAATGGAAAAACACAAGAAGGGGGAGTTTGAATTGGGGTTTTTAAAACTTAAAGAAAAGAACACATTGGTTATCCTGGTTTGTTGGAACTCAAACTACTCCAGTCCATTCGCCAAGGTGATTTCGCCTCTCTCAACAAGGTCTTAATCCACTAATCAAACTTGATTACACAGTTTCTATGACAACCGTCAAAATCTTCTTGAGTATAAACCACAACCCGGTTTTCTCAAGGAAATACACAATACAATAGTTAAAAGAGTGCACAATATGTGTTTTCTAACAAAACAGTATCACACTAGTGGTGTTTTATATAATTGAAATCCAGTACGTTGAAGGTGATGAAAAGTATCTCTGTTAGTTGTGCGTGCAAAATCATGAACGATTTCTCCTTCAAGCTTTGTTTATATAGGAAATGCATGTGAGGGCTTTTGGAATATTGATAAATAGTAATTAAAGAGCTTGCCAAATATATATATTCATGTCTCCTTTCATCTGTTACTATTGAATAGCCATAAGTGAATTGTAACGCTTCGGAACATGCTTGCTTCAGAAGATGAAAGTTATCATTACTTATTTCCAATACTGTATGGATCAGAATAACGGAGTTCCTGTTTGTAGCGTTTAGGCACTCAGAAGTTTGCAGCTTTAGAACATCTTCATAAGAGATGTATAGAATCAGAGTTAAAACAACAATCTAACTCATCTTATGCGCTTCTTCCATCAGAACTTCTCTGTAAAACAAAATATTTATTTAAGTAGCATAATTGTTCTTTGAGGGTTTGTTATCATCAAAACTCTTACAAGGGTTGTAGAATCAAACTATGTTCTAACAATCTCCCCCTTTTTGATGATGACAAAAACTTGGATATATCGATAGAAACTTAAAGAACATAAAGCATTAGAAAGTCTTCCGCTGAATTGAATACTCAGATAGAGAAGAAATACTTCCCTTGAGATTACTCTGATCAGAGTTTTTGAGAGAAGGATTTTTAATGCGTCCACTTCTGTCCTCATTGGAGTTTTGTTTCTGTTTTGCTTTCAGAAAAAAATAGTATAAGTTATGATATTCAAAATATTTGACACTGCGTTTCGATATTGTTATATTAGAAATATCTTACGTTCTCCCCATTTTTTGTCAAGAATAAAAAAGCAATAAAAATACTTTAAGAAATAAAAGATGGTTTGTATTCAAAAAGATTTCAATAAAAACATTCAGAAGGAAACAAATAATAACAACATAATGAAGAAAAAAATTTCAGAACTAAGTTTGAGGTGGTGGAAGTTGTGTGAACAGGGCTTCCAACAAACTCTTAATCTGATTGTTTGACTCTTCTTGTTTTCTAAGCATCCTTTTGATTTCCTTGCACGTGTCATCCTGCTTGTCTAGTCTTTCTTTAAACACAACATTCTCTTTCTTCAACTCCTTTAGAGTTTGCAGCACAAGAAATGAAGAGGGTATATCAACAGAAGGTACCACCTTTTCTGAGCAAGCTGCGGCTGATTCTGACTCAGGAGCTTCTTCAACTTCCTTGCCTTTGTCTTGAAATCTAACCAGAGGTAGAGGATCAGAGGATGGTTCATTGCATTCTGTTGGTTGATGGTCTTCCTAAGGGACATTGTCCAGCAGAAGGAGTGGCTTCTTTTCCCAGTGACGTAGAACTTGATCCTTGAAGATATTCAGATGATCACCGAAATTCTGTTGAGCAATGCCATAACTCAGCTCCTTGAGCTTCTGGGATACATAATTGAACCATTTTCTGAACTGGTTCTAATGAGAATCAGAAGCAGCAGGATTAAGATTCTCTAAGCAAGCTAGCTTCAGATAGTTAACCCATTCCTGTATTTCTGTTTCCAAAATCAGCAAAGATTTACCAACACCTGCTTTGGAGATTTTTGGTTTTGGCACAACAATTTTTTGAGAGCTCGTGACAAGATTATCCAGAGCTTCTATGTCTATAACTGTTCGAAGGGGATCTTCTGTATGGTTGTTTGGAGAGGGAGAATCAAGAATAACAATGGGTGAATGTGGTGATTTTAGTGGAGTGGAATGATAGGGAGATGGAATATCTGGGATGAAGTGGATTGTGAGTGGTTGTGAGACCATGAGAGGGCAGGTGATTCCAGTAATGGATGTTGTGGTATCAGAGTCAAAATTTGGATTTTCTGAGTGGGGAGCTTCAAATAGAGGATCAATTGATCAATATCAGAAAGAACTTGAGCAAGTTCAGGCTGATTTTGGTCAAGATGGATAGCAGGTGGATTGTCCAGAAGGTTATATAGAGATAGTGAGGGGTCAAATTCAATGTCAAAGTCGTCAAAAGTTTGTGGTGATGGATCTTCTGAGGATTTTGGAGAGGATAGGGTTTCAGATGTTGATAACAGAACTGGTCCAATAACAGAAATAAAAGATGGATTACCTTTCTTTTTAACAGCCTTGGGAATCTTCTGAGAAGATCCTTCTCTAAAAGATTTCCTTTTCCTTGATTTTCTAGGAGCAACTTCCAGAGGTTGTTGCTTTAAATCTCAGATGTTCACAGTTGGATTTGTCCCGTCCCTTTTACAAGCATCCAGATACCTGATAATAATCTCTGGAGAAGCATCTGTTTAAGAGAAGAGGGGTAAAATCCTTCATAGGTACTCTTCTAGTTGTAATGACTTCCTTGGTTGTTATTGTTGGATCCTTCTTGATGGTTTCAATGATATTCATTTTCTTCAGATTCTTAGCGTTGGGAGGTTTACCAGCACAAGCTTCTAGAGTGCTGACTTGTTAAGCCTCAGTCAGATGTTCTGCCGGTTTGTTTTCTGTCAGAATATCTGAGATGAGTCTGCCCAGAGGTATTCAGTCTCTCTTTGTTCTTTCTTCTTCTATTGTCTCTTTGACGCTGGTATTCAGATGATTAAATAGAAGATGAGGAAGATTGACATTTGACTTTGTTGCTATGAAGTATATAAGATATTGTTGATCAATGTTGATATAGTCTAGAGAACTTGTGGGTTTTCTATGGTTGATGCAGCCCAAAATGATTTTTGACCAGATTCTGAGGTAGTCTTTTAGCTCTTTGATTTTGTTGGATGGTTAGCCAGAAGTAAAAATCTCTTTTGAAATCTTTGTTAGGTCGGAGCTTTTGTCAGCCATTTCGCTGCAAAGAATACTGTCGCTGTCGTGACCTATCAACTGCCCAATGAGATCTTCAGAGATTTCTATTTTATTTCCCATCATGTAAGAAGTGACCTGATGGTTTAAAGTTGTAGCATGAATCCAGAATTCTTTAACCAGTCTTAGAAAAACTGGACCCAGTAGACGATCAAAATACTTTGTCCATCCTTGAAATTCAACATCAGGTGTTAAATCGTATTTGTTTTCCTTCATACTGATGAAGTCTACAATGAGTTCACACAGAACTTCCCGCGAATCAATGGGAGTTAAGAGTATTCTTGAGGGTTCTTCATATCTTTCTGCTATTTAGGAAGAAGAGCCATGAACGCTTTTAGAGTTTTGAGCAGTTTGGGAGGAAGCCATTGTTCACACGGACTTTTTAGGGTTTTGAAAAATTGAACACAAGTAAGAGAGAAAAAAATTGAGAGTGGAAAGGTGATTGTGAAAGTGAACACAGTATATATAGGAAAATAGGAAACTTAATTAACAAGAAAAGGAAAAAAAATTATTACTAGCATTAGTGATTCTTGAAAAGAGGGATGGCGTAGAGATATGAAACAATTATCGATGTGACACGAGTCTCAATGCATCCAACTAACATTTTAGTCTCTTCAGAATTTGAACACGTGTTCAGCCTTAGAATAAACCCTTGTGAAGAGATGACAAATGTTGATATTATGAATTGCACACTTCTATCTTTGAAATGAATCGTTTGGAGACCGTTCAGATCTTCTTATATAGATCCTGATACAACTTTCCTTCTTACTTCTGAAGAATTATTGATGAGATGTTCACAAAAAATAAAGTTCTGAGGGTTAACATATACATAAATAAAACCATTATTCTGGGCATAATTTCATGTTGAGATGTTTCAGAATGAAGTTAAACCTATCTTTAGAAAGGAGTTTAGTGAAAACATTAGCCCATTGGTGGTCTGTGTCTAGCAATTTTAATGAAAGAATTCCTTTATGAATATAGCCCCTAATAAAATGATGTTTTTATTTCTATATGCTTAGCCCTAGAATATAAAATAGGATTTTTTGAAAGACATATAGCAGAAGTGTTGTCACATAGTATAGGAATGTTACTCTCAAATATGTTGAAGTCTTCAAGTTGACTTTTCATTCAGAGCATCTGTGTGCTGCATCCAACTACTGTTGTATATTCATCCTCAGCAGTTGACAATGCAACGGTGGATTTCCTCTTGCTGGACCACGAGATTAAATTTTCTCCCAGAAATTGGCAGCTTCCAGAAGTACTTTTCATTTCTATTCTGTCTCCATCGAAGTCAGCATCACAATACCCTACTAATTTGTATTCTTTGGTTTTTCTGTAATAAAGACCAAGATTAGTAGTACCTTTCAGATACTTGATAATTCTCTTAACAGCTGTTAAGTGAGATTCTCTAGGATCGGATTGGAATCTGGCACACAGACAGACACTATACAGAATATCAGGTCTTAAAGCTGTTAAGTATAAGAGAGAACCAATCATACCTCTATAGATCTTCTGTTCTACCTTCTTACGTACCTCTTCCTTTTCCAGAATGCATGTGGGATGCATGGGGGTTTTGGTTGGCTTACATTCTGATAAGTCAAATTTCTTCATAAGTTCTTTGACATACTTGCTTTGATGTATGTATGTTCCTTCTGGAGTTTGATTGATTTGGATTCCCAGAAAGAGCTTGAGTTCTCCCATCAAGCTCATTTCAAACTCTGCCTTCATAGACTTAGCAAATTCTCTTCCCAAGGAGGCTTTAGTAGATCCAAAAAATAATATCATCTACGTAAATCTGACAAACTAGAATGTCATTTTTAAATAATTTACAGAATAAAGTTGTGTCCATATTCCCTCTGGTAAAATTATTTTCTAACAGAAAACTACTTAGTCTTTCATACCAAGGTCTGGGAGCTTGTTTCAGACCATATAGTGATTTCTTTAGTTTATAGACATATTTTGGATGTTTTGTATTTTCAAAACCAGGGGTTGGTGCACATACACTTCTTCATCAATGTAACCATTTAAAATGCACTTTTAACATCCATCTGATAAAGAGTGATGCCATTATTTACAGAAAAAGAAATTAAAAGTCTGATAGATTCTAACCTGGCGAATGGAGCAAAGGTTTATGTATAGTCTATCCCCTCTTGCTGACTATAACCTTGTGCCACCAGTCGTGCTTTGTTTCTGATGACTTCTCCTTGTTCATTCATTTTGTTTCTGAATACCCATTTGGTTCCAATGATGTTAAACCCTTTTGGTTTAGGTACTAGATCCCACACATCGTTTATGGTGAATTGGTTTAATTCTTCCTGCATTGCAAGTATCTAATCATTGTCCTAGAAGGGCTTCGTCAAAGGAAGTTGGCTCAATCAGAGACATTAATCCCATGAGAGATTCCTCAGAGTTTATGAATGTAGATCTTGTTCTGATTGGGTCTTCTTTCTTTCCCAGAATTTTGTTTTACGGATGAGCTAAACTGCTTCTAGATTGTCTTTTCTAGAAAGGCTCTTCAGATGTTGTTGTAATGTTTGTGACATCTTATTTTGGAGTTGACTATGATTCTGTGAGAAACTTCTGATGCAATGTCTTCAGTACCTGTAAATTGGACTTCTATATCTGCAAAAGTTTTACCTTGCTTTGACTTTTGAGAGCCAAGCTTATCATCAAATCTGACACTGATGGACTCTTCTACAATCTGTGTTTGTGTTATATACTCTATATCCTTTTGAGCTTTCAGAGTATCCTAACATGAGACAATTTTGTGCTTTAGAGTCAAACTTGTCCAGATGTTCTTTAGTGTTCAGAATAAAAGAAGTACATCCAAATGGATGAAAATAAGAAATGTTGGACTTTCTGTTCTTCCACAGTTCATATGTAGTCTTATCCAGAATAGGTCTTATGGAGATTCTATTCTGAATGTAACACACTATGTTAATTGCTTCTGCCCATAGGTTCTTATCAATGTTAGTCTCGTTGATCATGGTTCTGGCTATTTCTTGTAAAGTTCTATTCTTTCGTTCTACAACTCCGTTTTGTTGAGGAGTTCTAGGACAAGAGAAATCATGAGAGATTCTATTCTCATGAAAACATATCTCAAATTTTTTGTTTTCAAATTCCCCACCATGATCACTTATGACTTTAACAATTCTAAGATATTTTTCATTTTGAACTTGGTTACATATGGCAAAGAACACAGAATGTGACTCATCCTTGTGTCTTAAGAACTTTACCCATGTCCATCTGTTATAGTCATCTACGATCACTAATCTATACTTCTTGCCACTAATGGATGTAGTTTTCACTGGTCCAAATAGATCTATATGCAGAAGTTCTAATGGTCTAGAGGTAGAAACAACATTTTTGGTTTTGAAAGAAGGTTTTACAAACTTGCCTTTTTGACATGCTTCACACAGAGCATCTGAGCTGAACTTCAAGTTAGGAAGTCCTCTGACCAGATTGAGTTTGTTAATCTGAGATATTCTTCTTATACTAACATTTCCCATTATTTTGTGCCAGACCCATTGCTCATCGTTAACAGACAATAGGCATTTTAGATTCTGACTTTTTAGTTCAGAAAGTTTTATTTTGTAAATGTTGTTCTTTCTCTTTCCATTAAAGAGGACGGATCCATCTTTTTTACTAACTGCTTTATAGCACTTCTGATTGAAGATTATATCATAACCGTTATCACTTAATTGACTTATGGATAACAATTTATTCATTAACTCATCTACTAAAAGAACATTAGTTATAGAAGGAAGTGTATCGTTACCAATAGTTCCAGAGCCAATAATCTTCCTTTTCTGATTGCCTCTGAAACCTACGTAGCCTCTAGACTTAAGCTCCAGACTTTGGAACATATGCTTTTTTCCCGTCACGTGTCGAGAGCATCCAGAGTCCAGGTACCAGGATTGGTGTTTCAATTTTGTTGTTAAAGACATCTGCAACATAGACAATTTTATCCTTAGGTACCCATATCTTTTTGGGTCCTCGTTTGTTAGAATTACCAAAATTCTGTTTGAATTTTGGTTTAGTAGAAAAAGCATTACTAGTATACTTTATGTCATATGTGTGCCCATAAGTGAAGGGAGAATACAGAGGTGTGTGTTTAATGACCATATCCTTAACTTTCTTAGGTTGAGATACTTTACCCTTGTATCCTATTCCTTTTCTACCATTTCTGCTAACTCCATAGATCATTGAAGCCATTTTGCTTCTATCTATGTCTTTAGCAAGAAATTTTTGAAAGCTATGGTCATATTCCTTTATGATCTTATCAGGGTTACTAGGAACTTCTGAGACAGATTCTTTTTGAGCCTTTTGTAATTTATTTTCTAGTTTAGAAATTGTTTCCTTAAGCTCATAGTTTTCTGATCTCAGTTTCTTAGTTTCTTTAGAGTTAGAAACTAGATCCTTTTTCAGGTTCTTTTTTATGACTCGAAGTTTCTGATATCTTTCAAGAATTTCTGACATACTTTCTTCTAATTGAGATCTAGAAAGGTTAGAGAATACCTCTTCTGCCTCTGAGTCTGATTCTGATCCAGATGATTTAGTGTCATCTGATACGTTGGCCATTAGGGTTATGTTGGATCTTTCATCTTCTGATTCTGTTTCAGCTTCAGAAGATTTTGAGTCATCCCATGTGGCCATGAGGCTTTTCTTATTTGCCTTAAAGAACTTCTTTTTAGGTTTCTCTTTTTGAAGCTTTGGACAGTCGCTTTTGTAATGCCCTTGTTCATTACATTCATAACAGACAATGTCTCTGTTACTTGACTTTCTGTATCCAGAAGATGGTTCAGAATGATTCCATGTTCTTATGGAAGTTATGAACTTCCTCTGCCTGTGCTTCCACAGCTGATTGACTCTTCTGGAGAGAAGAAACAGTTCGTCTTCTTCTGATGAGGATCCACCAGATTTTTCTTCTTTTGCCTGCAAAACTTTCGGTTCATACTTTTTGTTAGATTTAAGAGCTAAAGACTTACCTTGCTTCTGGGGCTCATCTTCTTATAACTCTATCCCATGACTTCTCAGGGAGCTGACAAGTTCTTCAAGAGAGATTTTTTCCAGATCTTTGGCCAGTTTAAGAGTTGTGACCATGGGTCTCCATTTTTTGGGTAAACTTCTGATGATCTTCTTTATTTGATCAATAGTTGAGTACCCCTTATCCAGAACTTTTAGCCCAACAACCAGAATTTGAAATCTTGAGAACATTGTTTCAATGGTTTCATCTTCTTCCATTTTGAAGGATTCATACTTCTGAATGAGCGCGAGAGTTTTGGTTTCTTTGACATGTGTTTTTCCTTCATGCGTCATTCTCAAGGAGTCAAACATGTGTTTTGCTGACTCTCTGTTTGTGATCTTCTCATACTTTGTGTATGAGATAACACTTAAGAGAATAGTTATGGCCTTGTGATGATTTCTGAATTCTCTCTTTTGATGATATGTCATTATTTTTCTGTCAATCTTCTTACCACTTTCATCAACAGGATGTATGTACCCATCAGTCACCATATCCTAGAGATCAGCGTCATGAGCTAGAAAGAAACTTTCAATTTTTTCTTTCAGTAATCGAAGTTTTCACCATCAAAGATTAAAAGTTTTCCACTAATTCTGTCTTTCTCGTCATGGTAATCATTATTGATGTTCTGACTTGGTCCCACCATAGTGTTTTTCTTGCTTTGATCTTTTTCTGACACGGTTAAGTGCTTGTACTCAGAACCAGACACTCTGATGCCAATTGAAGAATGTAAAAACACAAGAAGGGGGGATTTGAATTGGGGTTTTTAAAACTTAAAGAAAATAACACGTTGGTTATCCTAGTTTGTTTGAACTCAAACTACTCCAATCCACCCGCCAAGGTGATTTCGCCTCTCTCAATGAGGTCTTAATCCACTAATCAAACTTGATCACACCATTTCTATGACAACCACCAAAGTCTTATTGAGTATAAACCACAACCCGGTTTTCTCAAGGAAATACACAATACAATATTTGAAAGATTGTACAATGTGTGTTTTCTAACAAAATAGTATCACACAAGTGATGGTTTACACAATTGAAATTCAGTACGTTGAAGGTGATGAAAAGTATCTCTGTTTGTTGTGCACGTAAAATCATGAACGATTTCTCCTTCAAGCTTTGTTTATATAGGCAACGCATGTGGGAGCTTTTGGAATGTTGATAAATAGTAATTAAAGAGCTTTCCAAAAATATAGATTCTTGTCCCCTTTCATCCGTTACTATTGAATAGCCATAAGTGAATTGTAACGCTTCAGAACATGCTTGCTTCAGAAGATGAAAGTCACCGTTACTTCTTTCCAGAACTGTATGGATCAGAATAATGGAGTTCCTATTTGCAGCTTTTAGGCACTCAGAAGTTTGCAGCTTTAGAACTTCTTCATAAGAGATGTATAAAATCAGAGTTGAAACAACAATCTAACTCATCTTCTGCGCTTCTTCCATCAGAACTTCTCTACAAAACAAAATATTTATTTAGGGAGCATAATTGTTCTTTGAGAGTTTGTTATCATCAAAACTCTTACAAGGGTTGTAGAATCAAACTATGTTCTAACATGACCTGCCTTATGTTGGTAAATCCGTCCTGTTTCCATGATTCATATCGCCTGGTCGTAAAGATAGTTGCTCCGTGTTGTTTCGGGAATTAATCTCTAACCTTCTTTTTGTTTGTAAACCTGTACTGTTTCGGGAGTTCATACTGCCTGGTCGTATAGATTGTTGCCCCGTCCTGTTTTAGGAATTAATCTTTGACCTGCTTTTTATTGGTAAACTCGTCCTGTTTCGGGAATTCAACCGCTTGGTCGTATAGATAGTTGCCCCATATTGTTTTGAGAATTAATCCTTGACCTGTTTGAAATTTACTGGTGATATTCATTTGTTCACGAATTTTACCTGAAAAGATGAAAGTTAGTTTTATGCAATATCATGATGTATGCATTACGTAATGATGTTCTAAAAGTAAATGAGAGTGTTATATGAATTTCGTATGCATATTCTATGATACTTTGTGAATGATGTACGAATGTAATATGTCGTTGACGGCAACAATAGCTTCGTATAACATCTTTGGCTGGGGAAAATAATCCTTGACTGTTGCTGGAGATGAAGAATATGAATCTTCCATCTTGATTAGAATGCCTTTGTTGGGGATTCTTGATTTTTGTTTTTAGGATATTCTGATGATGTGTGGATGTTCGAATTCCACTGTGGGATGGAAGAATTTCAGGAAAATTGGTCGATCATCGTTCTCTTGAAGTATTTGATTCTTACGCATGCTGACTGGGGATAAAAGAGATGGATATTCCTCTGATATGTGGATGTCAATTCTTCTTGGGAGGACAAAGTTGAATGACATATGTCCCGGGAAGAGAATAATGTCGGGGAATTGCAATGATTAGAGAAATAACCTCTGTTTAGGAAATAAACCCTGATGGGGAAATAAACCTTGTTGGGGAAATAAACCCTGCTGGAGAAGAGAATTCTGCCAGAGATTTCAGTGTTGGAGAAATGAACTCTGCTGGAGAATTAAATTCTTGTAAACTGTGCTGAGGGAATAATTTCTGATGGGAATTGGAATTTCATAGGTGAGCGGAGGAAGTTTCCATCGTATGCTGGGGAAATGATTATACTTCCTTATATGCTTGGGGGAGATGATCGTGTGAACTACTGGAAGATGCCTCAATTTTTGTCTGGAGGCATATTAGACTCGTTGGGGAATATCTCTGTCGAGGATTAGCTTGTCAAGGTAGTTCCGCGGGGATTTCTCTGTGGGGATTTGTGGAGGACTTGAACGTCATCCCAACTCCTAAAGTCTTTAGTAAGTGTTGATTATTGTTTTTATGCACATATTTGTTAATAGTAATCATATTCAAATGCATATGTTCATTCAATTTAGTCATTGGACATTTTTGCAAACAAAACAGAGAAAGTAAATTTGAATTTTGAATGATATTTGTATTGATAGTTTTCCTATAAACCGACAGTTTTGTACAAGGAGACAAATATCCTAGTAAGAGGAAATTGTCATAAAAATGAAGAAAGTACAAAGAAAAACAAATAAAAGACAGTTATGTGGAAACAATCCCATCGGGTTTCAACTCTAATATTGCCTCTATGTCTACAAGCATATCATCCCTTGTTGTCGGAAGAAGTTGATTGAATTAATCTATACCATTTGAACTTGACGCTAATAATGAAGCTGGTTGGAAGTAGATGGGTGATTCAACGGGGACATAGTTGTATGCTTTAATCCCTAACTTTTTCCCGGACCGCTCTTTCGGGTTTTCTGTTCACCGGGATACTCTTTTTTGTCCAAGCCGCCTTTTTAGGTTTTCGACTTGCCGGGTATACAATTTTTATATACATCCCTAATTTTTTCTGAACCCTTTTGGTTCGCCAGGATGCCCTTATTTTTTCCTGGGCCACTCAACCTAGCAGGTCTCTTTCATGCGTAGTATTTTTTGACTATGTCCGCATTTACATGGGTGAGGAAAATCTTCACTGTCCATGATGGTAAGTATCATAGCACCGCCAGAAAATATCTTCTTGGTTACAAATGTCCCTTCGTATGTGGGATTCCATTTGCCCCTCGGATCACCTTGTGGTAGGATAATGCGCTTTATTACCAAGTCACCAGCCTGGTATACCTGATGTTTAACTTTCTTGTTGAAGGCTTTGATCATACACTTTTGATACATCTGACCATGACAAACAGCCGTAAGCCTTTTCTCATCAATCAAATTTATCTAGTCCAGCTTAGTCTGAATCCATTCGTCTTCATCTAAACTTACATCCTTCATGATCCCTAGGGAAGGAATCTGGACTTCGACAGGTAGGACAACTTCCATACCGTACACTAAAGAGAATGGGGTTGCCCTAGTTGATGTCTGTACCAGAGTGCGATAGCCATGAAGATAAAATGGTAACATCTCATGCCAATCTTTGTATGTAACTGTCATCTTTTGCAAGATCTTCTTGATGTTCTTGTTGGCGGCTTCCACTGTGCCATTCATCTTCGGTCGATATGGAGAATAATTGTCGTGCTTAATATTAAACTACATGCAGAGTTTCGTGATCATTGTATTGTTGAGGTTGGTACCATTATCCGTGATTATCCTTTTGGGGATGCCATACCGACAGATAAGGTTCTGCCTAATGAATCGAGCCACAACATTCTTGGTAACGGAGGCGAATGAGGCTGCTTCGACCCACTTGGTGAAATAATCAATGGCGACGAGGATGAAGCGATGCCCATTAGAAGCTGTAGGCTTAATCTCTCCAATCATATAAATGCTCCACATTGCGAACGGCCAAGGAGCAGTCAAGACATTCAGAGGAACCGGAGGCACATGTACTTTGTCAGCATAAATCTAGCATTTATGACTGGTTCTGGAGTGATGATGGCAATCAGTTTCCATGGTCGACCAATAGTAACCCGCTCTCAGAATCTTCTTAGTCATCATATGCCCACTGGAGTGAGTACCAAATATACCTTCGTGCATATCTTCCAATAATCTTCTCTGCATCCTTCTTGTCTACACAACAAAGCAAAGTTGAATCGTGATTGTGCTTGTACAAAATTCCATTGCTCAGAAAGAACTTGGAAGAGAACCTCCATAGAAATTTCTTGTCCTTAATAGACGCCCATTTAGGGTACTCTTGAGCTTCGAGGTATCTTTTCACTTTATGGTACCAAGGCTTTTCCACTACTTCATCAGTATCGACTTCATAGCAATGTGCCAGTTCGTCTAGTCTCTCGACAGTAATTCGAGGAGCTTCATTGTCCCATATGACTCTGAACATAGATGACATGGTAGCTAATGCGTCTGCCAACTGATTCTCTTCTCGTGGAATATGTTAAAAAGGTGATTTCCTTAAAGTACGAAATTAATGCCAACATATGCTCTCGATAAGGAATGAGATTTGGATGCTTCGTATCCCATTCTCCCTTAATCTGACTGATCACCACGACTGAATCTCCATACACATCTAAGAACTTAATTCTCATATCGATATCAGCCTTGATACCCATGATGAAATCTTCATACTCAGCCATGTTGTTGGTACTGTTAAAGCATAATCTAGCAGCGAATGGCGTATGGCAACCCTTGGGAGAGATAATCACAACACCAATTACATTACCAAGTGCGTTGGAATTTACATAAAAAACCATAGTCCATAGGGATCATGGATTAGGTCCTTCGTACGGTTTAGGCTCTTCATAATTTGTGACTAGCATAATATTCTCATTCGAGAACTCAAAATTCATAGATTGTTAGTCGTCTACGGCTTGATGAGCCAAATGATCTACCAATACACTTTCTTTGATTGCTTTCTAAGTAATGTACTGAATATCGTATCTTGTCAAGACCATTTTCCATCTGGCTATCCTTCCAGAGAGAGCGAGCATCTCGAATATGTATTTATAGAATCCATTTTAGAGTTCAACAAAGTAGTATGAATCAACATATACTGTCTTAGTCGGCGAGCAACCCATGCCAAAACGCATCAAGTTTTCTCGAGCAGTGAGTATCTTGTTTCGCAGTCGCCAAACTTTTTGCTAAGGTAGTATATTGCATGCTCTTTTCCACCAGACTCGTCATGTTGGCCGAGTACACACCCTATTAAGTTCTCTAACATTGTTAGGTACATGATCAGAGGTCTTCCTTCAACTAGTGGCATCATAATCGAAGGTTCCTATAGGTACTCCTTTCTTTTGTCGAAGGTTATCTGGAAATCATCATTCCACTTCACTACTTGATATTTTTTCAGTAACTTGAAGATTGGCTCACAAGTGGCGGTCAAATGGGAAATAAATCTGAAAATGTAGTAAAATCGTCCCAAGAAACCTTTGACCTCCTTCTCAGTACGGGGAGCTAGAATTTCATGAATAACTTTAACCTTGGAGAGATCAACTTCAATACCCTTACCATTGACAATGAAATCCAGGAGCTTACCAGATCTCACCCCAAAGGTGCACTTGTTCAGATTCAATCTCAACTTGTACTTCTTCAGTCTCTCAAACACCTTGTATAGGTGGCCAAGATGTTCCTCTTCAGTATGAGACCTGGCTATCATGTCATCGACGTGGAACTTTATCTCGTGATGAATCATGTCATGGAACAAAGCTACTTGTTGTACCCCAAAATTTTCCCTCTCACTTGTCAAGAATTTGCTCACAAGATCTCCTTGACTCAAGACTACATTAGGGTTTGGTCAGCTTAAGACACCTCCTTATGCACTGATGACCAAAATTAGGGTTTGAGTTTGCACAAGGACATTTGAACTTTTGATGCCTCATATGACTTTCATGGATCATTATGGACCCCCAATATTATTCATGCCAAGTTTCAAGCCTTGGTTCACATTTTTGCTCAGTCAATTGAGCAGTTGACCTAAAAATCAATTGTATTGGGGAAAGAATCAACTATGGCCAATTTATAGTCAAACTCCATAATTTTTTATCCACATCAACATTTTAGACTCATATGTATCATTTTATCAAGTTTGGACCACAATTCCTCAAAAGATTTAATCAAATCCCCAAAAGGGCAAAATGATCAAAATTAGGGTTTTGACTGGGAAAGGGCAATTTCTGGTTTTTGACCTAGCAAATGGTAAATTGGTTTAAGGCATGATATCAAGAGTCCAATTGCATCATTTTGACCTAATGACATGGTTTCAAACATTGCAAGTCCATTGGATTGACAGATGAATTTTGCAATCAACTGATCAAAAGTCAACTGTATACTGAAAAGTCAAACTTTGACTTTTTTGTCATATTCAAGTGCCAAAGATCACAATTCATCAAAACATGTCAAAATATGAAACTTATTCATCAAGAAATCAAAAATTCAAGATTTCATTTTGAAAAGTCAAAATTTCTAAACTTAGAAAATTTTCTAAGTGTTAAAAATTCATGTTTTTTCATAACTTTGAGCCAAATTTTCACCATGATGCAAGATGATTCAAAAGAAACTTCCAACATGAAAGTTGTAGATCTCCATGAAATCTACAAATTTTCTTCACACAACTTCTTCCAAAAGTTCTTGGATCTCATGTTATAATTTCAAGAACATAGGATCATGAAACTAAACACTTAGTGAAATTTTGCCCTAATTTGGTCAGGATTTTGACTCAACTTCATGGAAATTTTTCATATAGTTCCAAGGGGAATATTCAAAAGAAATTCAAATATGGGTTGTAGAGAATATTGCAAGCTTTCCAAAATTTCCAAGAACTCCTTGAGATCATTCTTGAGTAGGGAGAATCGAAGAGATGAAGTTGGTGTTTTGTCACTTGAATTACAAGGCATTTTGTGATGAACAAGAATTAAATTTCAAACCTATGCTGCACAATCTTGTTTTGCAGGCCTCTAAACCTCAATATCTCTCCATAATCAGAAGATTACACTAGCTTTTGAGCTATTATCCAAGTGTTCCAAGCATTGTCCAAGCCAATTTGCCATTTTATGAAGAAAGTTACCATTCCATTCATGAAAAGTTGCTTTAATCACAAAGTTAATTTGTCTTGAGCTTCTAACTTGTTCTTTATGCAGACACAGCTCCTATAAACCAAAAGCAATGTGTCTAAAGTCTCAAGAAGCTTAGGACATGCTTGTACAATACTTGAGATTTGTCATTTCACTTTTCTTCAAAAGCAAGTTATAGAGCCATAACCCTATAACTCAGAAACCTTGAGTGATTTTGTGTTCTAATCTTTTCCATACATATTAACAAGTCAATTGCAACACAACATATGTTTTTACAAGCCCTAAAAGACTCTCAAGCATTCATAAGTCAGAACTGTCCAAAAAACTCCTTTTTTTGAGCTTTAAACACCCATCTCCATTTTCACTCGTGCGTTTTCACTTTTAACCATCTAAACACTTCACATACATCATATAGAACTTATCTCAACACCTGTTAAACTTCTGTAAATTCATCTTCATCATCAACCATTTTTAAAAACCTTCATTACAGTTGGACTTGAATAGAGAGTTCTAGCTGGTTTCAAAATAAAGTAATGCTTGCAACACACTCAGGGAGGTCCTGGCAAGCTAACCAGATCATCCTTACACCTCCAAGGTTTCTCAAACTCCATACATGATTCCAGCTGCAAGAGGTAAGTTTTCAAACTTCTATCTCTTTATACAGGCATCATTTGAGTTTGGTTTGTGAAAATAAAATGTAGATACCATTGCCACGAAGCTGTATATATCCATAGTTCACATTTATATGGCCTGAGCTTAGAGAATTTTAGGGTTGAAGTTTTCTGAAATTTTTAGGTTTTGAATTAGGGCTAGAAAAATTCTCATTCTTCTTTGATTATTAGCTTAAGTTGTTTATATGGTTAGATTCATGGGAAAAAATGCCACAACTTTCATGTTTGAACATTTCATTTTTGTTGAGAGATGAAGAAGATACAGGTCCTTTGGCTGGAAGTTGAAGATGAAGTGTAATCAGGGCGCGTTTTGTGTTATGTAATTATTGTTTTAGTTATATTAACGGATGTATAGCCACCCCAGTGGTAAGGCAACGCGCTGGTAATCAGGAGGTCATGGGTTCGAGCCTCAGCGCGCTGCCTTTTGCTTTTTCTCTCATTTTTTACATTTTTAATCCTTCTAGCGCGCATGGGTCTTCTCCTCCCAGGCCTGACTTTTTTTTCTAACATTCCTCCCCCCTATTTCATATTTGCACTCTGGCCCAATTTTATTTTATTTCTTCATTTTTTTTATTTTTTTTATCTTCTCAAATATATTTTCTAAATACTAAAAATGATAAAAATACAAAAAAATGATATTTTATATTTTGACTTATTTTATTTTATTTTTCCATAAATAAAAATATTTTTATTCTTCATACTTTATTTATTTTATTAAGTAAATCTTATAAACTTAATTAATATTGTATTATTTATTTATTTTTCTTCACACCATTTAAAGTATATTATTTTAATACAAAAAAGACTAAAAATATTTTATATTACTATAAATATATTCAAGATAAAAAATGCTAAAAAATACTTTCCTTAAATTATTTTTCTTTTGATTAGTTAATAGAATTAGGTTTTCTTTTAAAATCTTTTTACTAATAAATTCAAATATAATTAACTATTTTCTTTATTTAAATTAGGTTAAGACAAAAATCTTTTTTTATTTATAAAAACAAAACATAATTCATTTTGTTTACATTTTGCATCCTTATACATTTATTCATTTTTATACTTGGTATTTATTTTATTCCTTGTATATTTTGTACCAATTCAAAATGGTTGTAATAGACTAATTAGGTTTAAATTCTTGCAACCCCCATTTACAAATTGTATACCCCCCTCCCCACAAATGTTGTAATAGCGTAGTAACTTTAAATTTCGCAATTTATCGCTTTTATATACAATGCTAGTAATTAGGGTTTGTATGGAAAGACTAAAATCAATACTTAGAAAAACCTTAATTCAAGACAAAAACAAGCATGAAAACAACACACTTGCATACAAGCACTCCTAGGGTTATTCCACTTGGTTGCCTTATACAAAATGGCCATATTACGCATGTGAGGTATCTTAGCAAAAACAAGCAAAAATACAAGATCATAGTCCCTCGATGACGCTATCTAAGTTGCCTTTCAAAATGATCTTAGTCCCTAAAGAAAAATGCTAAGAAACCTTGCAACATTTATAATCATGGTTATACGATGACCCGCGCCCGTCCGATTTATATCTAAAGATAGGGTTGCTTACCAAATCAATGGTAAGACAACAATGTCAAAGGAAAAGAAAATGAACAAGAAGGACATTTGAGTAGGTATATTGCTCCTAATTACTTGCTCCATTTCAAAACAAACATCCTTTCTATTTTTAAAACAAACACCTACACATTTTAAAACATCTTACAAACTTGAAAACCTTTTCAAAAGATCAATATCTTTGTATACATTCTTACGAACGAGAATCATTACAAAGATTGCCTAAACAATGACCTCTTTACAAAATACTTTCAAAAACCACACAAAGCATATTTTCAAACAAAAGCAAGTGATATAGAAAGTAACTAAGAGCCCATGGAAAACCATGTATGAAAATGGTGATAATACCTTCCCTTTTCATAATCTACCCCCCGAACTCAAGAAATAATCTCAAAGGTCTTTCCCGTGCTTTTTCACCTTTCCTTTTGGATAAAAGAAAAGTCGGTGGCGACTCTTGCTAACCGCAATATTTGCAATCAAACACAAAACCTTCAAGTCAGTTCTCCCACCGTATCATAGAACTGGCGACTCTGCTGGGGAATGTCTTAAAAGTGGGGTTACCTTAGGGTTAGATCACATTTACTTGCTTACATTGTTTGATTTGTTTTGCTTTACATTATGGTTCTTTGTTTGGGTTTGAATCCTCTACCCGGATTTGGGATACATTATAGGTAAGTAGCAATACATTATGGAAACTGTGCGGGGTATACCGACATGGTCTAAGCAATAGCTACGTTAGTGTGACATATTTGTGGATACCGGTAGCCTTTGAGTTGATCAAAGAGAATACGGGGCCGCTGAGTGATGTCATAAAGCACTAATGAACTTCTAGAACCTTTACTTGACCAACTTGGCCATTTAGGATGTAGTGAGATGACCGTCTTTGGTGTAGTCCGAAGTTGGTAGATACTCGATACTACACTCATTGAGGTTTGGTTTCTTGGGATATTTCGGTCGCCATTAAAGAGGCTTGTGCTGAAACAATGATCAAGGAAACAAAACAGTGATATTGAGCTCCTTAGAACCCGGTTACTATTACTAGGACAGGTTTGAGCCAACTAAACTTCAAGAGGGTACTTACCTATAAAACTCCATGCAAGCCTAAACCTAGGGATTTGTTTGCTTTGTATATGCATACTTGTACATAACATCATGAACATCATGAACATCATATACATTCACTAACCATTTCAAGGATTTTTGGGATTCATCTTTGTTCTTGTTTTGTAGGATATGGATTCACTTCGCAGGAAAACTATTCAAGTCAATCTTGTATGGATCTCTCCACAACTTACGGAGCTAGCTTCAAGGATTTCTGAAAACTCTCCATTCACCGAGAGACATGGTCGCCTACTCAACTTGGTCACCTCCAACACAAATGAGGACATGATGAAAATGCTCTTTCAGTTCTTTGATCCTTTACACCATTGCTTCATATTTCCTGACTATCAGCTTGTGCCTACTTTGGAAGAATTCTCCTGTGATACGGTGGGAGAAGTGACTAGATGTTTTGCATTTCGTTCGCACTTGTGCGGCTAGCAAGAGTCGCCACCGACTTTTCTTTTATCAAAAAGGAAAAGTAAAAAAGCATAGGAAATACCTTTCGAGATTTTCTCGGGTTCGGGGGGTAGATTATGAAAAGGGAAGGTATTAGAACCCTTTTCATCCATGGTTTTCCATGGGCTCTTAGTTACTCGTTTAGATCACTTTCTTTCGTTTGATTGTGTGCTTGTGGTGTGGGCTTTGAAAGTATTTTGGAAAATCTCTTTGTAATGGTTCTCGTCTCTATAAGAATGTATATAAAGTTTTGTTTCAAAAAGTGGTTCAAAGATGTGTTTATGAATCGTGTTTCGAAAAGTGTTTTGAAAAGAGGTTTTGCAATGGTTCTCGTCTCTATAAGAACGTATACAAAACGTTTTATCTTTTTGAAAATATTTTGAAATGAGAGTGTAAGTGTAAAGAGTTTTTGTCATGAGCAAGCGAGTAACTAAGAGAGAATCTATCTACTCGAAAGGTCTTAAATTGTTCTTTTCTTGTTCCTTTTAATGGTGTTATCTTACCATTGATTTGGTAAGAAGCCCCACCACTGGATGTGAAGGGACAGGCGCAGGTCAATTTTATAATCATTGAAGGCAACTTGTGAGACGCTTTAGCAATTTTTGTAAGGGACGAGATCGTTTTAATTGAAGGCAACATTGAGGGTCATCGAGGGACTATGATCTTTGTTTATTGAAGGGTCATTGCTAAAGTGTCTCACATTCGAGGGACATGATTGTATTTCCGAGGCAACGAGCGAGGTTACCCTAGAGGTGCGCGTGTGTGAAAGTGTGTTGGTTTCAAGTTATTTATTCTTTGATTAGGTCATCTAGCGATTGATTTTGAATCTTGCCATACATGCCTAGTTACTATACAGTATATGGAAAACAGTAAATTGCGGGAATTGAAATTCTACGCTATTACAAAGTGTTCGGGAATGGGGGTACAATTGTTACAAATGGGGATGAATCAAATGAGATAGCAAAATCCAAATAGCAAGCAATACAACCAAATCAAATGTTTGTGCGATTTAATATAACGTTATGACAATTTATGAAAATAATATCAACAAAGTATGAAATGAAATGTATTTACTTGAAAAGAGAAAAATAAAACCTATTCTAAAAAATTGATTAAATTAAAATATTTATTATTACTTTTTTGTATTCTTATTAATTATGTAAATAAATTTAAAGAAAGAAAACAAGGTAAGTTAATTCTTTTTTAATGTTTTATTAAATGTAAAAAAAAAATTTATAAAAATAAGTTCATATAAAAAAAAATGATAAAAATTAATCACTAAAACCTAAATTAATTTTTTAAAAAAAGTTTTAAGTTTTATTTAGCATTTTTCAAAACAAATTAAAAAAAGAAGAAATATGGGCTCAAGTGAGTTTAGGGGTGTTAGGCCCAAAGAAATATTGTTTTTTTTTTTTGCTGTAACTAAAAACAGACATGGGGAGGTGAACTAGCAAAACGTAAATGGGCTTAATGGAGTTTTTAAGGATGAGGCCCAAAGAAAAAGGTGTCATTGTTGTTAGCAAAACGAGCCAAAGGGTGGGTGTACCCAGAAAAACGCGTGGGCTTAAGGGGTTTGTAAGCGAAACAGGCCCAATGTTCTTTAAACTTAGTTTAGCTTCTGATTAAGGGGATGAAGTGAAATTAGGGTTTGAGAACCCTTTGCAATTCGTAGCGGCGCCGCTCTCATCTTCTTCATCTATCTCTGTTCCTCTCTACATCTCACTATGATTCGTGATTTTCTGAAAACCCTAAGTTCGGATTACCCTAAAAAAACAACGAAATCGGTTCGTCTGATCCTCCCTAACTCTCAGTCGCCGGAACTTCGCCTCTCTTGCCTCCCTAGCTTGGTTCCTAGTGGTTTTCTTGAAAAAAGGTTATGTTCTTTCTAGAAAAATTTACAAATTTCGTTTATTTTATTGTCTTATCATGTTTTGCTATTAATTAGGTTTTAACCTCTTAGATGCAGAAAGATGCGTTTATGAAAAATGATGAATGAGAGAAAATCGTACCTCTTGGAGATTCTTTCTGTGCAATAGAGAGGGGAAGGACGAGATTGAAGGTTGGGTTCCATGGTGGCCGGAGACGGGGGAGGAGATGAGGACAAACGAATCGCTTTTTTGGTAACTTCCTTATGTCTTCTTTGTTGAATGATAAGGATGTTGGTTGTTGGATTTTGTGGCTCGTTACTGTTTTATTTGATTATGGTTTTAGGCTTTTGGGATGATGTTACTGTGCTTTTGATTGTTGGAGTTTGTTGCAAGTCTTTGGTTATGGATTGTGACAGGTTTTGTTGATGGTGATTCTGTTACAGCTTTTTGGATATGTTTTTGGTTATGGATTTTTTTGACAGGCTTTTTATGTTTTTGTTGTTTTGGCCTTTTTCTGGTTTTGTGATTTAAATGTTGGTTTACAGTTTTTGGAGGTTTGATGGTGTTGAGATGGTTTGAGGTTTGGAGATTTGTGGTTTTGGATTTTGTTGATGTTTCAGCAGGTTTTGTTTGATGGTTTGAGGCCTTTGAAGGTTGTGGATTTGGTTCTTACTATTGGCTTTGTAACAGTTTTGAGGTGGTTGCTGTTTCTCTGGTTTTTTTATTTGTTGGTTTAACAGGTTTGATGAGCTTTTAGATGGTTGGTGATTTTCTGAGTTTTTTTGACTTGTTGATAGTTTTTGAGGTTTGATGTTGTTGGAATTTGGTCTTGTGGATTTGTTACTGTTTTGTTGATGAACAGGTTGCAGGTTAGGTTGATGGTGTTGAAATGGTTTGACAGTTTGGTTTTGAATGTTTGACAGTATTTTTGAAGGTTGTTGATTTTGTTGACAGTTTGAAGGTTTGTTTTGGTTATGGTTCAGATTTGGGTTTGACAGTTTTGTGGAGGTTTTAGGTTATACAGGTTTTGAGGGTTGGAGACTTGTTTTCAGTTTTTTTGAGTTTGATAAAATGTTTTTCTATATCCCCCCTTTTGCTTCATCATTTTGTTTACTGTTATATTGGTGTTGCTTTGGTTGAATTCTTATTCAAAATGGTAGGAAAACCATCAAATTTTGAATACTTTGGCATATTGTTCTTATGCTCCTTTTGTTGCAGTTTTTGTTTTCTAGCAACTTCTATGCAATTGTGACAGTCAAGGCAGCAGGGTTGTGCATCCCTAGGTGACTTCTTTCCTCTCTTCTCTCTTAATGACACTAAGAGTCAATTGCTCTTTTTCCTTTTTCTGAAAAGTTTGCAATAAAATGGAAAATGATGAATTGGCTTATTGAACAAGCCTCTTGCTTGTTTGACTTAGCTTATTATATTGCCATATTTTCTTTTTTTGATGTTGTCTACTGCTATGTTGCTGCCTCATTTTTTGTTGTTTGCATTTTGTCTAATTTTGTGCTGCTGTTTGGGCATTCTGTTTGCACATTTTACTTGTTTGGACAACTTTGCTAATGCTGTTGTTTGTTGCCTAGCTTGCGCAGCTTGCTTGCATTCAGTTTGTATTATTTTTTTTGTTTGGATAAATTTTCTTGCCTTTGGATAGTTTTGTAGCATTTCTTGGACAGTTTTGTAACATTTGCTTGTTTGGACAACTTGCTTGCATTTCTTATTTCTTCTTTTTGTGAACCAAGAAGAATAATCTTCTTGTGATTTGTAAAATAGAGAAAATAAATTGTGATGAATTAAAAATGGCTTTCTGATTCCAAATTGCAAACTTTAATGATGAATAACACCTTTTCTTTTGAAAATTCTTGCTCATGCCCAAATAGTTTTATACTAATCACATTTCCTTTCTTTTATTTTCATGTGAGCACAATTGGATGGTGGAAAAGCAGGGGAAGCAAGAGACTATGTGGCAAGCATGGAATCAAAGGAACTTCAGTCAACCTTAGGCATATATCCATTTAGATTTTCTTTGTAATTTAGAGAGAAACATTCTTGTATTGTATCCAACAATTGTACTAATTCATCTTTTAAATACAGTAAGTTGTAAAACCTAAAGTATTTAAATAATAAATTGTTTTGTAACAACTTTTGAAATAAATGGAGAAAGTCTTATGAGATATTCTGGTGTTACTTGAAATCTTTGATCAACAATAACTTGTAATTTTCTCTTTGCATCCTATTTGATTTTTGAATGCCCAATCAAGACAATTGAAACAAAACGCTCCAATCTGATAACTTAAATTCCAATAATCCTGTAATCTTGCAACTGCATTCCAATCAAACACGCATTGTGTATTCCATTTCTTAACCAAGCAAATGTTTTAAAAGACGCAAATCATCTGGTTAACTTGGATCAAAATCATGGTCGTCCTTAATGACAGTCTTAAGTTCCATCTCTTGTCCCAAACAACCATGTTCTGAGAACAAACACTGTCTTTTCAGTAAACTTGAGAAAGCATAAAGACTTGTGAAAACCAATTGAATTTCTGAGAACTCAATTCCTTCTGAGGAATGCAAGAAAAACCCTAATTGTTGGTTTACTGCCACTGAAGAGAATTTGTCTGGTCGATTTCTGAGCCAACTTGAATATCTGAGAAAACCTAGGGTTGTGTTTTCTATGAAAATGGGAGAGAAAATTTTGGGGTACAACAGCTTCCCCTGTTCAATCTTCTTGAACCTAAAGAGTTAGATCGGCGAGTTTTGCCATTCATGACTCGAAGGTAAAAGATGATTGGACACTAGAGTGCCCATAAATTTGCACTCGGCAAAGGTGTAGCTGAGGGAATGGGCTTAAAGATGCCATTTGGAGAGGTGTTAGAATCTTGTTAGAGATGGGCTTGTAGATTCCATCTAAGAATGTTTATTGTAAATCAAAAGAATAAGCATCAAAATGGTGTCCATATACGGAACGTATCTGAGCTGTATCTGTAGGATGAACCTGAATAAGCGACAGAATGACTTCCGTGTCTGGAGCATATCAGTACTGTATCTGAAATTTTTGATCTGAATGAGTGACAGAATGACTTCCGTGTCTGGAGTGTATTTGTATTGTATCTTGAAATTGAAATCTGAATAAGCGACATAATGGCTTCCGTGTCTGGAGCATATCTGTACTGTATCTGAAATTAAGTCTGAATGAGTGACAGACTGACTTCCGTGTATGGAGTGTATCTGTACTGTATCTTGAAATTGAAATCTGAATAAGCGATAGAATGGCTTCCGTGTCTGGAGCGTATCTGTATTGTATCTGAAATTAAGTCTGAATGAGTAACAGAATGACTTCCGTGTCTAGAGTGTATTTGAACTCTATCTTGAAATTAAGTCTGAATGAGTAACAGAATGACTTCCGTGTCTGGAGTGTATCTGTACTGTATCTGAATTTTTTTGAATATTTGTTAAAGATAGCTGTTAATCTTATCTTGAAAATGGTAAAATGTTATCTGAAACACAAAGTTATGTTGCATGAAATGTATGATGCAATAAATGTGTTTTATCCATGTTTATGATATATGAATGTAATGTATGCGCATGTAAGCTGATTTGTTGTATTGCTGAGGAAAATAAATCCTTGACTGCTGCCAGGGAAAATAAATCCTTGACTGCTGTCAGGGAAAATAAATCCTTGACTACTGAGGATTCTGTTGTGAGAGTAATGCCAAATACTTCTTGAGGAATATGCTTGGGGAATCCAGAGAATTTTAATGACTTCTACTGGGGATTATTGACGGGAGTCTTTGTTCTGTCGAGAAGCAATAAAAACTTTGTGGGGAAAAAGTTTATTCCTGTAGTGAAAACTCTATGGGGAAAAGCTTAATTCTGCTGGGGAGTTCAGGAGTTTGGGTTGTATGCCAATCTACTGGGGAGTTACCCTAGGTTGGGGAGAAACAGAAGTTAACTGTTATCTGGTTGATTTTCAAGCTTCAAGACAACTTGCTGGGGAAACCTGGAGAAACTGGATGATTTCTGTTGTGGGTTGATAGTTTGAAGTTTCGGCTCCACTGGGGATTGGTAGTTGGTAATCTTAGCTCCGCTGGGGATATGTAGTTCAAAGTTTTGGCTCCGCTGGGGATTTGTAGTTCAAAGTTTTGGCTCCGCTGGGGATTTGTATGAAGTGCTGTAGAGATTGCTCGTGGAATAGCCTAAAGATGTTTTCCTAATCTTTCTACCTGTCAGTAATTGTTCTTTTTCATCCTATTCATTTGTAAACAATAATTATGTTCAAATGCATATGTTCATTAATGAATCATTGGATGTTTTTGCAAATAAAAACACAAGTGTAAAGAAAAAGGAAAATAGTTTTCTGTACTTTGAAAGAGATATCTTTGTATTTACTTTGGATAAGTATTTTGTACAAAGGAGACAGACATCCTAGTAAGAGGATGGTGACATAAATAAGAAAAATTTACAAAGAAAGATAGCTATGTGCAAAAAAATCCCATGGGGTTCCCATTCTGCTATAGCCTTCGTATCTCCGGATATCTTGTCCATTCGTTGCTTCGTCCGAAGATGATTGGATTGATCAGAAGCTCCGAGTTTGTCTGTGAAGAGATTGTCTTTAAAGTGATCCGACGAGACATAGTCATACGTTTTAATTCCCTAATTTTTGCCTGGACCGCCCTTTCTGGTTTTCAGTCCACCGGTGTTGTACCCCAAAATTTGTCCTCCCTTTTTCACAAGAAATCACAACTTCGGGATTTTCCCTGATTTTTTCAGATTGGCTCAAGAATCGGTCAAACAGACTTTTCTTTATCATTCAATCCAAAATTACGGTTTCCATTGATTTTGAATCAGTCAAACAGATTTTTCTTATCAGTCTATCCAGAATTAGGGTTTCTATTGATTTTATTGAGTTTGGCTCAGGAATTGATCAAGCAGACTTTTCTTTGACGGCAAATCTGGAATTAGGGTTTTTCACTCGTATTTCTCAGAAGAATTTGAATCCACAGTATTTCAAATTGATTGTTACATTGTTTTTACGCTTGTTCAAGATTGTTGTTTGTTTCTCAAAACCTAAACATCTGGGATAGGAGCTGAGGCTTTTGATTGAAAGTTTGAAGCATTGGTTTGATCAGTGAAGCGAAAGGTGTATGGATGTTTGTTTGTTTAAACTGTACAAAGCATATGATTAGTTGGAATGCTGGGCGTATTGTGGTTAATGCAAGGTTGCGAGACTGCAAAGTTTGTTGATTGTTTATTTTATCTGAGTTAAAATTATTGGGATGCATTTCCAGTTATTTTAATTCAAGAGATTTAAATAATTAAATAGACAGTGCAGAAGAAATAAGGAAATATCTAACAAAGACTTTTTATTTATTTTAAATGTTGTTACAAATGTTATTCGAATACTGTAAATTTATTTACAGTGTTTACAATAATATTTATTACAATAAATGAAAAGAAAATAAATCTAAAGTCTAAGTTCTCTTGAAGTCTTCTACTGCTTCTTCCATTATCCAACTGGTATTTACCTACAAAGACAGAAAAAGAAATCAGTGCAGTTAAATTGAAAAGCAGTTTTAAGCAGATAAATAAAAGATCATCATTAAAGCTTGTTGGCCGGAATCAGATTGTTTTTTGGTTTCATCATGTTTTACTCGTCCTCTTTGCAAATCACAAGAAGATTTCTCTTCTTGGTTCACAAAGAGGAAAGTAAAATAATTCGCAAAGCATACAATCATTTAAATGCAAAGATACAAGGCACAAGGTTACACACAAAGAAGGCACAAGGCTGCACAATGTCAAACTGAACAACAAATTGCATTAGTCAACCAAAAGAAAACCAAGTTGCATAAAAGAAAACTAAGTACACAAGGTTGTCCAAACCAAGTACACAAAACTGTCAACCAAGCACACAAGTTGTCAAAAAAAACTGTCAATGCAGAAAATATGAAAAATGCAGAGATAAACCAAGATACAAGCAAGCAAGCTTGTCAAAACTTTTCATCACATTCTGGCCAAAACAAGCTTTTCAGATTAAAAACATATTAAGCAATTTAAAATGCTTTTTATGGAGAGAGAAAGAGAGAATGATAAGAAGGTTTTGCAGTTTGGCAGGCTGTATAAAAGCAGTGAAAAAGAAAATAAATATAACAACATAGCAGTCCAGGGGAGCCCACAGAAGCTCAACAAGAAAACCTGCTATCAAAGCAGAAAAATGCAGAGAGATATGATGGAACCTGTAAAACAAGGGTTTTAGTTCAAGAGGCAAAGCAAAAGGACTGCAAGTTACAAGCCTGCCTTCAGAACTGCAAGTTACAAGCCTACTTTCAAAAAAAACAAATGGGCAAGCCTGTTTCAAAATATATATGCTGCAAACCAATACAAAACAGGGGAGAGACACAAACTGCAACTGCAAGCAAACCAAAAGCAAGACAACTTGCTTTCAACAAAGCCTTCAAACCTGTTATAACCTGCATAACCAATTCAAACTTGCCCATATACTGCAAGTAGAAAACCTGCCTCAAAAACGATTCAAACAGACCTTCAACAAGAAAACTAACAGAAGCAAGCTTGTTTCAAAACCTGCAAAAAGTCAGAAACCATCCAAGCCTACTCAAACTCAGAAAGCAAGCTAATAACAAAACTTTCCTTCCCAAAACTCAAAACACATCCTGCTTGCATAGCCTGCAAATTTGCTTGTAAACACAAGCACCACGAAATAGCAGAACTTGCCTTCAACAAGCAAACAAACCTATTCAAACCTGCCAAAAAGATCACCAAAAACCAAAAACCTGCTTCCAACAAGAAGCCTGAAGCCTGCCTTCCCAAAAAACTTACCAAAGTAAAACTTACAGCCTGCATATCAAACTCAAATCCAAGCTAATAATAGGCCTTTTTTCATAATATACATTCCTCACCAACAAGTTTCAACATCAACATGAAGAAAACAACAAACAGAAATTCTCAGTACAGTTAAAGTTCATCAAAAGTCATCATTGACAAAGAGAAAGAGGAAGAGTGTAGAAGCAAAACAAAAATCCAAACGACATAGTTTTCAGAAAACATTCATCATCAAACATCCATGAAAATCCAAAATAACCTTTTTCAGAATTAATCATCATCAACAAATCATAAGCCAAATCAACAAACAAAGATCAAATCTCAAGAAGATCATCATTGATATCAAAAGCCATCACTAACATAGCAGATAAGAAAAAGAGAAAACTCAGAAGCAAGTGTTTTCAGAGTATACGTCATCATCAAACGATTCAAAGAGAAAGATATAGAAATACCCAAAGTAAGCAAGCAGCGTCATCACGCTCCTCCCTCCGCCTTGGCCGCCTGAGAGCACCACCAGTCCCGTGTTCCCCTCTCTCCTTCAGTTTACAGAACAAATCACCAAAGGTATGGTTTATTCCCTCAAACTATCACTGTACCTCACACAAACATAAATATCAAAGATCAAAGATTTGCAAACAATAAAACATGCAAGAATTAAACATGCACGAACTTAAACTGTAAATAAAACGCGTACCCTTTCGAATCTCCGCCCTGTATAGTCGCGGAGAGAGGAAGATGGAGGTAATACTCTGGTAATCCTAAGGCGAGGGGAGAGTACATCAGTTGCTCTTGGTGTTTGAGAACGATGAAGAGGATGAAGGCGAGAGGAGAAGGGCGCCGCTGTACAAAACAGCAAACCTAATTCTGGAAACATGAAAAACAAACCCTAAAAATTTGTTAAATAATGCAATTGGGCCTTCGCCCCATGAACTAAACTAAAGCCCAACACATTCCAGCGCCCACCCCCCCTTTGTTCTTCATTTTCTGATTTTTTTTAAGCGGCTCTTTTTCTTATTTCCCTTGGGCCAGAGCATACTGTTGTACCCCAAAATTTGCCCTCCCATATGCTTCAAAGTTTTGACAAGCATCATCTCAATTTGCTCAAGTCTACTCAAGGGTTGCACAGTCAAACCATCCTCCTAAGCCAGTCAAAATTAGGGTTTTGGTTCCTGCAAGGAAGTTGAGGTTTTCAAGGGCTCAATCAAGTCCCATATGCTCATATACATTGTCAAGCACCTACATGTCAAGTTTCAAGGCTCACAGCATCAAGTTGCACAGTCAAAAGCCCTAATTGCCTCACAATCAACTGTAGGGGCAAAATGGTCATTTGGCAGTCAAAAGTCAGAATTTTTGGTCAACATCTTATTTTGAGGCCACAATCATCATTTGATCAAGTCTTGATCATGATTCTACAAGCATGGCTCAAAAATCATCAAGATGCAAAAGTTTCCATTTTTGGACAGTTGAAAAAGTCAATTGTAACTTGACCAAGGCATAACTTTTTCATGGTTCATCAGAAAAATCCCATCCAATGCTCATTTTTAAGGGGATGACATTTCCTACAACTCATCTTCACATTCCAAGTCCAAGAAATGCTCTCACAAAAAGTTATCAATTTCAACATTATAGGTCATTTTCAAAAGTCAACAAAAAGGCATTTTAAGTCAAAGACCATAACTTGAGATTGGTAAATCTAAATTAAATGGGACCAAAGGCATTGGTTAGAGGACTTCAAAACCTTTCCAAAATGTCCAAGAACATGTTCATATGATCAAAAGTGAGCAAGATATGCATTGGAGAAGTTGGGAAATTTTTGTGAAATGGAAAAAGTCAACTATCCTTGAAACTTCAATTTTTGACAAAAGGGCCCACTTTCTTCCACTTGATTCAGCCTTGTCATGCCACCCACGTGTCCCATGACCAATTACAATACCAAACATTTATTTTTTTCATTTTTATTTAATTTTTATGGATTTAATTCATTTTAATCCACAATAATTCAAATAAAATCAAAAAAATGAATTAAATGGTATCTTTGAGTTTTGAATGGCTTTCATGTGTCATGAACAACCTACCAATTTCGTGCTAGGGCCATTTATGCATAAAATTCAAATTTTGAACCAAGCTTGGAAAGTCTTTAATGGTGGTTAAGCAAGAATCCAAAAACTTAAATGCAATGGATCATTGACTCTTTATGTGACTTATTCTCATTCACACATACATATGCAAATGTTCCATACCTCAAGCACGACCTAGAACTCATTGAAACGGCCAAACCAAATTCCAAAAACTTGAAGAAAAGTTGAAAACTGAAATCAATCTTCCAGTACAATTCAAACACTTTTCTTGATTCCAACACATTGCTGGACCTTCCAGGAGCCTATTGCGATCAAAAACGAGCTCTAACACTCAAGGAATCATTCACTTCAGTCACACGGTTTGTCTAACTTTGTCAAATTCGAAACTCATAATTCTTGCATATTTAACATGATATAATTGTTGTTTTGTATTACTAACGCTCTTCTGAAGCTAATGGTATAAGGCAATTGCATTTTGGAGCCCTGAATCACAAACCACCATGGATGATTTTTAGGTTTTCAAAGCTTTCGAATTGGGGGTTTCTCATATAGGAAAAATTAGGCTTGGAGAGACCCATGGTTGAAATCAGGAGATCAGCACGAACACATCTCAACCCTCGCGCCTTTTTTATATTACGTATAGAGCTAATCGCTATTTTTTGCAGTTTCACTTTGTGGGGGTTTAAAACCCCCGCTAATTGTTTTCTTTTTACAGGCATTCAGTGAAGAAGATGAGACGTGGAAGAGCCTGATTGACTTGTTCAAAAATGCGCGCTACTTTTTTCTTTTTTCAGCATATAACGTGTTTACTCTATATTATATTTGTTTCTCATCTTATTTACAAACGCGCATAAGTAATCTAGTGGTACAGGTGCTGGCAAATGATCACTGGGACCTGGGTTCGATTCCCAGGTCCCCCAAAGGCTTGTTAATTTTTTTCCAACATGTTCCTATGCAGTCTTCCAAATAACCAACACCATATGCCCTCATGCATCAACGTGCCATGTGTCCAGTCCCACAGATCTGAAGGCCAAGGAATGAAGGAACACCATGCTCATGAGTCAACGCATCTCCAGGCAGTCTCAAAGGTCAAACAAGGTTGGCTTCTTGATGGGCTCAGATTTCCAATACACCCTCAATTCTGGCCCAACACCCCTATGGTTCTATTTTTATTTCCTTTTGTTTTCTTTTCCTTTTTTTTTTATTTTCTTTTAACTAATTTTTAATTATTATCATTATTGTTAATTAACCTAACAAACTAATTTTTTCCATAAAATTCAAAAAAACAAAAAAAAAACATTTTATTATTTATTAACTTATTTTGTAAATAATTGTAAATTAAATTAAATTAGTTTATTTAGTTAACTTTAATACCTTTTTACAATAAATAAAATAATTTCGACTTAGGCTTTTCTTTTAACATTTTTAATCCTTTTTTTTATTAAAACATAAAAACACAAAAATATCATTTTCTCAATTAATTAATTAATTAGTTATTAGTTTCAATTCCATTAATTACAAAAAAGGACAAAAATTTAATTCTTATTCAAAAAAGGGTCAAAACCCTTAGGACGTTCCCGATTTAATTCTTTCGCGCATTATCCTTATTTTGATTATTTATGTAACTGTTTCCGGATATGTAATAGTAATTAGGTTTGTCTCTTTATTTACTATTTCTCGCACTTTATTTCCAAACGGGTTTTGTTTTTGGCGATGTATAGACCCGCGCCTTGTAATAGCTAGATTTACATTTCTGCAATTTACTTTCCGCACCCCTAACTGCTAATATGCCTGCAAGAATGTATGTAAATAAAACCAATCCGTAGCTCATAAAAAACATGAACGAAGACAATTAACTGAAAAACAACACACAAAGCACATGCCACTTCTAGGGTACGCCTCACTGGTTGCCTCGAATGTGGTCATCAAGTATAGGGTGTCTTAGAGGTCGCCCTTCTGTCCAAAAGATCCAGTTGCCTCGAAACGGTTGCCTCGGATAAAAGGATCAAGGACATTAGGGTTACTTCTAAGGTGTCCTACCATTGCTTCGGTGACCACACATTGTCCCGATAATCGAATTGACCCGAATACTTCCAACGATGGTGCTACCTACCTCTCAATGGTGGGATAGCACTATCTAAAGGACTCTTACACAGCTTAATTCCTTAGAGTAGGTAGATTCTCATAGGTACTTGCTCTTTCAAACAAACAAAACAACTTTTCACACCCTACACTTTCTAAAAGTTTTCAAACAAATTTTTCATACACTCTTGAGGACTGATACAAGAGTTACTTAGAAATTTTTCCAACGAAACTTTTTTCAAAACCCACACACACTTGAAAAGCAAACAAATTTTGAAAACATAAGAGCAAGTACCTAAGAGCTCGTGGATAACCACGGATAGAAAGGGTGCTAACACCTTCCCTTTCTATAAATCTACCTCCCGAACCGAGAAACATTCTCAAAGAAGGAATTTTGCTGTGCTTTTGTCCTTTCCATGTTGGAGAACATAAAAGACGGTGGCGACTCTTGCTTACTGCGACATTTCGCGAAACCAGCTTAAAAAACAGTCAGTTCTATTTCCACCGATCACAGAACTGGAGACTCTGCTGGGGACTTATAAAAGTGAGGTGTACCTTAGGATTAGATCATACTTATGTTTTCAATTGCTTTGCTTTGATTGCTTTATATTTGTGGGCTTTGCATCGGAGTTTCATAGATCCTAACCCGGATCTGGGGATACCCTTTTAGGTAGCATAAGCTGTGAGGGACCTGTCCGGCGTAGACCGACACGGGTGAAACAGTGGCTACGTTGGTGTGGCACCTTGGTTTGTACCGATATCCCTTGTGTTGCAACGAGGAGAATATGGGTCTTCTGAGGAGTCATTAAGCACCAACCGACCTTAGAACCCTAATGTGACCCAACTTGGCCATAGAACAGTAGTAGTATGCTACACCCATTGAGGCTAAACTCTCGCGATGGTTCTGGCCGCAAGAAAAGATTGCGACGCTAGAGTTATGACCGATTGAGGGTAGTCAGTGATATTGGGATCCTCTAGAACCCGGTTACTTTTGATAGGACAGGTCTTAACCAACGAAACTGAAAGAGGGTAGTACCCAAACTTCATGCTGGCCTGAACTCTAAGGGCTGACTTGTGTGACTTGTGTGCCTTCAAACTTGACTACTTGCATGCTTGTTATCTAACACTTGAGTTTCTTGCAGGTTTTTGTTTACAGTCCTTAATCTGGACTCATAACAGGGTTTACCTACATTACTCCATGCATAGCATAACATCATACCATTACATACATCCTACATAAGGACTAATCCATTTCAAGGATCTCAAGGGTCTGTGATGCAGGTCATGATGAACCAACCGTCTAGCAAGGGGCAAAGAGGATTTATTTTCCTCTAGCCAAGGTTAATGACTTGAGTCAAGGGCTATGACCCACTCGATATGGTAAGCCTTGACTCTTGAAAAAGGACCCTCAACAACGAGAAGTTCCTTCAATCAAGCAACTGGATTCAAATTCTAACAATTTTCTTGTTTGCCCCGCGAGATCCTTGAAAACATTGCATGCATCCATACATGTCATTGCATCACAGGTACCCTTTCTACAGGTCACTTACCTTCTTCGCTGTTTATTTCAGCAATGGCTTCCCAACAAGATAACCAGGGTCTTCATGCTCAAGAGACTCAGTTCAGGGAGATCTTCCTAAGCCTATCCAAGGGGCAGGAAGAGTTGAGAACACTCCTCATGGGGAATTTGGCCAAGAAAAGTCCCGAAGATGATAAGGGCGAACGACTGAAACGTCTGCAAGCTGAGGTAGATACAATGAGAACCCAGATGTTGGGGCAAATGGCTCTCATCCAAGGCTTAGCTCGGGAGCAAGAAGAGTTAAGGACCATGATCAGCCAGCTTCATCAAGACAGATACAACATGAAGCAACCAGTCCAAATCAGGGACCAAGTCATTGATCAGCTTCCAAGAGGACAAGAGTCTGGTATGGTGAAGAATAGACCTCTCTAAATTGCTACCACTTCACAGGTCCAACCACAACTTCGCCCAGAGCAACGGGTTGATCAGAGTAAGCCAAACAAGCCTAAGAGGCAGTTCACCCAGCTCAACGTGTCGTTGTTTCAAGCTTTACAACACCTGTTGAGATTGAATCTGACTACACTAAGGGCTCCTCCCCGGAATCCCAACATCTCTGCTCCTAACTATCATCCCAACAAAAGATGTGCATACCACTCTGATAGTCCTGGACATGACACTGCCGACTGTTGGGCTCTGAAGAACAAGGTCCAGGACCTGATTAATGAAGGAGCAATGGATTTCACCCAAGGGGGTCAGGTTGAGTTCTCCTACCATCCCTGCAGGATTCACCATTTAAAGTGACAAGTCCTGAGACGAGAAGACTTTTTGTCCATTAGAATTTTCAAGTTGTAATTTTCTTTTGATTGTTCAAACAATTATTGTCATAGCAAACTTTATTACTTTATCAATGCATCGCATATGTCTGTTGAATCAATATATTCGCATTCGCTATATTCAAAATTGCTTTCATTTTTTGTGATGTTCAACGCTCAATTAATAATTCTAAGCCTCTTGAGGGAGGATGACGAAAACGATACCATAATCTACAGTATGCTTTTGAACAGACCCCGCTGATGAGGTATAGGCATTGTTTCGATTCCTAAACACCGGAGTTATAAGGAAGATAATCCCTCATCAACCCCTTTGAGCCAAAGAAGTAGGAGTTTTTCTTTTCGAGAATTAAAACCCTTAATCATAACCTAGGGCAGGGTAGTTCCCTCAGCTAATCCAAGTGCACAGCAAATGACATCAAAGGAAGTCCTTTTGAAACAAAAGACAGTGATGGTTCTGAATAATCATAAGGACAGGCAGTCGTTATCTTTCAAAAATAAAAGCCCAATAAGTCAAAACCTATGAAGGAGACTTACAAAAACTGGGACATCCCGCTGACTGTAATCACAAAAGAAACAGTTCAGGCAAAAAACAGGGATAATAAAATCAAAAAAGAAAGAGATTCTACAAACCCTCAACCAAAAAGAAATGACTGCCTATTCAAAATAAATTGTCAACATCTGAACCATCACCGGAATATCAGAGCAAAGACTCAAACAAGGTCTAACGCATGATTGGCTGAGTTTAGGTTGGAAGAACATCACGAAGAACGGGTGGGTACAAATAAATTTTGAGCCTCTATCCTTTGTTTCTTAAACCGTGAACCAGGCCACGTTATAACCCTTAAAAGTCCTAGCTGAAGCATGGGTTAGTTCGAAAGCACACTGGTACGAAAGGTATCCTGACTCCTTAAGGCTCGTTGTAAAATCTTGAGTTGACATCACATTTTACAAAATTTACTTGAAAACTTCATTTTTCAAAAACTTCAAGGCAGACATAAGCTTTGCATTATTAATATAACATTGTTTGCATACGACTATTTTGTTCGAACAACAGAGAAATTCGCGTGAAGAATATCTAATGAACAAAAGCACTTCCAATCAAGGGGCATGGCATGATCATCGTCCATCATCTGGGGCAGTTAAGTCAAGATTCGGAGAATCTTTCAAAAGGCCAATCAACATGGGGCAAATCTCTACCCGGATCACTTGGGGAATTAGACGATCAAACGAAGATTTTCTGGTAGTAGGGCAACGCAACACTACTGACAGGGGCACCTCCCTACATCCTGGGAGCACGGACATAGTCGAAAAAATACTACGCATAATCAAAGACCCGCTAGGTTGACACACCTAGGCAAAAATAAGGGCTTCCCAGCGAACCAAAAGGGTTCAGGCAAAAATAAGGGATGAAATAGAAAAATCTGTACACCCGGCAAGTCGAAAACCTGAAAAGGCGGCTTGGGCAAAAATGGGTATCCCGATGGACTGAAAACCCGAAAGGGAAGTCCAGGCAAAAGTTAGGGATCAAAAGCGTACGACTATGTCCCGGCGTCTCGTCACTTGCCTACCAGAAGAAGATTTGTCGATCGGCAGTTATCAAGCACCTCCACAAGGTATCTTCTTCTCCCACATCAGAAACAGGGGCAATAGTGAGTTTTCCAAGCGGTCTAGTTGCTCTGTCAACCAAGGTACCAAGGTAGGTTCGGCTGAAGAACATAACCCAGATACCTCCTATCCCCGCAGAGTAAGATAAGATTCAACAATACTCTCCCCCGAGCAGATTTGGTCTCCCATCAACCCCGAAAAGGCACAGTATCTCCAGCAAGTCAGCGTTACTCTCCCCAAGCAGAGTTAGTCTACTGTCAGCCTTAAGGAAGTTGGATATCCCCAGAAAATCTCAATATTCCCCAGTGGAGTATGCAGATATTCCTAAGCAAGCATCCCCGGCGGTCTTAATATAAGATTGTTCCCCCGGCGGAATACAAACACCCCCAGTGGAGCCACCTCCCCAGTACAGTCTCAAAAAGTCTCCCCAGGAGAGTTGAACCATCTCCCCAACAGATTTTGGAAGCTTATCCCCAGTAGATTCTGGAAGCTTATCCCCAGTAGATTCTGGAATCTTATCCCCAGTAGATTCTGGAAGCTTATCCCCTACAGAGTACGAACGCTCTCCCCGGCTTTATTCAAAAGGTTATTCTCCACCAGAGTTTATAACTAGGTTATCCTCAGCTAATTACCACGGAAGGATCATCCTCGGCCAAGTTCTTCCTATCCCCCAGCGGAGTTCATCAAATCCTCGCCAAAGCTTATCAACAGAATCCCCAGCGGAGTTATCGTTAAAATCACAGCACAACATCTCTTCCCACAGAGTATTTCCCCGCAGAGTAATATCTTCACCAAGTTTATTCCCCAACGGAGTCATCTTCTCCTACCGGTTTATTCTTGCAACCATCATCCCCAGCGGAAACGAAGAACTTTACTCTTCAACATCAGCCCAGGATTCAAGCTCCCGGCATTCGTCAAGGATTTATTTTCCTAGACGAAAATACATTCATAAACATTACATTATCATATACCATGACGCATGCATATACGCATCATAAACACACAATCTCATTTATTTTTTAGAACATCATGACATCATGCATTTCATACATCATGACATTGCATACAACTGACGTCTTGCCTTTTCAGGAAAAAGGTCAATCCAAAGATGATTACTATCAACTGTCCTAGTTCCAGATTCGATTCTTGTATCTAGCCAGGGCACGTCTGAAGAGTTTGAAGATTCGATACCTGTATCCAGCCAGGGCAAATCTGTAGACGACTAATTCCAGATTTGATTCCTGTATCCAGCCAGGGCACATCTGTAGACGACTAATTCCAGATTCGATTCCTGTATCTAGCCAGGGCACATCTGAAGAGTTTGAAGATTCGATTCCTGTATCCAGCCAGGGAACATCTATAGACGACTAATTCCAGATTCGATTCCTGTATCTAGCCAGGGCACGTATGAAGAGTTTGAAGATTCGATACCTGTATCCAGCCAGGGCAAATCTGTAAACGACTAATTCCAGATTCGATTCCTGTATCCAGCCAGGGCACATCTGTAGACGACTAATTCCATATTCGATTCCTGTATCTAGCTAGGGCACATCTGAAGAGTTTGAAGATTCGATTCCTGTATCCAACCAGGGCACATCTGTAGACGACTAATTCCAGATTCGATTCCTGTATCTAGCCAGGGCACGTCTGAAGAGTTTGAAGATTCGATACCTGTATCCAGCCAGGGAAAATATGTAGACGACTAATTCCAGATTCGATTCCTGTATCCAGCCAGGGCACATCTGTAGATGACTAATTCCAGATTCGATTCTTGTATCTAGCCAGGTCTGAAGAGTTTGAAGATTCGATTCCTGTATCCAGCCAGAGCACATCTGTAGACGACTAATTCCAGATTCGATTCCTATATCTAGCCAGGGCACGTCTGAAGAGTTTGAAGATTCGATACCTGTATCCAGCCAGGGCAAATCTGTAGACGACTAATTCCAGATTCGATTCCTGTATCTAGCCAGGGCACGTCTGAAGAGTTTGAAGATTCGATACCTGTATCCAGCCAGGGAAAATCTGTAGACAACTAATTCCAGATTTGATTCCTGTATCTAGCCAGGGCACGTCTGAAGAGTTTGAAGATTCGATACCTGTATCCAGCCAGGGCAAATCTGTAGACGACTAATTCCAGATTCGATTCCTGTATCCAGCCAGGGCATGTCTGCATGAGGAGTTTGCAGATCAACACCTGTAACAGGCCAGGAAACCATCTTCCTTTCTCAAGTACGCAAGTTCTCGCTAAGGAATCTCTTACGCGATCGACACCTTCCGATGGCATCTTTAAGCCCATCTCCACAACTATCCATTACACTTCCAAATGGCATCTATAAGCCCATTCCCGACAAGGTCCTGTCACATCCAGATGGCATCTATAAGCCCATCCCCCTATCCATCACAACTCCAAATGGCATATATAAGCCCATTCCCGACAAGGTTTTGTCACACTTCTAGATGGAATCTATAAGCCCATCCCCCTATCCACCATCTCTCTAAATGGAATCTGTAAGCCCATTCTGGCCATTACGCTGCTGATACTCTACTATGTGAGTGCAAATTTCTGGGCACTCTAGTGTTCAATCATCTTCCACCTTCGGATTACGAAAGGCACACAAGCCAATCTACATCCTCAGGTCTAAGAAGATTGAACAGGGGCAACTGTTGTACCCCAAAATTTGCCCTCCCATATGCTTCAAAGTTTTGACAAGTATCATCTCAATTTGCTCAAGTCTACTCAAGGGTTGCACAGTCACACCATCCTCCTAAGCCAGTCAAAATTAGGGTTTTGGTTCCTGCAAGGAAGTTGAGGTTTTCAAGGGCTCAATCAATTCCCATATGCTCATATACATTGTCAAGCACCTACATGTCAAGTTTCAAGGCTCACAGCATCAAGTTGCACAGTCAAAAGCCCTAATTGCCTCACAATCAACTGTAGGGGCAAAATGGTCATTTGGCAGTCAAAAGTCAGAATTTTTGGTCAACATCTTATTTTGAGGCCACAATCATCATTTGATCAAGTCTTGATCATGATTCTACAAGCATGGCTCAAAAATCATCAAGATGCAAAAGTTTCCATTTTTGGACAGCTGAAAAAGTCAATTGTAACTTGACCAAGGCATAACTTTTTCATGGTTCATCAGAAAAATCCCATCCAATGCTCATTTTGAAGGGGATGACATTTCCTACAACTCATCTTCACATTCCAAGTCCAAGAAATGCTCTCACAAAAAGTTATCAATTTCAACATTATAGGTCATTTTCAAAAGTCAACAAAAAGGCATTTTAAGTCAAAGACCATAACTTGATATTGGTAAATCAAAATGACATGGGACAAAAGGCATTGGTTAGAGGACTTCAAAACCTTTCCAAAATGTCAAAGAACATGTTCATATGATCAAAAGTGAGCAAGATATGCATTGGAGAAGTTGGGAAATTTTTGTGAAATGGCAAGAGTCAACTATCCTTGAAACTTCAATTTTTGACAAAAGGGCCTACTTTCTTACACTTGATTCAGCCTTTTCATTCCACCCACGTGTCCCATGACCAATTACAATACCAAACATTTATTTTTTTCATTTTTATTTAATTTTTATGGATTTAATTCATTTTAATCCACAATAATTCAAATAAAATCAAAAAAATGAATTAAATGGTATCTTTGAGTTTTGAATGGCTTTCATGTGTCATGAACAACCTACCAATTTCGTGCTAGGGCCATTTATGCATAAAATTCAAATTTTGAACCAAGCTTGGAAAGTCTTTAATGGTGGTTAAACAAGAATCCAAAAACTTAAATGCAATGGATCATTGACTCTTTATGTAACTTATTCTCATTCACACATACATATGAAAATGTTCCATACCTCAAGCACGACCTAGAACTCATTGAAACGGCCAAACCAAATTCCAAAAACTTGAAGAAAAGTTGAAAACTGAAAGCAATCTTCCAGTACAATTCAAACACTTTTCTTGATTCCAACACATTGCTGGACCTTCCAGGAGCCTATTGCGATCAAGAACGAGCTCTAACACTCAAGGAATCATTCACTTCAGTCACACGGTTTGTCTAACTTTGTCAAATTCGAAACTCATAATTCTTGCACATTTAACATGATATAATTGTTGTTTTGTATTGTTAACGCTCTTCTAAAGCTAATGGTATAAGGCAATTGCATTTTTGAGCCCTGAATCACAAACCACCATGGATGATTTTTAGGTTTTCAAAGCTTTCGAATTGGGGGTTTCTCATATAGGAAAAATTAGGCTTGGAAAGACCCATGGTTGAAATCAGGAGATCAGCACGAACACATCCCAACCCTCGCGCCTTTTTTATATTACGTATAAAGCTCATCGCTATTTTTTGCAGTTTCACTTTGTGGGGGTTTAAAACCCCCGCTAATTGTTTTCTTTTTACAGGCATTCAGTGAAGAAGATGAGACGTGGAAGAGCCTGATTGGCTTGTTCAAAAATGCGCGCTACTTTTTTTCTTTTTTCAGCATATAACGCGTTTACTCTATATTATATTTGTTTCTCATCTTATTTACAAACATGCATAAGTAATCTAGTGGTACAGGTGCTGGCAAATGATCACTGGGACCTGGGTTCGATTCCCAGGTCCCCCAAAGGCTTGTTAATTTTTTTTCCAACATGTTCCTATGCAGTCTTCCAAATAATCAACACCATATGCCCTCATGCATCAACGTGTCATGTGTCCAGTCCCACAGATCTGAAGGCCAAGGAATGAAGGAACACCATGCTCATGAGTCAACGCATCTCCAGGCAGTCTCAAAGGTCAAACAAGGCTGGCTTCTTGATGGGCTCAGATTGCCAATACACCCTCAATTCTGGCCCAACACCCCTATGGTTCTATTTTTATTTTCTTTTGTTTTCTTTTCCTTTTTTTTATTTTCTTTTAACTAATTTTTAATTATTATCATTATTGTTAATTAACCTAACAAACTAATTTTTTCCATAAAATTCAAAAAAACAAAAAAAAAACATTTTATTATTTATTAACTTATTTTGTAAATAATTGTAAATTAAATTAAATTAGTTTATTTAGTTAACTTTAATACCTTTTTACAATAAATAAAATAATTTTGACTTAGGCTTTTCTTTTAACATTTTTAATCCTTTTTTTTATTAAAACATAAAAACACAAAAATATCATTTTCTCAATTAATTAATTAATTAGTTATTAGTTTCAATTCAATTAATTACAAAAAAGGACAAAAATTTAATTCTTATTCAAAAAAGGGTCAAAACCCTTAGGACGTTCCCGATTTAATTCTTTCGCGCATTATCCTTATTTTGATTATTTATGTAACTGTTTCCGGATATGTAATAGTAATTAGGTTTGTCTCTTTATTTACTATTTCTCGCACTTTATTTCCAAACGGGTTTTGTTTTTGGCGATGTATAGACCCGCGCCTTGTAATAGCTAGATTTACATTTCTGCAATTTACTTTCCGCACCCCTAACTGCTAATATGCCTGCAAGAATGTATGTAAATAAAACCAATTCGTAGCTCACAAAAAACATGTACGAAGACAATTAACTGAAAAACAACACACAAAGCACATGCCATTTCTAGGGTACGCCTCACTGGTTGACTCGAATGTGGTCATCAAGTATAGGGTGTCTTAGAGGTCGCCCTTCTGTCCAAAAGATCCAGTTGCCTCGAAACGGTTGTCTCGGATAAAAGGATCTAGGACATTAGGGTTACTTCTAAGGTGTCCTACCATTGCTTCGGTGACCACACATTGTCCCGATAATCGAATTGATCCGAATACTTCCAACGATGGTGATACCTACCTCTCAATGGTGGGATAGCACTATCTAAAGGACTCTTACACATCTTAATTCCTTAGAGTAGGTAGATTCTCATAGGTACTTGCTCTTTCAAACAAACAAAACAACTTTTCACACCCTACACTTTCTAAAAGTTTTCAAACAAATTTTTCATACACTCTTGAGGACTGATACAAGAGTTACTTAGAAATTTTTCAAACGAAACTTTTTTCAAAACCCACACACACTTGAAAAGCAAACAAATTTTGAAAACATAAGAGCAAGTACCTAAGAGCCCGTGGATAACCACGGATAGAAAGGGTGCTAACACCTTCCCTTTCTATAAATCTACCTCCCGAACCGAGAAACATTCTCAAAGAAGGAATTTTGTTGTGCTTTTGTCCTTTCCATGTTGGAGAACATAAAAGACGGTGGCGACTCTTGCTTACCGCGACATTTCGCGAAACCAGCTTAAAAAACAGTCAGTTCTATTTCCACCGATCACACATACAAACTCAAAAGCCCATTTATCTTTTCTCTTTTAAATGTTTTAAAACCAATATTTTTTTTAACCTAATTCTTTTTGCTAAATAAAAATAATATATTAAATTTTTGTATAAAATATTCTTAATAGCTTTCTTAATATTTATTGCATTTAAAAGTATGTAATTAATAGATTTTTTTAATAATTTTTCTTTGTTTTAAAACTCTTTGTTTAATTAATCTTTTTATATAAAATTTCTAAAAACATTAGCAAAAATACAAGAAAATAATAATAAATACTTAATTTTCATTAGGTTAATATTTTATTTGATCATTTGTAAATAAATACACGCATCTCATATTTCTTTGACTTTCGTTATCATATACTTGATTATAACTTTACATTGAGAATGCGACAGTTCGATTTGGTTGTAACCCATAATATTTGGGACACTATTTTGATAAGATTCATCCCCATTTGTAAGTATTTGTACCCCATCCCCGGATACTTACTTGTAATAACTTAGACTTTAAATTCCCGCAATTTATCGCTTTCCATATACTGTATAGTGATTAGGGTTTGTATGCGAAGATTTAAAATCAATCGCTAGATGACCTAACACAAAGATAAATGCATCAAAATCAATACACAATTCACACTTGCACCTCTAGGGTAACCTCGCTTGTTGCCTCGGAAAATGCAATCATGTCCCTCGAGTATGAGACACTCTAGCAAATGTCCCTTCGATAAACAAAGGTCGTAGTCCCTCGATGACCCTCGATGTTGCCTTCGATAAAACGATCTTGTCCCTTACAAAATTTCTAGAGCGTCTCACAAGTTGCCTTCAATGATTGTATACATGACCCGCGCCTGTCCCGTTAAACATCCTAACGCAAGGTTGTTCACCAAATAACAATGGTGAAACAACACTGTCAAAAGGGTTAAAACATAAGAAAGATATTTGAGTAAAATAGGGTAGACAAACTCTTAGTTACTTGATTAAAAATCTTGCAAAACATCCTTGCCATTTTTCAAAACACACTCCACAACACAACTTCAAAACATTGAATTACCTTTTCAAAAAGACGCACACCTTTGTATATATTCAAACAAGAATCATTACAAAGGTTGCCTAGACAAGGCATCTTTTTCAAAACATTTTCAAAACCACACACACCAAGCACCATTTCAAACAATTGAAAAGCAAAGGCAAGTGATCTAAAACAAGTAACTAAGAGCCCATGGATAACCATGGATGAAAAGGGTGCTAGCACCTTCCCTTTTCATAATCTACCCCCCGAACCCGAGAAAACATCTCAAAGGTTTTTCCTGTGCTTTTTGGCCTTTCCTTAGGACAAAATAAAAAGTCGGTGGCGACTCTTGCTAAACCGAACAAGTGCGAAAACAAACGCAAATCCCAAGTCAGTTCTCCCACCGTATCACAACCGAGAAACCCTTTTTTGCCCAAGTCGCCCTTTCGGGTTTTCAACTTGCCGGGTGTATAGATTTTTTTTGTTTTATCCCTAATTTTTGCTCGAACCTTTTTGGTTTGTCGGGATGCCCTTGTTTTGCCTAGGTGTGTCAACCTAGCGGGTCTCTTATGTGTAGTATCTTTTAACTATGTCTGCATTCACAGGGTGCGGCAGATCGTTGCTGTCCATGGTTGTTAAAATCATTGCCCCACCAGAAAAGATGTTCTTGATCACAAATGGTCCTTCGTAGGTAGGAGTCCATTTGCCCCTGGGATCACTTTGTGGCAAGATGATGCGCTTGATCAAAAGATATCCAACTCGATACACTTGGCGTCTGACTTTCTTGTTGAAATCTTTGATCATCCGTTTTTGATACGTCTGACCGTGGCAAACATCAGTAAGTCTCTTCTCGTCAATTAAGTTCAACTGATCAAGTCGGGTTTGGATCCAATCGTCTTCACTCAAACCTGCATCCTTCATGATTCTCAAAGAGGGGATCTGGACCTCAATAGGTAAAACAACCTCCATTCCATATACCAAAGAATAGGGTGTTGCCCTAGTAGATGTGCGAGCTGTGGTACGGTACCCGTGGAGAGTAAACGGTAGCATCTCATGCCAGTCCTTGTAGGTGACTGTCATTTTTTGTATGATCTTTTTGATGTTTTTGTTCATAGCTTCAACTGAACCATTCATCTTTGGCCGATAGGGAGACGAATTGTGATGTCGAATTTTGAACTGTTCGCACAAGGCAGTGATCATAGTATTGTTAAGGTTTGTACCGTTGTCAGTGATGATCCTTTCGGGGATACCGTACCGACAGATAAGGTTCTGCTTGATGAAGCGGGCAACAACATTCTTAGTAACGGATGCGAAGGAAGCTGCTTCGACCCACTTTGTGAAGTAATCAATGGCCACCAGAATGAAGCGGTGTCCATTGGATGTTGTAGGCTTGATCTCTCCAATCATGTTGATTCCCCACATAGCAAATGGCCAAGGAGCTGTTAAGACATTTAGAGGAACAGGAGGCACGTGCACCTTGTCTGCATAGATTTGACATTTATGACAAGTTCGGGAGTGTTGATAGCAGTCTGCTTCCATGGTAGACCAGTAATAGCCTGCCCGTAGAATCTTCTTCGCCATCGTATGCCTGCTAGAGTGAGTGCTAAAGGTACCTTCATGCAATTCAGCCATGATCTTTTCAGCTTCAATCTTATCCACACAATGGAGCAGAATAGAATCATGATTGCGCTTGTATAAGATGCCATTACTTAAGAAGAGCTTAGCTGAGAATCTTCTTAAGAACTTTTTGTCATTGACTGAAGCTCCTTCAGGGTATTCTTGAGCCTCGAGATACCTTTTGACTTCATGAAACCAAGGCTGGTCCACTACTTCTTCGGTATTAATCTCGTGACAGTGTGCGGGTTCGTCGATCCATTCAATGGTGATCTGGGGAGCCTCGTTGTCCCAATTAAGTTTAAACATGGATGACATTGTAGCTAGAGCATCTGCTAGCTGATTTTCTTCTCGCGGGAAGTGCTTGAAGGTAATCTGCTCGAAATGTGGTAACAATGTCAAGACATGTTCTTTGTAAGGGATGAGGTTTGGATGCTTAGTATCCCATTCTCCTTTGATCTGACTGATGACCAAAGTTGAATCTCCAAACACAACCAAAGATTTGATTCCCAGGTCTATGGCAGCCTTGAGTCCAAAAATGCACGCTTCATACTCTGCCATGTTGTTCTTACAGTTGAAGCAAAGTCTGGTTGTAAAAGGAGTATGGCATCCTTTTGGGGATATGAGTACTGCGCCGATACCGTTACCAAGCGCGTTGGAGGCACCATCAAAGTAAATGGCCCATCGGGATCCTTGTTCAGGTCCGTCATATGGTCTGAAATCTCCAATGTTGTCCAATGTCATGATGTCTTCGTTAGGGAAGTCAAAATTCATGGATTGGTAATCTTCTATAGCTTGATGGGCTAGATGATCAGCTAGCACACTCCCCTTTATAGCTTTTTGGGTCGTGTACTGTATATCGTATTCTGTCATGATCATCTGCCATCTGGCTATCCTTCCGGACAAAGCAGGCTTCTCAAAGATGTACTTTATCAGATCCATCTTAGATATCAATAAAGTGGTATGAGTCAACATGTACTGTCTTAGCCGGCGAGCAGCCCATACCAAAGTGCAACAAGTTTTCTCGAGCAGTGAATATCTTGTTTCACAGTCGGTAAACTTTTTGCTAAGGTAATAAATGGCATGCTCTTTTCGGCCAGACTCGTCATGCTGCCCCAATACGCACACCATTGAATTCTCTAGGACAGTCAGATACATGATTAGCGATCTTCCTTCGACAGGTGGCATCAAGATGGGAGGTTCTAGCAAATACTCTGATTTTATCGAAATTAATTTGACAGTCATCATTCCATCTAACTACCTGGTCTTTCTTCAACAACTTAAAGATTGGTTCATAAGTAGATGTTAGGTGAGAAATGAACCTAGAAATGTAGTTTAGGCGTCCCAAGAAACCTTTGACCTCCTTCTCAGTGCGAGGAGCAGACATTTCTTGTATAGCTTTGACTTTGGCAGGATCAACCTCAATTCCTTTGTTGCTGACAATGAAACCTAAGAGCTTACCGAACCGGTCTTCGAATGTGCACTTGTTTGGATTCAATCTTAACTTGTACTCCTTCAACCTGACAAACAGCTTTTGCAAGTGATTAAGGTGTTCTTCTTCAGTTTGTGAACGGGCTATCATGTCATCTACGTAGACTTCTATCTCATGATGTATCATATCATGAAACAAAGCTACCATGGCGCGTTGATAGGTTGCCCCGGCATTCTTCAGTCCGAATGGCATCACTTTGTAGAAGAACGTACCCCATTGTGTGACAAAAGTAGTTTTTTCCATGTCCTCAGGTGCAGTTTTGATCTGGTTATAGCCTGAGAATCCGTCCATGAAAGAAAATACTTTGTGCTGGGCTGTGTTGTCGACCAGGATGTCGATGTGTGGAAGTGGAAAGTCGTCTTTAGGGTTGGCCCTATTTAAGTCTCTATAATCCATGCACATTCTCACTTTGCCTTCCTTCTTAGGCACGGGCACAATGTTAGCAACCCATTGAGGATAGGAAGTAACAGCCAGAAATACAGCATTGAACTACTTCATAACTTCTGCTTTGATCTTCTCTGACATGTCAGGTCTCATGCGGCGGACTTTTTGTTTCACTGGTGGACAGTCTTCTCTTGTGGGTAGACGGTTTACCACAATGTCTGTATCAAGTCCCGACATGTCTTCGTATGACCAGGCGAAGATCTCAACATATTCATGCAACAGCTGAATTAAACGCTCCTTGAAACTCGGCTTTAGGTTGGCACCCACTCTGATTTCCTTTCTGTCATCCTCAGTTCCCAAGTTGATTGTATCCATCTGCTCTTCACGAGGCAGAATAGCCCTTTCCTCTTGTTGTAGAAGTCTAGCCAATTCCCCGGGCACCTCACAATCTTCCTCACCTTCGTATTCGGCTTGGTAGATTTGATCTTCAGAGTCACTGAAAGATATAGCAGTATCGTTACCCATGGGATCCGGAATGGAAGAGTACCTGCATTTGTGAGTGTGGGTGTGTGTAAGGGTATAACCATCTTAAAACAAATAAAATATAAAAAGAAAGACAATGAACACAAAAGTTTGTATGAAAAACGTCCATGATTCATTGAAATGACATATGAAAATGAAATAAGAACCCTTACAAATGGACCATTGTGCCTCGGGTAAGACACAAGGTTGAAAAAGTACGAATTGTTTGTGAATTATTACAGATCCAACAGAAACAGAAAAGATAAATTACTGCGGTATGAAAGTAATCGGAACAAAGTCTTTTGCTTCCCAGTTGCACAGTCCTCCGTCAACAGTTGGAAATATCCAATCTTCCAAGCTGCCCTCTTCTTCACTGTCCTCTAGTGCATTAACCCCTTGGTGACTAATCTTCACAGGTGGTCCTCCGGCACGGGCGCGGCGCACGGCCTTCTGACCAGTTGAAGTAAATCTCAAGCCGAACTTGTCTGATTTGTAAGGAAAGTCTGGAAGCTGCCCCCAGATTGTGCTTCCTCCCTCTTCAACCACTGCTTTTGCATCCTTGAGAGATGACATCCGAGGCGGAGGTATGGTAATCATGGGTACAGAGGATATTGTCTTGGTCGCCGCTATTTCCTGAGCTACCTCTTCAAAATGCTGGAAAGGAGTTTCGATGAATTTTCCATCCAATTCTACATAACGGACAGAATTCAGATGATTGATCATGTATTCCTCTTCGCCATGAACAGTTATGATTTTCCCCTGGACAGGGTACTTGAGCATTTGATGCAGAGTAGAAGTGACAGCTCCAGCATGGTGGATCCAAGGACTTCCCAACAGGCAAGAGTAAGAAGGATGGATGTCCATCACATAGAATGTGGAGTTGAAGGTTTCAGTTCCCACCTTAATCGGGATGTCCACCTCCTCGTGGACCATCCTTTTAGAACCATCAAAGGCTCTGACAATTATATTGCTGGGTTTCAGGGTTAAGCCTTCACAATCCAGTCTATCCAAGGCTTTCTTCGGCAAGACGTTCAAAGACGAACCAATGTCTACCAGTACGTGTGCTAGGGTTGTCCCTCTTCATTCCACCGAGACATGCAAAGCATCATTATGTTTTCTCCCCTTCGAAGTTAAATCTGCATCGGAGAATCCTAGACCATTGTTAGCTATTAAACTAGCCACACATTCCTGGAACTGATCAGTGGAGGTTTCTTGTGGCACGTGGGTCGTCTTTAAAAATCTTATCAGAGCCTTAGCATGAGCTTCTGAACAAAGAAATAGGGCCAACATGGAGATCTTTGAGGGGGTTTTCCCCAGCTATTCCACCATATCATAATCTCTTTTCTTGATTATTTTCAAAATTTCCTCCATTTCTCTTTGAGAGGTTTCAGGGATGATCAACGATTGAGCCCTCATCCTGACGGGCTCTTCTTGGATCCCTTTCCCTCGAACATCAGTAGCAGCAGAGGGGATAACCACGGGGGTTATGACTTCTTCTATGATTGGTGTACTGGTAGATATGTTTATCGGTGTAGAGATAACCTTAGGAACATCTGAGGGTCCAAGAATTGCCTTTGGAGGGGTAATCTTTGGAGAAAAGATTCTTCCACTACGGGTAACTTTGCTTGTTCCGAAAATGCTACTGATGTCGGAATTGTCTTCTTCAGAACTCTCTTCCTCGGTGGCCTGTTCAATCTGTTTGACACCATGATAGTAGATTTCTCCATCATAGTTACATGGTACTGATTTCTCGGACTTGTACGGGACTGGCCCGGGCATGATTATCTTCAAAGGTGCAGCCTTCGGAGCAGATGTAATCCTAACAGGTCTTTTAGGGACCTTGGAAGGATTGGCGGATATGGTTATTATTGAAACATCGTTAACAGGAGTTGATAAAATAGGAGTCTTCTCAAATAGGATTTCTTGGTTATCAATTAGGTGTTAGATGCCTATCTTCAACAATGGACAGTGGGTTAATGAGGATGAACAAAGGTGACAATCTTCTTCACAACCTGGGAAAACCCCAGCCTTCAACAAATTTAACTTGATTACAGGGAGCGGAGTTATCAAATCATCTACAATAGCAACAAACAGATCCTCCTCAACAGCATGGGCGTTGTGGTCGTGCCTTGGCATGGGAGCAGAGATAACATTGGGTTTTTCAGGTGCGTCGAATTCAACTTATTTAGCATCTATCAAATCCTGAATTTTATTCTTCAGGGTCCAATAATTGTCAGTGTTGTTCCCTGGGCTCTCCGAATGGTAAGCGCACCTGGCGTTCGGATGGTAATATGGAGAAGCAGTGTTAGGATTTTTAGGGGCCTCTTTCAGCATGGCAAGATTCAACTTCAGAAGATGGGGTAGGACTTGAGTAGGAGTCATGTTTATCTTGGTGAATTGCCTTACAGGCCTTTCCACCCTTTGCTGATTGTTTCTAGGCTGATCATTCCTCGGCTGATTGTTTCTTGGCTGGTCTGATGCAGACTTTTGAATCATAACGGCCCCCACCGTTGAACGGCGCTCCATTCTTCCCTGATTCCTCTGAGCATAGACAATAGACACTTCCTTCTTTCCAGTGAAGGGCTTTTTTACAGTTGCAGAGGTAGACGCATCTTTCTAAATTTTCCCGCTTCTAATACCGGCTTCCACCCTCTCGCCAGTTAGAATCAACTCAGTGAATCTTGCAGAAGAACTTCTAATCAGGTGATTAAAGAAAGGACCTGATAGAGTTCCTAGGAACATGTCAACTATCTCTCTCTCAGATAAAGGTGGTTGCACCCTTCCGGCCAAATCCCTCCACTTTTGGGCGTAGTCTTTGAATCCCTCGTTGGACACCATGGCCATACCCTAGAGATGAGTACGGGTTGGTGCCAAGTCGGTGTTGTATTGATACTGTTTATAGAAGGCGGCTGCCAAGTCTTCCCAATTATGCACATCAGACCTCTCCAACTGGTAGAACCAATCAAGTTGCGTTCCTGATAAACTATCCTGGAAAAAGTGGACCCACAAATTTTTGTCAGCAGAATGCGGTTGAATTTTCCTACCATTAGATCGTAGGTGCATCTTGGGACAAGACACCCCATCGTACTTGGCAAATAGTGGCACTTTAAACTTCGTAGGGATTACTATTCCAGACACCAAACCTAACTCCTCAATGTCCAACCCCGGTACTCTCTGTACTTCCATAGCAGCTAGACGCTCTTCCAAATTTTTGTATTTATCATCGGCCGGAGGGTACTGTTGTTCGGAGTAGTCCTCTTCCTCTTCTTCTTCTTCTTCAGAATCAGAAGGCACTGCATTCTCTTTACCTTTTCCTTCCCCTTCCTCAGAGGTTGATGGAAAATCCAAGGCCCTTCTGGCTTATCCTTCAAACCTTATGCCCATGGTAGCCACGCCAACTCGCTTCTTCTTCTTTTTCTCTTTTCCTTTCTCTAGCAGAGTCTTGAGCTCCTCCTGCCCCTTAGCCAAGGTCAAGAGTAGCTGCTGAAATTGTGAATTCTGAGCTTGCAAGTCTTTAACCGTTTGTTCAAGATCTATGTTGCTGTAATAAACAGCAGAGGGATGAGGAAAACTTCTTGCAAAGACCTGCTTATGCATATGATGAATGATATGTATTCATGTAATGCTTTCAAGGATTTGATAAAAATTCAAATTTGTGTCAAACAAAAAGGAACAAACGTTATATTAATAAAAATAGAATTTGTTTACATCAATGCCCCTAGGGAAAAATAGTACAAAATTCTAAGATAAAAAGACGTTGCGCATCCTCTTTGGCGCAATGTAGGTGTTGAAAGTCTGCTCTTCGTGAAGTAACCGAGTGAGTTCTAAAACCTTCTTCTTGCTTGCATAGAATTGGACTTCAAAAGTATCGCGTTCTCCCTTGAGCTGTATCCAACTCCTTTGTAGATCTTCGAGTGATGTTGGCATGTCAGGATGTAGGAGGGTGTATGGAACCTCTCCTTCCTTAACAGGCTCTATAATCACTGGGAGAATGGAGGGGTAAGGCATCATAAGACTTTGGGAGCGGGTTCGTACCCACTTGAGGTAAGGCTCAAGGGGATGGAATTCTTGTGTCCTAAGGTCTTACTATCTACCTTGTTGGGCATCCTCCAAGCTCGGATGAACCTTTGTCAGAGTCCTTGATTGTCGTTGTCGAAGTCGAAAACCAAGCCTTGAATCAGCATGTCATGTGGGCCATCCCTTCGAGCATAGCCAAACTGTCTTAGAGCCAATCAGGGGTTATAGGTGATGCCTCCCCTAATGCCAAGTAGAGGTACATTAGGGAATTCCCCACAACGGTCGACGATGATAACATTCTCTTTGGTTCGAGAACACCAATGAATATCTGAATGTGTGAGAGTCATCAATCGTTGTGACCACCTCAAGCCTTGATCATTCTTCAAGACTGATTGGGAAAGATGAGAAATAAACCATCTTGCCAGAAGAGGAGTGCAGCACATGAGAACACCTTTTTTCCTCATTGTTCGAGTGTGAAAAGAGTGTAAGATATCCCCAAGTAATGTAGGCACTAGGTTCCGAGACATGAAAATCTTGAAAGCATTCACATCTATAAGATGGTCAGGGTTTGGGAACAAGACCATTCCATAGATGAGAAGAGCTACAATCTCTTCAAAAGCTTGCAGGTCCAGAGAATTCCAACAGTCTTTGGCCTTCTCAACTAGGAATTTTGCTAAGAAACCTTTGACACCACTTCTAGTTTCCCAATGACCTGTGACATCTAATGGTTGCAAGTATAGGGCTTGAACAACATCTTCTGGCTTTGGATCTCTTTCCGTACCGTTGAAGGGTAGTTGATTGAGAATAGGAATCCTCAAGAGTTGAGAAAATTCCTCCAAATTAGGCACCAGCTGGTAGTCATGAAATGTGAAGCAGTGATGCAAAGGGTCAAAGAACTGGAAAAGAACTTTCATCATGTCTTCCTCTATGTTGGAAATGACTAAGTTGAGAAGACGATCATGCCTCTCAGTGAATGGAGAATTCTCTGGAATCCTGGAAGCAAGCTCCTTGAGTTATGGAGGAATTCTCACAAGGTTGACTTGGATAGTTTTCCTGCAAAGTGAATCCATAGCCTACAAAACAGGAACAAAGATGAACTTCCAAAAATCCTTGAAATGGTTAGTCGATGCATATGATGCTTCATGATGTCCATGATGTTATACACAGGTATATATGTACAAGCAAAATCACACAAGTTCCTAGTTTAGGCTTGTATGGGGTTTCATAGGTAAGTACCCTCTTGAAGTTTAGTTGGCTCAACCTGTCCTAAAAATAGTAACCGGGTTCTAAGGAGCTCAATATCACTGGATTGTATCCTTGTTCATTGTTTCAATTCAGCCTCTTACCGGCGACCGAAATATTCCAAGGAACCAACCCTCAATGAGTGTAGTATCGAGTATCTACTAACTTTGGACTGCACCAAAGCCGGTCATCTCACTACATCCTAAAAGGCCAAGTTGGTCAAGTAAAGGTTCTAAAAGTTCGTTAGTGCTTCATGATATCACTCAGCGGCCCCGTATTCTCTTTGATTGACTCAAAGGCTACTGATACCCACAAATATGTCACACTAACATAGCTATTGCTTAGACCATGTCGGTATACCCCGCACAGTTTCCACAACGTATTGCTATTTACCTATGAGTGTTTCCCAAATCCGGGTAGAGGATTCAAACCCAAACAATAGAACCAAAGTGTAAAGCAAACAAATCAAGCAAGATAAGCATGTAAATGTGATCTAAAACCCTAAGGTAACCCCACTTTTATATTTTCCCCAGCAGAGTCGCCAGTTCTGTGATATGGTGGGAGAACTGACTAGATATTTTGCGTTTCGTTCGCACTCGTGCGGCTAGCAAGAGTCGCCACCGACTTTTCTTTTATCCAAAAGGAAAGGTAAAAAAGCACAGGAAAGACCTTTTGAGATTTTCTTGGGTTCGGGGGGTAGATTATGAAAAGGGAAGGTATTAGCACCCTTTTCATCCATGGTTTTCCATGGGCTCTTAATTACTCGTTTAGATCACTTGCTTTCGTTTGATTGTGTGCTTGTGGTGTGGGCTTTGAAAGTATTTTGGAAAATCTCTTTGTAATGGTTCTCGTCTCTATAAGAACGTATACAAAGTTTTGTTTCAAAAAGTGGTTCAAAGATGTGTTTATGAATCGTGTTTCGAAAAGTGTTTTGAAAAGAGGTTTTGCAATGGTTCTCGTCTCTATAAGAACGTATACAAAATGTTTTATCTTTTTGAAAATGTTTTGAAATGAGAGTGTAAGTGTAAAGAGTTTTTGTCGTGAGCAAGCGAGTAACTAAGAGCGAATCTATCTACTCGAAAGGTCTTAAATTGTTCTTTTCTTCTTCCTTTTAATGGTGCTATCTTACCATTGATTTGGTAAGAAGCCCCACCACTGGATCTGAAGGGACAGGCACGGGTCAATTTTACAATCATTGAAGGCAACTTGTGAGACGCTTTAGCAATTTTTGTAAGGGATGAGATCATTTTAATCGAAGGCAACATCGAGGGTCATCGAGGGACTACGATCTTTGTTTATTGAAGGGTCATTGCTAAAGTGTCTCATATTCGAGGGACATGATTGTATTTCCGAGGCAACGAGCGAGGTTACCCTAGAGGTGCGCGTGTGAGAAAGTGTGTTGGTTTCAAGTTATTTATTCTTTGATTAGGTCATCTAGCGATTGATTTTGAATCTTTCCATACATGCCTAGTTACTATACAGTATATGGAAAACAGTAAATTGCGGGAATTGAAATTCTACGCTATTACAAAATGTTTGGGAATGGGGGTACAATTGTTGCAAATGGGGATGAATCAAATGAGATAACAAAATCCAAATAGCAAGCAATACAACCAAATTGAATGTTTGTGCGATTTAATATAAAGCTATGACAATTTATGAAAATAATATCAACAAAGTATGAAATGAAATGTATTTACTTGAAAAGAGAAAAATAAAACCTATTCTAAAAAATTGATTAAATTAAAATCTTTATTATTACTTTTTTGTATTCTTATTAGTTATGTAAATAAATTTAAAGAAAGAAAACAAGCTAAGTTAATTCTTTTTTAATGTTTTATTAAATGTAAAAAAAAAAATTTATAAAAATAAGTTTATATAAAAAAAATGATAAAAATTAATCACTAAAACCTAAATTAATTTTAAAAAAAAAAGTTTTAAGTTTTATTTAGCATTTTTCAAAACAAATAAAAAAAACAAATTAAAAAAAGAATAATCATGGGCTCAAGTGAGTTTAGGGGTGTTAGGCCCAAAGAAATATTATTTTTTTTTTGCTGTAACTAAAAACATACATGGGGAGGTGAACTAGAAAAACGTAAATGGGCTTAATGGAGTTTTTAAGGATGAGGCCCAAAGAAAAGGGTGTCATTGTTGTTAGCAAAACGATCCAAAGGGTGGGTGTGCCCAGAAAAACGCGTGGGCTTAAGGGGTTTATAAACGAAACAGGCCCAATGTTCTTTAAACTTAGTTTAGCTTCTGATTAAGGGGATGAAGTGAAATTAGGGTTTGAGAACCCTTTGCAATTCGTAGCGGCGCCGCTCTCATCTTCTTCATCTATCTCTGTTCCTCTCTACATCTCACTATGATTCGTGATTTTCTGAAAACCCTAAGTTCGGATTACCCTAAAAAAACGACGAAATCGGTTCGTCTGATCCTCCCCAACTCTCAGTCGCCGGAACTTCACCTCTCTTGCCTCCCTAGCTTGGTTCCTAGTGGTTTTCTTGAAAAAAGGTTATGTTCTTTCTAGAAAAATTTACAAATTTCATTTATTTTATTGTCTTATCATGTTTTGCTGTTAATTAGGTTTTAACCTCTTAGATGCAGAAAGATGCGTTTATGAAAAATGATGAAGGAGAGAAAATCGTACCTGTTGGAGATTCTTTCTGTGCAATAGAGAGGGGAAGGACGAGATTGAAGGTTGGGTTCCCTGGTGGCCGGAGACGGGGGAGGAGATGAGGTTGAACGAATCGCTTTTTTGGTAACTTCCTTCTGTCTTCTTTGTTGAATGATAAGGATGTTGGTTGTTGGATTTTGTGGCTCGTTACTGTTTTATTTGATTATGGTTTTAGGCTTTTGGGATGATGTTACTGTGCTTTTGATTGTTGGAGTTTGTTGCAAGTCTTTGGTTATGGATTGTGACAGGTTTTGTTGATGGTGATTCTGTTACAGGTTTTTGGATATGTTTTTGGTTATGGATTTTTTTGACAGGCTTTTGATGTTTTTGTTGTTTTGGCCTTTTTCTGGTTTTGTGATTTGAATGTTGGTTTACAGTTTTTGGAGGTTTGATGGTGTTGAGATGGTTTGAGGTTTGGAGATTTGTGGTTTTGGATTTTGTTGATGTTTCAGCAGGTTTTGTTTGATGGTTTGAGGCCTTTTAAGGTTGTGGATTTGGTTCTTACTATTGGCTTTGTAACAGTTTTAAGGTGGTTGTTGTTTCTCTGGTTTTTTTATTTGTTGGTTTAACAGGTTTGATGAGCTTTTAGATGATTGGTGATTTTCTGAGTTTTTTGACTTGTTGATAGTTTTTGAGGTTTGGTGTTGTTGGAATTTGGTCTTGTGGATTTGTTACTGTTTTGTTGATGAACAGGTTGCGGGTTAGGTTGATGGTGTTGAAATGGTTTGACAGTTTGGTTTTGAATGTTTGACAGTATTTTTGAAGGTTGTTGATTTTGTTGACAGTTTGAAGGTTTGTTTTGGTTATGGTTCAGATTTGGGTTTGACAGTTTTGTGGAGGTTTTAGGTTATACAGGTTTTGAGGGTTGGAGACTTGTTTTCAGTTTTTTTGAGTTTGATAAAATGTTTTTCTATATCCCCCCTTTTGCTTCGGCGTTTTGTTTACTGTTATATTGGTGTTGCTTTGGTTGAATTCTTATTCAAAATGGTAGGAAAACCATCAAATTTTGAATACTTTGGCATATTGTTCTTATGCTCTTTTTGTTGCAGTTTTTGTTTTCTAGAAACTTCTATGCAATTGTGACAGTCAAGGCAGCAGGGTTGTGCATCCCTAGGTGACTTCTTTCCTCTCTTCTCTCTCAATGACACTAAGAGTTAATTGCTCTTTTGCCTTTTTCTGAAAAGTTTGCAATAAAATGGAAAATGATGAATTGGCTTATTGAACAAGCCTCTTGCTTGTTTGACTTAGCTTATTATATTGCCATATTTTCTTTTGTTGATGTTGTCTACTGCTATGTTGCTGCCTCGTTTTTTGTTGTTTGCATTTTGTCTAATTTTGTGCTGCTGTTTGGGCATTCTGTTTGCACATTTTACTTGTTTGGACAACTTTGCTAATGTTGTTGTTTGTTGTCTAGCTTGCGCAGCTTGCTTGCATTCAGTTTGTATTTTTTTTTGTTTGGATAAATTTGCTTGCCTTTGGATAGTTTTGTAGCATTTCTTGGACAGTTTTGTATTATTTGCTTGTTTGGACAACTTGCTTGCATTTCTTATTTCTTCTTTTTGTGAACCAAGAAGAATAATCTTCTTGTGATTTGTAAAATAGAGAAAATAAATTGTGATGAATTAAAAATGGCCTTGTGATTCCAAATTGCAAACTTTAATGATGAATAGCACCTTTTCTTTTGAAAATTCTTGCTCATGCCCAAATAATTTTATACTAATCACATTTCCTTTCTTTTATTTTCATGTGAGCATAATTGGATGGTGGCAAAACAGGGGAAGCAAGAGACTATGTGGCAAGCATGGAAGCAAAGGAACTTCAGTCAACCTTAGGCATATATCCATTTAGACTTTCTTTGTAATTTAGAGAGAAACATTCTTGTATTGTATCCAACAATTGTACTAATTTATCTTTTAAATACAGTAAGTTGTAAAACCTAAAGTATTTAAATAATAAATTGTTTTGTAACAACTTTTGAAATAAATGGAGAAAGTCTTATGAGATATTCTGGTGTTACTTGAAATCTTTGATCAACAATAACTTGTAATTTTCTCTTTGCATCCTATTTGATTTTTGAATGCCCAATCAAGACAATTGAAACAAAACGCTCCAATCTGATAACTTAAATTCCAATAATCTTGTAATCTTGCAACTGCATTCCAATCAAACACGCACTGCATATTCCATTTCTTAACCAACCAAATGTTTTAAAAGACGCAAATCATCTGGTTAACCTGGATCAAAATCATGGTCGTCCTTAATGACAGTCTTAAGTTCCATCTCTTGTCCCAAACAACCATGTTCTGAGAACAAACATTGTATTTTCAGTAAACTTGAGAAAGCATAAAGACTTGTGAAAACCAATTGAATTTATGATAACTCAATTCCTTCTGAGGAATGCAAGAAAAACCCTAATTGCTGGTTTACTGCCACAGAAGAGAATTTGTCTGGTCGATTTCTGAGCCAACTGGAATATCTTAGAAACCCTAGGGTTGTGTTTTCTATGAAAAATGGGAGAGCAAATTTTGGGGTACAACATCTCCCGACTCTTGAGAATTCCCATTATCAATCAACTACCTTTCAACGGTACAGAAATAGACCCAAAGCCATAAGAGATTGCTCAAGCTCTACACTTGCACTCATCTGATATCATAACTCATTGGGAAACAAGGAGTGGTGTCAAAGGTTTCCTATCAAAGTTCCTGTTTGAGAAAGCCCAAAGTTGTTGGAATTCCTTGGATCTGTAAGCCTTTGAGGAAATTTTGGCTCTCCTCATCTCTGGGATGGTTTTTTTTCCAAATCCTGACCAACTCATAGATGTGAACACCGTCAAAATCTTCATATCCCGTAACCCGGTGCCTACTTTGCTAGGAGACATTCTACACTCTTTTCACACTCGCACAATGAGGAAAAGTGGTGTCCTTATGTGTTGCACTCCTCTCTTGGCAAGATGGTTTATTTTGAATCTTCCCTAATCTGTATTAAAGAATGAGCAAGGTTCAAGGTGGTCACAAAGGTTGATGACGCTCAAACATTCATACATTCATTGGTGCTCCCGATCCATAGAGAATGTTACTATTGTCGACCGTTGTGGAGAATTTCCTAATGTCCTTCTACTTGGCATTAGGGGAGGTATCACCTACAACCCCTGCTTAGCCTTAATACAGTTTGGTTACGCCCGAAGGGATGGCCCGCACGAGATGCTGATTCAAGGTTTGGTATTTGACTACGACAACGACGATCAAGGTCTTCGCCAGAGATTTATCCGAGCTTAGAGGATGTTAAACAAGGTAGATAGAAATACTTTGGGGCATAAAAATTCCATCCCTCTTGAGCCTTACCTCAAATGGGTATGAACTCGTGCTCAGAGTCTTATGATGCCTTACCCCTCCATTCTCCCGGTAATCATTGAGCCTGTCATGGAAGGAGATGTTCCATACACTATCCTACATCCTGACATGCCTACCTCTCTTGAAGACCTACAAAGGGATTAGATACAACTCAAGAGGGAGCGCGATACCTTCGAAGCCCAATTCTACGCAAGCGAGAAGAAGGTTTTGGAACTCACTAGGCTACTTCATAAGGAGCAGACTCTGAATGCCTACATTGCACCAAAGAGGATGCGCACTACCTTTTTATCTTAGAGTTTCTTGTATTTGTTTTGCCCAAGAAGGCATTATTGTACTCAAGCTTTAATCTATTAATATAATGTGTGTTTCCTTTTTGTCTAAAATGAATTTGAATCTTAAAATCCTTGAAATCATTGCGTATGCATTTACCATTCATCATAACATAAGCAGGTTTCTTGCAACAAGTCTCCTCATCTCTCTACTGTTTATTTCAGTAAGATGGATCTCGAGCAAACGGTGAAGGATCTCCAAGCTCAGAATGCACAGTTTCAACGGTTGTTCTTAACTCTGGCCAAAGGACAAGAAGAGTTGAAGACTTTGCTGGCTGAGGAAAAGAAAAAGAAGACAAAGAAGGTAACCGGAGTCCTAAACATGGGAAGAAGATTTTATGGGTAGACAAGAAGGACCCTAGACTTTGCAACGACATCCGGTGAGAGAGACAATCAAGATGGGAAAGGCAAGGAAACAGTTCTCCCATCAGAATCAGAAGAGGAATAGGAAGAAGAAGATTATTCTGAAGAACAATACCCTCCAACTGATGACAAGTATAAACATCTCGAGAAGCGGTTGAGCGTAATGGAAATCCAAAAAGTGCCTGGCTTGGACTTTGAGGAATTAGGTTTAGTATCTGGGATTGTCATTCCTCCAAAATTCAAAGCACCTGTGTTCGCCAAATATGATGGAGTTTCATGCCCTAAAATACATCTTCGGTCCTATGTGAGGAAAATCCAACCCCATACCGCTGACAAAGACTTATGGGTACACTTCTTCTAAGACAGTCTGTCTGGAACTCAACTTGATTGGTTTTATCAGTTAGAAAGAGCCAATGTTCATAACTAGGAAGATCTTGCTGCATCTTTTTACAAACAATACCAACACAATGCTGATCTTGCGCCTACCCGTACTCAACTCCAGAGTATGGCCATGGTTTCCAATGAAGGTTTCAAGGACTATGCGCAAAAATGGAGAGACTTGGCTGGAAGAGTTCAACCTCCCCTATCTGAAAGAGAATTAGTAGACATGTTTTTGGGCACCTTGTCTGGTCCCTTCTTCAATCACCTAATTGGGAGTTCATCGGCAGGTTTTACTGAAATGATATTGACCAGAGAGAGGGTAGAAGCCGGGATAAAGAGCGGAAAGATTCAGAAAGATACATCCTCTGCTGCTATAAGGAAGACATTTTTCGGAAAGAAATAAGTGGTTGCCGTTTATCCTCAGAGAAATCAAGATAGGGCCGAACGTCGTCCAATGGTGGGGGCTGTTATGATTCCTAAACATGCACCTGATCAACAAAGAAACAACCAGCCAAGGATGGAAAGACCAGTCAGACAATTCACCAGAATTAACATGAACCTATCTCAAGCATTGCCGCATTTGTTAAGATCCAACCTGGTGACTTTGAAATAAGCTCCAAAAAAACCTAACACAACATCTCCTCAATATCATCCTAATTCCCATTGTGCATACCACTCTGAGAGTCTCGGCCATGACACTAATAATTGTTGGGCTCTAAAGAACAAAGTACAAGACCTCATTGAAGCCAAGGAGATTGAATTCGATGCGCCTGAAAAGCCAAATGTCATTTATTCCCCTATGCCCAAACATGGCCATAATACCAATGCCATTGAAGAAGATATGTTTGTTACTTCAGTTGATGAACTTAGGACCCCACTCCTGGTTATTAAAGTAAACTTGTTGAATGTAGGTGTTTTCCTGGGCTGTGATGAAGGTTGTCATTTCTATTTATCCTTACTAACCATCTGCCCTTTGTTGAAAGCGGGCGTTCAGTGCCTAATAGATAACAAAGAAATTTTGTTCGAAAAGAATTTTGTTCCACCTGTTCCTTTAAAAGATGTTTCTATCATTACCATTTCCGCCAATTCTTCCAGGGTCTCCACCAAAAGACCCATTAGAATTACATCAGTTCCAAAAGCAACTCCTTTGATAATTACAATGCCTGGACCAGTCCCGTATTCGTCAGACAAAACCATACCATGAAATTATGGAGGGGATGTCTACTACCACGGTGTCAAGCAAGATTGGCCAGCTGTCGAAGATTCAAGTTCCGAGAAAGTTAGCTCCGATATCAGTAATATTATGGGGACTAGTAAGATTACCCGAAGCGGAAGGATATTCTCTCCAGAAATTGCTCCCCCAAAAGCAGTTTCTGGACTCGTAATCATTCCTGTTGTTACTCCTCCAAAATCTGTTCCTAGTCCTACAATCATCTCCACCAATACTCCAACTGACAAAGCTGTTACAATCCCTGCTATCACTCCTACTGACATTCTTTCTGCCGAGTCAACCGAGACTCGAGGTAAAAATATTCTGATTGAGCCTGTCCAGACGAAGGCACAATCATTAGCTATCCCTGAGACCTCCCGGAAAGAGATGGAGGAAATTCTAAAAATCATAAAAAGAAGCGACTATGATGTAGTTGAACAACTGGGGAAAACTCCATCTAAAATTTCCATGCTGGCTTTACTACTATGTTCTGAGGCGCATGCAAAAGCCTTGGTAAAATTCCTGAAAACTGCCCATGTACCCCAAGAGACATCTGTCGATCAGTTCCAAGACTGCATAGCCAACTTGACTGCAGATAATGGTCTAGGTTTTTTGGATGTTGATTTAAAGCCAAGAGGAAGGAAGCATAATGAGGCATTGCATGTCTCAGTTGAATGTAGGGGCACAACCTTGGCTCATGTTTTGGTGGACACTGGCTCATCTCTGAATGTGTTGCCTAAAAAAGCTCTAATAGGCTTGACTGTGAGGGATTGACATTGAAGCCAAGCAACATAGTAGTAAGGGCTTTTGACGGATCGAAAAGGATGGTGCACGGGGAAGTGGATATCCCCATAAAGGTTGGAACCCAAACATTCGATTCAACTTTTTATGTAATGGACATCCTCCCTTCATACTCATGCTTGCTAGGCCGACCATGGATCCACAATGCTGGCGTTGTTACTTCTACGTTGCACAAAATGCTGAAATATCCGATTCAAGGGAAGATCATCACTGTTCATGGAGAAGAAGAGTATATGATCATCCATCTCAACTCCTTCAGATATATGGAATTAGATGGTGAATTTATTGAAACTCCATTCCAACACTTTGAAGAAGTCCTGCAAGATGTGGCAGTAACGAAGGTTGTGTCTCAGGTTCCCAAGATCACAAGGCCTCCACTCAGGATGTCATCTTTGAAGGATGCCAAGGCTGTAATAGAAGAAGGTAGGTGCACTATCTGGGGACAACTCCCGGGTATCCCATACAAGTCAGACAAGTTTAGCTTGGGTTTCACTTGTAGTGCTCAGAAGGTCGTACGCCGCGCTCGTGCTGGAGGACCACCCCTGAAGATCAGCAATCGTGAAGTCAACGAGATAGAGGATGATGAAGATGGTTGCAACCTGGAGGATTGGATCTTCCCAACTGTCAGTGGAGGACTCTGCAATTGAGAGGCTAGAGATTTTGTCCCGATCACTTTTATCCCACAGTAATTTATCTTTATATTTTGTTGGATCTGTAATATTAAAACAATTCAAACTCTTAAAACCTTGTGTCTTACCCGAGGCACAATGGTCCATTTGTAAGGGTTATTATCTCATTTCCATATGACATCAATGAATCATGGACATTTTGCATACAAACTTTGTGCTCATCGTTTTTCCTTTTTACATTTCTTTCAAAGATAGTTATACCCTTACATACACTCACACTCGCAATGCAGGTCTACATCCATTCGGGATCCCATGGATAACGGTTCGGCTATGGATTTTTGTGACTCTGAAAATCTAATCTACCAAGCCGAAGACGAAGGTGAGGAAGATTGTGAAGTACCAGGGGAACTTGCCATATTACTACTTCAAGAAGAGAGAACCATTCAGCCTCACAAGGAATCCGTGGACACAATCAACCTGGGTACCTAAGAAGACAAAAGAGAGGTCAAGGTGGGTGCCAATATGGAACTGAGTGTCATGGAGCGTCTGATTCAGTTGCTACACGAGTATGTTGAGGTCTTTGCCTTGTCGTATGAAGACATGACAGGACTTGATGCAGATATTATGGTACATCATCTGTCTACAAAAGAGGATTGTCCACCAGTAAAACAAAAGGTTCGTCGAATGCGACCAGATATGTCAGAGAAGATTAAAGAAGAAGTCATGAAACAATTTAACGCTGGATTCTTGGCCGTCACCTCCTATCCGCAATGGGTTGCCAATGTTGTTCCCGTGCCCAAGAAAGACGGCAAGGTACGAATATGCGTGGACTATAGAGATTTGAATAGGGCAAGCCCTAAGGATGATTTCCCACTTCCCCATATTGACATCCTAGTTGACAATACGGCACAGCACAAAGTGTTTTCTTTTATGGACGGTTTCTCAGGTTATAACCAAATCAAAATGGCGCCTGAGGACATGGAGAAAACAACATTTGTCACACAGTGGGGCACATTCTGCTACAAGGTGATGCCATTCGGGCTGAAGAATGTTAGGGCAACCTATCAGCGTGCCATGGTAGCTTTATTTCACGACATGATACATCACGAAATAGAGGTCTATATGGACGACATGATAGCTAGATCTCAAACAGAAGAAGAACACATTGATCATTTACAAAAACTGTTTGAGAGACTAAAGAAGTACAAACTAAGGTTGAACCCAAACAAGTGCACATTTGGAGTAAGGTCTGGTAAGCTCCTAGGCTTTGTCGTCAGCAATAAAGGTATTGAAGTAGATCCTGCCAAAGTGAAAGCGATACAAGAGATTCCTGCTCCTCGTACCGAGAAGGAAGTCAGAGGATTCTTGGGACGGTTAAACTACATTTCTAGATTCATTTTTCACCTAACAGCTACTTGTGAACCAATCTTCAAATTGCTGAAGAAAGATCAAGTAGTCAAATGGAATGATGAGTGCCAAACTGCTTTTGACAAGATCAAAGAGTACCTGCAAGAGCCTCCTGTTTTAATGCCATCAGTCGAGGGAAGACCATGTATCTACTGTTTTAGAAAATTCAATGGTGTGCGTGTTGGGGAAGCATGATGAGTCTGGATGAAAAGAGCACGCTATTTATTATCTGAGCAAAAAGTTTACTGATTGTGAAACAAGATATTCACTACTTGAGAAAACTTGTTGCGCTCTGGCATGGGCTGCTCGCCGGCTAAGATAGTACATGCTGACTCATACTACCCTGTTGATATCTAAAATGGATCTGATAAAATACATCTTCGAGAAACCTACTCTCTCTAGAAGAATAGTGAGATGGAAGATGATCCTGACAGAATATGACATACAGTATACTACCCAGAAAGCTATAAAGGGCAGTGTAGTAGCTGATCACCTTGCTCACCAAGTTGTGGAAGACTACCAGTCCATGAGGTTAGAATTCCCAGACGAGGACATCATGATGGTAAACAACTATGAAGAATTTAGACCATATAACGGACCTGAACAAGGATCCCGATGGACCCTGTTCTTTGATGGGGCATCCAACGCACTTGGCAATGGTATTGGTGTTGTACTCATATCTCTGGAAGGATGTCATACCCCATTTACGATAATACTCTGCTTCAATTGTACAAATAACATGGCGGAATACGAAGCGTGCATTTTTGGTCTCAAAACGGCCATAGACTTGGGGATCAAATCCTTGAATGTATTCGGAGATTCAGCTTTAGTTATCAGCCAGATCAAAGGGGAATGGGAAACCAAACACCCTAACCTTATCCCTTACAAAGAACATGTTTTGACATTGCTCCCGCATTTTGAGAAGATTACCTTCGAGCACTTCCCGCAAGAAGAAAATCAGCTAGCAGACGCACTAGCCACAATGTCATATATGTTTAAACTTAAATTGGATAATGAGGCTCCCTATATCACCATTGAACGAATGGATGAACCAGTACACTATCACGAGATTAATATTGAGGAAGTAGTGGACCAGCCATGGTTTCACAAAGTCAAGAGGTATCTCGAGGCTCAAGAATATCCAAAAGGAGCTTCAGTCAATGATAAGAAGTTCTTAAGAAGATTCTCTGCTAAGTTCTTCCTTAGTAATGACATTCTTTACAAACGCAACCATGACTCTATGTTACTTCGGTGCGTAGACAAGATTGAAGCTGAAAGGATCATGGTCGAGTTACATGAAGGAACTTTTGGCACCCATTCTAGTGGGCATACGATGGCAAAGAAAATCCTACGAGCATGCTATTACTGGTCTACCATGGAAGCAGATTGTTATCAACACTCTCGAACCTGCCATAAGTGTCAGATTTATGATGACAAGGTGCACGTACCTCCGGTTCCTCTGAATGTCTTGACGGCTCCTTGGCCCTTTTCTATTTGGGGGATTGATATGATTGGGGAAATCAAACCAACAGCTTCCAATGGACACCGCTTCATCTTAGTGGCCATTGACTATTTCACCAAGTGGGTGGAGGAAGCTTCTTTCACTTCCGTGACCAAGAATGTTGTCGCCCGGTTCATCAAGCAGAATCTTATCTGTCGTTACGGTATCCCGGAGAGGATCATTACAGACAATGGTACAAACTTAAATAATACTATGATCATCGCCCTGTGCGAGAAATTTAAGATCCAGCATCACAATTCTTCCCCTTATCGGCCGAAGATGAATGGTGATGTCGAAGCTGAAAAAAAGAACATTAAAAAGATCATACAGAAAATGACAGTCACATACAAAGACTGGCATGAGATGTTACCATTCTCTCCCCACGGTTATCGTACTACAGCTTGCACATCGACCGGGGCAACACCCTATTCTTTGGTATACGGCATGGAAGTTGTCTTGCCTATTGAGGTTCAGATCCCCTCTCTAAGAACTATGAAGGATACAGGTCTGAATGAAGACGATTGGATCTAGACTCGACTTGATCAACTGAACTTAATTGATGAGAAAAGACTTACTGTTGTATGCCATGGTCAAATGTATCAAAATGGATTAACAAGGCTTTCAACAAAAAGGTCAGACGACAAGTGTATCAAGTTGGAGATCTGGTGATCAAACATATCATATTGCCGCAAGGTGATCCCATGGGAAAATAGACTCCTACCTACGAAGGATCATTTGTAATCAAAAACATATTCTCTGGTGTGGCAATGATCCTAACCACCATGGATGGAAACGATCTGCCACACCCTGCGAACATGGACATAGTCAAAAGATACTGCGCATAAGAGACCCGCTAGGTTGACACACCTAGTCAAAATAAGGGCATCCCGGCGAACCAAAAGGTTCGGGAAAAAATTAGGGATAAAACAAAAAAATTTGTACACCCGGCAAGTTGAAAACCCGAAAGAGCGACTTGGGCAAAAAAGGGTTTCCCGGTGGTCTGAAAACCCGAAAGGGCAGTCCATGCAAAAGTTAGGGAATTAAAGCGTATGACTATGTCCCGTTGGATCACTTTGCGGACAACCTTTGACTTCAACTGACAAATTCAGCAGTTCTGATCAATTCAATCAGCTTCGGACAAGGCAACAAATAGATAAGATGCTCAGAGATACGAAGGCTATAGCGGAATGGGAACCCCATGGGATTACTACACATAACTATCTTTTCTTTGTATCTAAATTTTCATTTTTTACGACGGTATTCTCTTACTAGAATGTTTGTCTCATTGTACAAAAATACTTACTCAAAGTCAATACAACGATATCTCCTTGAAAGTGCAAAAACTATCTGTTTTTCGTTACGCTTGTGTCTTGTTTACAAAAATGCCCAATGATTCATTGTTGAACATATGCATTTGAACATAATTATTGTTTACAAATAAACAAAATTAAAGACAATTACTGATGGCTTTAAGAGATAGGGAAATCTCTATAAGTTATTTTCCATAAAAATCCCCCGCAGTGTACAGTTTAATCCCCAGCGGAACAAAGCTTCCAATTATCAATCCCCGGTAGAAATCATCCAATTTCTCCAGATTCTCCAAGCAGAATTTTTCAAGCAGTATATGGCATTTCCCTTACAACAGAGTTTATTTCTCTAAACGAAAATTCATCAACACTTTGACTTCAAGACATGAAGACTTACATATCCTCAGCAACATTCAGAGATTTAATTTCCCCAATCCAACAAACAACGCAATAGACTAGCTCACATACGCATACATTGCATACGTATATCATAAACATTGATAAAACGAATGCATTATATCATACATTTCATACAACATGACTTTGCATTTTAGCTAACATTTTACCCTTTTTAGGATAAGGTTAACAACTACGATTAACAATGTTCAAAGTTTGCAGATACAATACAAATACGCTCCAGACACGGATGCCATTCTAATACTCATTCGAAACCAGCTTTCAGATACAGTTCAGATACGCTCCAGACACGGATGTCATTCTGATACTCATTCAGATTCAACTCTCAGATACAGTTCAGATACGCTCCAGACACAAATGCCATTCTAATACTCATTCAGATTCGACTTTCAGATACAGTTCAAGTACGCTCCATTCATGGATGCCATTCTGATACTCATTCAAAACCAGCTTTCAGATATAGTTCAGATACTCTTCAGACACGGATTCCATCCTGATACTCATTCAAAATTAGCTCCCAGATACAGTTCAGATACGCTCCAGACACGGACGCCATTCTGATACTCATTCTTTCAGCTTACAAGTTACAATTCAAACAATCACTTTTGGATGGCGTCTACAAGCCCATCTCCTACAACTTTCTATCACCTCTCCAAATGGCATCTTTAAGCCCATTCCCTTAACCATCACATCGTCGAGTGCAAATTTCTGGGCACTCTAGTGTCTAATCATCTTCCACCTTCGAGTCATGAACGACAAAACTTGCCAATCTAACTCTTCAGGCTTAAGAAGATTGAACAGGGGCAGCTGTTGTACCCCAAAATTTTCCCTCTCACTTGTCAAGAATTTTCTCACAAGATCTCCTTAACTCAAGACTGCATTAGGGTTTGGTCAACTCAAGACACCTCCTTATGCACTGATGACCAAAATTAGGGTTTGAGTTTGCACAAGGACATTTGAACTTTCAATGCCTCATATTACTTTCATGGATCATTATGGACCCCCAAGATTATTCATGCCAAGTTTCAAGCCTTGGATCACATTTTTGCTCAGTCAATTGAGCAGTTGACCTAAAAATCAGTTGTATTGGGGAAAAAGTCAATTATGGCCAATTTACAGTCAAACTCCATAATTTTTTATCCACATCAACATTTTAGACTCATATGTATCATTTGATCAAGTTTGGACCATAATTCCTCAAAATATTTGATCAAATCCCCAAAAGGGCAAAATGGTCAAAATTAGGGTTTTGACTGAGAAAGGGCAATTTCTGGTTTTTGACCTAGAAAATGGTCAATTGTTTTAAGGCATGATCTCAAGAGTCCAATTACATAATTTTGACCTAATTACATGGTTTCAAACATTGCAAGTCCATTGGATTGACAAATAAATTTTGTAGTCAATTGATCAAAAGTCAATTGTATATTGAAAAGTCAAACTTTGACTTTTTGATCAAATTCAAGTGCCAAAGATCACAATTCATCAAAACATGTCAAAATATGAAACTTATTCATCAAGAAATCAAAAAGTCAATATTTCATTTTGAAAAGTCAAAATTTCTAAACTTAGAAAATTTTCTAAGTGTTAAAAATTCATGTTTTTTCATAATTTTGAGCCAAATTTTCACCATGATGCAAGATGATTCAAAAGAAACTTCCAACATGAAAGTTGTAGATCTCCATGAAATCTACAAATTTTCTTCACACAACTTCTTCCAAAAGTGCTTTCATCTCAAGTTATAATTTCAAGAACATAGGATCATGAAACTAAACACTTAGTGAAATTTTGCCCTAATTTGGTCAGGATTTTGACTCAACTTCATGGCACTTTTTCATATAGTTCCAAGAGCAATATTCAAAATAAATTCAAAGATGGGTTGTAGAGCGCATTTCAAGCTTTACAAAATGTCCAAGAAATCCTTGAGATCATTCTTGAGTAGGGAGAATCGAAGAGATGAAGTTGGTGTTTTGTCACTTGAATTACAAGGCATTTTGTGATGAACAAGAATTCAATTTCAAACCTATGCTTCACAATCTTGTTTTGCAGGCATCTAAACCTCAAGATCTCTCCATAATCAGAAGATTACACTTGCTTTTGAGCTATTATACAATTGTTCCAAGCATTGTCCAAGCCAATTTGCCATTTTAGGAAGAAAGTTACCATTCCATTCTTGAAAAGTTGCTTTAATCACAAAGTCAACTTGTCTTGAGCTTCTAACTTGTTCTTTCTGCACACACAGCCACTATAAGCCAAAAGCATTGTGTCTAAGGTCTCAAGAAGCTAAGGACATGCTTGTACAATACTTGAGATTTGTCATTTCACTTTTCTTCAAAAGCAAGTTATAGAGCCATAACCCTATAACTCAGAAACCTTGAGTGATTTAATGCTCTAATATTTTCCATACATATTAACAAGTCAATTGCAACACAACGCACGTTTTTACAAGCCCTAAAAGACTCTCAAGCATTCATAAGTCAGAACTGGCCAAAAAACTCCATTTTTTGAGCTTTAAACACCCATCTCCATTTTCACTCGTGCGTTTTCACTTTTAACCATCTATACACTTCACATACATCATATAGAACTCATCTCAACACTTGTTAAACTTTTGTAACTTCATCTTCATCATCCACCATTTTTAAAAACCTCCATTATAGTTGGACTTGAGTAGAGAGTTCTAGCTGGTTTCAAAACAAAGTAAGGCTTGCAACACACTCAGGGAGGTCCTGGCAAGCTAACCAGATCATCCTTACACCTCCAAGGTTGCTCAAACTCCATACAAGATTCCAGCTGCAAGAGGTAAGTTTTCAAACTTCTATCTCTTCATACATGCATCATTTGAGTTTGGTTTATGAAAAATAAAATGTAGATACCATTGCCACGAAGTTGTATATATCCATAGCTCACATTTATATGACCTGAGCTTAGAGAATTTTAGGGTTGAAGTTTTCTGAAATTTTTAGGTTTTGAATTAGGGCTAGAAAATTCTCATTCATCTTTGATTGTTAGCTTAAGTTGTTTATATGGTTAGATTCGTAGGAAAAAATGCCACAACTTTCATGTTTGAACTTTTCATTTTTGTTGAGAGATGAAGAAGATATAGGTCCTTTGGCTGGAGGTTGAAGATGAAGTGTAATCAGGGCGCGTTTTGTGTTATGTAATTATTGTTTCAGTTATATTAACGGATGTATAGTCACCCTAGTGGTAAGGCAACACGCTGGTAATCAGGAGGTCATCAGTTCGAGCCTTAACGCGCTGCCTTTTTCTTTTTCTCTCATTTTTTACATTTTTTATCCTTCCAGCGCACATGGGCCTTCCCCTCCGGGTCTTGACTTTTTTTTCTAACATTCCTCCCCCCTTTTCATATTTGCACCCTGGCCCTATTTTATTTTATTTCTTCATTTTTTTTATTTTTTTTATCTTCTCAAATATATTTTCTAAATACTAAAAATGATAAAAATACAAAAAATGATATTTTATATTTTGACTTATTTTATTTTATTTTTCCATAAATAAAAATATTTTTATTCTTCATACTTTATTTATTTTATTAAGTAAATCTTATAAACTTAATTAATATTGTATTATTTATTTATTTTTCTTCGTACCATTTAAAGTATATTATTTTAATACAAAAAAGACTACAAATATTTTATAATACTATAAATATTTTCAAGATAAAAAATGCTAAATAATACTTTCCTTAAATTATTTTTCTTTTGATTAATTAATAGAACTAGGTTTTATTTTAAACTCTTTTTCCTAATAAATTCAAACATAATTAACCATTTTATTTATTTAAATTAGGTTAAGACAAAAATCTATTTTTTTATAAAAACAAAACAAAATTCATTTTGCTTACATTTTGCATCCTTATACATTTATTCATTTTTATACTTGGTATTTATTTTATTCCTTGTATATTTTGTACCAATTTAATATAGTTGTAATAGACTAATTAGGTTTAAATTCTTGCAACCCCCATTTACAAATTGTATACCCCCCTCCCCACAAATGTTGTAATAGCATAGTAACTTTAAATTTTGCAATTTATCACTTTTATATACAATGCTAGTAATTAGGATTTGTATGGAAAGACTAAAATCAATACTTAGCAAAACCTTAATTCAAGACAAAAACAAGCATGAAAACAACACACTTTCACACAAGCACCCCTAGGGTTATTCCACTTGGTTGCCTTATACAAAATGGTCATATTACGCATGTGAGATATCTTAGCAAAAACAAGCAAAAATACAAGATCATGGTCCCTCGATGACGCTATCTAAGTTTCTTTTCAAAATGATCTTAGTCTCTAAATAAAAATGCTAAGATACCTTGCAACATTGCTAATCATGGTTATACAATGACCCACGCCTGTCCCGTTTACATCCAAAGATAGGGTTGCTTACCAAATCAATGGTAAGACAACAATGTCAAAGGAAAAGAAAATGAACAAGAAAGACATTTGAGTAGGTAGATTGCTCCTAATTACTTGCTCCATTTCAAAACAAACGTCCTTGCTATTTTTAAAACAAACACCTACACATTTCAAAGCATCTTACAAACTTGAAAATATTTTCAAAAGATCAACATCTTTGTATACATTCTTACGAACGAGAATCATTACAAAGATTGCCTAAACAATGGCCTCTTTACAAAATACTTTCAAAAAGCACAAAAGGCACATTTTCAAACAAAAGCAAGTGATCTAGCAAGTAACTAAGAGTCCATGGAAAACAATGGATGAAAAGGGTGCTAATACCTTCCCTTTTCATAATCTATCCCCCGAACTCAAGAAATAATCTCAAAGGTCTTTCCTGTGCTTTTTCACCTTTCCTTTTGGATAAAAGAAAAGTCGGTGGCGACTCTTACTAACCGCAACATTTGTGATCAAACGCAAAACCTTCAAGTCAGTTCTCCCACCGTATCACACTACCATATCATGCTGATATTGAAGAAGTGAATAATGTTAGAACATAGTTTGATTCTACAACCCTTGGTTAGAGTTTTTATGATAACAAATACAAAGAATAAATACAAATAACAAATATGCACCTTAAAAATTATATTTTATGTATGCAGAAGCTCTGATCATATCAGCATCAGAAGATAAGCCATAAGTACTACACGTTGAAGCAATCAGAACATACGTTGAAGATTGATTACCAGAACCTGCACTTAATCAAAGTAAACTCTGATTCTGAATAAGAACATATCAAAACAAGTCATCAATATTCTGAAGCGTCATCAGCAGTAAGGAGATATGATTCTGAAGCGTTACTGATCATTCAAGACAGCATCAATTCCAACGGCTTCCTTCAGACAGGATCTTCTCCAAAAGGAAAGTGTGTTAATGACATTAAACATGCTTTATGATCAACGTCATTCCACTTCCTATATAAACAAGTCAGTGTTCAAGAATGAAAGAAGAACGTATGAACAACAATCTTGCTAAGACAACCACTCACGCATATTCAGCTGCAAGCAATTTCATTTTACTTTTCTAAGCTATAAATCTGTGTAATTTATCACAGTTGTGATAAACCGTTTTTGTTAGAAAAACAACAACATATATTGTTTAAGTATATTGAAAAAGAGTCCCTTGAGATTAACCAGATTGTGGTTGTACTCAAGAAGACTTTAACAGTTGTTAAAGTAGCTTTTGTAATCTTGTTGAGATTAGTGGATTAAGACCTCGTTGGAGAGAGGCAAAATCACCTTGACGGGTGGACTGGAGTAGTTTGAGATCAAACGAACCAGGATAAAAATATTGTGTCATTAAGCTTTTAGATTCAAGTTTTCAATTCACCCCCCCCCCTTTGTGTTTTTCACATCTTTAATTGGCATCAGAGCGCCTGGTTCTGAGCTTAAACACTTAACTGTGTCAGTACAAGATCCAAGCATCAGAAAAACCCTATGGTGAGACCAAGCCAAAACATCAGCAATGACAACCATGAAGACAAGGACAGATTCAGTGGCAAACCTCCAATCTTTGATGGAGAAAACTTTGACTACTTGAAAGACAGAATTGAGAGTTTCTTTCTGGCTCATGATGTTGATCTGTGGGACATGGTAACTGATGGATACACGCACCCAGTGGATGGACGTAGTCAGAAGATAGACAGAAAAATGATGTCTGGTCAGCAAAAGCGTGAATTCAGAAACCACCACAAGGCCAAAATAATACTTCTCAGAGCCATCTCATATTTAGAATATGAGAAAATATCAAACAGAGAAACTGCCAAGAATATGTTTGACTCTCATAGAATGACGCATGAAGGCAACATTCAAGTCAAAGAAACCAAGGCCCTTGCGCTCATTCAGAAGTATGAGGCATTCAAAATGGAAGATAATGAATCTATAGAAACTATGTTTTCAAGATTCCAAACCCTTGTTGTTGGACTAAAAGTTCTTGACAAAGGATACTCCACTGCTGATCACGTTAAGAAAATCATCAGAAGCCTGCCCAAACAATGGAGGCCAATGGTCACAGCACTTAAGCTAGCCAAAGATCTCAACAAAATTTCTCTGGATAAACTTGTTAGCTCCCTCAGAAGTCACGAGATAGAGCTAGAAGAAGATGAGCCTCAAAAGCAAGGTAAGCCATTAGCTTTAAAATCTAACAGAAAATCTGACTCTAAGGTTTTTCAAGTTGTGAAAGAAACTTTTGATGGATCCTCATCAGAAGAAGATGAACTGTCTCTCCTCTCCAGAAGGGTGAACCAACTGTGGAAGCAGAGACAAAGGAAGTTCAGAAATCCCGGAAGATCGGAGAATCAGAATGAATCCTCCTCCAGATACAGAAAGTCTGAGTCCTCCTCTGGACACAGAAGATCTGAAGGTTCTTCAGGATATAGAAATCCAAACAACAAGGACATCATCTGCTATGAATGTAACGAGCAAGGGCACTACAAAAGTGACTGCCCAAAGCTTCAGAAGAAAAAGACCAAAAAGAAGTTTCTCAAGGAAAAGAAGAAAAGTCTCATGGCTACATGGGATGATTCTGACACATCTGAAGCTGACTCAGAATCAAATAAGGAAAGAGCAAACATAGCTCTCATGGAAAACGTATCAGAAGACAGTGAATCTTCTGGTTTAGACTCAGAATCAGACACTGAAGAGGTATTCCCTAACTTTACCATAAACTTTACTAAGGCTGAACTTGCTGAAAGTCTAAATGAAATTCTGGAAAGATATCAGCAAATTAGAGTCAAATCCAGGAACCTAAAAAGGAATCTTGCCTCTGACTCTGAAAAGACTGAGAGTCTCAGATTGGAGAATTCTGAGTTAAGAGAAAAAATTTCAAAACTAGAAAATGATTTGCAAAACTCTCAGAAGGAAACAATCTCTGAAACTCCCAACAATGTTGATGAGATCATCAAAAAGTATGATCACAACTTCCAGAAGTTTCTAGCTAAAAACATAGAAAGAAGCAAGATGGCTTCAATGATCTATGGAGTTAGCAGAAATGGCAGAAAAGGGATAGGATATCAAGGTAAGGTATCTACACCAAAAAATGCCATGGACTTAGTTATGAAACGCACACCACTAAATTCACATTTTATATATGGGCACACACATGACATAAAGTATACAAGTAGAAATTTTTCTGTGAAACCAAAATTCAATCAGAGTTTTGGTAAAACTAACAAATCAGGACCCAAGAAAATGTGGGTACCTAAGGATAAAATTATACATGTAGTAGATATCTTTAGCAGCAAGGCTAAGACACCAATCATGGTACCTGGACTCTGGCTGCTCGCGACATATAACGGGAAGAAGGCATATGTTCCAAAGCCTGGAACTTAAGCATGGAGGCTACGTAGGCTTTGGAGGCAATCAGAGAGGAAAAATCATTGGCTCTGGAACAGTAGGAATGGAAATATTCCCTCTATAAATAATGTATTATTAGTTGATGGATTAATGCATAACTTGTTATCAATAAGTCAATTAAGTGATAATGGTTATGATATAATATTCAATCAAAATTCATGCAAAGCTGTTAGTCGGAAAGATGGGACTATCCTATTTAATGGAAAGAGGAAAAACAACATTTATAAAATAAAACTTTATGAACTAAAAAGTCAGAATGTAAAATGCCTACTTTCTGTTAACAACGAGCAATGGGTAGAAGATTCGGACATGTTAGTATGAGAAGAATATCTCAGATTAACAAACTCAATCTGGTTATAGGACTTCCTAATTTGAATTCAACTCAGATGCTCTGTGTGAAGCATGTCAAAAAGGCAAATTTGCAAAACCTGCTTTCAAATCCAAAAATGTTGTTTCCACCTCTAAGCCATTAGAACTTCTGCACATTGACTTATTTGGACCAGTAAAAATTGTTTCAGTCAGTGGCAAGAAGTATGGGTTAGTAATCATAGATGACTATAGCAGATGGACATGGGTAAAGTTATTGAGACACAAGGACGAGTCACACTCTGTGTTTGTTACCTTCTGCAACCAAGTTCAGAATGAAAAGGATCTTAGAATTGTCAAAGTCAGAAGTGATCATGGTGGAGAATTTGAAGATAAAGATTTTGAATTATTCTTTAATGAAAAAGGCATTCTGCATGATTTCTCTTGTCCTAGAACTCCCCAGCAAAATGGAGTTGTAGAACGAAAGAACAGAACATTGCAAGAAATGGCCAGAACCATGATCAACGAGACTAATGTTGCTAAGATTTTCTGGGCAGAGGCAATTAACACAGCGTGTTACATTCAGAATAGAATCTCCATAAGACCTATTCTGGAAAAGACTCCATATGAATTGTTGAAGAACAGAAAGCCCAACATTTCTTATTTTTCACCCATTTGGATGCACATGTTTTATTCTGAATACAAAAAATTATTTGAACAAGTTTGACTCTAAAGCACAAAAATGTATTATGTTAGGATACTCTGAACACTCAAGAGGGTATAGAGTATACAATACAGAAACACAGACTGTTGAAGAGTCAATCAGTGTCAGGTTTGATGATAAGCTTGACTCTCAAAATTCAAAGCATAATGAACTCCTTGCAGGTATGGAAGTTGAACTCACAGGTACTAAAGATAACACATCAGAGGTTCTCAACAGAGACACTTCCTCAACAGCAAGAAGAGTTACTGCAAGTAATCCAGCACCTTCTGTTGATCAACTTCAGAAAAGACTATCCAGAAGCAGCATTGATCACCCAGAAGATACAATATTGGGAAAGAAGGAAGATCCAATCAGGACAAGATCAACATTCAGAAACTCTGAAGAATCCCTCATGGGACTAGTCTCTCTGATTGAACCAATAACAATTTATGAAGCACTTTTGGACAATGACTGGATTCTGGAAATGCAAGGGGAACTAAATCAATTCACTAGAAATGACGTATGGGATCTGGTTCCCAAACTAAAAGGATTCAACATCATTGGTACAAAATGGGTGTTCAGAAACAAACTGAACGAGCAAGGTGAAGTCATCAGAAACAAAGCACGACTGGTAGCACAAGGTTATAGTCAGCAAGAGGGGATAGACTATACAGAACCCTTTGCTCCAATCACCAGGTTAGAATCTATCAGACTTTTAATATCATTTGTTGTTAATAAAGGCATCACTCTATATCAGATGGATGTCAAAAGTGCATTCTTAAATGGCTATATAGATGAAGAGGTATATGTGCACCAACCTCATGGCTTTGAGAATTCCAAAAATCCATAATATGTTTTCAAACTAAAGAAGTCACTCTATGGTCTGAAACAAGCTCCCAGAGCTTGGTATGAAAGACTAAGTAACTTTCTGTTAGAAAAGGAATTCACCAGAGGGAAAGTGGACACAACCTTGTTCTGTAAGACAGTTAAGAATGACATGTTAATATGTCATATTTATGTTGATGACATCATATTTGGATCTACTAAACCCTCTCTGGGAAGAGAGTTTGCTAAATGTATGTAGGCAGAGTTTGAGATGAGCCTAATGGGGGAACTTAAATTCTTTCTGGGCATTCAGATAAATCAAACTCCAGAAAGAACTTACATTCATCAGAGCAAATATGTCAGAGAACTTCTGAAGAAATTTGATCTCTCAGAATGTAAGCCCTCAAAGATTCCAATGTATCCCACGTGCATTCTGGAAAAGGAAGAGGTAAGTAAAAAGGTAGAATAGAAGGTCTACAGAGGTATGATTGGTTCTCTTCTCTATTTGACGGCTTCAAGGTCTGACATTCTATTCAGTGTTTGCATTTGTGCTAGATTCCAATCAGATCCTAGAGAATCTCACTTAACAGCAGTTAAGCGAATTTTCAAGTATCTGAAAGGTACTGCTAATCTGGGTTTGTTTTATAGAAAATCATATGATTACAGCTTAGTAGGATATTGTGATGCTGACTTTGCTGGAGACAGAGTAAAACGTAAAAGCACTTCTAGAAGCTGCCAGTTTCTGGGAGAAAATCTGATCTCATGGTCCGGCAAAAGACAATCCACAATAGCACTATCAACAGCAGAAGCTGAATACATAGCAGCTGCTGGATGCAGTACAGAAATGCTCTGGATGAAAAGTCAACTTGAAGACTTCAATATATTTGAGAGTAACATTCCTATCCTCTGTGACAATACTTCTACTATTTGTCTAAGTAAAAATCCTATTTTGCATTCTAGGGCTAAGCATATAGAAATAAAACATCATTTTATTAGGGACTATATTTAGAAAGGGATCCTTAGCTTAAAATTCATTGACACAGACCATTAATCGGCTGATGTCTTTACAAAACCTATTTCTTAAGATAGGTTTAACTTTATTCTGAAACATCTCAGCATGAAGCTTTGCCCAGAATAAATTGTTTTATTTACATATCTTACCTTCTGAACTTTGTTATTTTCTGTGAACTACTGATCAACCTGCCTTCAGAGTTTTAGAAGTACAGATTGCATCAGAGTCTATCCATAAAGATCTAAATGTTTCATTTCAAGGATAGAAGTGTGTTATTCACGTAAGCAAATAGTTGTCATCCATTCATCAGCTACCTTATGAGGCTGAACACGCGTTCACTTTTCTGAAAGGTCAAAAGCGCTGATTGGGTGCATTGAGACACATGTCATGGGTAACCATTCCAATATCTTTCTGAATCCCCTAAAATAAGCTGTCATTAATGCTTATAATCATGACTAATTGTTTCTCTCTCTTACTGTTTATGCTTTCAAGAAAATCTATTTAAACTCAGATTTCACTCTTTACATTCTTTCACTTTTACTCTCTCAATACTTTCTTTTGTTTCCAGTTCGTACTCTCAAAACCCTTTCATCTTTCTCAAAAATTCTTGTGTAAACATGGCTTCTTCAAGCGTCCAAAACGTCAGTACTCAGGAAACTGCCTCTATGGAAAAGTACGAAGAACCATACAGAACGCTACTCACTCCCATTGACAATCTGGAAGTTCTTTCAAAACTGATTGTTGACTTTGAAAGCTTACAGGAAAATGACTTCAATCTGAATGAAGACGCCAATGCTCAAGGTTGGAACATATATTTTGATTGTCTTCTAGGGCCAACATTTCTGATTCTTGTCAAAGAATTCTGGATACATGCTTCCTCCTCAAATCATCAAGTTACCTCTTATGTCATGGGGAAGAAGATTGTCATTACAAAAGACCTAATTTCATGGCTAATTGGTTACAACAGTGGAGGTGTCAGATGTATTGACATGGCTGAAAGATGTTCTGATGTAGCTTCTATTGCAAGGGAAATATTTACTCTGGGCCTACCCTCCAGCAAGATTAGGGATATGAAGGATCATCACAGAATTTGGGCTAAAATAATTTTGGAATGCATCAACCACAGAAGCCAACTAGCTCTCCTGACTATATAAACATTGATCAGCAGTTTCTGATCTACTTTATCTCCAAGAAGACTAAGGTAAACCTCCCTCACTTGCTATTTAATCATCTGAGGACCAGTGTAAAGGAAATAAGAGAAGATGAGCATACCAAAAGGGACTGGATACCCCTAGGAAGACTCATATCAGATATTCTGATAGAGAATAGACTGATAGAGCATTTGACTGAAGCACGGGAAATCAGCTCACTAGAAGCAACTGCTGGGAAGCCTCTGAACGTAAAAATCTGAAAAAGATGAAAATCATTGAGAACATCAAGAAGGAACCCAACGTTACTTATTTTGAAACCATCACTTCCAGAAGAATTCCTTTGGATGCTTTTCCTCTTTTCTCTGAGATTGACTCCAAGCCAGAGATAATTGTCAGATATATGGATGCCTGTAAGGCAGATGGCACTGCACCAGAAATAAATATCCAAGACTTGTATCAAGCTGCTCCAGAAGTTATCCTGAAGAAGACCAAGAAGAGGAAAGCTGCAGTAGAAGAACCATCTCAGAAGACTCCAAAAGCTGCCAGAAAGAAAGGTAATCCTTCCTTTGTTACTGTTTTAGAATCAATAACTATATCAACATCTGAAACCATAACTACCCAACCAGAACATCCAACTCCACAAACTTTTGATGACTTTGACATAGGGTTTGATCCATCAGAAACTCTAAGTCTAAATGAAACTCACTCCCTTCCTCTTAATCCAAATCCTGAACAAACTCAACTAGAACTTGCCAAAGTTCTGTCTGATATTGACTCTTTTGACCACGACATTTTAGCCCCCACACCACAAAATCCAAATCCTCTAATCCCTGATAATCCAAACTCTGAAACTATAACAAATGTTCCACAAGATATTCCGCAACCTGATATTCCACAACCTGAAATTCCTCATCACCAAGATATTCCTCAACAAGATATTCCACTACCTCTCTCTCCACAACAAGATATTCCTCATCCACCATCACCTCAACCTGAACAACAACAACCAGAAACTCAAACTTCTGAGAATCAACCATCTGAGACCCATGAACCAGAACCTCACAATGTTTCAACCAACTAATCTGAAGAACCTACTTCAGATTCTGATACAATCCCAATCTCAGGAATCACTGAACCACTTGCTATTCGCATGCCTCTCACCATCCTGGACATTCCACAAATTCCTTCTTCTCTAGAATCCACACCACCAAACTCTCCTACCAGTCCAATTATCATACCTGACTCTCCCACTCCTTCAACCAATAGCAATCCATCTGACTTCACAAGACTTATCATTGATCCAATTGTGCTAGAAAAACTAGCTGCTATCTCTCATAAAACTGCCATTCCCAAACCAAAACCAACTGAAACCACATCAGATGTTGGTACAAGTTTGTTGATGTTTGAAACAGGAATGCAGGAATGGATAACCTCTTTGAAGCATGCTAGTCATGAGATGACTAATCCTGCTGCTTCTGATTACATATGGACCAAATTCAGAAATTGGCTTATTTCTGAAACACAGAAGCTGAAAGAACATAGCTATGAACAGGTTCAACAGAATTTCAGTGCTAAGCTAAAGGCTTTTAAAGACCAAGTTATGAGCCAGCTGCTCAAGAAAGATATTCTCTCTCTGGATAATTCTCCCTGGTCAGAACATCATCCCTCAGATGAAGTTCAACCAGAATCAGAAGGTCTCTCCCTGACTTCTGTTCCAGAAGAAATGATCTCAGCAGAGAAAATAGTTCAATGTGATCAAGCTGCAGAATGCTCTGAGAAGCGTCAAGATACTGAAGAATCTCCATCTCCTTCCTCTATCATGCAAACTCTGGAAGAATTGAAGAGAGCAAATGATGTTATCCAGGAAAGGTTGGATAAGCAGGAGGAAACAAACAAAGAGATCAAGAGCATCTTGGGCAAACAAGAAGAATCTAACACCCAGATCAAGGGCTTGTTGGAAGCTCTGTTCACACGCCTTCCTCCTCCCTCTTAGATTCTTTTATGTTTTAAATATGTTTATTTGTAACGTTTTTTTTACCACTTCTGTTCTGAAACTTATCATTGCTTCTTACTTTTAATATAATTCAATTATTTCTGCTCTAATTATATTGCCTTTTTGATAATTGACAAAAAGGGGGAGAAAGTAAGATATTTTCAATAACGGTTTACTAAGACAGAAATCTCAAACATTCTGGACTACTTAATCTCTATCTTCTGAAAAGCTTGAACAGGTACAAACTCTGAAGAAAGATATAGCCAAACTCTGATGCTCAAGGAACTTAAGGAAGTACTCAACTCAGGGGGAGTTTTCTTCTAAACTTTTTATTCTTTTATTTTACTGAAAAATCTAGTTTTTGTCATCATCAAAAAGGGGGAGATTTTTAGAACATAGTTTGATTCTACAACCCTTGGTTAGAGTTTTAATGATAACAAATACAAAGAATAAATACAAATAACAAATATGCACCTTAAAAATTATATTTTATGTATGCAGAAGCTCTGATCATATCAGCATCAGAAGATAAGCCATAAGTACTACACGTTGAAGCAATCAGAACATACGCTGAAGATTGATGACCAGAACCTGGGCTTAATCAAAGTAAACTCTGATTCTGAACAAGAACATATCAAACCAAGTCATCAATATTATGAAGCATCATCAGCAGTAAGGAGATATGATTCTGAAGTGTTACTGATCATTCAAGACAACATCAATTCCAACGGCTTTCTTCAGACAGGATCTTCTCCAAAAGGAAAGTGTGTTATTGACATTAAACATGCTTTATGATCAATGTCATTCCACTTCCTATATAAACAATTCATTGTTCAAGAATGAAAGAAGAACGTATGAACACCAATCTTGCTAAGACAACCACTCACGCATATTCAGCTGCAAGCAATTTCATTTTACTTTTCTAAGCTATAAATCTGTGTAATTTATCACAGTTGTGATAAACCGTTTTTGTTAGAAAAACAACAACACATATTGTTTAAGTATATTGAAAAAGAGTTCCTTGAGATTAACCGGATTGTGGTTGTACTCAAGAAGACTTTAACAGTTGTTAAAGTAGCTTTTGTAATCTTGTTGAGATTAGTGGATTAAGACCTTCTTGGAGAGAGGCAAAATCACCTTGACGGGTGGACTGGAGTAGTTTGAGATCAAACAAACCAGGATAAAAATATTGTGTCATTAAGCTTTTAGATTCAAGTTTTCAATTCACCCCCCCCCCCCCCCCCTTCTTATGTTTTTCACATCTTCAAACAACACAACAAGAGAGGGTTGAATTGAAACTTAAAAATCAAAAGCAAATGACACGATGATTTTGATCCTGGTTCTCTTAATCTCAAACTACTCCAGTTCACCCGCCAAGGTGATTTCGCCTCTCTCCAATGAGGTCTTAACTCACTAATCAAATTGATTACAATTCTACTTTGACAACTGCCAAAGTCTTCCTGAGTATAACCACAACCCGGTTTATCTCAAGGAAATTCACTAACAAAATTAAGAATTCACTGTGTACTAGATGTTTTTCGTTACAAAAGTTGTATCACAAACTTATGATGTATTACACAATTTTAGAGAATAGTATGAATATGATTTTTCAGCATTGAGAGATCGTATGAAGCAGTTGTGTAAATCGTGAACAATTTAACCTTGATGCTTGTTTAAATAGGTGTAACAATCTGTCCAAATGGAAACATGATAATTGGCAGTTAATTCACTTTCCATAATATGAAGATCCTTGTCTGATTGTAGCCATTGTAATTGATACTGCTTTGATGGAAAAGTAACGCTTCAGAACATAAGGAACTTTCTTGCTGCTTTGCTTAAGAACTTGGGAAGTCAGAATCATAATGTCATGTTTGCAACGTTAGACTTCCATTCAGAATTAAGATGTCTTTCACTTTAGTGCAAGTTCTGATCTTTATTCATCAGAACATTCTGATATCAGTCTGCGTACACAGCAAGAATACCTTTGTAGCTTAACTTCTGATCCACTTCCGTTCAGAACTTCTGTACAAAATAGAATACAAATTTAGAGTGCATATTTATTCTTTGTGTTTGTTATCATCAAAACTCTTACGAGGATTGTAGACTCAAACTATGTTCTAATAATCTCCCCCTTTTTGATGATGACAAAAACTAGGATTTTTCAATAAAAATAGATAGAACAAAAAGCTTAAGAGAGTCTCCCCATGAGTTGAGTACTCAGATAAAGATGAGTTACTTCCCTGAAGTTTATTCTGGTCAGAGCTTTTGATGCATCTCCTTCTGTCTTTATCAGAATTTTATTCCTGTTTATGCTTTCAGAAAAAAAATAAGAAGTTAAGATATTCAGAATGTTTGAGACTTTATCCCGATATACTGTTATTGAAAATATCTTACGTTCTCCCCCTTTTTTCCAGGAATCAAAAAGCAATATAATCATAAATAATCAGAGTCAAAAAGGATGATTTGTATTAAAACAGATTTCAAGAACATTTACAGAAGCAGGGGGAAGTCGTGTGAACAACGCTTCCAGCAAGCTCTTAATCTGAGTGCTTGATTCTTCTTGCTTTCCCAGTATATCCTTGATTTATTTGGTTGTGTATTCTTGCTTATCTAATCTTGCGTGGATTACAACATTCTCCTTCTTTAACTCTTCTAGAGTTTGCATGACCAACTATGGAGCTGGTGTTTCCTCAGAGGTTGCAAGTCTTTCAAAACACTCGGCAGCATCTTCTGATTCAATTTCTTATTCAGTTGTATTTTCCTTTTCTTTAACAATAGCCAGAGGGTGACTATCAGAACATGGTTTATTAACTTCTGAAGGTTGGTGCTCTTTCCAGGGAGCATTGTCCAGCAGAAAAATTGACTTCTTTTCCCAGTGACTCAGAACTTGATCTTTGAAAGATTTCAACTGATCACTGAAGTTATGTTGATCCATTTCATAACTTAATTCTTTCAGCCTATGGGATTCAGAGTTGAACCATTTTCTGAACCGATCCCAATGAGAATCAGAAGCAGCAGGATTTGAATTTTCAGACATATTAAAATATTTCCTTTTTGAAATATTCATGCCTCTTTTGAAATCTTGGATGAACCTGGACACCTTTGACTTTCGAATGCCTTCATGCCATACCCTTCGATTGGCCTTAAGTTTCCTCCTTCGAATGTACCTCTTGTGTGCCCTTCGAATGGACCTTATGAATGCTTCTTCGAATGGACCTTTTGTTACTTCCTTCAAATGGAACACCTATACATCCTTCAAATGGAACACCTGTACATCCTTCGAATGGAACACCTGTACATCCTTCGAATGGAACACATGTGCATCCTTCGGATGACCCTTTTGTGTGTCTTTCGAATAACGCGCATGTATGCCTCGTGAATTCTTTGAATGGTTCACCAATGCGGGCTCATAATGTGGCAATCATATGCTGAAAGGTTCAGAGATAGAGTTGACGCAAGCAGTTTCGAAGGGAACCATTGCCCAGTCGAAGCTAGCACAAAGGAAGCCAATGCCTTGTGGATGTTAGCATGAGGAGGTCATTGATATATGAATCGAAGGCCATTTGAAACAGTCTTGGTCTTGTGCATTGAAAGCAAGCACATGGGAAGCCTTTGCCCTTGTGAATCGAAACAAACTTGTAGGGGGTTCTTGTCTTACACAATCGAAGCCTTGTGAACTTAACTTGATCGAAGGAAGCCCAGTGCCCAATCGAAGACTTTGTGAACTTATCTTGATCAAAGGAGGCCCGACGCCCAATCGAAGACTTGCGGACCAAATCCTGGTCGAAGGGTTTTAGATGCCTAATCGAAGCGCCTTAGCCAGATGCCAATCGAAAAACAAACTGCTCAGGGGCTAATTGAAAACACCCTATCTCAAAGCCAATCGAAGACACCTTGTTTATCTTCAAAAAAATTATTTTTCTTTAACCAAGTGTTTGTGACCACCCATGTAAGAGAAAACCTTGAAAAACATGAGAGGGCAAATTTTGGGGTACAACACCAATAGTAAGGCGATTTGCTTTATGATAACTCGTGTATCAGTTCTCAAGAGTGTTGATAAAGCATTTTGAAAATGTTTTTGAAAGTGTTTTGTGTATGTGTAAAAGTTTGTTTTTTGAGCAAGCATCTAACAACTATCTACTTTTACTCGAAAGGTTCATTGTTTTCCTCCTTTCCTTTAGACAATGCTATCCTACTATTAGTGAGTAGGTAGCCCTATCGTTGGATGTTTGAGGGACATTCGTGGGTCATCATACAATCATAAAGGCAACATATAGAGACACTTTAGAAATTTTGTTTAAGGGACTAGATCATTTACCGAAAGGCAACACCGAAGGGTCATCGAGGGACTATGATCTCTTGATTCGAGGGTCTTTGCTAAAGCGTCCCCACTTTCGAGGGACATGACTGTTTTATTTTCCGAAGGAAACTAAAGTGAGAGTACCCTAGAGGTGTATATGTGAAAGTGTGTTGTATTCAGTTGTTTTTGTCTTTTGTGTTAGGTTTGCTAGCGTTTTATTTTATTCTTGCCATACAATCCTATTACCATACATCTAACAGTTAATATTATATAGAAAATAAAATGCGGGAATATAAATCCTACACTATTACAAAGCTTCGGGGAAGGGATTATTACAAGTCTAAAATGGGGAGATAAAAGCAGTAAATGTCCTAGTTATTCTATTACAACCCATGAGCAGGTACATTAATAATAAAAAATTCTAAATTTAAAATACGCGCACGAATTGAAAATATGCCTAAAAATCCTAAGGTAAAAGGAAATCTTTTTTGTGTTTTATTTTGATTATGAAATAAAATTTGATTAAATCCTAGGTCTATTGATTTTAAATTAATGAAAAGGGTTAAAATAATTAATTAATTAGTTAGTTAATAGAATTAATTTTAATTATAAAAGACTAGACCTAATTTTTGTGATTTTTTTTATAAATATTTTACTGAGTAGATAAAACTAAATAAAAGGAAATAACGCAGAACAAAATTTAAAAGGGCTGGATGGTGCAGGAGACTATGCAAATTGTAGCATGCAGGCATGGATCGAAAAGGAGCCTAGAGCTGCCTTTCGAGCCCATGAGGAAGCTAGTCGAAGGTGCATGATATATTCCTTCGATCTGCAAAAAAAATCTATTAAAGAAACAAAATAAAAATCCAGATTTGGATCGAATCTAGTCTTGGATTCGACATCCTATGGTTGTATCATCCAAATTCGAATCCCCTGGGTCTGAATTGAAAGCCATTTCATCTTGCAATGTCATGAATCCTGAGATTCGAAAGAAAATATAGATCGTGCCCAAGCAATAGCACGATCTCACCCATGCGCTTAATCTTGCATGTAACGCATGAAAGCAATAACAAACATTAGAAATAACATGAATGTATGATTAACATGAATTTAAAAATTGCATAATTATCTAGTTTGAGATCGAAAGCAAATTACCAATGAACAAATTGTATGAGTGATGCTCTAGTGTACAGTGGACCTGCCTAGTGCTTGGGAACGCTTCTTGCAAACTTCAGGGAGTGAGTGAAGAGTTTGTAGAAGTTTGCTTCGATTTTGGATCACTTATGATATTTTTGGTAACTTTGGTATGGCTTATGAGGCAGCGCGTGTGTGTAGTCTGTCTTTTTCATATGTATGTAGTATCCTTGGCTTGTAGAACTATTGTGTATTTATAGGAGATGGAGAGAGGGTAAGCTTTGAAGGCAAAATCAGACACATTAAGGGATTGCCTTTTTTGATGAGTTCCTACCCCTTTAAGCTTTGGGGTGAACCTGGATACATTAGACTCCTTCGAATACCCTCAATCCTTGCTCTTCGATTGACCCATAGTTTCCTCCTTCGAATGGCTCCAATCCTCATCATTGGGGCTTCTTCGATTGAGCCCCTATTTGTATTAATAGCTTGATCGAAAACTCTTCAACTGGCCCAAACAAAAACTCCTTTCTGGCCAGTCGAAACTTCTCTTGTTACCTCCTTCGAATGCAATTATGCAAGAGGCTTGGGCTTGGCAACATGTTGGATTTTGGGCCAGCAAGCAACTTGGACCAAGACTCATCATAAGACAAACTTATTTTCAATAATCATGTGTCTCCTTCGAATGGAACACATATATATCCTTCAAATGGCCATTTCGTGTGTCTTTCGAATAGCCCACATATATGCCTTGTGCATTCTTCTAATGGGCCACCAATGTGTGCTCATAATGTGGCAATCATGTGCTGAAGGGTTCAGAGGTAGAGTCAACGCAAGCAATTTCGAAGGGAACCATTTTCCACTTGAAACTAGCACAAAGGAAGCCAATGCCTTGTGGATGCTAGCATGAGGGAGGCCATTGCTATATGAATCGAAGGCCAGTTGAAGGGGTCTAGAACTTGTGAATCAAAGACAAATTGAAGAGGGAGTATTTGCCTAGTGCATCCAAGGCAAGTTGAAAGAAGCCTTTTGACTTGTGCGCTGAAGGCACGCACAGAGGAAGTCATTTCCTTGTGGGTCAAAGCACTCATGGAAGAAGCCTTTGCCTTGTGAATTGAAGGCATGTATGACGTCCTCTGTCTAGTGAATCCAAGGCAAGTCTGAAAAAAAACCTTTGCCTTGTGAATCCAAGGAAAGCATGAAGAGGCCTTGGCCTTGTGGATCAAAGGCAAGTATGTAGGGACTACTGTTGGAATGAAGCTTGTGGACCAAAGCTTGCTCAAATGGGTCCTTAGATGTCCAATTGAAGCTTGTCTACAGGGGACTACTACTTTGTGAATCGAAGCAGACATGTAGGAAGTTCTTTCCTTGTGAATCGAAGGCAAGCCTGAAGCAGCCAATGTGCAGTCAAAGCCTTGTGAATTGAACTTGATCGAAGGAGTCCCAGCACCCAATCGAAGCTTGTGAATTAGGTTTGCATCGAAGGAAGTCCAACGCCCAATCGAAGCTTGCTCAGATGCCAATTGAAATATCCTGTTCAGATGCCAATCAAAACACACTTGATTATCTCCAAAAGTTTTATTTTCCTTAAGAAAGTGTTTGTAACCACCATGCAAAGGGAAGATCTTGGAAAACAAGAGAGGGCAAATTTTGAGGTACAATAGTATAAGTCGTGCCTTCAGACATTAATAGGAATATCAGATTTGGCTGATGGAGGTACTCGTAGTATACCTATAGAGGAAGGTATTTTTGGTTTTTCCTATTACAAAACAATTGGTAAAGAGGATATGTGTCAAGTTTTTGGACATTCGGAATTAGGCCTCAGTGTTATCGATAGATACATCAGGTATACTCTGATCAAATTTTTTTAATTAATTGAACACTTTATTTACTCATTTCAATTAATAGTCTTAATGTTAATGATGTTTTTATTTAAGGTTCATGTATGACAACTTGATGCGCCTGCATCAATTGGAACAAAGATTTTGTTTCTTATCTTCCAAAAATATCAACTCACAATTAATCGATCAAAGACCAGATGAAGTCAAAGAGTACTTTATCCATGCATTTATGGCCAACAAAGATACAAAAAAGCTGTTTTTTACCATTTAATACTGGAAATGAGTTAGATTTTCATTCTAACTTCATCTATTATAATTTTTCGTATTTTGACATTGTGTAGAAAGTTTCAATCTAACATTTGTTAATCTTACAGTGGACACTGGTTGTTGGTTGCGATTAATCCTATAAGAGAAATTGTATATTATCTGGATTGTTAGAAGGTGTTTGGACAAAATATCCAGATATGAAGAAGATGGTTGATACGTAAGTTAGATTGTTCTAAATATTAGTTTTTATATTTATTTATTTATTTATGCGATATTTTTCTAAATATTCGTTTATATTTTGTTAGAGTTATACAAATTTTTTATCACAAAGAGATACTCAAGTACCAAAGAGTAAAGCAAACAACATTACATGGATCGAAGTGCGGGTATATTTTCACAATTTTGATTATATTAGTGATGCTACTTGATAAAGCAAGTTAAACTATATATCCTGATATATATTCGTATTTTTTTTCATGTGTAGTGTCCTCGTCAGCGTAAAGGTATAGATTGCCATTATTTCATATGAGGTTTATGAAAGAAATTATACTTTTGAATCAAATAGAGATTCCAATCATGGTATGAGTTTCTAAATTATAATTAATTTTAATATTTAACACATTTCATCTAATTAATTAGTTTTAACTAAATCATATTATGTTATATTATGTAGTATTTTGATGAATTCAAGCCTTCTACTTACTCGAAAGATCAATTGGACAAAACTAAGGAGGATTTGTGTCAATACATTATTGAGATGAGAATTTTATAAGATATTGTGACACTTTCATTGATGAGAATTTTGAGTATATATAAGTTTAAGTTTTGATGAGATATTATGTCGTCATTAGTGTGGTAAATTATTTTCCAATGTTGTTGTTATCACGTGGAAGGTTAGTTATGATGGTATTGAAGTTAAATTCAAATAAAGTTTTGTTTGTATCATGGTATGAATTGAAGAATTTTTAATGATGGGTTATAATGGATTCTTCGTTTGTTTTTGTTACATTGATTTGTGTTAAATTATAATAGTTATAAGATTGAAGTGTTATATAGCTTGGTTCTGATATGCCTTTGTTAGTTTTGTTTCAGGTAGGTGCATATGTAGAAGATATAGAGATAATAACAAATTCATTTAGGATTATTCATTGTTATTGTTTGTAGAAAAGATAGTAGAGAAGATAACAGCTCCAGAAGATAGTAATATGTACATATATATATATATATATATATATATATATATATATATATATATATATATATATATATATATATATATATATATATATATATATATATATATATATATATATATATATATTTTCAATTTGTATCAAATTTATGTATATATAAATGATTGGATTAAAGTTGTATATATAAATATGCAAATTTGGTACATATTTATTGGATTGAAGCTGCAAATTTATGAAATTTGGTGCAAATTTGAAAGACAACGCTTATTTTAAGTGATTATTTGTAGAGAGCTCTTAAAATATAAGCTGTATAAATTAAAAAATTCGTGAACATTAGACAACGCTTTAAACAAAAACATGTTGCCTATAGTGGGGAATAAAAAGGGCTTTTAAAGAAAGTGTTGCCTAAAGAGGTGCATTACAAAACACTTCTAAAGTAAAAAGCGCCGCCTAAAAGGGACTTTAGAGAGCGCTTTTAAAGAAAAAGCCACCTAAAACAGAAAAAAATGAACTAAAATATACATTACACGAAGCTTTTAAAAGCGTTGTCTAAAGGGGTGCATTAGAAAGCGTTTATGATGTAAAAAGCACTGCCTATAGGGGCCTTTAGATAGCACTTATGGAATAAACGGTTTCCTAAAGGCTACATTAAGCAGCGCTTTTACATTGACAAAAAACATTGTCTTTACTTACAGCAACGCAGGAATAGGCAGCATTTTAAAGCGATGTCTATGGAAAAAAAAGCGTTATCTATTCCCTTATATGGCATAGTGTCTTCTGTTTTTCTCACCTTCATATATGTCTGATCTCTTGGTTGAGTTTCCACATTGACGATATTCAACCCGAATCTAGTGGATCTCACCCCGAGTAATGATCCACTATAAAGAACAAGGTCGGGTTAAAATAATTAGTGGACTAAGTGGGTTAGACCGACCCAAGGATATTGCATGGCGATATCTAATTGATATATGATAGAAAACATAATTATGCATGATTAAGGATATTAGAGCCAAAATTTTGGGCAATCAAGTTTGATTTCTAATCACCTTAATGAGGTTGTGCAAATATGGGACAATCACATTAAATTATCTTTGGTGGGCTTTCTTGAAAGACTGGCCAAAGCTGTTATATAAGGAGAAGAGCTCTAGAAGAAGAGATATGCTCAATTCATGAGAGAATTAGAATGTGGCTTTACTGGTCTTCTTTAGTAGAGTTATCCATGGTGTAATTTTAAATGTACATTTGGCATTCACTATGGGGCATGACATTAGAGATTTGGGATGCTTAAGTTCCCAAAAACTTCAAATCATCATTTCTTCCGCCGTTCGACGATAAAAGAGATCTCTAAAAAGCACATAATCACTATCAACACCTAGATGGATATTATTTGAGTAGATTATATGGAGCTATGTACTTGTAGGTATAATGAATGCAACAATATGTTGACCTATTTTGTTTTGATGATGACAAGACTGTAGTGTAAAGTCTTCATCTAATGTGACGATCAAGTTATGATTCTTGGAGATCAAGATGTTGAATCCTATCTCTGAAGGATAACAACTAACGTCAAGTGGAGTTCGGCGAAGTCACTGATGATCTCACTCAAGTAATTTATTTAATGATGTTATCTATCGTGAAGCCTAATCGAGCATCATCAATAGAAGAAGTAAAGTCCTAGATGAAATATTGAATAAATGATTAATAAAGCAAGGCAACTTGAATCTTCATAGTTGTGAAAGAAAGGAAATATGAAATCTCTTCTTGACCATTTCAAGTGATATGTGTCTGTATAGGTATAAGATTAGCTCTTTAGTTACTAAGGAAAATCACACACACACACTTTCAAATGATCGTAAATCCCACACAATTTTCCCCCTGTTGTGTTTGGAGTCACTTGTCCAATAAGTGGTATCAAAGCCTAACTCTTGTTTAAGGACTAATCATTTAAAGATGAAATGATGACTTCCAAAATTTATGCTTCTAATAAAGGTCTTTTCACTAATACTCCTCCACCGTTTGGTGTTGTAAGGTTTTAATTGTGGAAATCAAGATTTAGAAGTTTTATAAAAGAAAATGATTTTGAAATGTGGGATGTTTTAATCAATGGTCCATTTATTTCAACTTTATCTCTTGATGATAAAGTAATCTATAAACCTATGCGAGCTTTTTATAGATTTTCCAACTAATCTTATTACAATTAAACTTGGAGTTTTGACTGGCTATCTCCGAACCAGTTAGAGATTTTGAAAGGGTTGACCTATGAATTAAAATGGAGTTTTACACAGACGAACCACCAAACCAAATGAGAGATTTTACATCGGGCTGAGCTCACTAGCCTTGTTGGAGATTTTACACAAGCTAATCTTGAATCAAGATGAGATTTTACACGGGATGATCTCCAACCAAGATGAAATTTTCACAGGGGATAATCTCGAACCAAGATGAGACTTTACATGAGATGTTCTCCAACCAATATGAGATTTTACACGGTCTCATATCGAACCGCCATAAATTTTATACCAGGCTGAACTCAAGAACCTTTTTGGAGGTTTTACCAGCTAATCTTTACAAATGAAATAAAAGCTTCTTGCTGAGGAAATGATAATGATGCATGTTGTTATGCATAAATTTTCTTTCCTTTTGAAGGCTTTTAAAAGATCACCCAATTGATAATTTAGAAGCTCATTTGCCCTAATGGTGCCTCTCATATTATTGTTACATCTTGTACCACTTCCCCTCTTTCAAGGTTGAACCCATCACGTTTGCAGATTTTCATTATCAAATTACCATATGGAAGACACCAGCCTTTCTTTTTGCTCCTACACATGTGTTGGATCATTGAACATTACCAATTCGTCACAACTTTATTATCAAGTAACCATACTACAACAACATCAGATATGGTTAGATGACTAAAGTTACTCTTATTTTGAAAAAGAATATGGTTTGTCATATAATGAATGAGATGAATATTTGGGCGCACAAGGCCTATTGTGAATGGAGAAGAAATTCAAGAATTTGGATCTAGCCAAATGAGGATGCAACACTCTCATAAATGTAGTTGTCACCTTCCACTAGCTCATCTATATTGAAGCGAGGCCCGGCGTAGGATATATCCAGAGCTTCAACAAACTTTTCTAATGGTAGAAATATCTTATGTTTTTTAACTTCAGAAGAACTAATCTCATTTATCTAGTAGAGATTTAAGTAGAACATATTTACCAATGATGGATACACATTTCTTGGATAATTCTAGAAAAAACTTTTCAAGTTTGATTCTTCTAAATTCTTGAAGAATTCACACTCTTGAAACATGCTTACATCTAAGGAATGAACAAACTTGATTACCCTATTTACAAACTCTTGAAAGAATCTCTTTTCGTGTTCTTGAGATGAAAAATAATCAAAGAGGTACGCAAGTGTGGAGGTTATCACCCTCTTGGGTGCATGATGATGATTTTTGTGTACTAAAGTAGCACACCCACAAATAGGGACAAAAACAAGAAAAGAGAAAACATAAGAAGAAGTGAAGAGAGGATGAAAAAAAGGAGGGAATATGTGTACCTATTTATAGTGACACTTCTAATCATTTGAGCATACAAAACCTTCATAGAATGCATGATGATCCGAACCATAAAAGATTGGAAGCAAGTATTTCTAAAACATGTGTGATAATCAATTATTTTAGAGGAATACTCAATTATTTGCTATCATATTTGAAGATTTCGCGCGTTCCTCGTCAATGCTTTTATTTGATTTGATTTAGGGAAAAGGTACAATATAATCTTCATTGAATTTTAAAATGGATACACCATTTAGTCGATTAGACCAATTGATATCTGCCTTGTTACAACTTTCTTGGTCTTTTGGGTCTTGAATTGAAACTTGTCTTTGGCATATTGCTTTTGGCACCCCTCATTCTTTCAGATTGCACCTTTTTTTTTAACATCAATTAACAACTCAACCAAAAGATTAGTAAAAATAATTTTAACTTTTTAAGCAATTAATAGACCAATTATTTAGAGGGTTAATCATAGTTTTCCATTTTTTCAACCTCTATAAAGTGTACCACCTTAAACTTCAAGGAGAAAATCCCCCTTTTTAGGAAAGGATAAATCATCGTTGTAAATCCTTCAAGCAAATCATTTGATATGCGAGTTGGTTCAAACCCAAGATTTATAAATCCATTACAGATTTATCACCTCAACCTACTAAGAGGTTGCATGATCATCACGATCATCACATTCGTTGATTATTACCACCAAAGCCAACATTCTGATCACATCCGTTGAAACACACCATCAATTAGCTTACTTTGATCACAAGCATCAAGATCACCAAATTCCACCAGGAAAGACATTCTCTTGTATACTCAAGGTATACACACTGCTTTTGCGAATCTTTATTTAGTTTGCGTTAAAGCTTTATTAAAGCTACAAAACAATCCTGCAAAACATATTAGATTTTCACCTAGTTCATTAGTGGAAATAAAAGGTCTAGAGTTATTCCCTTTAGATCTTCTTAGTTTATCATAGAAAAATGCTCTAAGTGACTAAGCTTATTACATAAAAGAGCATATATAGATATGGCGATTCAAGTTTTTCCTATTATTGAATCATTTATTTAGTGATCTATTTGATAAAACCCTAATCCATTTTTATTTAAGGAATGTCTTTGAATTGATAGAATCAAATATTGGTTTTCTCCCCCCTTAGTAAATTTACTTAAGGTTTCATGCAAATCTTTCACTTTCTTTTTCATTGAAACACATGTTTCACATTTATTTTTTTGGTTTCTAATATTAGTGATTTCATGCATAACATTTCCTTTTTATTCTCTAGAAACTCAATATATTCTTTAAGCTCTACGCTGCTCTTTTCTATCTTATCACGTTCCTTGATTAACTTAGCGTTTAATTTAAACAACTACATGTACGATAAAATTGTTACCTTACAACCATCTTCTTTGTCTGAGACTTTCAAGCAAACATGTTTGTCCTCTTTTGGCGTCTTTAATGATTCCTTAGGAGATTCCTCATACGAATCTTCAGAAGTATTGTTTGGGATGTTGGAGCCCTTTTTGCGAGAGTCTTCATATAATCCTCTTGAATTTTAATTTACTCACTCATCTTCTTCATCAGATACTAGGTGTGAAGGATCTTTAAAGATACTTCAAAAAGTTGATTCTTCAAGAATTCTTCTTGATGTTGAGTCTTTAAGTATCTTGCTTGTTAAAACTTCTTTCTCATTTTTTATTTCAAGGATTCAGCTGGATGAAACTTCTTCATTGATTGAAGCAAATATTCTTCTTGATGAAGTTTTTTCATTATCAGAAGACAAATCTTTTGAGGATCGTTCGTCCACTGAGATCGTTCTTTCAAATAAAACTGTTGGAATTGACTCATTCTCTTCTTCTTCTTATTCTTATTCTTATTCTTATTCTTTTTATGCTAATCGATTCAAATTAAATCGAAATTGAACCGGATCAAATAATTTTTTTTAAAATTATTATTGAAAACCAAATCAAATCACAAATAATTTTTATCTTTCAAGATTCAAATTCATTTTAAAGGATAGTAGCTCGCCTAATTCAAATATATATAAAACTCAAAATCTAACCTTTCAAAAGGACATACGGGTAATCCCTAACCAAAAATCCATCTAACACATTACTAAATTCTTTCCATACGAGTAAGTGCAAAATATTCTTGTTCAGCACAACCAAATTCTCTGAAAAACCCAACAAAAAAACCCAAACTTCTAAACGCATATAGCCGTTGCTCACCTTTTCTAAAACCACAAAAAATGCTCATAACTTTTCAACTCACTTTTTATTGACCCAATCAATCCAATTAAACCGTTACACAATTTCAAATCCACCCACAACAAAAACGACAAACACAAAACGTTAAATTAAGATCCAAATTGTTTTCCACATACAACACAATAACACTAATAATACCAATATTATACTACTATAGTACTATTTCAAAATAGTATTAAAAAACTTTATAGAATAAAATGTAGTAGGTAGTCACATAGTGGGGTCAATTTGGTCAGACACACACATGACCTTAAACCTCCAACGGATCTCAAACTCAAAAATTGAATTTCTTAACACTCTTAAATTTGAAACTTACCATCCTTATTGTATTCAAATTCAAATTCAAATGAAATTCAAATTTCCTTAACCCTCATTTCTCTCTACTCCACTTTCACCATTTCCACAAACACAAACCATGGGTGCATGTTTGAGCAAAAAGAACAAAACTTCTACTTCCTCACCCCCTCGTTCCACCAAATCACTTTCCACACCCCCAATTCATCAACAAAATTCTCATAACAATGTCATAGAAACCCTTTCGAAACAAGAGAACAGAAACAACAACATAGTTCAAGACAAACAACCAGACCCAGAAATTCTTAAACAACACGAAGAAGAATCTCAACCTAAAAAGGAGATTTTTATCATCAAACACAGAAAAAGCCACGATGAAAGAGAGCAAAACCCAACCAAAATCAATGATGGGTTGGTTTCATCTAGTGAAACAGAATCATTGAACAACAACAACAACAACAATAGTAGTAGCAATAACAAGGTTGGTGCTGTTGTTGTTGGTGTGAGAACTTCAAGCTGCACAAAAGAAGAAGTAGATGCAATTTTAATCCAATGTGGAAGACTTTCCAGAAGCTCTTCAGGAAAAGCTGCTTCTTCTTCAACCAGAAAATATTCTGGGTCAAAGAGAAGTTTCGATTTTGATCATTCTGAAAACAATGATACAATTTCAGCTGAAGATGAACAGAGAAGAACAAATCCAAGTGATAACAGCGAGGAAAATGACGGTGGTGCACGACACAACAACCGTCAACGCCACCGCAGTTCGCCTAAAGGTGGAAGAAGAAGAACACCAAGTAGAGAAAGAGAAAGAGAAAGAGAACAACGTTCGAGTAGTAGAGAAAGGAGAGTGAGTAGATCTCCTGGAAGAAGATCTTCTGATGCAAATACTGCTAATGAAAGCAACAATGCTGGTTCTGGTTCTGGTTCTAGGCCAGGGAAAATGGTGACTGTTCCTGCTACTGTTTCATCATTGGTGATGGATAAAAGTAACAGTGGTGGTGGAGAATCTGTGAAGAGAAATATTGCATCACCACGTTCTATGTCACCTGCTAGAGTGAATGGAAATGGAGTTAATCAGAATCAGCAGCAACCTTCTCTTAGCCGTAGTAACTCTGCGAGAAAGACTGAAGTTTCTCCTTTTAGAAGAAACCCTCTCAGTGAGGTTGATCCTAATTCACTTGCTTATCCTCAATCAAATGGTAATAATGCTGGAAACAAAGTTCAGAACAAACACAAAAAGGAGATTGAAGCTGAGACTATTCAGGTAAAATCACTTTTATGCACTTGTTTTTCTGTTTGTTATACAATGAGTCTATAGGGATAAAATGATTGGATCAACCTATAATAAAGTTAGAACTTTTTGCTTATATAAGCTATGGATTGTGATTTGTAATCGATAAAGCGGTTGCGGTTATTGTGGTTGCATCCATGATTTGTAAGATGTGATATTCTCCTATTTCCACTGCAGAAGCCTAAGGCTGAAACAAGGGACAACACAAGAAACCGGACAAATAGCAGAGGTACATTAGAAAAGGGTGTGATTAGTGTCACAAAGGACCAACAAGAGGATGAAATCAAAGTAATGTCTGATAATGCTATTGTGAAGAATGTGGTGATGCCAACCAGAATAACAAGAAGCAGATCATCTAGAAGATCAAGAGACTTAGACAACATGAATCCCGAAACTCTAACCAATCCACCACCAGCATCCTACACTTCATTACTCCTAGAAGACATTCATAACTTCCATCAAAAGACCACAACAACACAGCCTTCTGTTTCTCTTCCAGCTTGTCTCAACAAAGCCTGTTCTATCCTTGAAGCTGTCGCGGATCTCAACTCCACAACAAGTTCAACTTTCTCTAGAAACAAGTCCAATGCTGTTCCTGAATCATCATTCGTAGAAGAATCCGAAGTTGTCGTGAGTGATGATGTAATGGAACCAAGTTTGCATAAGTATGTTACTGTTAAGAGAGGTGGTTCATTTTCACTTTGCGAGGATCAAGAGTCTTCCGGAAGTAACAGCTTCAGTTTGAATAGTGGTCAGCAACAACAACACTGGAACAATTGTTCTTCTGACGATTCGCCGGATTGTTGGAGTTCGAGATTGATGAAAAGAAGAGAGTGTGATCATCAGCATAGCGGTGGTATTGGACGTGGAAGGCTTGCTACTACATCTTCTTCAACATAGACATGATGAAGAAGATATTTTTCATATTTGGATTCTCTCTTATTTTGATGTTGTTATTGAGATTCATGTTTCTTCTGTTTGGAGAGTTGCATGCTTGCAACTAACTGTTTTACAGTGTGTTTTTTCTTCTTTCCATTAAGGCAAAGTTTAAGATTATATATCTCATGTTTGCCATTTCCACTATTCTGTTGATAAACACTTGTTTAAGCTCATTCAACTTAAGTCATATTTTAAGTATCTTTAGACTATTTGGTAGTAATTGACAACATGAAGCGTATCTTATTTGAAAAATACTCTTTTCATCTATAGGAAAGATTCAAAATGAGTGGAGCTTAGTCAAATTTTATTTCAGCTTAGCTCAATAAGAATCGAACTCGGCTCGTTTAATTTCACGAATAATTCGGTTCAGTTTGATAACTCAAACTCGATCCGACTAAATACTTCAAAAATGGACAAAAAAATTAATTTAATTTTTTAATTTTTTTTACTAAGAGACATTTAATTTTAAACTGTGCCCGTTGAATTTTTTTTTTTAAAGAGAAAGTGTCTTAAAATTCTTGGATATAACTCAAGTGAGTTATGAGCTTTATATATAGGAGAATAAGAGAATGTAAGGAAATGGATTTTTCAATGTGAGACTTTAATAGTAAAGTTAAAGAGAATTAAAATAATTTTAAGAGTTAAAATTTATATAAATAATTACCTTTGATGAATAATATGATAATTAAAACAATTTTATTTACCCTTATTGTATTCATAAGAATTATAGACAATACTTTCAGTTTTCATATAATATAAGTTTCATTTCAAAATAATATTTGTAGTTCAAGATATTATTATCAAAAGTAGATAGTATGAACAAATAATAAAATATTATAACTTAAGTTTGTAATATATATTTTACTATGTTGAATTTGGATTTTTTTATAATCAATAGAATTGTAAATGGTTTTATCATCTTTAAAATGATATAAATAAATATGAAGACTAAGTATTTATGTCTTCATGAAACTTATATATCGAACCAACTCATAAACCAAACGAATCGAACTATACATAGCTCAAGTTCAAGTCATTTATTTTACGAACTTAATTTTGAGCTCAAGTTCGACTCATTTGGTTCATGAGCCAAGTCCAACGAATTAATTACCGAATCAAATCTCAAACTATTTTTGAGTTGATTCGGTTCATTGCAAGCCTTATCTATAGGGTGTGACACAAAACTCTGAAAATCTAAAAATACCCTTAATTTGTCTGGAGATGCATCTTTGAACGCACGTAAACCACACAAGTCCTTCGTAATTCAGCCCCACATCTCATTTTTGCCCAAAATAAATTCATAAATTCATCTCTGAATATTATTTGGGTGTATTTGAATATGCATCTCGGTAACACCCTATGATGTTTTCTAAACGTCAACCTTGTCATAAATTTGATATTTTTTTAGGCCAACATATTTTAGGTCAATTTAGACCATAAATTAGTAGGAAAACACATACATTAATTAATTCAAATATACTACATAATTATGAAAACATTCATACAATTATCAAAATGTATTAATCATACAAAACTTGTTTCCAGATGACAAAAAAAAATACAACCAAACATAAACATTGGGTATGTCTAACCCTCCGACTTCTCCTCCGCTTGTACTGTATAGTATTTCATACCTCGAGGTTTAACTGATGACTACCATCCTCAAAAAGTCTAATCTTTATGTCCGATCTCCCCATATTCACAATACGCCAACTACCACTACGTCCTCGTTGTGGTCATTCATAGCCTTAAGTACCTCCGAATTAGATGACCTAAGCGGCCTTCTAGTAGCGTCTGGTATTATGATAAGGTGTGATACCCAAAGAACTATGTATTGTAGCCGTATACATAAGCCATATGTACAAGAGCCGTCCATAATATTAGATGCATCCTCAAAATCAAAGTTAAGCGGAGTACCACACCAGGTATCAAACCAAAGACTGATAGAAGTACAACTACCAAGTTTCCAAGAAGTGTTATAATCCATCGTCAGCATCTCTGACTTAATGTTGGACTCAATGGAAGAGAAGATATAGTTCTTAATGGTTTTGTTATTTTTGAAGACTTTTTGCCTAAGAAAATCTGCCCAAGGTTAAGAAGAGTTATGTAAATCCCAAGAAAGCTTAAGATTATAAGCGTCATTTAAACTGATGAGAGAAAAATCCCAATATCGCCCTCCTCCAAAGGATAACACATATTCTTCTAAGCCACTTTTATGATTTTATTCCTAGTATTTTCCCCACTCCAAATAAACTGCTACATTGCACGGTCCACAACACATATAAGAGAAATCGACCACGAATAAATAACCATGGTATGAATTAGCATACCTTGAATGAGGGACTTCACAAGCTCCACACGATCGGAAAACAATAATAAAGAACCTTTCTAATAGGCTAGCATATTTATGACTTTGTCAGCAATAGGATGTAAATGAACCGCTTTTGGTTTTACCTTAAAGATTGGAACTCCAAGATGTTAGAACAAGATTTGGTTCTGTATATAATCTCTGAGTTTTAATGATGACAATACATATATTTTATATGTAACAAATTTGTACTCTAATAGTTCATTAAGTGTGCAGATAAAACATTCTAATTGATTCAGGATTGTTGTATGAAGAATCATCAAGATTGTGTTTAACACGCCTCAAAAATACTATTGCATCCAGTTCTGAAGTAACATCAATAATTCTAATGAATGTAGAATGTTCGCCACAAAAAGGATTCACATGTACTTCTCTAGATAAGCTATTGCTTTAGAAGTCACAAGTGTGTCTAGAAAAGTATCTATAATGAATATCAGATATCAAGCTTTTATATCAACGATCATATAAACTTTTGCTTGAAAGATTAGATATCAAGATAAGGTGCTTCTCAGATAAGCTTTTGTTTTCAGCTCAAATGTCAAAAAACTATTTGTCAGATAAGTTGTTGCTACAAGTCTAAAGACCATGTTTTGATTCTAAAGACTTTGATCCCTTTGTGAATATTACAATGTAACATCTTCTGGATATATTATCATCATAAATACTCCATCGTAAGATTAAGAACAAATATGATCTCTTCTACATACTCTTCTCAACTTCAGATCAAAAGTATCTCATAAGAAGAAAAAATCATAAACTTGCACAAGAAGATTATAATACAACAGTACAAGACCTACTCTACTATGGTGAAGGAAAATCTATACGATTGAAGATTTAGTTTGCTCTTGTCTTCCATGTTTACACGCTACTGTTGTAGTAGCTGGAAGATGAAAGTGAAGTTTTGTACTATCCAATAATATCTTTTCTTAGCCTATATAAAGGGATGACTACTTCATTGGAAATCAACAAATTAAACTATTCTATTTCAAATAATTGAAGTACCAAAGAAAAACTATGCAAAGAAAACAAAGAGAGAAATTATTCAAAAGAAATCGAAACACAAAGAGTTGTTGCTCAGAATTTGTGTTAACTTCTATTATCCAAAACACAAGAGTTTTTTCTCATTATTTTGTTATTTATCATTGTTGTATACACAAGATTTGTTGCTCATATTTGTGTGTAAACATTTGTTTTTTATTGTAGTGTTAAATCAGTTTTTTAGAATCACCCTTGTAAACACTTTTTAATTATAAATCTTTCTAGATTTGTTTCCTCAAGTGACTAAGTTGTAGTCAGAAATACTTAAGAGGGTTAAGGTCTTTTTTTAAACACTTATACGTTGTTGTAATCTTTCTAGATTATTGGATTAAGTCATTTTCTAAGGAGAAATCTGTTGGTGTAAGCCCTAGAGGCTAATACTTTGGGTACTTGTATCGAATTATTTATTAATAATAAAAGACATTTCTTTATTATGTTTGCTTTTCCAAAATAATAAAGTCCCTAGAATAGTTCGTTTGTTTAATGAATTGTTAAGTGTGACTTAATCATGAGATCCCATTAAACATAAGAACACTATTCTTAAAGTATCTGTAGTCGAGCTTTATTGTGAAGTGGGATATAATTAAAGCATTGTGGTTATTATGAAGATAGAATGATGATCACACCTCATGGATCATGGATAAGGAGTTATCAAGTCTTGACATAGGTATGAATATTAGGAGTAACATTTATACTGGATTGACCCGCTATGAGAATAATACATAGAATATTATGCAAGGTGTCATAAGTTAGTCTCATGGTGATAATGGTGTATACCACCCTTCGACCTGAAACCACTATGGAACCACAATATCAGTGTCCAGCCCCGACATGTCTTCGTATGACCAGGCAAAGATCTCAATGTTGTTGTTGTACCCCAAAAATTTACGTCTCATGTTTCCCAAGGGTTTTTATCTTATATGGGTGGTTACAAGCACTTGCCTAAAGAAAATGAAATTTTTTAATGTTAGCAGTGTCTTTCAATTGGCAATTCAGCAATGTCCTTCGATTGACATCGGAACAAGGTGCTTCGATTGGCATCTGAGCAAGCTTCGATTGGAAGCTGAACTTCCTTTGATGCAAGCCTAATTCACAGGCTTCGATTGGGTGCTGACCCCCCTTCAATCAAGTTCAAATCACAAGGCTCTTGATTGTGCATTAGTTGCTTCAGGCTTGCCTTTGATTCACAAGGCAGGAACTTCCTTCATGCCAATAAGCACAAGGCAATGGCCTCCTGCATACATCCTTCGATTGCACCATTGGCTTTACATGCTGGCTTGATTCACAATGCAATGGCTACTCGCATGAAAGCTTAATTCCTACTTTGATTGGGCATTTGATTTCTTTGGAGTAAGCTTGATTCCTGTTTCGACTAGGCAAATTCTCCCTCTGTGCGTGCCTTCAGTGCACAGAGCAAGAATCCCCTATAAGTTTGTTTCGATTCACCAACAATGAACTCCTGCATACCAGCTTCGATTAGGTGCTGAGTATCCTTCGATCAAGACTAGTTCACAAATCTCCCACTAGGCAAAAGGCCCCTCAGCTTGTCACCACTGCACGTATGCCTCTTCATGCTTGCCTTGGTTTCACAAGGCAAAGACCCATCAACATGCCTTCGATTCACAAGGCAAAAGGCCCCTCTCACGGGTCTTCTATTCACAAGGTAAAGGCCCCCTCTTCAGCTTACCTTTAACACACAAGGCCAAGACTCCTTTAGATTTTCCTTTGATCCACCAGGCAAAAATCTTTTTTTGATCCACCAGGAAAAAAAGTTTCCTTTGACCTACAAGGCATTGGCTACCTTTATGCCAGCTTCGCCTAGGCAATGGCCTCCTTTATGCTTGCTTTGACCTGTCTCATGCTAGCATTCACAAGGCATAGGCTGCCTTTGTGCCAACTTTGAATGGGCAATGGCCCCCTTTGAAATAGTTGTACACACTTCAACATGCATGACAACCCATTCGAAGGACATACCTTAGTGGCCCATTCGAAGAGGGCACAAAGAATAAATATGAAATACACTCAAAAAGTCCATTCGAAGGAGGCAACCAAAGGCCTATTTGAAGGGTACACGAAAGGTCCATCTAAAGACCCATTCGAAGGATGTACAAGAGGTCCAATCGAAGGGCGGGAACTGAAGGCATTCGAAATCCATTGATGTCCACATTCACTCAAATTCAAAAAAAGAGACAAGTTTGCATGCTTTTGGCAAAGTTATAAATTTTCATTCATGACTATTAAAGAACATAATGGAGCATGCTTCTTTCCCTCCTACCTTGTCCATTCTTTCCACTCTATAAATACCAAGCATCTTGCAAGCATAATAGACGCCTACATAGCATATAGAGGGTTCTATAAATTTTACCAAAAAATGTCAAAGTTGCAAAATTCAAATCTCCAATTCCAGCCATCATTTGTCCAAACCAAGGGTTCAAACACCTTCCAGGAACTCAACCCAACCATTATTCAAGCAATTTCACGCCCAGAATCCACGAACCGAAACCCTTATTGTTGGTAATTTTCTAGTATTTATATTTGTAATTTCATGATGTATTAATAATTTTTCGTGCTTGCTTCATGATCAGGTTGATCTATAAGACAAATCCAACGTAGAACATGCAAGAATAAGGGGCAGAATATGATCGTGTCATTTTAGAGCATGATCTGAGTTTCTTCATCGTATCTCAATAACCAGGGGTTTTCAGGTCAAAAGGACCTCATTTTTGAAATCAGGAGGAAAAATTAAGGGGGGTGGGATCAATTTGGATCTTTGAATCTCATTGTTTTGGAAGGTTGATTTTCTAGCCCACCGGAGAAGATGACCGGAGAGTTGACTCCGGTGGGCTGACTCCGGCACAAACTTGTTTCACTCTCATTGGCCTGTTTAAATCCTTGCTGGCGCGCGTTTGAAATTTGACAATCTGACCAATTTTCTTATATTATATTATTCTTTTATTTTATATAACGAATGAATTGGTAGCTCAGATGGCAGGCAAGGTGTGTGTATGAGGAGAGAACCTGGGTTCGAGTCCCAGGTCAAGCGTTTTGTATTTTTCCTAATATATTCATACATATCTCATGCTTCAATGGCTAGGAGCATACTATACGCCTTCAATTTGAAACCAATAGATCATGAGTGATCTAGATCAAAGGGCTTCAACGCGTAGATCCAGCATATGCCCTTAAGGATTCATCTCACCAGATCAAACATAAATATGGGCTTCACAATCTGGGCTCAGTGAAATTTCAAATCAACACCCCCTTTTCTCTTTTACATGCTTAGGCCCATTTAGCATTTTTTTGTATTTGTTTTAATTTCTTTTATTTTATTTATTTAATTAAACAAATAATAATAAAAAACTCACAAAAAATTATTAGGCTTAGACTTTTTAATTAAATAATTAATTAATTTAATTAATTAATTAATTAAATTTTAACTATTTTCTTAATTTAAAATGAATTAGAATTTAGGATTTAATTTAATTTTAATTATTTTCTTAAATTAAAAAAAAAGGAACAATAAAAATATTTTCTTATTTCATTTTTACTTACTAGGTTTTTAGACGTACTTTTAACTTTCGCGCGTTATTTATTTTCTTTCGTATTTTTACATTATTGTACCTGTACACTAGATGTAATAGTTAATAGGATTTTATCCGTTTTCTTTATTTTTCTTCCCCCAATTTTTGTACATTGTAAATCCCCTCCCCAAAGCCATGTAATAGTATAGGTTTATACTTCCGCACTTTATATTTTGTACATATTTACTGCTAGTAACTAGGATTGCATGACAAGATTAAAAAAACAAAACCTTAGCAAACCTAACACAAAAGATAAAAAATAACTGAATATAACACACATTGCACATATACACTTCTAGGGTACCCCACTTCGGTTGCCTTCAGAAAACGGTCATAATTCTCGAAACATGAGAAGTTTTAGTGGCTGTCCTCTAGTTTTAAAGATCACAATTCCCTTGATGACCCTTTCGACATTGCCTCGGTTAAAAGTGATCTTAAAACTTTATGACAATTACTAAAATTTCTTGCCAAGTTGCCTTCGTGACTGTATCGTCCCTTCGATGTCCCTCATACATCCAACGACAAGGCTGCCTACTCACTAATAGTAGGATAATATTTTCTAAAGGAAAAGAGGAAAAGAATAACCTTTTTTTTAGTACAAATTAGATAGTTGTTATAAGTTTGCTCAAAACATTTTGCAGTTACACAAATACTACTTTTCAAAAAACATTTTTCAAAACACTTTGTATACTTTCTCCACTATCCCGAGAAACATTACAAAATTCGCCGTACTAAGGCATTCTCAAAACATTTTCAAACACGCAAAGCACAAAGGTATTTCAAAATGAGCAAACCTCTAAGAGCCTGTAAATAACTACGAATGGAAAGGGTGGTAACACCTTCCCTTTCCATAATCTACCCCCTTACTCAGAATAATCTCGAAAAGGTCTTTTTCTGTTCTTTTCACCCTTTCCTTAATTTGGATAAAAGAAAATTTGGTGGCGTCTCTTGCTTACCGCAACATTTGTGAATACAAACGCAAAACCAATATTAATAGTCGGTTTTGCCACCATATCACAGTAGTCATGTAACATCTGGATTAACCGCTCTTTGACATTATGCTCCAAGTTGGCACCTACCTTGACATCCTTTTTATCCTCTTCAATACCAGAGTTTACCATCTCGACTGGCTCTTCATGAGGATGTATTGCTCTTTCCTCCTACTATAACAATCTAGAAAGTTCTCTTGGTACTTCACAATCTTCCTTACATTCGTCCACATCTTGGTAGATCGGATTTTCAAAGTCATAACTGGAAATAGTAGAACCATTATCAATGGGATCCAGAGTGGATGTGGATCTGCAGTTTGATATGTGGGTGTGTGTAAGAGAGCATAGATATTTTCATAAAGTAAAAGTGAAAAAGAAAGACAAAGAGCATAAAATTTGTATGCAAAATGTCCAATGATTTATTTATGACATATGAAAGTGAAATGATAACCCTCACAAATAAACTGTTGTGCCTCGGGTAAGACACAAGCCTTTAAAGTTTAAATTGTTTAAATATTACATTTCACAAAAAAAAGAAAAGAAAATTACTCCTGGATGAAAGTAATGGGAACAAAGGCTCTAGCCGTCCAATTGTTCAGTCCACCATTGGTAGTAGGGAAGATCCAATTGTCCAGGTCACAGTCACTGTCAGTGTCTTCTTCAACATTGACTCCATGGTTGCTGATGCATAGTGGTGGTCCTCCGGCGTGAGCACAACGAACAACTTTTTGAGCTCTTGAAGTGAAACCCAAACCAAACTTGTCATACTTATAGAGGATGTCAGATAGTTGGCCCTAAATAGTGCACCCACCTTATTTGATTACAGCCCTAACATCTTTTAGAGAAGCCATCTTCAGTAGAGGTCTGGTAATCTTTGGAACAACGGTGGCAGCTTTGGTAACAACAATTGTCTGAGGAACCTCTTTAAAATTCTGGCAGGGGGTCTTGATGAACTCTCTGTCCATCTCGACATATTGGAAAGAGTTTAGGTGGCTCACCATATACTCTTCTTCTCCATGGACTGTAATAATATTTCCATTAACCAGATATTTTAACATCTGATGCAAAGTGGAAGTGACAGCGCCGACCCCATGAATCCAAGGGCATCCCAATAAACAAGAGTAAGAAGGGAGAATTTCCATCACATAGAAAGTGGAGCCAAAAATTTGGGGACCGACTTTAATATGAATGTCCACTTCCCCGTGTACCATTCTCTTAAAACCATCAAAAGCCCTCACCACAATATTACTAGGCTTCAAAGTCAGTCCTTCACAGTCCAATATTTCTAAAGCACCCTTGGGTAGAACATTTAGTGACGAACCCATATCAACTAGAACATGAGCCAGGGTAGTGCCCCTGCACTCAATAGAGACATGTAGGGAATCATTATGATTTCTTCCTTTAGACGTCAAAGCAGCACCGGAGAAACCGAGTCCATTATCAGCAGTAAGACTAGAAACACAGTTCTCGAATTGGTCGATAAAAGTCTCTTGTGGCACATGAGCAGACTTCAGGAACTTCACCAAAGCCTTAGCATGGGCTTTAGAGCATAATAACAAGGCCAACATTGAAAATTTTGAGGGTGTCTGCCCCAATTTTTCCATAACATTATAGTCCCTTTTCCGTATGATTTTCAAAATTTCCTCCATTTCTCATTTGAAGGCTTCATGAATAGCTTCTTTGGGTGCCTCCGTTCGGGCAGGCTCAACCAATACTTCTTTTCCCCGAGTCTCAGCTGACTCAGTAGCAGGAATAACAACAGGAGCAACATGTGTTTTAGCAAGAATAACCAAAGGAGTGGCAATAGTCTTTGGAGAGATTTCAGGAGAGAAAACCCTTCCGCTTCTGGTAATTTGACTGGTCCCAACAATGTTGCCAATGTTAGGATCAATATCTTCAGTAATTTCATTCTTAATGGCCAGGAGGTCCTGCTTGACGCCATGATAATAAACGTCAACTCCATAATTCCAAGGAATAACTTTGTCAGAAGAATATGGTGTGGGCCCCAGAAAGGTGATAATTAAGGGAGAAACCTTAGGAGTGGATGTAATCCTGACAGGTCTTTTGGAGGAGACCCCAGGAGGATTGTCGGAAATGGTAATAATTGACCCATCTTCACATCTTTCATCTTCACATAGACCTTTTATAGAGGGAGTCTTCTCAAACAGAATTTCCTTGTTGTTCATCAGGCGTTGGACACCTATCTTCAATAATAAACAACCATTGGGTAGAGACGCACACAGGCGGCAACCTTCACCACAACCTAGAAATAAATCGGCTTGTAAGAGATTCTTCTTAACAATTGGTAGAGGGGTAGTCAAATCATCCACAGAAGAAACAAATAGAACTTCATCAACAACATTAATACCCTGGCCATGCTTAGGCATTGGTGCAGTTATCACATTGGGGGTTTCAGGAGGGTTACATTCAATCTCCTTTGCCTCAATAAGATCCTGAACTTTATTCTTTAGAGCCCAACAATCATTTGTATCATGCCCCGGGCTTTTAGAGTGGTAGGCACACCGAGCATTTGGATTATAACGAGGAGATGTAGTGTTTGGATTTTGAGGAGGCTCCCTCAGAGTGACCAATCTAGCTTTCATTAGATGTTGCAATACTTGAGATAAGGGCATGTTGAGTCTGGTGAATTTTCTTCTAGGTGTGTCCTGCCTGCGCTGATTATTTTGTCATTGAGTCGATACAAGGTTGGAGATCATTACAGCTCCTACCGTTGGATGGCGTTCAAATTTACCTTGATTTCTATGGCTATAGGTAGCACTAACTTCCTTCTTCCCACTGAAAGGCTTCTTTACAGCACTCGAAGATGCAACCCCTTGAATTTTGCCATTTCTGATGCCAGCTTCTACTCTCTCACCTGTCAATATCAGCTCGGTGAACCCAGCTGAAGAGCTTCCAATCAGATGGTTTAAAATTGGGCCTGAAAAAGTACCTAAGAACATATCTACCACGCTCTATCAGAAAGAGGAGGATGGACTCTTCCTGCAAGATTTCTCCATTTCTGGGCATAATCTTTTAAGCCCTCACTGGAACTCATAGACATTCTTTGAAGTTGTGTACGGGTTGGAGCGAGGTCAACATTGTATTGGTACCGCCTGTAGAAAGCAGCAGCTAGATCCTCCCAGTTGTAGATGTTGGTTCCCTCCAGCTGGTAGAACCATTCCAATTGAGTTCCCGATAAACTTTCCTGGAAGAAATGCACCCACAAATTCCTATCAGCGGTGTGAGGTTGGATCTTCCTGGCATAAGACCTCAGATGTAGTTTAGGACATGAAACTCCGTCATACTTAGAAAATGCGGGAACCTTGAACTTCGGGGGAATTACCACTTCAGAAACCAACCCTAATTCTTCAAAATCTAGACCAGGTACTCTCTAAATTTCCATGGCGTTGAGATGATCCTCTAGCTGTTTATATTTGTCATCAGCAGGAGGATATTGTTCTTCAGCATAGTCAGCCTCTTATTTATAAGACCCTGGACCATGGTCCTCTTATTTTGTCTTCTCTTCCTGATTGTCCCCCTCATTTGACGGAGTTGTGAATTCTAGAGCTCTCTTTGCTGGTTCTCTGAATCTCCTTCTGATATTCAGGAGACCCACTGGTTTCTTTGTCTTTTTCTTCTTGTCTTTGAGAATGAGAGCCTCCAGGTCCTCTTGTCCCTTAGCCAGAGCCACAAACATATTTTGGAATTGAGCGTTCTATGCTTGAAGATCCTTCACTGTTTGTTTGATATCCATCTTACTTAAATAAGTAGTAGAAAGATAAGGAAACCTGTTGTCGAAAGCCTGTTTATGTTATGATGCATGAAAGTGCGTATGCAAATGATTTCAAGGACTTATAAGATTTAAATTTGTTTAGACAAAAGAGAACAAAAATTAATTGTATTAATAAGTTCAAATTGATTATAACATGCCTCTTGGGTTTACATTGAAACAAAAGAAACAAAATGAAATAAAATACAATAACAATGGCTCAAATTTCCTGTGGATGCTTCCTCTTTGGAGCGATGTAGGCATTCAGGCTCATTTCCTCATGAAGTTGTCTTGTGAGCTCCAATGTCTTCTTCTCGCTCGCATAAAACTGGGATTCAAAGGTGTCTCACTCCCTCTTTAGCTGAATCCAAGCTCTTTGAAAATCTTCAAGAGAAGTAGGCATATCAGGATAAAGGATAGTATATGGAGTATCTCCTTTGGTAACAGGCTCCATATGATAGGTAGGATGGCTTCATAAGGCATCATGAGGTTTTGGGTGCGAGTTCGCACCAACTTGAGATAAGGCTCCAAAGGAATGGAGTTCTTATGCCCCAATGTCTTGCTATCAACCTTGTTAACCTTGCCCTAAGCTCGTATGAATCTCTGGTGATAACCTTGGACATCGCTCTCATAGTCAAATGCAACTCCTTGGACATCAATAAGTTGGTCAGGATTGGGAAATATGATCATCCCATAGATGAGAAGAGCCAACACTTCTTCAAAGGCATGTAAATCCATAGCATCCAAAAAATATTGAGCCCTCTCAAATAAAAACTTGGCTAGAAACCCTTTGACACCACTTCTTGTTTCCCAATTGGCCACAACATCATACCGAGGTAAATGTTGAGCTCGAGCAATCTCTTCAGGTCTCAGGTGTCTTTCAATACCGTTGAAGGGTAGTTGATCAAGAATAGAAATTTCCAAGAGTTCAGAGAATTCTTCCATAGTAGGCACAAGTTGGTAATCAAGAAAGGTAAAGCAATGGTGTTTAGGGTTAAATAATTGGAATAGCACTTTAACCATATCCTCTTTGTGATATGGTGGAAAAAACAACTGTTTAATACTGGTTTGCGTTTTTTGTTCGCAAATGTCGCGGTAAGAAAGAGTCGCCACCGACTTCTTTTATCCAACAAGAAAAAGGTTAAAAGAACAGAAAAAGACCTTTTTCGAGATTTCTGAGTAAGGGGGTAGATTATGGAAAGGGAAGGTGTTAACACCCTTTCCATCCATGGTTTTCCATGGGCTCTTAGGTACTTGCTCATTTTCTAAAATTGCTTGTGTTTGTGTGTTTGAAAAGCTTTGAAAATTGCCTTAGTGCGACGATTCACTTTATGGTAACTCTTGTATCAGTCCTCAAGAGTGTGATAAAGTGATTTTGAAAACTTTGTTTGAAAAGTATGTTTTAAAGTGGGGTGTGAAAAGTTATTTGAGCTAGTACCTAATAGTTACCTACCTACTCGAAAAAAGATTGTTCTTCTCCTCCTTTCCTTTAGACCGTGTTATCCTACTATTAGTGAGTAGGTAACCTTAGCCGTTGGATGTTTGAGGGACTATCGAAAGGGACGTATGGTCACTAAAGGCAACTGCGTAAAAACTCTTAGTAACTGTCCTAAAGCCCTAAGATCACTTTTATATCGAGGCAACAGTCGAGAGGGTCATCGAGGGACTAGTGATCTCTAGACTTAAGGACAGCCACTAAGAATTCTCACGTTTCGAGAATGGTGACCGTAATTCAAAGGCAACCGAGTGAGGTATACCCTAAGGGTGCAAGTGTGTAGCAGTGTGCTTTTTTCAGATATTTTATCTTGCGCAATTAGGGTTATCTAGGTTCAATTAATCATTCATTATCTTTCATGCAACCTTATTAAACATTCATCTAAATAGTTTATCGTGCGGGAAAATAAATGACGGAAAGATAAAATTCCTAACTATTACAAGGCTTTGGTGCAATTACATCAATAATGACTGAAAGGTAAAAATGAGAAATTAAAAACCTTAATTAAACTATTACAAACCAGGGCGCAATTACATCAATAATGAAAAATAAACCGTACGACAAAGAATAATTAAGCACGAGAATTAAAATTGAAAAAAAAGTGCAAAACCCTAAAAAACTAATTTGATCATTAAAATATTTTTTGGATTTTTTATAAAAAATGATTTGAAATTGACCTAATTTTCTAATTAATTTTAATTAATGAAAATAAATTAAAATTGATTAAAATAATTAGTTTGCAAAAAAATTTAATTTAATAAAAAAAACTAAGTCCTACTTTTGTGATGATTTTCTAATTTTATATAAAAAAATTGATTTAACAAGAAATTAAATTAATTAAACAAAAATAAAAATAGTAAAATTAAAAAAGAGTGAAGATCTTTGCTGAATTTGTCCAAAGCCCAATCCTGTGGCCCATCACCAGCGCTGGATCCAGTGTTGTTGGGAGCCTGGAGGTCCATAATGAGGGTGCAACCTGGAGGCGTGAGATCTGGCCAAGGAATGATCTGATGATGATGAATCTGGGGCGTATGATATGCACGCTTGTGATGGTAGTATAGAATTTGCAAAGAAATATTGGGAAAATAGAAAATGTTGGAGGCAGGGGTCGAACCCCTGACCTCCCACACATAACGCTTTAACACCCTTCCTGCTTGCCACTAGGCCACTTGGTTATTTGTGATATCAAACAACATCAATATATCTTATTTAATAATTGGCAGTAATAATGAAAATGCACGCGAGATTCAAATGGTCCAACTAGACTTGGACACACCATCATCTTCTCCAAAGGGGCGGTCATTTTAGACAGAACTTTTACCTACGAACAACCTACTGTAACTATAACCCTGCGTATTTCAAAAATCACAGCCGCACAATAAAAATGAAATCTAAATACATAGATCAACTGGGTTTGATCTCGTGAGTGCAATGGTGTTCATTTTTTGGCTTAATTTCACCTGTAATAAAAAACCCTAAAGCAAAGCTTCAAACCCTAGCAATGGCAGTTATTCATACAAGCATCAAAACAAGAAATTAACCATTCCAACATGTTCTAAATGACCATATAAACATGAATGCATATTCAAAATTCATTTATCATGCGTTAATTGTCAAAATCGAATTCAAGAAAACAAGGGCAAACCGTGGTTCTGTATGTGCGGTTTCTGAAGGTGTTAAGGCGTGGTAATGGTCCAAAAAGCTTCCAAATGTGCCCAGGAATTGATTCCAAGTCTTGGAATGCTTTGAATCTCCTTGTAAATCAAAATTCGAGCACCACTTTTTGTCAAAAAATTGAGGTTTCTTGTCTCAATTCTACACGGCTAATCTTTCTTCTTCTGGTCTGGGAATGTTACATATATATATATATATATATATATGATAACGTATTAGGTTAACAAAACTGAATGCAATCTTGAAGATTTGTGAGAAAAAGATTTGATTTGCAATTTGTATTTTAAGTTTCCAAAATTGGCCAAAACATGCTCTTTTCATTCAAATCAGTCCTTGCACGAAATCTTCACTTGCTCATCAGATCTTAGACTCATTATATGGCCTTAAAACAAATCTTTGGATTTTATTTCATTATTTCAATATTTTATTTGATTTATTTTGATTTAAATGAATAAAAAATCAAAATAAATAATAAAAATAATGAAATAATGTATGAGTGAGATCAGGGGTCGTGGGCCATGTTAAGAACAAGTTTCAAACAAGAAAACATGGGCCCATTTGGAAAAAATCAATTTTGATCAATGTTGACTTCATGCACATTTCCTAAATTTGGTCAACTTTAGCAATGCATATCTCTCTCATTTTTTATCCTAAGAAGGTATTCTTTGACTTTTTAGAAAGCTTAGGATATCCTCTAAACAACCCTTTAGGTTTCCTCCCAATTGGATCTTCCATTTTCATGTAAGGAGCTTTGACCCAAAAGGTGATTTGTTGAATTTTTTAAATGACCTATAATGTCTGAGCTTATATCTTTTGATTGAAGAATTTCTTGACCTTGAGGGCTGAATAGAAGTTATAGGGAATTGAATTCTCTTCAAAATGAGCCTTGGTTGGAAAATTTCTGATAACGTATGAGAAAGTTATGCCTGGTCAAAGTTTGGTTGACTTTTCCTATAGAAACCCTAAATTGCCATTTTTGACTTTTGATGAGTTAAGAGCATTTCTCGAGGAATCATGATCAACCCTTGATCAAATGATGGAGATTACTTTAAAATGTTGGTGTTGACCAAAAATCCCTAAGTTTGACTATATATAGGCCACAGTTGACTTTTGACCTAGTATAGTTGATTTTCAGGCATTTAAGCAGTTGATTGAGAAAACTTGTTGTGCAAGGCATGAAACTTGGCATGGATGATCTTGAGGACATATTAGGACAATGTGGACCATTTGGGACCCTTGGAACTCAACCATCTTGTTTGAAATTGAAACCCTAGTTTGAGGCTTATTGTCTTAGGAGGATTTGTCTGGTCAATCCTTAGTCAACTTTGAGCAATTGAGGACCTCTAGGAGTATGTCTTGTGTGAAAATGGGAGGGAAAATTTTGGGGTACAACAGCTTCCCCTGTTGAATCTTCTTAAACCTGAGGATTTATATTGGCTTGTCTGTCTTTCGTGATCTAAATGTGGAAGATGATTGAACACTAGAGTGCCTAGAAATTTGCACTCGTCTGGAATGATACTTGATTGGGTAGGTAATATGGTGAATGGGCTTATATATGCCATTTGGAGAAGATAACAGAAGATTGTCGGAGATGGGCTTAAAGATGCCATCCAGAGAATGTGACGGAGACTCGTCGGAGATGGGCTTAAAGATGCCATCCAGAACAATTATGATTTCGTGAGATATTCCTTTGTGGGAATTCCTGTTCCTGTCATTAGGGAGGGCTTCGCTGAGGAAGGTTGGTCTCTATCTTGGGGAATAGAGTCTAGGAGCTTCAGTTGTCTGTTACTCTACTGGGGAGTCATCTCTTGATTGAAGAGACGAAAGTGAACTGCTATCTAGTCAGGATCCAGGCTTCATAGTAACTTGCTGAGGATGATAAGGTTGACTGCTATCTGGTCGTATTCCAGGCTTCACAGCGACTTACTGGGGAAATGAGATTAAACTATTATCCAGTCAAGATCCAGGCTTCACAGTGTCTTGAATTGTTGATTGACTATTATCCGATCAGTTTCCGGGCTTCATAGCGTCTTTAACTGGCATAGAAATCTTAGTATCGATTTGACTAAACCCGGGAAAGGCCTTAAATTAACTTTAATTGGCATAGTAATCAGGAGGATCTTAGTAGCTATTAAACTGACCCAGACGAAAGTCTTGGAATCTCTTCCACCGACATAGTGAGCAGAGAGATCTTGGGTTAACTTTGGCTGGCATAATAATCAGGAGAATATTAGTAGCGATTCAACTGACCCAGACGAAAGTCTTGGAATCTCTTCCACCGACATAGTGAGCAGAGAGATCTTGGATTAACTTTGACTGACATAGTAATCAGGAGAATCTTAGTAGCGATTCGATCGACCGAGACGAAAGTCTTGGAATCTCTTCCACTGGATAGTGAGCAGAGAGATCTTGGATTAACTTTGATTGGCATGGTAATCGGGAGAATCTTAGTAGCGATTCGATCGACCCTGACGAAAGTCTTGGAATATCTTCCACCGGCATAATGAGCAGAGAGATCTTAGGTTAACTTTGACTGGCATAGTAATCAGGAGAATCTTAGTAGCGATTCAACTGACCCAAACGAAAGTCTTGGAAACTCTTCCACCGGCATAGTGAGAAGAGAGATCTTGGATTAACTTTGACTGGCATAATAATCAGGAGAATCTTAGTAGCGATTCGACCGACCCAGATGAAATTCTTGGAATCTCTTCCACCGGTATAGTGAACAGAGAGATCTTGGATTAACTTTGAATGGCATAGTAATCAAGAGAATCTTAGTAGCAATTCAACTGACCCAGACGAAAGTCTTGGAGTCTCTTCTACCGGCATAGTGAGCAGAGAGATCTTCGGTTAATTTGAATGGCATAGTAATCAGAAGAATCTTAGTAGCGATTCAACCGACCCAGACGAAAGTATTGGAATCTCTTCCACCTGTAATACCCCAAATTTATCCTACCCTTTACTTTTATCTTGCTTATTCATTCTCACATTTTTCTTACGTACATAACCCCCATTAGGTCATCTAACACATCATTCATTCATTAATCGATAAAACTTAGCATGGGATCAATAATCTTGCAAATTAGGGTTCCTATTGATTTGAGGTTTCATCCAATAAAGCTGATTCATCTGGTTCTTTCTGCAAGTGGTGAATTGTGGAATTAAGGTTTGTGATTGTGATCATTACACACTTCATCCTTCACCAGTCTACGAGACTATTAAAGTTTATTTCTCTATGTTTGATTGAAGATCAGAGGTTTTTGTCTACTATGCTTCAGTTGAGGTTCATTGGATTAAGGTTGATTATGTGCTTACCCTGATCAATTTTACTTCAATACCTCATGCTTAAATTTCATTTGAAGACTTCTCCTAATTACTTGTGTTACAAGTCAATACCAGGGGTTGATGCATTGTGTCTTTATCAAGCAAGGAAGCATCTTAAAGTTTGAGATAGGGATCAAAGTTTCACTTATCCATCCTTCATCAATTAGGGTTTACTTCAATCAAATGGTGCGTGAAAGGCAAGGCATTGTGAATTGAAGATTCAAACTTGAATTAGGGTTCTTAAAAGTGCAAGCATGTCACATGAGTGCTCAATTTGGATTCAATTAGTGTGGAGATATGAAAGGTATATAAGCTTGGTTCCAAGGTTTTCACCATGTTTCATACAGAGATTTATCCATGCAAAGGCTTCAAGAAAAAGTTTCCTTCATTATTCAAATTTGATTCCAACTATATTCATAGTTACCATTCATACAGGAAATACAAAAACTATAGTCCTTACAAGGAACTTAGAGGAATAAGGATCAATTTGGAAAAGAAGATTACATCGAATATTTTACAAAATCGTTACAAGTTTATGCATATGTCTTGTCTTGCTAAGATTCTAAGTCTTCAAGTACCGTTTCTCTTCAAACTATTCCAGCTTTACACCATGCTTCATGTTGCTCAATACAAAAATCGGACCTTGCATCCATATATAAGCGTAAACCCGCAGCCCTGCAAACCAAGAATCCAATTCAAAATTCACAATAAGTTCACTAATAATAGAAACAGATGAAAAAAATCATTAGTTAAAACCAAGCCCTGCATTCAGCCATAAAACCAAGCCCCTGCAAAACCAATCCAGAAAAACCGCTCTGTTCAAGGAAAAAAGCCAGCAGAACTGTCAAAAACCAAATTTCTAAACAGAATTTACTAACCTCTTTTCTAACCCATTCAAAACAGCATCTAACATAACTTTAGCTCCCTAATTAACCTATAACAGAAATTAACATCTCAAAACAGCAATCCAACTAATTCCATAACAGCTTCTATCCTAATTGTCAACAGAATTCTAACAGAAACCCCAAACTTCCCTCTAACCAACCGTTTCCGTAACAGAACCGTAACAAAATTCTGAGAGGAGATAACAGATTATAATGGAATTCAGTTACAGAAGGACAGGATAACGAAAAAGAGGGAGAGAGAATTCTCAACAGAATGGCAGAAAAGATTCATTATGCAGAAAAAACAGAAAAATCACAAAATATTTACCTCTGAGATTCTCTTCCAGGCTGGAATTCTCATCTTCATCTTCAAACTTCTCAACAACATTCAAGAACCAATTTCTTCTCCTCTTCAAATTCATCTTCAATCTTTGCAACTCAATTCTGGATTGATCATAATCTCCATCTCGTATCTCTCTCTGGATCTTCGTCAACTTCAGATTGTCTCACGTTACAACAACATCACCGTAATCACATCTCCTTTGCACTAGTCGATGAACAACATCATCACCAGTTCCTCGCTTCTCTATAATGTAGAGCAATAAACACACGCAAGATCAACTGTGAGGACGCACAAGACTCAAAGAAACAGAAAGAAGAAGAAGTATAAGAAGAAGCTGTACCTAAAATTTTCTCTAGTTTTCACATCATCTGTGCTGCCTCGAGAGAGCGCCAGACTCATTTCCGGTTGGTAAGCCTTGCGTTATTTTTTATCAATTTTTTCTTCTTCGCCATTTGTTCTGAGAAGTCGCAATCGAAATGAGCCGCGACCAGAAATGAATCAGACCAAAATAAACATTATGTTGAATGAAGGCTGAGATGGTGAATCAGTTGAGGTAAAGGATAGGAACAAAGACAATTACAAGATGGTGAATCCATAGAGTCTCACGGTGACACAATGATGAACAAATCCGAAGAGGGTTGAGTCGTATGAAGGATATAAAGTAATCAGATACGTGAGGTTAAAACAGAGAATGGTGAGGGTGATGATGTTCACGGCGATGATTTATCGAAAGTGAGAAGAAAGAAACGAAGGAGATCTATCGGAGATGGATTTGCAGCGGCGCATTTTTGTTAAAGAGAATAAGTGAACAGCGTAAAGAAGAAGGTTGAATGAAGAAGTTCGAGAGTCACAAACTCTGAACCCTATCCCTTTATATTAAATGCATCGTTTTCTTTGTAACTCTTTCACTCAATTTTTATTCTTTTCTTAAATAAAAAATAAGTTGAATAATAATAATGGAGATTGGAATCCGATGATAGCTTGGACTTGTTGTTGAGTGTTGGGCCTTTCTTCACCCTTGATAGGCCCATGGCTTTTTTTGGAGCCTACAACATTGTACAAATAATTTTTTCATAGATTGGGCTTCGAATCAACATCAGATTACTTCAAAGTACCTCCTGCTTACAGATTGCACCCCCTGAATTTGCTATTCTTCATTAGAATTAGGACTCTTTTTGTTAATTTTTGCCAATAAAAAAACACAAAAAAATAATATAAAACATTAATAAAATTTAGTAGAATATATAAGAAATTTCTTAGGAATTAATTCTTTAGTTTTTTTTAGAATTTCCTTTACATAAAAAACTAATAATAAAAATACTTTTCCTTTTAGTTTCTAAAAAACTAATAAATCAAAAATCCTTTTTCTCCCTTTTTAGTTTAGTTTTTATCCGCATTTTAGTGCCGCTTCACCATGTTATGTTTTGACGCGTTTGTTCATTGTGAAAGATACATTTTTGTGCTTTCGATCATGTAACATAACAAGTAGTTATATGATCGAAGCATACGAATTATACTCGTTTCTAATGTGACTCACTTTATTTCTCATCGTCCTGAGAAAATTCATATCATGTTATATGTTGTCCTGACACATGTGATGCTTTATGAGCTTTGTGCAGGAACTTCTGATTACACGTTGCATTCGCAACACGCGTTTGCCTTTATCTTAGTTGGATATCATTTCTGACTTTGTTTGTTTCTTGGTGAAGCTTGCTTAACGCGTACTCCCTGCTTCTCCAGTGCTTTCATCTGCTCTTGACGACTTGCTCGCTTTGGTAGTCGCCGCTACTACCCTTGTACTTCTTCACACTTAATTGCATTTGGTTATTGATTTCTAGATATCATGAGAAGTAGGAAATAAAGAGTGTGCACTCGAAGTCGCTGTTTAAAGACATGTAGCATGCATTTCGCACTTCATTTTCTATATATGTTGTGCTTGTGTTTGTTTTTGTTTGATTGATCGATGAGTCACTCAATTTACGAATTGAGATCACGACTTTTCTCTCAGTCCATGCTCCCTATAGAATTTTATCGCTTTTCTTTATTTCTTATTATCAGAACCTACAAGATGACTTCCTTACATCCTTATCACACTCAAGCCAACAAGTTGAGGATTATGGAATAGATTAAGCAGAACCAGGCCGCTCTCCGCAAAGACATGGACAGCATGGGTGATCGAATGAATCAGCTCATGGAAACTCTTCATGCCGTCATCCAAGGGCAGGAAGAGCTCAGACTGAGTGTTACTAAGCTGGTTGACAGTACCTCTACGTCCGAGAATGGTGGACCCAAGAATGACAATGGGGGGATACCTAAAGAGAACCCACGTCTGATTGTGGATGACCACCATGATGTCATCGATCTCGATGACCCTCCAAAAGATTCTACGGCTGATTTGTCTGAAACTGCTAAGATGTACAAGGCTTTGGAAGAACACTTAAAGGATATGGAGACTTCTAAGAAACTGGGATTCAGTGTCGCTGCTATGTGTTTGGTTCTAGGGTTTGTGATTTCACCAAAGTTTAAGGTACCTGATTTCGACAAGTATATGGGGGTTACATGCCCAGAGACTCATCTCCGATCTTATTGCAGAAAGATGGCTGCTTATGCTAGCAACGAGCCATTGCTTATGCATTTCTTTCAGGACAGTCTGGCTGAAGCTCCATTAGAGTGGTACATGCAGTTGGAGCAAACTCATGTTAGTACCTGGGGTGAGCTTATTGATGCTTTCTTAAAACACTATCATTACAACACCGCCATGGCACCCAGCCGTGCGCAGCTGTAGAGTATGTCTCAAAAGACTGGTGAGTCTTTCAAAGAGTATGCCCAGAGATGGCGCAGTTTGTCCGCGAGGGTTCAACCTCCTCTCCTGGACTAGGAACTGGTAGATTTGTTTATGAGTACCCTCCGAGGCCCGTATTTGCAACATATGCTTGGCAGTACTTCTGATTCATTTTCGGATATGGTCATCATCGGGGAGCGAGTTGAAATGTGTATTAAAGTAGGGACTACTACAGGTGCATCTGGCACAAATGGTAACAACAACTCAGGTGGTGGAAAGAAACTGTACTCTAGCGGTTTTGTCAAGAAAAAGTAAAGAGAAGTGAGCAATGCCTCTGATGATAAGGGGAAAGCTATTGTATAGGTTCCACATTACTAAACTCCTGCTGTTGCTCCACAACAACAGTACGCACTGCCGCGAAACTATCAACAAAATCAAAGGCCCCAAGGACAAAGGGGTCAGCAAAGGCCGCAAAGGTATCCCGAGAGGAGGTTTGATCCAATCCCGATGTCGTATGCTCAATTTCTTCCACAATTTCTAGCCATTCAGTTGGTACAACTTCGAGAGTTAGCTCCTCCACCGGCATAACTTCCAAGGGGTTATGATGTTAATGCACGTTGTGAGTTTCCTTCTGGCGCTCCAAGCCACTCGATCAAAAATTGCAAAGCTTTAAAGTACAAGGTGAAATCTCTTTTGGATGCCAAGGAGTTAAGCTTCGCTCCTATAGGCCCTAATGTTTAGAACAATCCAATGCCTCCTCATCATGGGGCTGCTGCTAATACAGTCGGGTTCGATGATGGTCATGACTTAGTGACTCAGGTTGGTGAGGTTCAGATGTCAATGACAGTTTTGAGAGAGCATCTTTTGTAGCAGGAAGTTCTACAAGAGCTTCACAACTTTTGTTTGAAATGCTCGTCCAACCCAAACGAGTGTGATGATTTGAAAAATTCCATTCAGATACTGATGGACGAGGGGGTTGTTAGAGTTGAGAAAGTTATCCCCGAAGGTGATGTTGCTATTCTAGAGATTCCGTATTATCCGGCCAATGTTCATAGAAATACTTCAAGGGTTCTGTTGGTTATACAAGTTCCAGCGCTCCCTGTGCCAGATCAGAATCCGGTTGCTCCCCTGCCAATCCATGCATCAACACTTCCAAATCTAGTTCCCGTTCCAGTGGCTGATAGAATGGCAGTGCCATGGGAATACAATGCTGTTTACATCCTTGGGAAGAAAGTTGTTTGTCCTCCGATTGAGAATAAGGACGTAACCAACATTGCCAGAACTAGCAGGATAACCCGAAGTGGAAGAGTCTTTGCTCCCACTCCACCTTCTCCCGAAGAAGTTATCAAAGAGATTCCTGTGAAAGATAAAGGGAAACAAGTATTTAATGATTCTCCTGGGACGTCTTTTGAACGACAAGTGGAGCAGCTAATCAGGGTGATCAAGAAGAGTGATTTCAAGGTGGTTGACCAGCTAAATCAGACGTCTGCAAAGATATCAATCTTGTCCCTCCTTTTGTACTCCGAAGCTCATCAAACTACCTTGATGAGAATTCTACACGGTTCCCATGTGAATCCTGAAATTTCTGTGGCCCAATTTAAAGGGGTTGTTACAAATATTTCCGCCGGGAACTGTCTGGGTTTTAGTGATGACGAGCTTCCTCCAGAGGGCCGGGCTCATAATAAAGCATTGCATATTTACATCAAATGTTTAGACACTGTGATGTCTCGAGTCCTGGTAGACACGGGTCTTCTTTGAACGTGATTCCTAAACATACTCTATTCAAGCTAAACATGGACGGGGTTATGATGAAACCCAGTACGCTGACAGTCAAAGCTTTTGATGGGTCAAGGAGATCTGTGGAAGGGGAAGTTGACTTGCCCATCAAAATCGGCCCCCACGTGTTCTACCTATCATTCTATGTCATGGATATTTGTCCATCTTATACTTTCCTACTGGGACGCCCGTGGATCCATATGGCAGGGGCCGTTACCTCAACTCTGCACCGACGTTTGAAATTCATCATCCAAGACAAAGTTATCGTCATTGGCAGAGAGGAAGATGTCGTGATCAACAATGTTACTTATTTTCATTATATCGAAGTGGACGGGGAAGTACATGAAACCCCTTTCCAGGCCTTGGAAATCATTTCTGTTGACAGGGTCCCCACCATGCTGGAAACTACAAAGAAGTCTGGAGTTCCAATGGTTTCCTTCAGGGATGCCAAAGCCATTGTGGAGTCTGGGATTCCTAATGAATACTGGGGCAAAGTGATAGAGGTGCGCGAAAAGTAGAACAAGTCTGGACTTGGGTTTAAGTCCTCTTTTTCAGATCGTGTTGGTATGGGTCCAACCGTGCTCAAAGGAAAACATGTACCCTCGCTTTCAAAAGTGTTTGTTAGTGCTGGTCCAAGTGTTCAAGGACAAATCCACACAGTGGATGATGAAGACGATGCAGATATGGCTCAGTACATCTACCAGATTGCACCTGATCAAGATCTCGGCAATCGGACTACTACCGATATTCCCGAAGTGGTTTTCTTTGACATGTAATGTTCTTGTTTTAAATAAGTCGCATGTTTCTGCCCAAAGCATGTTGACAGCTTGTGAAAAGGGCCTCCTCATGTTTCTATGTTTGTTTAAAATTGAATAAAATGGCATTTTTGCATACAATTTTTACTCTATGTCTTTTCTTATTTTCGTAAAATAAAAATGGCAATGCTTTTCCTTCTAACTCTTCAACCATTTTCCAATTTGCATCCATATTCTAAAATGAGGCATGATTCACCAATCATGCAAGTCTGCCTCAAATTCCATTAAAAACGATGATGTTACAGTTCCTTGCACCAATATCCTTGGAAATCCGAATGACCAAGCCGATGAAGATAGTGGGGAAGATTGTGAAATTCCAGAGGAATTGGCAAGACTGTTGAGACAAGAATAGAAAACGATCCTGCCTCATCAAGAAGCTATTGAGGTCATCAATCTCAGCACCGAAACAATGAAAAGAGAGGTCAAGATAGGGGCCTCTTTGCAAGATGATGTAAAGAAGGGGTTGATTGAGCTTCTTAAAGAGTACTCTGACATCTTTTCCTGGTCGTATGAAGACATGCCTGGTTTGGATACGGATATAGTCATGCACCATTTGCCACTCAAACCAGAATGTCCTTCGGTAAAGCAAAAGCCGTGGAGAACTCGTCCAGATATGTCTCTCAAGATCAAAGAAGAGGTTGAAAAGCAGTTGAACGCATGCTTTTTATTGGTATGTGAATACTCAGATTGGATTACCAACATCGTACCCGTCCCTAAGAAAGATGTGAAGGTGCGCATGTGTGTGGACTATCGGGATTTGAATAAAGCAAGCCCAAAGGATGATTTCCCATTACCTCACATCGATGTATTGGTTGATAATACGGCTTAGTCCTCAGTTTTCTCCTTCATGGATGGTTTTTCGGGATACAATAAGATAAAGATGGCCCCGGAAGACATGACAAAGACGACATTCACTACTCCATGGGGTACTTACTGTTATAAGGTCATGCTTTTTGGCCTTAAAAATGCTGGTGCAACATATCAACGTGTCATGGTGACACTCTTCCATGATATGATTCATAAGGATATCAAAGTATATGTTGATGATATGATTGCAAAATCACAAACCTAGGACGAACACTTGGTCCATCTGTAAAAGTTATTTGTGCGTCTGCAAAAGTTTAGGCTAAGGCTTAATCAGAATAAGTGTACCTTCAGGGTGCGATATGGAAAACTACTTGGTTTTATCGTGAGTCATCGAGGAATTGAGGTAGATCCCGATAAAGTAAAGCAATACAGAATATGCCAGCGCCAAAAAATGAAAAAATAAGTAAGAGGGTTCCTTGGGAGATTGAACTACATAGCCAGGTTCATCTCTCATCTCACAGCTACTTGTGAACCCATCTTTAAGTTGTTGCGCAAGAATCAAGATGTCCAATGGGATGATAATTTCCAGGAAGCCTTTGAAAAGATCAAACAATATCTCCAAAACCACCAATACTTATTCCTCCAGTTCCCGGGAGGCCACTTATTATGTACTTGACGGTGCTGGAAGGATCCATGAGTTGTGTGCTTGGACAGCAGGACGAAACAGGACATAAAGAGCACGCCATTTATTATATGAGTAAAAAGTTTACCGATTGCGAATCCAGGTATTATTTACTTGAAAAAACTTTTTGTGCGCTTGCTTGGGCAGCTCGACGTCTGAGGCAGTATATGTTGACATACACGACCTTTCTAATATCGAAGATGGACCCGATAAAGTATATCTTTGAAAAACCAGTGCTCACAGGCAGGCTTGCTCTATGGCAGATGCTTTTATCTGAATATGACATTCAGTATGTTACACAAAAGGCTATCAAGGGTAGCATTCTTGCGAATCATCTATCTCATCAGCCGTTGGAAGAGTATCAATCAATGAAATTTGACTTCCCTGATGAAGATGTTATGAAGCTTGATGATTATGATGGGGTCGATCCGGAAGAGCGATGGACTCTTACGTTCGATGGTGCCTCGAACACTGCAGGCCATGGCATTGGGGAAATACTGACTTCTCCATATAATACTCAAACACCGTTTACGGCCCGGTTATGTTTTGATTGTACGAACAATGTGGCGGAATACAAAGCATGTGTGATGGGTCTAGAGGCAGCCATTGACCTTAAAATCAAAATCCTTGAAGTCTTTGGAGACTCTGCTTTGGTCATACATCAGGTACGAGGTGATTGGGAGACAAAGCACCCCAGTTTGATTCCGTACAGAGACTACATCTTGCAGCTAATACACGCTTTTGATGAAATCACCTTTGAACATATTCCCAGGGATGAAAACCAGTTGGCCGATGCTTTAGCCACTTTAGCATCAATGTTCTCGGTGAGCTTTCAAAATTAGGCGCCTAATATACACATCCTCAGGTATAAAGAGCCGGCACATGTCTTTCCTACCCATTATTTCTCAACCGAGGATATGTCTGATGAGAAGCCGTGGTATTACGACATCAAACGGTACCTTGAGAAGCAAGAATATCCAGAAAATGATACAATTTGTGATAAGCGTACGCTTAGAAGGTTAGCATCCAAGTTCCTCTTATCAGGAGACTTCCTGTACAAGAGAAATTATGATTCGGTCCTGCTTAGATGCGTGGATAGACACGAGGCATAGTCGATCATAAAAGAGATTCATGAGGGTTCTTTCAGGAATCATTCGAGCGGACATTCTATGATGAAGAAAATCCTACGAGCAGGATACTTCTGGATGACAATGGAGAGCGACTGTTGTGTATATGCAAAATTATGCCACAAATGCCAAGTGTATGCAGACAAAATTCATGTTCCTCCAACTCCTTTGAATGTTATGACTTCCCCATGGCCGTTTGCAATGTGGGGAATTGATATCATTGGGAGGATTGAACCAAGTGCTTTGAATGGTCATAGATTCATCCTAGTGGCTATTGATTATTTCACCAAATGGGTGGAAGCAACTTCTTACATGAATGTAACCAAATAGGTCGTTACCAACTTCATCAGGAAAGAAATCATATGCCGTTACGAAGTTCCCCACAGAATCATCACTGACAATGGTTCTAATCTTAACAACAACATGATGAAGGAGTTGTGTGAAGAGTTCAAAATTGAACATCAAAATTCATCGCCGTATCGACCAAAAATAAATGGTGCAGTCGAAGTTGCTAACAAGAACATAAAGAAGATCGTCCAGAAGATGATCAGAATATATAAAGATTGGCATGAAATGTTGCCTTTTTCTATGCATGGCTATAGAACATCTGTGCGTACTTCAACATGGGCAACTCCATTTTCGCTTGTCTATGGCACGGATGCAGTGCTTCCTGTCGAAGTAGAAATTCCTTCGTTGAGGGTTCTGATGGAAACCAAGCTGGATGAGGCAGAATGGGTTCAAACAAGACTCGACCAACTTAACCTGATTGATGAAAAGCGTCTGGTGGCCATTTGTCATGGCTAGTTGTACCAACAAAGGATGAAGAGAGCATTCGATAAAAAGATCCGTCCTTGGAAGTTTTATCCTTGTGATTTGGTCTTAAGAAGGGTCATCGTGCAAAGCCATTCCGATCCGAGGGGAAAATGGACTCCCAATTACGAGGGACCATATATCGTGAAGAGAGCCTTTTCAGGAGATGCTCTAATCCTGACAGACATGGATGGGGTAGACGTTCCACTCCCAGTCAATTCAGGCCCAGTAAAAAAATACTACACATAAAGAGACCCGCTAAGTCAAAAACCCGAAAGGGAGATTTAGGCAAAAATGGGCATCCCGGTGGACATGAAAGTCCAGGCAAAAATTAGGGATAAAATAAAAAATAATGACCCGCTAAGTTGAAAACCTGAAAGGGTGACTTAGGTAAAAATGAGTATTCCGTTGGATCGAAAACCCGAAAGGGCGATCCAAGCAAAAGTTAGGAGAGACTGTAGTCTGAATTCTCTTCACGAATGACACATGCACATCTATAGCACCTTGGCAGCGAATTGACCAGTCCAACTGCTACTCTTCAGAGGCAAGGCATTGAGACTACTTAGGATATGGGAACTATAGCAATACCAGTTTTAATGGAGATTCGAGCATCTCTCATTGCCATTTATACTTGTTGTATTTCCCGTTTCTATTTCACAACTACCTCATATAGGAGTTTCATCCTTGTACAAGTGCCTATTCACAGGCCAATCAATAAAAATTGCTTCCATCAAAAAGTTGTCTTTTATTATCATAAAAATGTTTTTCGTATGCGAAGTGTGGTTTATTCGTTATTAAACACTGCATTAGAAACGTGAGGAGTAAAATTCCCAAGCTAAGATAAAACTTGACTTTACATCGATATATAACCATGTGGGAATGTCGTATGCATTCCAAGTGTTGTTTTTCCTTGCAGGTAGTAATTTATAACGGTCACCCTGACCTAGCCAAGGCACAAAGCTGCCTTCATCTACTACAGAAAGCTTCAAACCTAATTCCCCAAGTGAATTTGGAAAATTCGAAGTCGTTGTATGACTCGGCACGCACAAGTGCATCCCCAGTGGAGTTAATCAAGTACATCCCTAGTGGAGCTAAACTGGGGAATTCGCAGAGCTAAACTGGGGCATTCGTAGAGCTAAATCGGGGCATTCGCAGAGCTAAACCAGGGCATTTGTAGTTGCCCATGCCCATCTCTTGTCCCCAAGTGATTCAAGAAGTAATTCCCCAGTGTGGCGTAAACTTGGGGCATGTATTCGAAGAGACCCACATGGTATTTGGTATCCATTCTTTGGCATATTCGGTTCTACCATCCTCTCAATGGTTCATGATGTATAGAAGTATGGCCAAATTATCTCTTCCCCAACAACACAGTCCAGAATTCAGTGGTATCCCTGTAGATTCGCTTCATCGGTGACTCAATCTTCAGCAGAGTCATCAACAATCATCGGTATCATGGGCTCCTAAGTGCAAATTATTATCAATATCCCCAATGATCTTTGGTACTACAGGCTTCCAACGCCAATATATATTGGCATCCCTAGTAATGAGCAACGGTTCCCAATGAGCCTTTGCTTATCCCCATGAAGTCTATTTCTTTGCATTGCATATAGTTATCATTGCATAACATTGCATCCTCAAAAGCGCATAGCCGACTCATCGGAATGGATCTTTGCGTCAAAAGAAATTCGAACATGCATACGAAGCATAAGCTAGATCAGGTACCCTACATGAAAGACCTGAACCATTAAAGGTCAACAATACATCTCCACAAGAGGACATCATTCCCAAATCTCCAGCAGGTGACCTTCACTTTCACAATGCCCAGCAAAATTAATATACCTTGTCATAGGTCCCCTGGCAGACCTTCCTTAGATCATCGTCGAACCTGAGATTGCCAGTAGGCTAGGTTCTCCCTTAGATCATCGTCGAACCTGAGATCGCCCGTAGGCTAGGTTCTTCCTTAGATCATCGTCGAACCTGAGATCGCCCGTAGGCTAGATTCTTCCTTAGATCATCATCGAACCTGAGATCGCCCGTAGGCTAGGTTCTTCCTTAGATCATCGTCGAACCTGAGATCGCCAGTAGGCTAGGTTCTTCCTTTGATCATCGTCGAACCTGAGATCGCCCGTAGGCTAGGTTCTTCCTTAGATTATCGTCAAACCTGAGATCACCCGTAGGCTAGGTTCTTCCTTAGATTATCTTCGAACCTGAGATCTCCCGTAGGCTAGGTTCTTCCTTAGATCATCGTCGAACCTGAGACCGCCTGTAGGATAGGTTCTTCCTTAGATCATCGTCGAACCTGAGATCGCCCGTAGGCTAGGTTCTTCCTTAGATCATCGTCGAACCTGATATTGCCCGTAGGCTAGGTTCTTCCTTAGATCATCGTCGAACCTGAGATCGCCCATAGGCTAGGTTCTTCCTTAGATCATCGTCGAACCTGAGATCTCCTGTAGGCTAGGTTCTTCCTTAGATCATCGTCGAACCTGAGATCGCCTATTGGCTAGGTTCTTCCTCAGATCATCTTAGAACCTGAGATTGTCTATTGGCTAGGTTCTTCCTTAGATCATCGTCGAGCCTGAGATCGCCCGTAGGCTAGGTTCTTCCTTAGATCATCGTTGAACCTGAGATCGCCCGTAGGCTAGGTTCTTCCTTAGATCATCGTAGAACCTGAGATCGCCCGTAGGCTAGGTTCTCCCTTAGATCATCGTCGAACCTGAGATCGCCCATAGGTTAGGTTCTTCCTTAGATCATCGTCAAAACTGAGATCTCCCGTAGGCTAGGTTCTTCCTCAGATCATCTTAGAACCTGAGATCGCCCGTAGGCTAGGTTCTTCCTTAGATCACCGTCGAACCTGAGATTGCCCGTAGGCTAGGTTCTTCCTTAGATCATCGTCGAACTTGAGATCGCCCGTAGACTAGGTTCTTCCTTAGATCATCGTCAAACCTGAGATCACCCGTAGACTAGGTTCTTCCTTAGATCATTTTAGAACCTGAGATCACCCGTAGGCTATGCTCTTCCTTAGATCATCGTCGAACCTGAGATTGCCCGTAGACCAGGTTCTTCCTTAGATCATCGTCGAACCTGAGATCGTACGTAGGCTAGGTTCTTTCATAGATCATCGTCGAACCTGAGATCGCCTATTGGCTAGGTTCTTCCTCAGATCATCTTAGAACCTGAGATCGTCTCTTGGCTAGGTTCTTCCCATAGATCATCATCGAACCCGAGATCACCCTTAGGCTAGGTTCTCTGGCAATTTAATCTCACGTTTCACCTTAGGATCGTAGGTCGCCCGTAGACCTTATCCGCTGTCTTTTCGTACCAACCTTGGCATCATGCCATGTTACAAGTCCAATCTCCGCATCTTCACTAGAAAACAAAAAATTCTTTCCCCAACAGATATAAAAAAAACAAATATAAATAAACACTCACACTTTCTCCCAGAACAAATTTTTGGCATTGGTATTTAATCAACTTCTACCTCGAACTTCCGAAAGGCATGCGCCAATCATACTTTCAGGTTTAAGACGATTAAATAGGGGCAGCTGTAATATCCCAAATTTGTCCTACTCTTTACTTTTATCTTGCTTATGCATTCTCGCATTTTTCTTACGTACATAACCCCCATTAGGTCATCTAACACATCATTCATTCATTAATCGATAAAACTTAGCATGGGATCAATAATCTTGCAAATTAGGGTTCCTATTGATTTGAGGTTTCATCCAATAAAGCTAATTCATCTGGTTCTTTCTGTAAGTGGTGAATTGTGGAATTAAGGTTTGTGATTGTGGTCATTACACACTTCATCCTTCACCATTCTACGATACTGTTAAAGTTTATTTCTCTATGTTTGTTTGAAGATCAGATGTTTTTGTCTACTATGCTTCACTGGAGGTTCATTGGATTAAGGTTGATTATGTGCTTACCCTAATAAATTTTACTTCAATACCTCATGCATGAATTTCATTTTAAGACTTCTCCTAATTACCTGCATTACAAGTCAATACCATGGTTTGATGCATTGCGTCTTTATCAAGCAAGGAAGCATCTTAAAGTTTGAGCTAGGGATCAAAGTTTCACTTATCTGTCCTTCATCAATTAGGGTTTTCTTCAATAAAATGGTGCGTAAAAAGGCAAGGCATTGCGAATTGAAGATTCAAACTTGAATCAGGGTTCTTAAAAGTGCAAGCATGTCACATGAGTGCTCAATTTGGATTCAACTAGTGTGGAGATATGAAAGGTATATAAGCTTGGTTCCAAGGTTTTCACCATGTTTCATACAGAGATTTATCCATGCAAAGGCTTCAAGAAAAAGTTTCCTTCATTATTCAAATTTGATTCCAACTATATTCATAGTTATCATTCATACAGGAAATACAAAAACTATAGTCCTTACAAGGAACTTAGAGGCATAAGGATCAATTTGGAAAAGAAGATTACATCAAATATTTTACAAAATCGTTACAAGTTTATGCCTATGTCTTGTCTTGCTAAGATTCTAAGTCTTGAAGTACCATTTCTCTTCAAACTATTCCAGCTTTACACCATGCTTCATGTTGCTCATTACAAAAATCGGACTTTGCATCCATATATAAGCGTAAACCCGCAGCCCTGCAAACCAAGAATCCAATTCAAAATTCATAATAAGTTAACTAATAATAGAAACAGATGCAAACAATCAGTAGTTAAAACCAATCCCTGCATTTAGCCATAAAACCAAGCCCCTGCAAAATCAATCCAGAAAAACCGCCCTGTTCAAGGAAAAAAGGCAGCAGAACTGTCAAACACCAAATTTCTAAACAGAATTTCCTAACCTCTTTTCTAACCCGTTCAAAAAAGCATCTAACAGAACTTTAGCTCCCTAATTAACCTATAACAAAAATTAACATCTCAAAACAGCAGTCCAACTAATTCCGTAACAGCTTCTATCCTAACTGTCAACAGAATTCTAACAGAAACCCCAAACTTCCCTCTAACCAACCATTTATGTAACAGAATTGTAACAAACTTCTGAGAGGAGATAACATATTATAATGGAATTCAGTTACAGAAGGACAGGATAACGTAAAAGAGGGAGAGGTAATTCTCAACAGAATGGCAGAAAAGATTCATTACGCAGAAAAAACAGAAAAATCACAAAATATTTACCTCTAAGATTCTCTTCCAGGCTGGAATTCTCATCTTCATCATCAACCTTCTCAACAACATTCAAGAACCAATTTCTTCTCCTCTTCAAATTCGTCTGCAATCTTTGCAACTCAATTCTGGATTCATCATAATCTCCATCTCGTATCTCTCTCTGGATGTTCGTCAACTTCAGATCGTCTGACATTACAACAACATCACCGTAATCGCATCTCCTTTGCACTAGTCGACGAACAACATCATCACCAGTTCCTCGCTTCTCTACAATGTAGAGCAATAACCACACACAAGATCAACTGTGAGGATGCACAAGACTCAAAGAAACAGAAAGAAGAAGAAGTATAAGAAGAAGATGTACCTGAAATTTTCTCTGGTTTTCACATCATCTGTGCCGCCTCGAGAGAGCGCCAGACTCATCTCCGGTTGGTAAGCCTTGCTTTATTTTTTATCAATTTTTTCTTCTTCGCCATTTATTCTGAGAAGTCGCAATCGAAATGAGCTGTGACCAGAAACGAATCAGACCAAAATAAACATTATGTTGAATGAAGGCTGAGATGGCGAATCGGTTGAGGTAAAGGATAGGAACAAAGACAATTACAAGATGGTGAATCCACGGAGTAGGTAACCCTATCCGTTGGATGTTTGAGGGACTATCGAAAGGGACGTACGGTCACTAAAGGCAACTGGGAAAAAACTCTTAGTAACTGTCCTAAAGCCCTAAGATCACTTTTATACCGAGGCAACAGTCGAGAGGGTCATCGAGGGACTAGTGATCTCTAGACTTAAGGACAACCACTAAGAGTTCTCACATTTCGAGAATTGTGACCGTAATTCGAAGGCAACTGAGTGAGGTATACTCTAAGGGTGCAAGTGTGCAGTAGTGTGCTTTTTTCAGATATTTTATCTTACGCAATTAGAGTTATCTAGGTTCAATTAATCATTCATTATCTTTCATGCAACCCTATTAAACATTCATCTAAACAGTTTATCGTGCGGGAAAATAAATGATGGAAAGATAAAATTCCTAACTATTACAAGGCTTTGGTACAATTACATTAATAATGACTGAAAGGTAAAAATGCGGAATTAAAAACCCTAATTAAACTATTACAAACTGGGGCGCAATTACTTCAATAATGAAAAATAAACAGTACGACAAAGAATAATTAAGCGCGAAAATTAAAATTGAAAAAAAAGTGCAAAACCCTAAAAAACTAATTTGATCATTAAAATATTTTTTGGATTTTTTATAAAAAATGATTTGAAATTGACCTAATTTTCTAATTAATTTTAATTAATGATAATAAATTAAAATTGATTAAAATAATTAATTTGCAAAAAAATTAATTTAATAAAAAAAACTAAGTCCTATTTTTGTGATGATTTAATGATTTTATATATATATAAATTGATTTAACAAGAAATTAGATTAATTAAACAAAAATAAAAATAGTAAAATTAAAAAAGAGTGAAGGAATGGGCCTGATGGGTGTAAACCCAAATCTGGGATGGTGTGTTGCTGAATTTTTCCAAAGCCCAATCTTGTGGCTCATCACCAGCGCTGGATCCAGTGTTGTTGGGAGCCTAGAGGTCCATCATGAGGGTGCAGCCTGGAGGCGTGAGATCTGGCCAAGGAATAATCTGATGGTGATGAATCTGGGGCATATGATATGCGTGCTGAAGGAAAATTGCGACCAAAAGCGCAATGGAATTTAAAATTTTCCTTTAGCGATCCTTACGAATGAGCATGGTCAGTGATAGAAATATTTACCTCCTGTGGCGATTTAGAACTTTGATGTTGTGATCACGAGCGTTGATGAAGAACAACGCCTCTACTCAGTCCACACGAACAGATCGCTTCCGGTCATAGTGCTAGCTGATCACGAATGGAAACCTTGAGTGAGAGAGAGAGTCAAAAACAAAAATGCATCAAGTGAAAATGCTTCATCACAAGGGATCTATTTATAGAATCACTCGTGTGGGCTACAAGCTAAAAGCCCAATTAAGGCTATAAGCTAAAACCCAATTAAGCTTATGGACATCATGCCTTACGATGTACCATATATCACTTATCCACGTGGTACCTTACCATTTTCCGTATTACACTTAAGTGCACCGTACCTTATGGTGTTCCTTATTTTTTCTATCTCTCATCAATCTGTCCTTATGTGTGTGACCCTGTAGGTTTTCGCGACGTTGGCAATTATATTAAATCACACATTTAATATAATAAATAGTGAGCGGTATCTAGCAACACATCACTGTTACCCAAGTCACGAAAATGACATGTGATCTGACCAAACCTTTTCCGTGATAATATTTGTGTTGTACAATTACCCTTTTGCCCTCATGTCTATATTGAACACAAGGCATACACTCTGTCACCCTTGTCCAGTTCAATATTGGGCTCTTAGACATTTATCCTGTTATGCAGGATGAGAAAATTCCATCTAGGTCACTCATGTCCCTTAGCATGCTTTGTGAAGTACCCATCAACTGTCTTTACAATCATCCAGTTACGGATGACGTTTGATCAGCAATAAATTACTTGACTCTACATCTAGGGTCCATAGTGGTTTCAGGTCGAAGGGTGGTATACACCATTATCATCATGAGAATAACTTATGACACTTTGCATAGCATTCTATGTAGTATTCTCATAGCGGGTCAATCCAGTATAAATATTACTCCTAATATTCATACCTATGTCAAGACTTGATAACTCCTTATCTATGATCCATGAGATGTGATCATCAATCTATCTTCATAATAATCTTCATGCTTTAATGCTATCCCACTTCACATTAAAGCTTGACTATGGATACTTTAAGAATAGTGTCTTATGTTTAATGGGATCTCATGATTAAGTCACACTTAACATTTCATTAAACAAATAAACCATTCTAGGGACTTTATTATTTTGGAAAGCAAACATAATAAAGAGATGCCTTTTATTATTAATAAATACTTCGATACAAGTACCAAAAGTATTGGCCTCTATGGCTTACACCAACAATCTCCCACTAGCACTAGAGCCAATCAGTCATACCCCTAATACCCATAGATCTAGTATGTCCATCATGCTTCAGCTGCGCAAGAGGCTTTGTTAATGGGTCAGCAACATTGTCAAGTGTAGGTACTCTGCATCTTTTCACATCTCCCCGATCGATTATCTCTCGAATGAGATGATAACGCCTAAGTATGTGTTTGGATCGTTGGTGAGATCTAGGCTCCTTAGCTTGTGCGATAGCACCATTGTTATCACAATAGAGATCAATGGGATCCACAATGCTATGGACTATGCCAAGTTCACTAATGAACTTCTTGATCCAAACAGCTTCCTTTGCTGCAGTTGAGGCAGCAATATACTTAGCCTCGGTTGTAGAATTAGCAACTGTATCTTGCTTTGAACTTTTCCAGCTCACAGCGCCACCATTTAAACAAAACACATAACCAGATTGTAATCTAAAGTCATCCTTATCTGTCTGGAAGCTAGCATCGGTGTATCCAATTATAACAAGCTCTTCCAGACCTCCATATATCAAGAATGAATCCTTAGTCCTTCTCAAGTACTTAAGGATATTCTTGACAGCTACCCAATGAGCATCACCGAGATTAGACTGGTACCTACTCGTTGCACTTAAAGAATACGAGACATCTGGTCGAGTACATAGCATGGCATACATGATAGATCCTATTGCAGATGCATATGGAATCTTATCCATGCGATCCCTTTCTTCCTTACTTGAAGGGGATTGTGTTTTTGACAGACACATGCCATGTTGCATAGGTATGAATCCTTTCTTGGAATCATGCATATTAAAGCGTCTCAACACTTTTTCTATGTATGTACTCTGACTTAGGCCAAGAAGTTTTTGTGACCTATCTCTATAGATCCTGATTCCTAATATATAGGCTGCTTCACCTAGGTCCTTCATTGAAAAGCATTTCCCTAACCAAGTCTTCACTTGTTGCAAGGTAGGGACATCGTTTCCAATGAGTAATATGTCATCTACATATAATACCAAGAATACGATCATGCTCCCACTAACCTTCTTGTAGACACAAGGCTTATCTTCATTCTTGATGAATCCATATTGTTTTACTGTTTCATCAAAACGAAGATTCCAGCTTCTGGAAGCTTGCTTCAATCCATAAATTGATCGCTGTAACTTACATATCTTTTGGGCTTCCTCTGGTATGTCAAATCCTTCAGGTTGTGTCATGTACACATCCTCAAGAAGATTCCCATTAAGGAAAGCGGTTTTGACATCCATCTGCCATATTTCATAATCATGATATGCAGCGATAGCAAGTAAAATCCGAACAGATTTAAGCATTGCAACTGGTGAAAAGGTTTCATCATAGTCCACCCCATGAATTTGTTTATAGCCTTTTGCAACCAGTCTTGCCTTATAGGTATGTACCTTACCATCCATGTCAGTCTTCTTTTTGAAGACCCACTTGCATCCTATAGGGTTAACTCCTATAGGAGGCTCTACCAAGGTCCAAACCTGGTTTGTGTACATGGAATCCATTTCAGATTTCATGGCTTCTAGCCACTTCTCGGACTCAGGACTAGTTATGGCCTCTTGGTAGGTCACAGGCTCATCTTGATCCATGAGTAATACATCACCCTGATCACTTATGAGATATCCATATCTCTCAGGTTGTTGACGTATCCTGCTTGACCTACGCTGGTCTTGTTCTACTTGAGCAGGTTGCTCTTCCACAACTACTCGTGTTTCCTGCTCTAATTCCTCCATAGGTGTATCAATGCTTTGTGGTTCTTGAATTTCTTCAAGCTCTATTTTCCTCCCACTGATTCTTTTGGAAATAAAATCCTTTTCCAGAAAAACTCCAGTTCAAGCGACAAACACTTTGCCCTCAGAAGGATTGTAGAAGTAATACCCTCTTGTTTCTTTAGGATACCCCATAAATAAGCATTTGTCAGATTTGGGCTCAAGCTTAGTTTAAATTTGTCGTTTCACATAAACTTCGCAACCTCAAATCTTCATGTAAGACATATGCAATTTCTTACCACTCCATATCTCATATGGTATCTTCTCAACCTTTTTGGATGGAACCCAGTTAAGTGTGTAAGCTGCAGTCAATAGTGCATGTCCCCAAAAGGAGTTCGGAAGATCGGCGTGACTCATCATGGATCGGACCATGTCTAACAAGGTTCGATTTCTTCTCTCAGATACACCATTCCATTGTGGTGTTCCGGGAGGAGTAAGTTGGGATAAAATCCCACATTCCTTTAGATGGTCATCAAACTCTAGGCTTAAATATTCACCGCCTCGATCTGATCGAAGAACTTTAATATTCTTACCTAGTTGGTTTTGTACTTCATTCTTGAATTCCTTGAATTTTTCAAAGGTTTCAGATTTGTGTTTCATTAAATACACATAACCATATCTACTGAAATCATCAGTAAATATGATGAAGTATTGAAAACCTCCTCTGGCTGGTATGTTCAGTGGTCCACATACATCAGTATGTATGAGGGCCAAAAGATCATTAGCCCTTTCACCTTTTCCTGTGAATGGGGACTTTGTCATCTTTCCAATTAAACAAGATCTGCATGTCTCATATGATTCATAATCAAAAGAGTCAAAGAGTCCATCTTTATGGAGTTTGGAAATGCGTTTCTCATTTATGTGGCCTAAGCGATAGTGCCAAAGGTAGCTTGGATTTAACTCATTAGGTTTAATCCGTTTAGTATTAATGTTATAAATTGGCATTTCAAGATCAAGGACATATAGTCCATTGTTCATTTGTGCATAAGCATAGAATATATCATTCAAATAAATAGAGCAACAATTGTTCTTTATTATAAATGAAAAACCAAACTTGTCCAAACAAGAAACGGAAATAATATTCCTACTAATTGTAGGTACATAATAACAGTTCTATAACTGAATTATTAAACCACTAGGTAAAGTCAAAACATAAGTTCCTACGGCTAAAGCAGCAACCTTTGCTCCATTTCCAACTCGTAGGTCAACTTCACCTTTTGCCAAATCTCTACTCCTTTTTAGCCCCTGCGCATTAGTACAAATGTGAGAACCGCATCCAGTATCTAATACCCATGATGCATAAGTAGATAAATTAATTTCAATAACAAAAATACCTGAATTTGAAGTCCCTACTCCATTGTTCTTATCTTCCAGGTACTTTGGGCAGTTTCTCTTCCAATGTCCGGTCTTACCACAATGGAAGCAAGTGCCCTCCTTTGCTATGCCTCCACTAGGCTTCAAAGCAGGAACAATAGGTTTAGGCTTGGCAACTTCCTTGCCTTTCCCTTTACCAACCTGCTTGGTAGGCCTCTTGTTCAGCTTCTTTCCATTACTGACCATCAGAATGGACTTCCCTTTTGTCTTCATATTCTGCTCAGCAGTTTTCAACATGCTTAGCAATTCTGGAAGACTCTTATCCATGTCATTCATGTTGAAATTCATGACAAACTGATTAAAGCTATCTGGCAACGATTGCAAGATAAAATCAGTTGCAAGTTCCTTTCCAAGCGGAAACCCTAACCTTTCAAGGTTCTCCACATACCCAATCATTTTGAGTACATGGGGACCTACAGGGTTTCCCTCAGATAACTTGCTGTTAAAAAGGGCCTTTGAAACCTGAAACCTCTCATTTCTTGCCTGCTCTTGATAGAGCATTTTCAGATGTCCGATCATATCGAACACTGACATGTTCTCATGTTGCTTTTGCAACTCCGAGTTCATAGTAGCTAGCATGAGACAAGCAGCTTCGTTAGCATCATCAAGATGCTTCTTATACACATCTCTTTCTGCCTTAGGTGCCGAACTAGGCGGTTCCTCTTCAGGAACAGGTGTCTCCAAGACATACAGCTTCTTATCGTGCTTGAGGACAATCCTCAGATTTCGGTGCCAATCCAGGAAATTTGTCCCAGACAATTTTTCCTTATCTAGGATTGATCGCAAAATATGGTTGTTTGTTGTCATGGTAATCTACAAAAAAAATGAAAATATAAGTATCATTAAAACAACATATTTAATTAGGCCTTTAATCAAATATGCTCCCACTATTTTACTCAAACCAAATGACCCTCATCATTTGATTCGGAAAATCCCGTTGGAAGACTTTCTAGTGGGTCGAGATCCATATTTCACTTTGTTCTAAGTCAGCGTTAGGATGATTACACAAAACTAGGTTATTTAGGTAGGAACTCCTTCCAATTGTATCTCATACAACTCTCGAATATTTTCAGTTGGGTGAATAACTCCTTATTCTAATTCATCATATGAATCATTCCCAACTCTTGCTTCTAAACATGTATAATCTTATTATAATGTGTTTAGTTAAGTTTGACCCATTGTTTTAGCAGTTGGATATTACAATTATCCCATCGCACCTTACTAATATAGGACATGCACCTCGCGTAGGCGAAACCTACATTGTTCGATACTAGTCTTGATGAGTGCTAAAACTTGGAAAGCATGAACTTAATATTTAACTTGAGGGATTTTGTTATTAGTTTGATCTCACCGGCTTAACATGCAATTCGTCTCTCTCATGCATCAACATACAAACACATGCATCAATATACATAAAAGGATACAGTTATGGCCCCTAGCGCAATTGTTCTCCCAAGCCAATGAGAGAACCTAAGCTAACCTAATAACGATCTAAACTTCTCCAAGCAAGATCTCCAAGGTTATCCTCCTTTGATATTGTATTCTTCTCTTTCTTCATAACATTACATTACATAAAAGAAACTCGTTTTACATACGAGGGAGTGAGATGAGAAAAGAAGTTACATCAAGAATTTTTAGAGAGAGGCACGACACGCAGGCCGTATTTTACAATCCCAAAACAAAATAAAGGAAAAAACTAAGGCCATAACTGATCACCACAAGACAATAATAATAAACACACTTTTATTATTAGTTTAAATTTTGTTAATTAAAAAAAGGCAAATTAAATTTCGACGATTGATCACACTACGCAGAGTTAGCCGGGGGTTCCGCTGCCCCGACGCAAAATTTTAATGAACAATTCATTTGAAATCGGCGTCATTTTCGCACAACTCTTGTGCACTCACAACCCTAATCGCATAACTCTGCAACAATACAACCCTTGTGCCGTCATGAACCCTAATGCAACAGTTTCATGCTGTCAAACACATTTCGATTGATAATTCAGTATGATTAATCACATGCCATTGCTTCACCATACTAATGTCGGATTCCGAAGCATATGAACAGTGATCGGTCAAAGGAATAACAATCATCAAGTGTTTGAATGAACGAAACAGAAACAGTATATCCCATATACCATCGTTGCATCAGATTTACTTATATCATATATAAAAGTGATCGATCTTACTTGTGTAACCTATGGACGATCGATGTATCGCTGCTTCACCATACTAATGTCGGATTCCGAAGCATAGTCAACATCAATCATCCAAATCGTACACAACAGATGCCAAATTTAATTACTCGTTTATTATTCAATTCATTCTGGTTTTAATCGAATCAAAACAGAAAATATAGAACATAAACAACTATCAGATCCATGGTTTCGTAAGTGGCTCTGATACCACTGAAGGAAAATTGCGACCAAAAGCGCAGCGGAATTTAAAATTTTCCTTTAGCGATCCTTACGAATGAGCATGGTCAGTGATAGAAATATTTACCTCCTGTGGCGATTCAGAACTTTGATGTTGTGATCACGAGCGTTGATGAAGAACAACGCCTCTACTCAGTCCACACGAACAGATCGCTTCCGGTCACAGTGCTAGCTGATCACGAACGGAAACCTTGAGTGAGAGAGAGAGAGAGTCAAAAACGAAAATGCATCAAGTGAAAATGCTTCATCACAAGGGATCTATTTATAGAATCACTCGTGTGGGCTACAAGCTAAAAGCCCAATTAAGGCTATAAGCTAAAAGCCCAATTAAGCTTATGGACATCATGCCTTATGATGTACCATATATCACTTATCCACGTGGTACCTTACCATTTTCCGTATTACACTTAAGTGCACCGTACCTTACGGTGTTCCTTATTTATTCTATCTCTCATCAACCTGTCCTTATGTGTGTGACCCTGTAGGTTTTCGCGACGTTGGCAATTATATTAAATCACACATTTAATATAATAAATAGTGAGCGGTATCTAGCAACACATCACTGTTACCCAAGTTACGAAAATGTCATGTGATCTGACCAAACCTTTTCCGTGATAATATTTGTGTTGTACAATTACCCTTTTGCCCTCATGTCTATATTGAACACAAGGCATACACCGTGTCACCCTTGTCCAGTTCAATATTGGGCCCTTAGACATTTATCCTATTATGCAGGATGAGCAAATTCCATCTAGGTCACTCATGTCCCTTAGCATGCTTTGTGAAGTACCCATCAACCGTCTTTACAGTCATCCAGTTACGGATGACATTTGATCAGCAATAAAGTACTTGACTCTACATCTAGGGTCCATAGTGGTTTCAGGTTGAAGGGTGGTATACACCATTATCATCATGAGAATAACTTATGACACTTTACATAACATTCTATGTAGTATTCTCATAGCAGGGGTTGAACCCCTAACCTCCCACACATAACGCTTTAACACCCTTCCTGCTTGCCACTGGGCCACTTGGTTATTTGTGATATCAAACAACAACAATATATCTTATTTAATAATTGGCAGTAATAATGAAAATGCACGCGAGATTCAAATGGTCCAACCAGACTTGGACACATCATCATCTTCTCCAAAGGGGCTGTCGTTTTAGACAGAACTTTTACCTACAGACAACCTGCTGTAACTATAACCCTGCGTATTTCAAAAATCACAGCCATGCAATAAAAATGAAATCTAAATACATAGATCAACTGGGTTTGATCTCGTGAGTGCAATGGTGTTCATCTTTTGGCTTAATTTCACCTGTAATGAAAAACCCTAAAGCAAAGCTTCAAACCCTAGCAATGGCAGTTATTCATACAAGCATCATAAAAAGAAATTAACCATTCCAACATGTTCTAAATGACCATATAAATAAGAATGCATATTCAAAATTCATTTATCATGCGTAAATTGTCAAAATTGAATTGAAGAAAACAAGGGCAAACCGTTATTCTGTATGCGCGGTTTCTGAAGGTGTTGAGGCGTGGTAATGGTCCAAACAACTTCCAAACGTGCCCAGGAATTGATTCCAAGTCTTGGAATGCTTTGAATCTCCTTGTAAATCAAAATTCGAGCACCACTTTTTGTCAAAAAAATTGAGGTTTCTTGTCTCAATTCTACACAGCCAATCCTTCTTCTTCTGGTCTGGGAATGTTACACATATATATATGAGAACGTATTAGGTTAACAAAACTGAATGCAATCTTGAAGATTTGTGAGAAAAAGATTTGATTTGCAATTTGTATTTTAAGTTTCCAAAATTGGCCAAAACATGCTCTTTTCATTCCAATCAGTCCTTCCACGAAATCTTCACTTGCTCATCAGATCTTAGACTCATTATATGGCCTTAAAACAAATCTTTGGATTTTATTTCATTATTTCAATATTTTATTTGATTTATTTTGATTTAAATGAATAAAAAATCAAAATAAATAATAAAAATAATGAAATAATGTATGAGTGAGCTCAGGGGTCGTGGGCCATGTTAAGAACAAGTTTCAAACAAGAAAACATGGGCCCATTTAGAAAAAAATCAATTTTGATCAATGTTGACTTCATGCATATTTCCAAAATTTGGTCAACTTTAGCAATGCACATCTCTCTCATTTTTTACCCTAAGAGGGTGTTCTTGGACTTTTTAGAAAGATTAGGATGTCCTCTAAACAACCCTTTTGGTTTCATCTCAATTAGAGCTTCCATGTTCATGTAAGGAGTTTTGACCCAAAAGGTGATTTGTTGACTTTTTAAAATGACCTATAATGTATGAGCTTATATCTTTTGATTGAGGAATTTCTTGACCTTGAGGGCTGAAGAGAAGTAGTAGGGAATTGTATTCTCTTCAAAATGAGCCTTGGTTGGAAAATTTATGATAAAGTATGAGAAAGTTATGCCAGGTCAAATTTTTGTTGACTTATCCTATAGAAACCCTAAATTGTCATTTTTGACTTTTGATGAGTTAGGAGAATTTCTCGAGGAATTATGATCAACCCTTGATCAAATGATGGACATTACTTCAAAATTTTGATGTTAATCAAAAATCCTGAAGTTTGACTGTATATAAGCCACAATTGACTTTTGACCTAATATAGTTGATTTTCAGGCATTTGAGCAGTTGACTGAGCAAACTTGTTGTGCAAGGCATGAAACTTGGCATGGATGATCTTGAGGACATATTAGGACAATGGATACCATTTGGGACCCTTGGAAATCAACCATCTTGTTTTAAATTGAAACCCTAGTTTGAGGCTTATTGTCTTAAGAAGAGGATTTGTCTGGGCAATCCTTAGTCAATTTTGAGCAATTGAGGACCTCTAGGAGTATGTCTTGTGTAACCAAGTTGACGAGAAGACCATATTTCTTGGTGAAGGGAGAATTGTTGGGGACCCTTGATGCCAATTCCTTAAGTTGAGGAGGCATTTTGACGAGGTTGATTTGGACAGTATTCTTGAGAGTGGGACCCATATCCTACAAAACAAGACAAAGATAAATCTCTAGGTCCTTGAAAATGGTTAGTGCAAAATGCCATGGTATGATGTTATGTACAAACAAACATATACACAAAGCAAACAAGTCCTTAGGTTTAGGCTTGCATGAGGTTCATAGGTAAGTACCCTCTTGAAGTTTAGTTGGTTCAACCTATCCTAGAAAATAATCGAGTTCTAGGGAATCTCAATATCACTGATCTTTCTTCATCGGGCATTGTTTCAGCGCAAGCCTCTTTATTGGCGACCGAAATATCTCGAAAGTATGATCTCAATGAGCGTAGTATCGAGTATCAACCAACTTTGGGCTGCACCAAAGCCGGCTATCTCACTACTTCCTAATGGCCGAGTTGTTCAATTAAAGGTTCTAAGGCTAGTTAGTGCTTCATGACACCATACAACTTCCCCATATTCTCCTTTACTAAACTCAAAGGCTACCGGTACTAACAAATGTGTCACACAAACGTAGCCATCGCTTTAACCATGTCGCAATAGCCCACATAGTCCCCACGATCTATTGCTACTTACCTAATAATGTTCCCCGATCCGGGTAGAGGATCAAAATAAAACCCAAACAAGGACCCAAAAAATGTAAATCAAGCAAGTCACACAAGGAAAGCATTATAAAGGTGATCTAGATCTAAGATAACCCCACTTTTAAGTTTAATTCCCCAGCAGAGTCGCCAGTTCTGTCACACGGCAGGAGAACTGACTCAGAATGTTTTGCATTTTATCACAAATATTGCGGATATAATGAGTCGCTATAATATGTTAGGAGAACTGACTTGGGTGTTTTTATGTTTTACCACAATCGTTGCGGATAGCAAGAGTCGCCACCGACTTTTCTTTTATCCAATAAGGAAAGGGTGAAAAGAACAGGAAAGACCTTTGAGATGTTTTCTTGAGTTCGAGGGGTAGATTATGAAAAGGGAATATGTTAGCACCCTTTTCATCCATAGTTATCTATGGGCTCTTAGTTGCTTGCTAGATCACTTTGAAAAAAGCTTTGTTTGAAAGTGTGCTTGTGGTGGGTTTTGAAAGTATTTTGAAAACGCATTTGTTTCGGCAAACTTTGTAATGATTCTCATCTCTATAAGAATGCATACAAAGTGTTGGTCTTGAAATTATTTCAAAGAGATGTTTATTTTTGAAGATGTTTTGAAATTGTATGTATGGAAATGGTTTTAGTTTGTTTAGTGAGCAAGTAACTACGAGCGCCCTACCTACTCAAAAGGTTTATGTTCCTTTTCTCCTCCTTTAGATGTTGCTACCTTACCATTGATTTGGTAAGAAGCCCCATCGTTGGATGTGAAGAGACAGGCGTGGGTCATCGTATAGTCATAGAAGGCAACTTATGAGACGTTTTATCAATTTTGATAAGGTACTAGATCGTTTACCGAAGGAAACATCGAGGGACATCGAAAGACTACAATATTTTTATCGAGGGTCTTTGCTAAAACACCCATATTCGAGGGACATGACTATTTTCCGAGGCAACAAGTGAGATTACCCTAGAGGTCCACGTATGAATAGTGTGTTTGATTGCATGCATTTTGTCTTTGGATTTATGGTTTTCTACTTGTTGATTTTATCTTGCCATACACACTCTAATTACTAGCATATATATTTAAAAGCGGTAAATTGCGAAAATGTAAAGTCCTAAGCTATTACATCATTAGGGGATGGGGATAAAAATGTACAAATGGGGGGTGAAAAGCAATAAAAGTCCTATACAACCATATTGAATAGCAACAAAAGAAAATACATAGAAAAATATAAAAACAAAAATAGCGCAAAAGAGAGAAAGAAAAGAAATCTTGGATCGAAGAATGTGTCCTTCGATTCACACCCTTTTTTCCTTCTTTCATTTGGGATTGTAAGTTAGTGTGTATCGAATCATACACCCTTTCCTCTCGTTCGGGCCTACAAATCAGTGTGTATCGAAGCATACACCCTTCGATTCACACACCTTTTTTCTGTTCTTTCGTTTGGGACTGGATAGCAGTATGGGTCGAAGCCATGCTAATATTGTTTCATGGTCTGTACAGGTTAGTCTTTAACATATATTTGGACAAGAAAAGAAAATAAACGAAAGGGTAGAAACGAAAAAATAAACAAAAGGTTATTTACATGCTTGAAATGAAAGGTTTAAAGTCAGAAAGACTTACCTTGAATCAGGAGTTGGTGTTTTTGGACTTGAGTTGCTACCTTCGAATACTCTTGGGTTCGAAAGAAAAGAAAAGAGATATTGTCTATGTTGATTTTGGGTTTGAATGAAAAGAAACAAAGGTGTGGGTTTTTTGGTTCTAGGTTTAGAAGTGTTTTAAATGTTCTCTCCTCTCTTTGCCTTGCCAACAAATCTCTCTCCAACCACTAAAAATCCACCCTTAGATGTGTTGTGAAACATATTATTTATAGAAGAGTTTGGCTGAGATTTGGGGGGGGGGGGGGGAGGGTAAACAAATGAAATTTGAACAGTTTGGGTATGGTATTTTCATATCTTTCGAGGTTCAGCTCTTATATGCTAGTTTGGTGAAAATTAGGAGCAGCTTAGCAGGACTACTTTGTAGTAGTTTTGGAGTGTTGTGGCAGCTTGGTCCAGGACTGCTTCATAGCATTACAACAGACTTGGGCTTGGCAGCATATAGGACTTTGTTCAGCAGCCTTCGACCAGACTTATCAAAAGAAAAAACACCAGTTGTATGTTCTTTGAATGGACCCATTATATGTCCTTCGAATGGACCAATGGTATATCCTTCGAATAGACCACCAAATGTAGGTTCTTTGAATCCACCAAATTCAAGTTCTTCGAATGGGCCTTTTGTATGTTCTTCGAATCCACCAATTGTGTGTCATAGTGTAGAAGCTATGTGTGTTGAAGGGTTTAAAGGTGGAATCGAAGCAAGCATAAAGGAAGCCATTTCCTTGTGGATGCTAGCATGAGGGAAGCCCTTTCCTTGTGGATTCTAGCATGAAGGAAGCTAATGCCTTGTGGATGCTAGCATGAGGCAAGCCCCTGCCTTGTGAATCAAAGCAAGCATGAAGATAGCCAATGGCCAATCGAAGATTTGTGAAATCTAAGCAAGCTTGAAGGAAGCCAAAGTCCATTCGAAACTTGGGAAATTGAAGCAAGCTTGAAGGAAGCCAAAGTCCAGTCAAAGCTTAGGAAATCGAAGCAAGCTTGAAGGAGGCCAAAGTCCAATCGAATCTTGGGAAATTGAAGCAAGCTTGAAGGAGGCCAAAGTCCAGTCGAAGCTTGGGAAATTGAAGCAAGCTTGAAGGAGGCTAAAGTTCAGTCGAAGCTTGGGAAATTGAATGAAGCTTACTCTTTTTCGATTTGATGCTTGAAACCCTAATATGACCCATAGAAACTGTATGGGGCATCAAAAATTCAATTGTTCTTGTGCAAACTTGAAATTTTGAAAATCCTTGTTAGAAAAGTCTTGAGAAAAGAAAGGGCAAATTTTGGGGTACAACAGCTGCCCCTATTCAACATTCTTAAACCTGAAGAGTTATATTGGCGTGCCCGCCATTCGTGACTTGAAGGTGTAAGATGATTGAACACTAAAGTGCCCAGAAATTTGCACTCGATGATGTGTTAGTTGATTGTGTTGGGAATGGGCTTAAAGATTCCATTTGGAGAAGTGATGAAAAGTTGTCGGGGATGGGCTTACAGATGCCATCCAGAGTGACTGTTCGTAGAAATTAGAAGAAATATCAGAATAAATCTCTGGTCGATTTATACTGAAACAATAAATGTAGTGGGATGAGTATCAGAATGATATCCATAAATGGATCGTATCTGACTCGTATCTGAAAGATGAACTGAATGAGTGTCAGAATGACATCCGTATCTGGATCATATATGAACCGCGTTTGAGAGTTATACTGAGTTAGTGTCAGAATGACATTTGTATCTGGATCGTATCTAGATTGTATTTGAGAAATATGCTGAATGAGTGTCAGAATGACATCCGTATTTGGATCGTATATGGACTGTATTTGAAAGAAATATGTTGAATGAGTGTCAGAATGACATCCATATTTGGATCATATCTGGACTGTATTTGAAAGAAATATGCTGAATGAGTGTTAGAATGACATCCTTATCTGGATCATATCTGGAATGTATTTGAAAGAATCTGGAATAAGTATCAGAATTACATCCTTATCCGGATTGGATCTGAACCATTTCTAGAGGTAGTCTGGAATAAGTATCAGAATGACATCCGTATCCGGATTGTATCTGAACCATGTCTAGATGGATTCTGGAATAAGTATCAGAATGACATCCGTCTCTGGATTGTATCTGAACCATTTCTAGAGGGATTCTGGAATAAGTATCAAAATGACATCTGTCTCTGGATCGTATCTGAACCGTTTCTAGAGGGAATCTGAAATAAGTATCAAAATGACATCTGTATTTGGATCTATCTGAACCGTTTCTTAGGAGAAAAATCTGGAATAAGTATCAGAATGACATCTATATCTAGATCGTATCTTAACCGTTTCTAGATAAATTCTGGAATAAGTATCAGAATGACATCCGTCTCTGGATCATATCTGAAGCGTTTCTAGAGGGAATCTGGAATAAGTATTAGAATGACATCCGTCTCTGTATTGTATCTGAATCGTTTCTAGAGAAACTATGGAAGAAGTATCAGAAAGACATCCGTATTTGGATCGTATCTGAACCGTTTCTTAGGTGAAAAATTTGGAATAAGTATCAGAATGACATCCGTATCTGGACCGTATCTGAACCGTTTCTAGAGAAAGTCTGGAACAAGTATCAGAATGACATCCGTCTCTGGATCGTATCTGAATCGTTTCTAGAGGGAATATGGAATAAGCATCAGAATGACATATGTCTCTGGATCGTATCTGAACCGTTTCTAGAGAAAGTCTGGAATAAGTATCAAAATGACATCCATCTCTGGATCGTATCTGCACCGTTTCTAGAGAAATTCAAGAATAAGTATCAGAATGACATCCTTCTCTGGATCGTATCAGAACCGTTTCTATAGAAAGTCTGGAATAAGTATCAGAATGACATCCGTCTCCGGATCATATTTGAACAGTTTCTAGAGGGAATCTGGAATAAGTATCATAATGACATACGTATATGGATTTTATCTGAACCGTTTCTTGAGAAAGTATAAAATAAGTATCAGAATGACATCTGCCTCTGGATCGTATCTGAATCGTTTCTAGAGGGAATCTGGAATAAGTATCAGAATGACATCCGTATCTAAATCGTATCTGAATCATTTCTTAGGAGAAAAATCTGGAGTAAGTATCAGAATGACACCCTTCTTTGGATCGTATCTGAACCATTTCTAGAGGGAATCTGGAATAAGTATCAGAATGGCACCCTTTATCTGGATCGTATCTGAACCGTTTCTTAGGAGAAAAATTTGGAATAAGTATCAGAATGACATCGGTCTCTGGATCGTATCTGGACCGTATCTAGAAGAGTGTATGAGAAGGAAACCGTGTAGGATTGCTTCAAGATGATCATATAGATGGTTGCCCTGGCTCGTTTCAAGAGTTAATCTATAATCAGTCCTTCACAGATAGTTGTCATGTCTTGTTTCAGGTATTAATATGGAACCTGATTTTTGTTTTTCGTAGAGATAGTTGACCTGGCTTGTTTCAGGAATTAATCTCTAACCTTTTGAGAAATGGTTGTGATATTTGCCAAAAGGGGACTTTTGTTGATTGCCTTTTCCTACAAGGAAGAGGGTTAGGTGCATGCAGATGTATGTATGGCTTGATGATGTCTCCAAATAAATGAGATTATGCATTTATCATGTATGTAATATGATGTATGAATGTGAAATATTTGTTGAAATGTATCTTTGTCTTGGAAAATAAATCTTTGAAAAATGCTGGTGAGCCTTGGGAAATTAAATCCCAGAATGCTGTTGGGGATGAAGAGTAAGCACATCTTCAAACCTTGTTTAGAATGTTTCCACTAGGGATTCCTATTTTGTTGTTTGAGGAAATATCCGATGGGGAAGATTGGCTTTGGCTTGAGAAGTCTTTGTGGAGAGTGTTAATTTCTGCTTGGGGAAAAACGTTCAGGAGTTTTAGTTGTCTGTTGCTCTACTGGGGAGTCATACTCTTGATTGGAGAGAATGAAAGCTAACAACTTGTTAGGGATAAAGGAGTTAACTGTTATCTGGTCAGCTTCTAGGCTTTACAACAACTCACTGGGGATAGTGGTAAACTTTGCTGGGGAAGAGGAGCTTTGTTATTGATTTAAAGAAGTTAAACTATTATCTGGTCGGGTCTAGGTTTTAGTAACTTTTGGGGATAGTAACAACTCCGTTGGGGATATCAATGACTCTACCGAGAATTAAAGGGTTTTGTCTGTTGATTTGTATTGGTCTGCCGGATTCGTAGTTTGTTAGGGAAATAAACCCATTTGAAAAATCTGCTAGGGAAGTGTTTTATTCCTCTTAAGACCAATTCAGCTGGGGAGAGGTTTTCCGGAGGTTGAAACTCTGGCTGGTGATTGCATGGATCCAACTTTGTGGGGATATCCATGACTCTACCGAAGATAGTAGTAAGTGTTGTAGCACTGCCAGACAATGTGTGCTTGGCCGTACGTGACCCTTTGCTGGAATCCATGTTCCATGTCCCAAGTGATTCAGATGCAGACCTGCCCCCGACTGTTCAGGACTTTATGAGAGATTTCTTGGAATCTTGACTTGACTGCCCCAGAGGGGTTGGACAATAATCATGTTATGCCCCTTGATTATGGAAGATTTTTCATTGGAAGCATTTTTCCATTTGAAGTGATTCTGTTTCTTGAGAGAATTTTCGTTTATTGGATATTTGCCATGTGAATTTCTCTGTTGTCGAACAAATAGCTGTATGCAAACAGCGGTATTCAAAGAATTAAAAGTTTATGTTTGTCTTGAAGTTTTTAAAATGCATTTTTAAAAAATAAAAGAGTTTTGTAAGAATGTGAATTCAAATAAGGGTTTACAGTAAGTCTTACAGGAGTCATGATACCTATTGTAACAGTGTGTTTTCGAACTAACCCATGCTTCAATTAGGACTTTTAGGGGTTGTATCGTGGCTTGGTTCACGGTTTAAGAAACAAAGGATAAGACTCAAAGTTTATTTGTACCCGCTTGTTCTTCATGATGTTCTTCAGCCCTATACTCAGTTAATTGTACATTTTGAATTCTAATTGAGTATGGAATAACGTTTTGGTGATGGTTCAGACACTAAAAGTTTATTCGTGACGACAATCATTTTTGAAACATTTTCATGTTTGTTGAGGATTTATAGCGACCTCCTTTTTTATTGTCCCTATTTTTTGCCTGACTGTTCTTGTTTTGAGATTACAGCCAGCGGGATGCCCTAGTTTTTCTTATGTCACCTTCATAGGTTTTGACTCAGTGGGTTTTTCTTTTGAGAGATGATGACTGCCTATTTACGGGGAACCATCACCGTCTCAGAAGGATGTTTTTGATGTCATTCGTTATGTATGAAGTGAAAGCTTGCGACTGAACGCGCATTTGAATTAACTGAGAGACTATCCTGCCCCAGGTTTTGATTAAAGGTTTCAATTTGTGTGAAAAAGAAAACTCCTACTTCTTAGGCTCAAAAGGGTTGACTAGGGATTATCTTCCTTATAACTCAAGTGTTTAGGAATTTGAAAGAAACTCCTGTACATCGTCAGCAAGGTCTATTCAAAAGCATACTGTATGAGATTATGGTATTGTTTTCATCATCCTCCCTCTAAAGGCTTACAACTTGTAACCGAGAGTTGAATATCACAAAAAGGAGTAGAAAACACAGTTTAAATATAGTGACAACAAATTAATTAATTCAAGACAAACACATGCAATGCATTAATGAAAACAGAGTTTGACATAACAAATAAGTGTTCGAACAAACAAAAGAAATTACAAGTGAAAATTCAAAAATGAACTGGACGTTCTCAATGAGTTGGCATGGGAGCAGTGATCACGTTGGAAGTAGCAGGTGGATCAAATTCAATCTCCTTGGCATCAATCATATCTTGAATTTTTGTTCTTCATAGCCCAACAACCATTCGTATCATGTCCAGGACTGTCGGAATGGTATGCACACCTTTTATTAGGGTGGTAAGTAGGAGCAGAAGTATTAGGATTCCGGAGAGGAGCCTTTAACATAATCAGCTATGCCTTGAACATGTGTTGTAACGCTTGAGCTAGTGACATGTTGATCTTGGTGAATTATCTTTTAGGCACGACCTCCTTATGATGATTCCCCTATTGACGTTGTTGCACAGTCGTAGGATTAGAGATCAGGACTTCCCCCACAGATTGGTCGTGGTTACTCTTGTTACAACTCTTCTGGCTGTACACAACATTGGACTCTTTATTACCATTGAAAGGATGCTTCCCTGTACTTGAAGATGCACCCCTTTGGATTTTACCGCTCTTGATTCCAGATTCTACTCTTTCGCCTGTCAGTATTAGCTCGGTGAACCCAACTGAGGAGATTTCGATTAGGTGATTGAAGAAAGGTCTTGTCAAAGTTACCATAAAGATATCAATCAGCTCCCTGTTAGTTAAGGGTGGCTTCACCCTGCCATCCAGGTCTCTCCACTTTTGGGCGTATTCTTTGAAGCCCTTGTTGGAACCCATGGTCATATTCTACAACTACACACGAGTTGGTGCAAGATCAGCATTGTATTGGTACTGCTTGTAGAAAGCAGCAGCTAGATCCTCCCAGGTGTGGATGCAGGAACCTTCTAATTTATAGAACCATTTGAGTTGAGTCCCATCTAGACTCTCTTGGAAAAAGTGAACCCATAACTTCTGATCAGTGGTGTGTGGATGAATCTTGCGGACATAAGATCTCAGATGCATCTTAGGACAAGAGACCCCATCATACTTGGCAAAAGCAGGGATCTTGAACTTGTGGGGAATGACCACCCCAGAAATCAACCCTAATTCTTCGAAATCCAGACCAGGTACTCTTTGAATTTCCATGGCGTTGAGACGATCCTCCAGCTGTTTATATTTGTCATCACCAGGAGGATATTGTTCTTCAGCATAATCAGCCTCTTCTTCATTAGACTCTTGATTGTGGTCGTTTGTCTTCTCTTCCTGATTGTCTGAACTCAGTTGAAGGAGTTCTGAATTCTAGAGCTCGGTTTGCTGGTCCTCTAAGTCTCTTTCCCATGTTCAGGACACCCACTAGTTTCTTCGTCCTTTTCTTCTTTTCTTTGATCATGAGAGTCTTCAAGTCCTCTTGTTCTTTAGCTAAATCCAGGAACATATGTTGGAATTGAGCATTTTGTACTTGAAGATCCTTCACTGTTTTCTCTAGAGCAATCTCTACTGAAATAAACAGTAAGCATATGAGAAACCCGTGTGGGGAAAACCTGTCATGATATGATGCATGGTATGTGGATGCAATGTTTTCAAAGATCTCGCGGGGTAAACAATAGAAGATGTTAGAAGTTGAACTTTGATCACATATTTGATTGGATAACTTCATATCATTGAATGTCCTTCCATGAGAATCAAGCTCACCACGTCAAGTGGGTCATAGCCCTTGACTCTTGTTACCGTGCTTTGGTCTTTTGACAGCATTTGGTTAGAGGAGAATAAATCCTCTTGCCCCTTGATAGACGTCTGGTTCAACATGACCATGCATCATAGGCCCTTGAGATCCTTGAAATGGTTATTGAAAATGATATGGTATGATGTCATGATGTTATGTACAGGTGAACAAAGCAAACAAGTCTTTATAATCATATACACACAAAGCAGACAAGTCATTAGGTTTAGGCTTGCATGGAGTCATAGGTAAGTATCCTCTTGAATTTTAGTTGGCTCAACCTTTCCTAGAAAGTAACCGGGTTTTAGGGGATCTCAATATCATTGATATTTCTTCATCGGGAATTGTTTCAGCGCAAGCCTCTTTATTGGCGACTGAAATATCCTGAAAGTCCGATCTCAATGAATGTATCATCGAGTATCAACCAATCTTTGGTCGTTACCAAATACGACTATCTCACTACTTCCTAATGGCCAAGTTGTTCAATTAAAGGTTCTAAGGCTAGTTAGTGCTTCATGACACTATACAGAGGTCCCGTATTCTCCTTGACTAAACTCAAGGGCTACCGGTACCAACAAATGTGTCACACTAACGTAGCCATCGCTTCAACCATGTCGGTATACACTGCACAACCCCCACGATTTATTGCTACTTACCTAAAAGATGCCCAAGATCCGGGTGTAGGATCTTTAACAATAACCCAAATAAGGACCCATAATGTAAAGCAAGCAAGTCAAACAAGGAAAGAAAGTAAATTTGATCTAGCTCTAAGGTAACCCCACTTTTTAGTATGTCCCCAGCAGAGTCACCAGTTCTGTAATACGGTGGGATAACTGACTTGGTTTTTTTTTGCGTTTGATCGTAATTGTTGCGGATAGCAAGAGTCGCCACTGACTTTTCTTTTATCCAATAAGGAAATGGTGAAAAGAACAGGAAAAACCTTTGAGATGTTTTCTTGAGTTCGGGGGGGGGGGGGGGGGGGGGGGGGGTAGATTATGAAAAGGGAAGGTGTTAGCACCCTTTTCATCCATAGTTATCTATGGGCTCTTAGTTGCTTGCTAGATCACTTCAAAAAATGCTTTGTTTGAAAGTGTGCTTGTGGTGGGTTTTAAAAGTATTTTGAAAAGGCCTTTGTTTCGGCAAACTTTGTAATAATTCTCGTCTCTATAAGAACTCATACAAAGTGTTGGTTTTGAAAATAGTTCAAAGAGCTATTTGTTTTTGAAGATGTTTTGAAACTGTATGTGTGGAAATGGTTTTAGTTTGTTTAGTGAGCAAGCAACTACGAGTGTCCTACCTACTCAAAAGGTCTATGTTCTTTTTCTCCTCCTTTAGATGTTGCTACCTTACCATTGATTTGGTAAGAAGCCCCATCGTTGGATGTGAAGGGACAGGCGTGGGTCATCGTATAGTCATAGAAGGCAACTTATGAGACGTTCTAGCAATTTTCATAAGGGACTAGATTTTTTACCAAAGGCAACATCGAGGAACATCGAGGGACTGCGATCTTTTTATCGAGAGTCTTTGCTAAAACACCCATATTCGAGAGACATGACTATTTTCCGAGGCAACAAGTGAGATTACCCTAGAGGTGCACGTGTGAATAGTGTGTTTGATTGCATGCATTTTGTCTTTGGATTTAAGGTTTTCTTGTTGTTGATTTTATCTTGCCATACACACTATAATTACTAGCATTTATATTTAAAAGCGGTAAATTGCGAAAATGTAAAGTCCTAAGCTATTACATCATTAGGGGATGGGGGTACAAATGTACAAATGAGGGGTGAAACGCATTAAAAGTCCTAATTATTACAACCATATTGAATAGCAACGAAAGAAAATATATAGAAAAATATAAAAACAAAAATAGCGCAAAAGAGAGAAAGAAAAGAAAACCTGGATCAAAGCATGTGTCCTTCGATTCAAACCATTTTTTCCTTCTTTTGTTTGGGATTATAAGTCAGCATGTATCGAAGCATACACCCTTCGATTCACACACCCTTTCCTCTCATTCGGGCCTGCAAATTAGTGTGTGTCGAAGCATACACCCTTCAATTCACACACCTTTTTCTGTTCTTTCGGTTGGGACTGGATAGAAGTATAGGTCGAAGCCATGCTAATATTGTTTCATGGTCAGTACATGTTAGTCTTTAACATATATTTGGATAAGAAAAGAAAAAAATGAAAGGGTAGAAATGAAAAAATAAACAAAAGGTTATTTACATGCTTGAAACGAAAGGTTTAAAGTCAGGAAGACTTACCTTGAATCTGGAGTTGGTGTTTTTAGACTTCAGTTGCTGCCTTCGAATACTCTTGGGTTTGAAAGAAAAGAAAAGAGATATTGTCTATGTTGATTCTGGGTTTGAATGAAAATAAACAGAGGTGTGGGTTTTTTGGTTCTAGGTTTAGAAGTGTTTTAAATGTTCTCTCCTCTCTTTTCCTTGCCAATAAATCTCTCTCCAGCCACTAAAAATCCACCCTTAGATGTATTGTGAAACATCTTATTTATAGAAGATTTTGGCTGAGATTTGGGGGGGGGGGGGGGGGGGGGGGGGTAAACAAATGAAATTTGAACAGTTTTGGTATGGTATTTTCATAGCTTTCGAGGTTCAGCTCTTATATGCTAGTTTGGTTCAAATTAGGAGTAGCATTGCAGGACTGCTTTGCAACAGTTTTGGAGTGTTGTGGCAGCTTGGTGCAAGATTGCTTCATTGCAATACAACAGACTTGGGCTTATAGGACTTTGTTCAACAACCTTCGACTAGACTTATCCAAAGACAAAACACCAGTTGTATGTTCTTCGAATGGACCCATTGTATGTCCTTCGAATGGACCAATGGTATGTCCTTCAAATGGACCACCAAATGTAGGTTCTTCGAATCCACCAAATTCAAGTTCTTCGACTGGGACTTTTGTATTTTCTTCGAATCCACCAATTGTGTGTCATAGTGTAGAAGCTATGTGTGTTGAAGGGTTTAAAGGTGGAATCGAAGCAAGCATGAAGGAGGACATTGCCTTGTGGATGCTAGCATGAGGGAAGCCCTTGCCTTGTGGATGTTAGCATGAAGGTAGCCATTGCCTTATGGATGCTAGCATGAGGGAAGCCCTTGCCTTGTGAATCAAAGCAAGTATGAAGATAGCCAATGCCCAGTCGAAGCTTTGTGAAATCAAATCAAGCTTGAAGGAAGCCAAAGTCCATTCGAAGCTTGGGAAATTGAAGCAAGCTTGAAGGAAGCCAAATTCTAGTCGAAGCTTGGGAAATCGAAGCAAGCTTAAAGGAAGCGAAAGTCTAGTCGAAGCTTATGAAATCGAAGCAAGATTGAAGGAGGCTAAAGTCCTATGAAAAGGGAAGGTGTTAGCACCCTTTTCATCCATAGTTATCTACGGGCCCTTAGTTTCTTGCTAGATCACTTTGAAAAATGCTTTGTTTGAAATGTGTTTGTGGTGGGTTTTGAAAGTATTTTGAAAATTCCTTTGTTTCAGAAAACTTTGTAATGATTCTCGTCTCTATAAGAATGTATACAAAGTGTTGGTTTTGAAAATAATTCAAAGAGATGTTTGTTTTTGAAGATGTTTTTAAAGTGTAAGTGTGAAAATGGTTTTGATTTGTGAGCAAGCAACTACGAGCATCCTACCTACTCAAAATATCTTTGTTCTTTTCCTCCTCCTTTAGATGTTGCTATCTTACCATGGATTGGTAAGAAACCCCATCATTGGATATGAAGGGACGGGCGTGGGTCAATCGTATAGTCATAGAAGGCAACTTATGAGACGTTTTAGCAATTTTCATAGGGGACTAGATTGTTTACCAAAGGCAACATCGAGGGACATCGAGAGACTACGCTATTTTTTTATCGAGGGTCTTTGCTAAAATGCCCATATTCGAGGGACATGACTATTTACTGAGGCAACAAGAGAGGTTACCCTAGAGGTGCACATGTGAATAGTGTATTTGATTGCATGCATTGTCTTTGAGATTAGGGTTTTCTAGCGGTTGATTTTATCTTGCCATACACACCCTAATTACTAATAATTTATATTAAAGCGGTAAATTGCAGAAATTAAAATCCTAAGCTATTACATCATTAGGGGAGTGAGGGTATAATTTACAAATGGGGATGAAGTAGAAACTTAAATATTGCAACCATATTGAATAAAAATGAAGACAATGTAAAAACTATGAAAAATAAAGGAAAATTTGCATTTTGAAATATTATGTGTCGACATATGCTGCTATGCATCGACACATAACTTTACTTGCTCCCACCAAACCAAATCAACTCAGTAAGAGTCGATGCATAATGGTATGTGTGATACGGTGGCAGAACCGACTGTTTTTACTGGTTTTCGTTTTGCATTTTTTGTTCGCAAAATGTCGCGGTAAGTAAGAGTTGCCACCGACTTTTATTTCATCCAATCATGGAAAAGGAAAAAGAACAGAAAAAACATTTTTTCAAGATATTCTGAGTACGGGGGTAGATTATAGAAAGGGAAGGTGTTAGCACCCTTTCTATCCATGGTTTTCCATGGGCTCTTAGGTACTTGCTCATTTTTTCAAATTGCTTGTGTGTGCTTGCTTTGAAAGGTGTTAGCACCCTTTCTACGGACAAACTCGTCGTTAAGGCTATAGTGACGGTTTCTTATGTGTGGCTAAAACCTGCAAAAATCTTAAAAAGAAATTCAAGCAATATAAATTCCATTCAAGGGCATGAATCAAATGTACTTCATCCCTTGAACATGAAGAGGCCCTTAATTTGGCCCAATTTTGCCTCTAGCTAGGGTTCCCCAATTTGGAGCTCACGAACCCTAACTATGGCAAGTAGCTATTCATGCATCAAAACTTAAATCCAGGCTATCAAAAATCTTCCTAACATGATCCTAAATATGTATATGCAAGAAAATTGGATTAAAAATGCGTAAAACTAGAGGAACAAGTTTGAGTTCAGAGGATGCAAACCGTGATGTATAGCTAGAGATTCTGGTGGTTTGATGATTTGGGAATGATTGGAATAGTTTCAATGCACGCCCAGGAAGAGATTGCTAGCTTCAAATTTCCTTGAATCGTCCTATAGAGTGAAAACCGAATCACACTTTTTGCAAGAAATCCACGTTTTATTTGATGCTTTTCACCATCGCAAAACCTTGTCTCATGCCTTGTATATGTTCCCTATATATCTTAGAATGGATTAGGGTTACAAACTTGGATTGAATCTTTGCAATTATGAGAGATTTAATTTGATTTTCATGCGACATGTAAACTTGCTGTTTTGATCCAAATCATCCCTTTCTTGTACCAATTATGCTTGATTCGTTTTGGCCTTGATAACTCAGCATATTTTGATTGCCAACCCGTCCAAAAACCAAATCAAATCATATCTTTGCTATTATTCACCAATTATTTGATTTAATTCAATTTTTAATTAATAAAAAATCAAAATAAATTGAAAAAATGAAGCAAATAATGTGTGGGTGAATATTTGGGTCGTGGACCATGTTATAAGTAAGGTGCAAGCATAAGAAGTTAGGCCGATTTAGCAAAAAATGCATTTTGAGCACATTTGACTTTTGGCAATTTTGTAAAAAAGCTCAACTTTGACAAGGCACATCTCCTCCAATTTTAACCCTAGAGAGGTGTTCTTTGACTTTTTAGAAAGCTTAGGATGTCCCATAAGCAACCTTTTTGGTCTCATATCAATTGGGTCTACCATGTTCATGTAAGAAGCTTTGACCTAAAAGGTGTTTTTGTTGACTTTTCAAAAGGACCCATAATGTAGAAATTCATATCTTTTTATGAGTGCACATTTTGAACTTGAGGGATGAAGATGAGTTGTAGAGAATTGCATCCTCTTCAAAATGAGCTTTGGATAGAAAATTTCTGATGAAGTATGTGGAATTTATGCTTGGTGAAAGTTTGGTTGACTTTTACTAAGAAACCCTAATTTAGCAATTTTTGGGTTTTGATGAATTTGGAGCATTCCTTGAGGAATCATGATCAACATTTGATAAAATGATGAAAGTCACTTCAAAATGTTGATGTTGACCAAAAATCTTGAAGTTTGACTGTATGTGGGCCACATTTGACTTTTGACCTAATACAGTCGATTCTCAAGCATCTGAGCAGTTGACTGAGCAAACTTCTTGTGAAAGGCATGAAACTTGACATGTAGGGTCTTGAGAACATATTAAGACCATGGAGAGAATATGAGGACTTTGTGGTTCACCCATCTTGATGAAAATGGAAACCCTAATTTGAGGTATATTGCCTTAGAAGAGAGTTTGTCTGGTCAACTCTTGGGAAAACTTGAGCAAATTGAGGATCTCTAGGAGTATGTATTGAGTAAAATGAGAGGGAAAATTTTGGGGTACAACAACTTCCCCTGTTCAATCTTCTTAAACCCGAGGATGTAGATTGGCTGTCTGCCTTTCGTAATCTAAAGGTGGAAGATGATTGAACACTAGAGTGGCCAGAAATTTGCACGCACATGAAGTAATACTTGATTTGTGATATCGAGAATGGGATTATAGATGCCATTTGGAGGTTAATGATAGAAGATTGTCGGAGATGGGCTTAAAGATGCCATCCTGGATGTGACGGAGAATCGTCGAAGATGGGCTTAAAGATGCCATCTAGAGAATGTTGATTTCCTGAGACATTCCTTTGACGAGAGTTCCTGTTACTGCTGTTGATGAGGAATTTGATGAGGAACGTTGGTATCTATCTTGGGAGAAATAGAATTTTAGGAGCTTCAGTTGTCTGTTACTCTACTAGGGAAATAACTCTTGCTTGAGGGAGCGGAAGTGAATTGCATATCTGGTTGGTGTACAGGCTGTACCACGACTTATTGGGGAACTGCGAAACCAATCGTGTTTGATCAGGTCCCGGTCTTACAGTGTTGTGAACTGTTGTCTAGAGATAAGAGAGAAGGAACCTGGATAGTAAGGTTATGAGAAGGAACCTGGATAGTAGGGTTGCTTTGAAATGAAAGCCTGGATAGTAGGGCTGTGAGAAGGAACCTGGATAGTAGGGTTACTTCGATATGAAAGCCTGGATAGTAGGTGTGATACGGTGGGAGAACTGACTATTATTTTGCGTTCGTTTTCGCAAATGTTTCGGTTGAGCAAGAGTCGCCACCGACTTTTTATTTTATCCTAAGGAAAGGTTTAAAAAGCACAGCAAAAACCTTTGAGATTTTTCTTGGGTTCGGGGAGTAGATTATAGAAGGGGAAGGTATTAGCACCCCTTCTATCCATGGTTATCCATGGGCTCTTAGGTACTTGCTTAGATCAATCTTGCCTTGGTTTTCAATTGTTTGAAATGGTGCTTTGTGTGTGGTTTTGAAAATGTTTTGAAAAAGATGCCTTGCATAGGCTACCCTTGTAACAATTCTTTACTCGAATGTTTTACAAAAGGTGTTTTGTCTTTTAAAAAGATGTTTCAAGGTTTTTTTGAAAGTTGGTTTTGAAAGTGTTTGTGAAGTGGGTTTTGAAATTAGGCAAGTGTTTTCTTTGCAAATTGGCAAGTACTTAAGAGTTCATCTACCCTAAAATTTTCTCAAAGATTTTTGTTATGTTTTAAACCTTTTGACAATTTTGTTCCACCATTGCATTTGGTGGACAATCTTGTTTTAGGAGATTAAAGGGACGGGCGCGGGTCATCGTTTAGACCATAGTTGCAATAGTGTTAAATGTCTTTGGGCAATTTTTTTTAAAAAAAGGGACTTGATCATTTATTTAGGCAACATTTTGAGGGACTATGATCATTTGATTGTTTGTTTTACCCAAAGAAGTTCGACATGCAATATGGCCCAATTATTTGAAGGCAACAAAGTGGAATATCCTAGGGGTGCAAGTGTGAAATGTGTTGTCCATTTTCATGCTTATTTATCTTAAGATTAGGTCCAACTATTTTTGTTCGTTTTATTCGCATACAAGCCCTAATTCTAGCATAGTATGTTTAGAAAGCGATAAAGTGCGAAATTTAAATTCCTACGCTATTACATCACAATAATATAGGGAGGGGGGTACAATGTTCAAATGGGGATATATTTTGACAAGAAATGGAATCTAAGCTATTACATCATTTGCTTTGAGTATTTACAATATGAACAATTGCATAAATAAATGGAAATTGAAATAAATATGCAAAAAGGTAAAAAAGAATTTTCATGTGTATATATAAAAAAAAGAACATTATTTATGTCAAGTAAATAAAAAATGAGAAAAGAATTATTTTTGGAATATTCTCATATTTAGGGTAAAACCCTAATTCTATTAAATAAAACATACCATTTATTTATTATGAACAAATATTTATCTATATATACAAAAATAAAATAAAATGAGGTATTTGTCCAAAATGTATTTTTTATATTAAATATTAATAAGAAAATAAAAGGGGTATATATTTTGTATTTATCCTAAATATATTAATGAACATATGTATATATGTATTATTTTAAATATGTATTATATATATATAAATAATAATAATATTTAATATTTTAGAAAATAGTATTTTTTTTTATATAAATATTTTCAGAATGCAAAAATAGAATAAAAATGAAAATAAATGTGTTTTTACATATTTCTTAATATTTTTAACAAAATATATATATATATATTCCTTTATTTATGTATAAATTAAAAAAAATCAAATAAATACCTAATAAATTAAAAAATGGTGAGGAAAAATATTTTTTTGTTTTTAATATTATTAACAAAAATAAATAAGTTAGAAATAAAAAAGAAAAGTCAAAAAATCAAGCAAATGGACAAAATGGGCTCAGGGGGTGCAATATCAAAAATATGGTGTGAACAAGAAAATAACACAGGCCCAGCCCACGTAGCATCTTCTTCAACCTTCAGCCAAAAATGTCTCAAAAACGCGCGCTTGTAACAGGGATTCAAACATCCTGATTCTTTGAGCTTTTGCACAAACTTTCAACACAAAACATGTCAAGCATGGAATCACGATTTCAAACATATAAAGAACATCTCCTAACTCTAAAAAATGAGAGAGAATTTTAACAATCCCAAATCTTAACCTAAGTTTTCTGCCATTTTTAAACCTTAAATTCTCTCAACTCAGGCAAAAGAAATGAAAAGTAAAAGAATGTACATGTTCAGTGGCATGAGTATGACATTGTTTATTCACAAACCTAAAGCTAATGATGCCTAATAAGAGAGATACGAGTTCATCAAAATACCTGTTCAGCTGAAGTTCTAACTGGCAAATGGGGAGCTTACAGTGCAAGATACTGATTGGTATAGCTTCCTTGAGGTGTGGTGATGCTGTTCCAATATCTACTTTGCCTTGAGACACCTTGAACTGAGCTGTAGAACTTCAACTGCAAAATGGAAAAGTGAAAATGGTGGAACTTGTTAGAGGAGTTACAGGTCGTGTTTCAAGGCATGGTTAGCTTGCATATGTGCTAGGGAATGTGTATGAACTGGTTTTGGCAAGAGTGCTTGAGAGGAATAGGAGTTGGCACTCAAACTGCAGAGGCAACTCTGTTTTTGCAGTTTGATGGTGTTTTTTGGTTTGATGATGTTTTGGAGGCAAATGGCTCGTGCAATAGCTTGGTTATGATGTGTGTAATGTGTTTGATAACTTTGTTCTTGTGTATCTAAGCTGAGATGGGAGTTGGTCCTAGTTATGCAATGTTTCTTAACCTTTAAGCAACAAAATGCAAGTTGGTGCTTTAGGCCAGTAGGGGACCTCTAATCCTGCTGCAAAGCTTCTCTTGATCAGAGTAATTTGTTCATAATCTTGTGCCCAAGAGATTTGGTTTGTACTTGCTTGATTTACCAATTGGACATAAAGTGGACTTTTGCAAAAATGGATAGTTTACTTTATCTAAAAATGGATTAAACTTGTATACAATACTTGAACTCATAGAATAACACTTTGACACAATAAACAAGCATTAAATTATTGAGTGTAACTTGGTTTAAGGACCTTTAATCAAGGGCATGCTGGTTTTGAGAAGTTTGCATAACTTATGAACATGAAAAAATGGCCAATTCAAAAGTGAGTTTTTGCTATATTGTGAAATTCGATTCTCCCTAACCATGAGGTTGTTTGAGAAGTTCTTGGACATTTTGGAAAGCTTGGAATGTGTACTACAATCCATCTTTGAAATGCAATTTGAAATTCCAAGTGGAAGTGTATGGAAAATGGCCTTGAAGTGGGGTAGAAAAACTTGTCAAAATAGGTCAAAAATTCACTAAGTTAAGAATGGTTTAGTGCCCTTATTCAAAAATTTGTAACTTGATATATAAGCTTCAAATTAGAAAACTTTGTGAATAAAAGTTGTAGATTATGCAACAAGCTACAACTTTCATGTTTGGACTTTTGTTTGAATCCAAATGGATCTTGGTGAAAAAGTGGGGCAAAGTTGGGAAAAAATTAGGGTTTTTCATAACTTAGAAAAATTCTAAGTTATGAAAAATTCTAATTTTTAACCCTAATTTGCATTTTGTGATTTCTTGGTGAACAAGTTTCATGATTTGGCATGTTTTGATGAAAAATGAATCTTGACTCTTGATTTTGACCAAAAAGTCAAAGTTTGACTTTTCAATATACAGTCAAAATTGATCAATTGACTGGGAAATTCAACTGTCAATCCAGTGTACTTGGGATCTTTTGAGTTTGTTGATCATGTCAAGATAATTCCATGGGGTCCTTGAGTCCATGTGTGAGCTTGATTTGCCATTGGCTAGGTCAAACAGTCAAAAATTGCCTTTGTGCAGTCAAAACCCTAAAAATGACCATTTTGCCCTTTTGGTGATCTGATCAAATTTCTTGGGGAATTGTGATCCAAACTTGATCAAATGATTCATATGAGTTCATAATGTTGATGTGGGTCAAATTTCATGAGGTTTGACTGTCAATTGGCCACAGTTGACTTCTTCCCCAATACAGTTGATTTCTAGGTCAACTGTCCAACTGACTGGGCAAAACTTGGAATCAAGACTTGAAACTTGATATGGGTAAACTTGGGAGTCCAATATGAAGCATGAAAGTCATCTTGGGCATTTTAGGTCAAAGCATCTTGGTGCAAACACAAACCCTAATTTGAGTCAACAGTGCAAGGGGGGTCTTGAGCAGATGAAACCCTAACTGGATCTTGAGCTTCAAAGGCTTTGTGGTGAGAAATCAATGAGAAATGGGAGGGCAAATTTTGGAGTACAACAGTTGCCCCTGTTCAATCTTCTTGAATCCGAAGAGTTAGATTGGCAAGCTTGCCTTTCGTGACTCGAGGGTAAAAGGAGATTGGACACTAGAGTGCCCGGAAATTTGCACTCGCCAAAGCAAATGGATGCGGGAATGGGCTTAGAGATGCCATTTGGAGATGGGCTTAACGATGCCATCTGGGAGAGTGACATAAATATTGTCGGGGATGGGCTTAGAGATGCCATCTGGAAGGGAATATCAGGAAGGTGTCCAGGCTTGGGACCATCTCTGAACTGGGGGGGTCTGAACAAGCAAAAGATTGACATCCGTTGTTGGGAGGAATCTGTAAACTGTTTTCAGTAGTTTGGAGAAGAAACTGAACAAGCGATAGGTTAACATCCGTTACTTGGAGGACCCGTAAACTGTTTTCAGAAGTCTTGAAGTTGAATAAGCAATAGAGCAGCATCCGTTGTTGGGAAGCGTCCGTAAACTGTTTTCAGAAGTTGCATCTGAACAAGTCGATAGATTAACATCCGTTGTTGGGAAGAATCCATAAACTGTTTTCAGAAGTCTTGAAGAAGAATCTGAACAAGTGACAGGTTAACATCCGTTTACTTGGAGAACCCGTGAACTGTTTTCAGAAATCTTAAAGTTGAATAAGCAATAGAGCAGCATCCGTCATTGGGAAGCGTCCGTAAACTGTTTTCAGAAGTTGCATCTGAACAAGTCGATAGATTAACATCCGTTGTTGGGAAGAATCCATAAACTGTTTTCAGAAGTCTTGAAGAAGAATCTGAACAAGTGACAGGTTAACATCCGTTTACTTGGAGGACCCGTGAACTGTTTTCAGAAATCTTAAAGTTGAATAAGCAATAGTCTGTCGACTGATCTTTCCTGAAAAGGTAAGGAATTAGTTGTATGCAATGTTATGATGCATGATGCAATCTACGTGACATCAATGTTTATGACATGAATGTGATGAATGCGCATGTAAGCTGACGAGCTATCTTGCTAAGGATACATGAATCCGAGGTGGCCGAAGAAAAAACATCTTGACTGCTGCTGGGAAAAATAAATCCTTGGCTGCTGCTGGGGGAAGAGAATTCCTGATAACTTCCACTGGGGAGTATCAATCTAGTAGACTCATGCCGGGGAGGTAAGACTGAGAATCTTCAACTTGATGGGAAGTAATTCTGGCGATCTCACTGGGGAACTCAAGATTTCTTTTCCTAAAACTCTGTGGGGAGAAGGCTCATTAGTCTGGCTCCGCCGGGGATTGACAACTTGAAGTTTTTATCTCGACTGGGGATACTGAAACTTAAACTCTGAGGGGAAATGAGTTCTGGGGGATCCTCTGGATGGGGATAACAAGGATAAGCTCCTCTGGGGATCATATTGATAAGTTGTGTTGGGAAACTCTTGATGAACTCCGCTGGGGATAGGAAGAATTCGGGCGAGTGCGATCTTCTGTGGCTGTTAGCTGAGGATAACCCAGTTATAAGCCTTTGTGGGGAATAACTTTGAATAAAAACTCGGGAGAGACGTCCGTGCTCTGTGGGGAAATACCTTCCAGAACATTACCGGGGATAAGCCTCGAGAGTCTGCTGGAGATAAACCTCAGGGTTCACTAGGGATGTGGATTCCAAATATCTTGGGGGGTTTCCTTCGAAAGGGTGTCAAGATATCCCTCCGTACCTTCATCCTATCAGTAATCCTCTCTTTTAGGTTCATCTAGAGAGTGATTATGTTTCAAATGCATATGCATATTTAACAAAACATTGGACGTTTCTCAAAATAAAACAAATAGTGCAAGAGAAAAAGAAAAGGGAAATGACACAAATTTCTGGGGAAAGTATTTGTATTGATTTTCTTTGAGTATGTTTGTACAAAGGAGACAATCATCCTAGTAAGAGGATTCTGTCGTAAATATTGAAAGATTTATACAAAATAAAGGATGGCTATGTGAAATAATTCCATGGGATTCCATTCCGCCATAGCTTTCACAACCCTGAATATCTGTCCATTCAATGCTTCACTTGACGATGACGGGATTGATCAGAAGCCTGGAACCGGTTGATGAAGAGATTGTCTTTGAAGTGATCCGACGAGACATAATCATACGCTTTAATTCCCTAACTTTTGCCTGAATCGCCCTTTCGGGTTTTCGATTCACCGGGAAACCCCTTTTGCCCAAGCCGCCCTTTCGGGTTTTCGACTTGCCGGGTGTACAGATTTTTTCGTTTTTATCCCTAATTTTTGCCTGAACCGCCCTTTCGGGTTTTCGGTTCACCGGGATGCCCATTTTTGCCAAAGCCTCCCTTTCGGGTTTTCGACTTGTCAGGTTATTTTATGCGTAGTATCTTTTGACTATGTATGCGTTCGCAGGGTGCGGCAAATCGTCGCCGTCCATGGTAGTCAGAATCATTGCACCACCAGAAAATATGCTTTTGATCAGAAATGGTCCTTCATATGTAGGAGTCCATTTGCCCCTGGGATCACTTTGCGGCAAGATAATCCGCTTGATTACGAGATCCCCGACTTGATACACTTGACGTCTGACTTTCTTATTGAAGGCCTTGATCATCCGCTTTTTATACGTCTGACCATGGCATATAGCAGCAAGTCGCTTCTCGTCGATCAGATTGAGTTGATCAAGTCGGGTCTGCATCCAATCATCTTCATTCAAACCTGCATCCTTCATAATCCTTAGAGAGGGGATCTGGACTTCCATAGGCAAAACAACTTCCATGCCATAAACCAAAGAAAATGGGGTTACCCCAGTTGAAGTACGTGTCGTCGTACGGTATCCATGCAGAGCAAACGGTAACATCTCATGCCAGTCTTTGTAAGTGACTGTCATTTTCTGAATGATCTTCTTAATGTTTTTGTTCGCAGCTTCAACAGCACCGTTCATCTTCGGCCGATAGGGAGATGAATTGTGATGATAAATCTTGAACTGTTCGCATAATGCAGTGATCATTGTGTTATTCAGATTTGTACCGTTGTCCGTGATGATCCTGTCTGGAACACCATACCGACATATGAGATTTTGCTTGATAAAGCGAGCAACCACATTTTTGGTGACAGAGGCGAAGGAAGCTGCTTCAACCCATTTAGTGAAGTAGTCAATGGCAACCAGGATGAAGCGATGTCCATTGGAAGCCGTGGGCTTGATCTCTCCAATCATATCAATGCCCCACATTGCAAAGGGCCACGGAGCAGTCAGGATGTTGAGGGGAACCGGAGGAATATGAACTTTGTCAGCATAGACTTGACACTTGTGACAAGTACGGGAATGTTGATGGCAGTCAGCTTCCATGGTAGACCAGTAATAGCCTGCCCTTAGGATCTTCTTAGCCATTGTATGCCCGCTCAAGTGAGTGCCAAATGTGCCGCTGTGTATATCAGTCATGATTAACTCTGCTTCAGCTTTATCCACACATCGGAGTAATACACAATCATGGCTTCGTTTGTAAAGGATGCCGTTGCTCAAGAAGAACTTAGCAGCGAATTTCCTTAAGAACTTCTTGTCATTTACGAAAGCTCCTTGAGGATAATCTCTGGTCTCGAGATACCTTTTGATTTCATGGAACCAAGGTTGTTCCACTACTTCTTCGGTATTAATCTCGTGGCAATGTGCCGGTTCATCCATTCGCTGGATGGTGATTTGGGGAGCCTCGTTATCCCAGTTGAGTTTAAACATGGAGGACATTGTGGCTAGAGCATCGGCTAGCTGATTCTCTTCTCGCGGGAAATGCTCGAAGGTAATTTGCTCGAAATGAGGCAACAATGTCAAGACATGTTCTTTGTATGGGACAAGATTAGGATGCTTGGTATCCCAGTCTCCTTTGATTTGGCTGATGACCAAAGCCGAGTCCCCAAACACGATCAAAGATTTGATCCCCAAGCCTATAGCGGCCTCGAGACCAAAGATGCAAGCTTCATACTCAGCCATGTTGTTTGTGCAGCTGAAGCAAAGTCGGGCCGTGAAAGGAGTATGACAACCTTCCGGAGAAATGAGTACTGCGCCAATACCGTTTCCAAGTGCATTTGAAGCACCATCAAAGTACAGGGTCCATCGGGATCCCTTTTCGGGTCCGTCATACGGTCCGTTACTTTCAACGTTGTCCAAATTCATGATGTCCTCGTCTGGGAAGTCAAATCTCATGGGTTGATAGTCTTCGATAGCCTGATGAGCCAGATGGTCAACTAGTACACTCCCTTTTATAGCTTTTTGGGTGGTGTACTGGATGTCATACTCGGTTAAGATCATTTGCCATCTAGCTATCCTTCCAGATAAAGCGGGCTTTTCGAAGATATACTTGATAGGATCCATTTTGGAAATCAACAAGGTAGTATGAGTCAACATATACTGTCTTAGTCGGCGAGCAGCCCATACCAAAGCGCAGCAAGTTTTCTCGAGCAGTGAGTAGCGAGTCTCACAGTCGGTAAACTTTTTACTAAGGTAATAAATAGCATGCTCTTTTCGACCAGACTCGTCATGCTGGCCCAAAACACACCCCATTGAGTTATCCAAGACGGTCAAATACATGATCAATGGTATTCCTTCGACAGGTGGCATCAGAATAGGAGGTTCTAGCAAATACTCCTTGATTCTATCAAAAGAAGCTTGACAATCGTCGTTCCATACCACTACTTGATCTTTTTTCAAGAGTTTGAAAATTGGCTCACAGGTAGAAGTCAGATGTGAAATGAATCTGGCAATATAGTTTATGCGCCCCAAGAATCCTCTAACCTCCTTTTCAGTACGGGGAGCAGGCATATCTTGTATTGCTTTCACTTTTGCCGGATTGACTTCAATGCCTTTGTTGCTTACAATGAATCCCAGGAGTTTACCAGGCCTAACTCCAAAAGTGCATTTGCTTGGATTCAGCCTGAGCTTGTATTCTTTTAACCTGGCAAACAACTTCTCCAAATGCTCAAGGTGCTCTTCCTCTGTTTGTGATCGAGCTATCATATCGTCTACGTAAACTTCAATCTCATGATGTATCATGTCATGAAATAAAGCTACCATGGCGCGTTGATAAGTTGCTCCTGCGTTCTTCAGCCCGAACGACATCACTTTGTAACAGAAAGTGCCCCATTGTGTGACAAAAGTTGTTTTCTCCATATCCTCGGGAGCCATTTTGATTTGGTTGTAGCCCGAGAATCCGTCCATGAAGGAAAACACTTTATGCTGAGCTGTATTGTCGATTAAGATGTCAATATGAGGTAGCGGGAAATCATCTTTAGGGCTGGCCCTATTCAAATCCCGGTAGTCCACACACATTCTGACTTTGCCATTTTCTTTGGTACCGGTACAATGTTAGCGACCCATTGAGGATAGGACGTAACAGCCAGGAAGCCAGCATCGAATTGCTTCATTACTTCTGCTTTGATCTTTTTGGACATGTCAGGCCTCATTCGGCAAACTTTTTGCTTGATTGGTGGACAGTCTTCTCTTGTAGGGAGACGGTGAACCACGATGTCGGTGTCTAGACCCGACATGTCTTCATAGGACCAAGCGAAGATTTCAACATACTCATTCAGCAACTGTACCAAGCGCTCCTTGACTTTTGGTTCCAGGTTGGCACTCACTTGCACCTCCTTCCGATTTTCCTCGGTTCCCAAGTTAACAGCTTCCAACGGCTCTTCATGCGGTAAGATGGCTCTTTCCTCTTGTTGCAGAAGTCTGGCTAGTTCCCCGGGTAATTCACAACCTTCGTCATCTTCATACTCGGCTAGATTGACCAGATCTTCAGAGTTATTGAAAGATACAGCAAAATAGTCACCCATGGAATCCGGAGTGGATGGATACCTGCATTGGTGAGTGTGGGTGTGTGTAAGGGATAGCCATCCTTAAACAAAAAATGCAAAAGGAAAGAAAATGAACATAAGCAGTTTGAAAAACGTCCAATGAATCATTAAACATGGCATATGAATATGAAAAATAGTCAAAACCCTTACAAGTGGACCTACATGCCCCGGGCAAGGCAGGAGGTGAAAAGATAGTGTACGGATTGTTTGAAAGTAAAATATTACAGACCAAATAAGAAATGTTTAACAGATAAATTACTGATGAATAAAAGTGATGGGGACAAAGTCTTTAGCCTCCCAATTGCTCAATCTTCCTCTGACAGTTGGATAAATCCACTCTTCAATGTTGCTTTCCTTGTCTTCATCTTCCAGGGCGTTGATTCTGTAAGGAGAAATTTTGACTGGCGCTCTTTCAATCTTTGACTGGCGCATAGCTTTCTGGCCAGCGGCTGTGAACCCTAATCCAAACTTGTCAGTCTTATGCGGAATGTCAGGTAACTGCCCCCACGCTGAATTCTTCCCTCCTTTGATTGCGGCTCTTGCATCCTCCAGAGATGCCATCCTGGCCATCTGTCTTGGTGCCTCAGCTGCCAACTTTGTTACTGCTATATCAGGAAGAACTTCTTCGAAATGTTGAAACGGCGTCTCAATGAACTCTCCTTCAACCTCCACATACCGGAAAGAATTTAAATGGCTAATCATGTACTCTTCTTCGCCGTGGACAGTGATGATCTTTCCCTTGACAGGATACTTCAGCATCTGATGCAAGGAGGAGGTGACTGCCCCAGCATGATGTATCCAAGGTCTACCCAGCAGGCAAGAGTATGATGGACGGATGTCCATTACATAGAAAGTGGATTTTAACACCTCAGTACCTATCTTGATGGGAATTTCAACCTCTCCATGGACCATTCTTTTCGACCCATCGAAAGCTCTGACGACAATATCACTCGGCTTCAATTCCAACCCTTCGCAATCTAGCCGGTCCAAGGCCTTCTTAGGCAAAACATTCAGTGACGAATCGTTATCAACCAAAACATGTGCAAGGGTGGTTCCGCGACACTCGATTGAAATATGCAAAGCATCATTGTGGTTTCGGCCTTTAGGGGTTAGGTCGGCATCAGAAAAACCTAATCCATTGTCCGCAGTCAGACTAGCCACGCAATGTTGAAATTGGTCCGCAGAGGTTTCCTGGGGCACATGAGCTGCCTTCAGAAACTTAATCAAAGCTTTAGCATGCGCTTCTGAGCAAAGCAATAGTGCCATCATGGATATCTTGGAGGGGGTTTGCCCCAACTGTTCCACCACATCGTAATCACTTCTCTTGATTATCCTCAAAATCTCGTCCATTTCTTTCTTGGAGGCTTCCGGGATCACCAAGGGTTGAGCCCTCGTCCTGACGGGCTCATCTTGTATTCCCTTTCCTTTATCAGCAACGGTAGGAGAGACAGCACTAGGAATAACCACTTCTTCAATCAAAGGAGTTCTAGCAGAGAGCTTTACTGGTGCGGGGAAGACTTCTTTAGCTGATGAGGGTCCAAAGACTGCTCTTGGAGGGGCAATCTCTGGAGAAAATATTCTCCCGCTCCTGGTGATTTTGCTGGTGCCCGCAATGTTACTAATGCTGGCTTCTTCATCATCCGAATTTTCTTCAATTACTTCAACTTGCTTGATACCATGGTAGTAGATGTCACCACCATAGTTCCAAGGTATCGACTTCTCAGAAACATAGGGAACAGGCCCTGGCATCGTTATCTTTAAAGGAACAGATTTTGCAGCTGGCGTAATCTTAACTGGCTTTTTGACGGCCTCGGAAAGATTGGCGTGAATGGTTATGATTGAGACATTTTCAACATGAACTGGAACAGCAGAAACTTTTTCGAACAAAATTTGTCGGCTATCCATAAGGCCTTGGATGCCTTTCTTTAATAGCGGACAATCAAACGGCAGCGAGTGGCAACAGTAGCAGTCTTCTTTACATCCCGGGAAGATCTCGGCCCTTAACAAATTCAACTTAATGGTTAGCAGTGGAGTAGTCAGATCACTGACGTCAGCAACATATAAATCCTCTTCAATGGCATTGATATTTCGGCCGTGCTTCGGCATAGGTGCAGATATCACATTAGGCTTCTCTGGAGCGTCAAACTCTACCTCCTTAGCCTCTATCAGGTCTTGGATTTTATGCTTGAGTGCCCAAAAATCATTGGTGTCGTGTCCAACACTGTCTGAATGATAGGCGCATTTAGCATTGGCATGATAATGCGGGGAGGACGTATTTACATTCTTTGGCGCCTCCTTGATGGTGGCAAGATTCAACTTCAATAGATGGGGAAACACTTGCGCTGGAGTCATATTAATACGGGTGAACTGTCGTTGTGGACTTTCCACCCGTTGCTGATTTGATCTGGACTGGTTATAGCGAGGCTGCTCACTCTGAGTGTTTTGAATCATTACGGCCCCCACAGTTGGCCGACGCTCCAACTTCCCTGCTCTTCTCTGAGAATATACCATAGCTGTCTCCTTCTTAAAAGGCTTCTTCTCAACACTTGCAGCAACGCCCTTCTGAATCTTTCCTGACTTGATGCCAGCTTCTATTCTTTCGCCGGTTAAGATCAAATCGGTAAACCCTGCGGAAGAGTTACCAATTAGATGATTGAAAAATGGCCCAGATAGGGTCCCAAGAAACATATCAACGAGCTCACGATCGATTAAAGGAGGCTGCACCCTGCCAGCCAAATCCCTCCATTTTTGTGCATATTCCTTGAATCCCTCACTTGTTCCTAGTGATATACCCTGAAGTTGGGTACGAGTAGGAGCAAGATCAGAATTATACTGGTATTGTTTATAGAAAGCGGTGGCCAAATCTTCCCAATTTCTGACACTGGTTCCTTCTAGCTGATAAAACCACTCCAACTGGGCTCCCGATAGACTGTCTTGAAAGAAATGAATCCAGAGATTTTTATCTGCCGTATAGGGTTGAATTTTTCTCACGTAGGACCTGAGATGCATTTTGGGACAGGACAACCCATCATACCTCACAAACACTGGCACTTTGAATTTTGGGGGAATCACAATTCTGGCGACCAAGCCCATGTCTTCAAAATCCAAACCCGGTACCCTTTGCAATTCCATGGCAGCCAATCTGTCTTCTAAACCCTTGTACTTATCATCAGCTGGAGGGTATTGCTGGTCAGAATAATCTTCATCCTCTTCAACCTCTTCCTCCTCTGCATCAGACTCGGAAGGCACCGCAACCCGATCCCTTTTACTAGTCCCTTAATCAGAAGTAGGAGGAAATTCAAGCACTCTCCGAGCTTCTCTGTCAAATCTTCTCCCCAAAGTAGCCACTCCGACCCTCTTTTTCTTCTTCACTGGGTCTTTATTCTCCAGATGAGCCTTGATATCCTCTTGACTTTTAACCAAAGTCATCAAGAGTTGCTGGAACTGTGCATTCTGGGCTTGTAGGTCTTTGACTGTTTGCTCGAGATCCATCCTACTGAAATAAACAACAGACAGATAAGGAAACCTGGGGTGAGACCTGCTTATGCACATGATGAATGGTATGCTGATGTATGCAATGCATTCAAGGATTTAGGACATTCAAAATTGTTTCAGACAAAGAAGAACGCACGTCATATTAATAAGAAGAAATTTGTTAGTACATAAATGCCCCATGGGCCAAATGTTACAAAATAAACTTCTTAAGGCAGAAAGACATTGCGCATCCTCTTCGGTGCGATGTAGGTGTTGAGGGCCTCTTGCTCGTGGAGTCGGCGGGTAAGCTCTAGAACCTTCTTTTCACTGGCGTAGTAGCTAGCTTCAAAAGTGTTCCGTTCCTCCTTGAGCTGAATCCAACTTTTCTGCATTTCCTCCCATGATGTAGGCATGTCTGGATGTAGGATAGTGTAGGGAACCTCTCCTTCATTGACGGGCTCTTTAATCATAGGGAGAACAAGAGGATAAGGCATCATTAGACTTTGGGCTCGGGCTCGTACCCACTTGAGATAGGGCTCAAGAGGGATTGAGTTCTTGTGTCCCAGAGTCTTGCTATCAACCTTGTTGAGCTTTCCCCAAGCTCTGATGAATCTTTGGCGAAGTCCTTGCGCATCGTTGTCGAAGTCAAAAACTAGGCTAGGAATCAACATGTCATGAGGGCCATCCCTCCGTGCATATCCAAATTGCCTCAAAGCTAGGCAAGGGTTGTAGGTGATACCTCCCCTAATTCCAAGTAAAGGAACATTAGGAAATTCTCCGCAACGATCGACGATGATGACATTTTCTCTGGACCGAGATCACCAATGCACATCAGAATGAGTAAGAGTCATCAACCGTTGGGACCACCTCGTACCTTGGTCATTCTTCAAGACAGATTGTGGAAGGTGCGAAATAAACCACCTTGCGAGGATAGGAGTACAACACATGAGAACACCCCTCTTTCTCATTGTTCGTGTGTAAAATGAGTGAAGGATGTCCCCAAGCAATGTTGGTATTGGATTTCTGGACAAGAAGATTTTGACGGCGTTGACATCTACCAATTGGTCAGGATTTGGGAACAAGACCAACCCGTAGATAAGGAGTGCCACAATCTCTTCAAAGGCTTGTAGGTCCAATGAGTTCCAACATTCTTGTGCCTTCTCAAACAAGAATTTTGCTAAGAACCCTTTGACGCCACTTCGGGTTTCCCAATGCCCCTTGATGTCGGATGGTTGTAGATGTAATGCTCGAGCAACATCTTCCAGCTTTGGTTCCTTTTCCGTACCGTTGAAGGGTAGTTGATTAAGGATAGGGATTCTTAGGAGTTGAGAAAACTCCTCCAAAGTGGGTACCAACTGATAATCAGGGAAAGTGAAGCAGTGGTGAAGAGGGTCAAAGAACTGGAATAGCACTTTCATCATGTCTTCTTCAATGTTGGTGTTGACAAGGCTGAGCAGTCTACCATGTCTTTCACTGAAGGATGAATTTTCCGGAATTCTTGAGGTGATCTCCTTGAGTTGAGGAGAGATTCTCACAAGGTTGACTTGAATGGTATTTCTGCGAGGGATTTCCATGTCCTACAAAACAAGAACAAAGATGAAGATCCAAAACCCTTGAAATGGTTAGTGAATGCATATGATGTTTTATGATGTTTATGATGTATACATAAAACATATGTACAAGCAAATCACACCAAACCCTAATTTCAGGCTTGCATGGGGTTTCATAGGTAAGTACCCTCTTGAGTGTAGTTGGCTTAAAAACCTGTCCTATAAATAGTAACCGGGTTCTAAGGAGCTCAATATCACGGGATTGTTTTCAATGTTCATTGTTTTGGTTTAGCCACTTAACTAGCGACCAAAATATTCCAAGAAAACAACCCTCAATGAGTGTAGTATCGAGTATCTACCAACTTCGGACTGCACCAAAGCCGGTCATCTCACCACCCCTAATAAAAGGCCAAGATGGTCAAGTAAGGTTCTAGGTCATTAGTGCTTAGTGACATCACTCAGCGGCCCCGTACTCTCCTTGATTGAACTCAAGGGTTACCGGTACTCACAAATATGTCGGACCAATATAGCTATTGCTTAGACCGTGTCGGTATACCCCGTACAGTTTCCACAACGTATTGCTATCTATGAATGTTTCCCAAAATCCGGGTGGAGGATTGTAAACCCAAACAATAGAGCCAAAGTATAAAGCAAGCAAATCAAACAATTAGTCATGCAAGAGGGTGATCTAAGCCCTAAGGTTACTCCACTTTAAAAATTAATCCCCAACAGAGTCGCCAGTTCTGTGATACGGTGGGAGAACTGACTATTGTTTTGTGTTCGTTTTCGCAAATGTTTCAGTTGAGCAAGAGTCGCCACCGACTTTTTATTTTATCCTAAGGAAAGGTTTAAAAAGCACAGCAAAAACCTTTGAGATTTTTCTTGGGTTCGGGGAGTAGATTATAGAAGGGGAAGGTATTAGCACCCCTTCTATCCATGGTTATCCATGGGCTCTTAGGTACTTGCTTAGATCAATCTTGCCTTGGTTTTCAATTGTTTGAAATGGTGCTTTGTGTGTGGTTTTGAAAATGTTTTGAAAAAGATGCCTTGCATAGGCTACCCTTGTAACAATTCTTTACTCGAATGTTTTACAAAAGGTGTTTTGTCTTTTAAAAAGATGTTTCAAGGTTTTTTTGAAAGTTGGTTTTGAAAGTGTTTGTGAAGTGGGTTTTGAAATTAGGCAAGTGTTTTCTTTGCAAATTGGCAAGTACTTAAGAGTTCATCTACCCTAAAATTTTCTCAAAGATTTTTGTTATGTTTTAAACCTTTTGACAATTTTGTTCCACCATTGCATTTGGTGGACAATCTTGTTTTAGGAGATTAAAGGGACGGGCGCGGGTCATTGTTTAGACCATAGTTGCAATAGTGTTAAATGTCTTTGGGCAATTTAATAAAAAAAAGGGACTTGATCATTTATTTAGGCAACATTTTGAGGGACTATGATTATTTGATTGTTTGTTTTACCCAAAGAAGTTCGACATGCAATATGGCCCAATTATTTGAAGGCAACAAAGTGGAATATCCTAGGGGTGCAAGTGTGAAATGTGTTGTCCATTTTCATGCTTATTTATCTTAAGATTAGGTCCAACTATTTTTGTTCGTTTTATTCGCATAAAAGCCGTAATTCTAACATAGTATGTTTAGAAAGCGATAAAGTGCGAAATTTAAATTCCTACGCTATTACATCACAATAATATAGGGAGGGGGGTACAATGTTCAAATGGGGATATATTTTGACAAGAAATGGAATCTAAGCTATTACATCATTTGCTTTGAGTATTTACAATATGAACAATTGCATAAATAAATGGAAATTGAAATAAATATGCAAAAAGGTAAAAAAGAATTTTCATGTGTATATATAAAAAAAAAGAACATTATTTATGTCAAGTAAATAAAAAATGAGAAAAGAATTATTTTTGGAACATTCTCATATTTAGGGTAAAACCCTAATTCTATTAAATAAAATATACCATTTATTTATTATGAACAAATATTTATCTATATATACAAAAATAAAATAAAATGAGGTATTTGTCCAAAATGTATTTTTTATATTAAATATTAATAAGAAAATAAAAGGGGTATATATTTTGTATTTATCCTAAATATATTAATGAACATATGTATATATGTATTATTTTAAATATGTATTATATATATATATAAATAATAATAATATTTAATATTTTAGAAAATAGTATTTTTTTTATATAAATATTTTCAGAATGCAAAAATAGAATAAAAATGAAAATAAATGTGTTTTTACATATTTCTTAATATTTTTAACAAAATATATATATATTCCTTTATTTATGTATAAATTAAAAAAAAATCAAATAAATACCTAATAAATTAAAAAATGGTGAGAAAAAATATTTTTTTGTTTTTAATATTATTAACAAAAATAAATAAGTTAGAAATAAAAAAGAAAAGTAAAAAAATCAAGCAAATGGACAAAATGGGCTCAGGGGGTGCAATATCAAAAATATGGTGTGAACAAGAAAATAACACAGGCCCAGCCCACGTAGCATCTTCTTCAACCTTCAGCCAAAAATGTCTCAAAAACGCGCGCTTGTAACAGGGATTCAAACATCCTGATTCTTTGAGCTTTTGCACAAACTTTCAACACAAAACATGTCAAGCATGGAATCACGATTTCAAACATATAAAGAACATCTCCTAACTCTAAAAAATGAGAGAATTTTAACAATCCCAAATCTTAACCTAAGTTTTCTGCCATTTTTAAACCTTAAATTCTCTCAACTCAGGCAAAAGAAATGAAAAGTAAAAGAATGTACATGTTCAGTGGCATGAGTATGACATTGTTTATTCACAAACCTAAAGCTAATGATGCCTAATAAGAGAGATACGAGTTCATCAAAATACCTGTTCAGCTGAAGTTCTAACTGGCAAATGGGGAGCTTACAGTGCAAGATACTGATTGGTATAGCTTCCTTGAGGTGTGGTGATGCTGTTCCAATATCTAATTTGCCTTGAGACACCTTGAACTGAGCTGTAGAACTTCAACTGCAAAATGGAAAAGTGAAAATGGTGGAACTTGTTAGAGGAGTTACAGGTCGTATTTCAAGGCATGGTTAGCTTGCATATGTGCTAGGAAATGTGTATGAACTGGTTTTGGCAAGAGTGCTTGAGAGGAATAGGAGTTGGCACTCAAACTGCAGAGGCAACTCTGTTTTTGCAGTTTGATGGTGTTTTTTGGTTTGATGATGTTTTGGAGGCAAATGGCTCGTGCAATAGCTTGCTTATGATGTGTGTAATGTGTTTGATAACTTTGTTCTTGTGTATCTAAGCTGAGATGGGAGTTGGTCCTAGTTATGCAATGTTTCTTAACCTTTAAGCAACAAAATGCAAGTTGGTGCTTTAGGTCAGTAGGGGACCTCTAATCCTGCTGCAAAGCTTCTCTTGATCAGAGTAATTTGTTCATAATCTTGTGCCCAAGAGATTTGGTTTGTACTTGCTTGATTTACCAATTGGACATAAAGTGGACTTTTGCAAAAATGGATAGTTTACTTTATCTAAAAATGGATTAAACTTGTATACAATACTTGAACTCATAGAATAACACTTTGACACAATGGACAAGCATTAAATTATTGAGTGTAACTTGGTTTAAGGACCTGTAATCAAGGGCATTCTGGTTTTGAGAAGTTTGCATAACTTATGAACATGAAAAAATGGCCAATTCAAAAGTGAGTTTTTGCTATATTGTGAAATTCGATTCTCCCTAACCATGAGATTGTTTAAGAAGTTCTTGGACATTTTGGAAAGCTTGGAATGTGTACTACAATCCATCTTTGAAATGTAATTTTAAATTCCAAGTGGAAGTGTATGGAAAATGGCCTTGAAGTGGGGTAGAAAAACTTGTCAAAATAGGTCAAAAATTCACTAAGTTAAGAATGGTTTAGTGCCCTTATTCAAAAATTTGTAAATTGATATATAAGCTTCAAATGAGAAAACTTTGTGAATCAAAGTTGTATATTATGCAACAAGCTACAACTTTCATGTTTGGACTTTTGTTTGAATCCAAATGGATCTTGGTGAAAAAGTGGGGCAAATTTGGGAAAAAATTAGGGTTTTTCATAATTTAGAAAAATTCTAAGTTATGAAAAATTCTAATTTTTAACCCTAATTTGCATTTTGTGATTTCTTGGTGAACAAGTTTCATGATTTGGCATGTTTTGATGAAAAATGAATCTTGACTCTTGATTTTGACCAAAAAGTCAAAGTTTGACTTTTCAGTATACAGTCAAAATTGATCAATTGACTGGGAAATTCAACTGTCAATCCTGTGTACTTGGGATCTTTTGAGTTTGTTGATCATGTCAAGATAATTCCATGGGGTCCTTGAGTCCATGTGTGAGCTTGATTTGCCATTGGCTAGGTCAAACAGTCAAAAATTGCCTTTGTGCAGTCAAAACCCTAAAAATGACCATTTTGCCCTTTTGGTGATCTGATCAAATTTCTTGAGGAATTGTGATCCAAACTTGATCAAATGATTCATATGAGTTCATAATGTTGATGTGGGTCAAATTTCATGAGGTTTGACTGTCAATTGGCCACAGTTGACTTCTTCCCCAATACAGTTGATTTCTAGGTCAAATGTCCAACTGACTGGGCAAAACTTGGAATCAAGAATTGAAACTTGATATGGGTAAACTTGGGAGTCCAATATGAAGCCTGAAAGTCATCTTGGGCATTTTAGGTCAAAGCATCTTGGTGCAAACACAAACCCTAATTTGAGTCAACAGTGCAAGGGGGGTCTTGAGCAGATGAAACCCTAACTGGATCTTGAGCTTCAAAGGCTTTGTGGTGAGAAATCAATGAGAAATGGGAGGGCAAATTTTGGGGTACAACAGTAGGGCTGTGAGAAGGAACCTGGATAGTAGGGTTGCTTCGATATGAAATCCTAGACAATAGGGCTGTGAGAAGGAACCTGGGTCATAGGGTTACTTCGATACGAAAGCTTGGATAGTAGCGTTGTGAGAAGGAACCTGGATAGTAGGGTTTTTTCGATATGAAAGCCTGGATAGTAGGGCTGTGAGAAGGAACCTGGATAGTAGGGTTACTTCGATATGAAAGCCTGGATAGTAGGGCTGTGGAAAGGAACCTGGATAGTAGGGTTACTTCGATATGAAAGCCTAGATAGTAGGGCTGTGAGAAGGAACCTGGATAGTAGGGTTGCTTCGATATGAAAGCATGGATAGTAGGCCTGTAAGAAGGAACTTGGGTCATAGGGTTACTTCGATATGAGAGCCTGGATAGTAGGGCTGTAAGAAGGAACCTGGGTCGTAGGGTTCCTTTGATATGAAAGCTTGGATAGTAGAGCTATGAGAAGGAACCTGGATAGTTGGGTTACTTCGATATGAAATCCTGGATAGTAGGGCTGTGAGTGTTAGAACAATGTTTGAATCTACTACCCTATATTTAAGTTTTGATGATAACAAAGTGAAAAGATAGAGTATTTATATGTTTCATGTTTGAACTATATGCTGCCTAAAATTACTATGCTCTGACTTGCAGATACGCTGATTAAAATAAGCAAGATCACTTCTTCAGCATCAGAATTTGATTTCATACACCAGCATCAGAAGTTGCTGAATCAGAACGTCAAGATCAGATGATCAACTCACGTACATGCTGAAGCTTGATGAACAGAACTGCGCGTAAACACTCTGATACAGAATCACAATAGTTCATCAGCAGCGAAGCAGAATCAGAATGAGCCAAGCCAGAACGTGCATTGAAGAAGCAACGGTACTGTGCATTGAACGCTAATTAATTCCAACGGCATCATTCTAGACAAGATCTGCTCAAAAAGGAAAGCTTGTTATTAGCATTGAATCAAGAATATTTGCATTCAACGTTCATCTTCTCAAGTGCTATATAAACAAGGCTTCGAAGATTATAATGGCTAATGCTCTCCAAATCTCTACACGCACAAAGCTGAACCTATAATCTTCATCTACCAGTTTTGCTAAACCAACAAACTCTGATACTCCATTACAGTTTAGCAATCTAGTTTCTAAGCTTCATTTTGTGTATACATCACAGTTGTGATAAAGTTTTGTAGAAAACATTCACACACATTGTTTTATACCTTTGTAAGAAAGTGTTGCCTTGACAAACCGGATTGTGGTTTGAATCAAGAAGGCTTTAGCAGTTGTTAAAGCAGTCTGTAATATTCAGTTGAATATAGTGAATTAAGACCTCGTTGGAGAGAGGCGAAATCACCTTGACGGGTGGACTGGAGTAGTTTGAGATCAAACGAACCAGGATAAAAATATCTTGTCAATTGCTTTAAGATTTCAGTTTTACAATTCAACCCCCCCTTCTTGTGTTTTTCACCCCTTCAATTGGCATCAGAGCGCCTGGTTCTGAGCTAAAACACTTAACCGTGTCAGTACAAGATCCAGCGTCAGAAAAACACAATGGCAGGAAACAACTCTCATTTCAGCAATGACAACAATGAGGACAGAGACAGATTCAGCGGCAAACCTCCAGTCTTTGATGGAGAAAACTTTGATTACTGGAAAGACAGAATTGAAAGCTTCTTTCTAGCACATGATGCTGATCTGTGGGATATGGTGACAGATGGATACACGCACCCTGTGAATGCAACTGGTCAGAAGATTGAAAGAAAATCAATGACTGATCAACAAAAGCGTGACTTCAAGAATCACCATAAGGCCAGAACCATCCTCCTCAGTGCCATCTCCTATACTGAGTATGAAAAGATCTCCAACAGAGACACAACTAAGAACATATTTGATTCTCTTAGAATGACGCATGAGGGCAACGTTCAAGTCAAAGAAACAAAAGCTCTGGCGCTCATTCAGAAGTATGAGGCGTTCAAAATGGAAGAATCTGAATCCATTGAAACTATGTTCTCTAGATTCCAGATTCTGGTAGCTGGTCTCAAAGTTCTGGACAAAGGATACTCTACTGCTGACCATGTCAAGAAGATAATCAGAAGTTTACCCAAGCAGTGGAGGCCTATGGTTACTGCTCTGAAGCTAGCTAAGGATCTCAACAAAATCACTCTGGAGGAACTTATAAGCTCCCTCAGAAGTCATGAGATAGAGCTAGAAGCTGATGAGCCTCAGAAGCAAGGTAAGCCTTTAGCTTTAAAATCTAACAGAAAATCTGAGTCTAAAGTTTTGCAGGCAGTTGAAGAAACATCTGATGGATCCTCATCAGAAGAAGACGAACTTTCCCTTCTCTCCAGAAGAGTAAATCAACTGTGGAAGCAAAGACAAAGGAAGTTCAGGAATCCCAGAAGATCTGATCAGAACGAGTCTTCTTCCAGATACAGAAGGACAGATTCTTCCTCTGGATACAGAAGATCTGAAGGCTCCTCCAGTAGCAAGAAGCCAAACACAAAAGACATCATCTGCTACGAGTGCAATGAGCAAGGACACTACAAAAGTGACTGCCCAAAGCTTCAGAGGGAAAAGCCCAAAAAGAAGTTTGGAAGAGAGAAGAAGAAAAGTCTCATGGCCACATGGGATGACTCTGACTCGTCTGAAGCTGACTCAGAATCAAATGATGAAAGGGCAAACATAGCGCTCATGGCTAACATTCCAGATGATAGTGAAGCTTCTGAATCAGACTCAGAATCAGACACAGAAGAGGTATTCCCTAACTTCGCTGTTAATTTTACAAAGGCTGAACTTGCTGAAAGCCTCAATGAAATTCTGGAACGTTATCAGCAGATTAGAGCTAAATTCAGAGACCTGAAAAGGAATCTTGAATCTGACTCTAATAAGTCTGAGAGTCTCAAATTGGAAAACTCTGAGCTGAGAGATAAAATTTCAAAATTAGAAAACTCTTTACAAAACTCTCAGAAGGAACCAATCTCTGAAACTCCCAGCAACGCTGATGAGATCATCAAGGAGTATGATCATAGTTTCCAGAAGTTCCTTGCTAAAAGCATAGATAGAAGCAGAATGGCTTCAATGATCTATGGAGTTAGCAGAAACGGCAGGAAAGGAATAGGATACCAAGGTAAGGTTCCTACACCTAAGAATGTCATGGATTTAACCATTAAACACACTCCTCTAAATTCACACTTTGTGTATGGTCACACACACGACATCAAATATACTAGCAGTAAGCACTCTGTGAAACCAAAATTCAACCAGAGTTTTGGTAAAACTAACAAGTCAGGACCCAAGAAAATCTGGGTACCTAAGGATAAAATAATACATGTTGCAGATATCTTTAGCAGCAAGTCAGAAACACCAGTCATGGTACCTGGACTCTGGCTGCTCACGACACATGACGGGAAGAAGGCATATGTTCCAAAGCCTGGAACTTAAGCCTGGAGGCCACGTTGGCTTTGGAGGCAATCAGAGGGGAAAGATAATTGGCTCTGGAACTGTAGGTAATGGAAATCTTCCCTCTATTAATAATGTTCTGCTAGTAGATGGATTGATGCATAATCTGTTATCCATAAGTCAATTAAGTGATAACGGTTATGATATAATCTTTAATCAAAAATCATGTAAAGCTGTTAGTCAGAAAGATGGGACTATCCTGTTTAATGGAAAGAGGAAAAACAACATTTACAAAATCAAACTTTCTGAACTAAAGAGTCAGAATGTAAAATGTCTTCTGTCTGTTAACAACGAGCAGTGGATCTGGCACAGAAGATTGGGGCATGTTAGTATGAGAAGAATATCTCAGATTAACAAACTCAATCTGGTCAGAGGACTTCCAAATTTGAAGTTCAATTCAGATGCTCTGTGTGAAGCATGTCAGAAAGGCAAATTTGCAAAACCTTCTTTTAAATCCAAAAATGTTGTTTCTACCTCTAAGCCATTAGAACTTCTGCACATTGACTTATTTGGACCAGTTAAAACTGCTTCAGTCAGTGGCAAGAAGTATGGGTTAGTAATCGTAGATGACTATAGCAGATGGACATGGGTAAAGTTCTTAAGACACAAGGACGAGTCACACTCAGTGTTTGTTACCTTCTGTAACCAAGTTCAGAATGAAAAAGATCTTAGAATCGTTAAAGTCAGAAGTGATCATGGTGGAGAATTTGAAAATAAAGATTTTGTCATTCTTTAATGACAAAGGCATTCTGCATGATTTCTCTTGTCCTAGAACTCCCCAACAAAATGGAGTTGTAGAACGAAAGAACAGAACATTGCAAGAAATGGCCAGAACCATGATCAATGAGACAAACGTTGCTAAGACTTTCTGGGCAGAGGCAATAAACACAGCGTGCTACATTCAGAATAGAATCTCAATAAGACCTATTCTGGAAAAGACTCCATATGAATTGTGGAAGAACAGAAAGCCCAACATTTCATATTTTCATCCATTTGGATGTACTTGCTTTATATTGAATACGAAGAATTATTTGAACAAGTTTGATTCTAAGGCACAGAAGTGTATTATGTTAGGATACTCTGAACGCTCAAGAGGGTACAGAGTATACAATACAGAAACACAGATTGTGGAAGAATCAATCAGTGTTCGTTTTGATGATAAGCTTGACTCTGAAAAGTCAAAGCAGAATGAAAATCTTGCAGGTATAGAAATTGAATTTGCATGTTCTGAAGACAAGTCATCAGAAGCTCTCAACACAGACATTCCTTCAACGTCTGAAAGGAGCAATGCTAGAAATCCTACAACTGCTGCTGATCAACCTCAGAAGAGATTACCCAGAAGCAGTTTGGATCACCCAGAAGAGACTATCCTAGGAAGAAAGGAAGATCCAATCAGAACAAGAGCAAGCTTCAGAAACTCTGAAGAAACTCTTATGAGACTTGTGTCTCTGATTGAACCTTCTTCTATTGATGAAGCACTTCTGGATAATGACTGGATTCTGGCAATGCAAGAAGAGCTGAATCAATTCACCAGAAACGACGTATGGGATCTCGTTCCCAGACCAAAAGGATTCAACGTCATTGGAACAAGATGGGTGTTCAGAAACAAGCTAAATGAACAAGGTGAAGTCATCAGAAACAAGGCACGACTGGTTGCACAAGGTTATAGTCAGCAAGAGGGGATAGACTATACAGAAACCTTTGCCCCATTCGCCAGGTTAGAATCTATCAGACTTTTAATTTCATTTGCTGTTAATAGAGGCATCACTCTGTATCAGATGGATGTCAAAAGTGCATTCTTAAATGGTTATATAGAAGAAGAAGTTTATGTTCACCAACCCCCAGGTTTTGAAAATACAAAACATCCAGAACATGTTTTCAAACTGAAAAAGTCACTGTATGGTCTGAAACAAGCTCCCAGAGCTTGGTATGAAAGGCTAAGTAACTTTCTGCTTGAAAATGAATTCACCAGAGGGAAAGTGGACACTACTCTATTCTGTAAAACAGTTAAGAGTGACATTTTAGTCTGTCAAATTTATGTTGATGATATTATTTTTGGTTCTACTAATCCTTCTCTTGGAAGAAAATTTGCTAAGTGTATGCAGGCAGAATTTGAGATGAGCCTCATGGGGGAACTGAAATTCTTTCTAGGAATTCAGATCAATCAAACTCCAGAGGGAACTTACATTCATCAGAGCAAATACATCAGAGATCTTCTGAAGAAATTTGACCTCTCAGAATGTAAGCCATCAAAGATTCCAATGCATCCCACGTGCATTCTGGAAAGAGAAGAGGTAAGCAAAAGTGTAGAACAGAAAGTCTACAGAGGTATGATTGGTTCTCTCCTTTATCTGACTGCTTCAAGACCTGATATCTTATTCAGCGTATGTATTTGTGCTAGATTCCAATCAGATCCTAGAGAATCTCACTTAACAGCTGTTAAGCGAATTTTCAAGTATCTGAAAGGTACTACTAATCTGGGTTTGTTTTATAGAAAATCTAGTGATTACAGCTTAGTAGGCTACTGTGATGCTGATTTTGCTGGAGACAGAGTGGAACGTAAAAGTACTTCTGGAAGCTGCCAGTTTCTGGGAGAAAATCTGATCTCTTGGTCCAGCAAAAGGCAATCAACAATTGCTCTGTCAACAGCAGAAGCTGAGTACATAGCAGCAGCAGGATGTAGCACACAAATGCTCTGGATGAAAAGTCAGCTTGAAGACTTCCAGATTTTTGAGAGTAACATTCCTATTCTTTGTGATAATACTTCTGCTATTTGCTTAAGTAAGAATCCTATTTTACATTCTAGAGCTAAGCATATAGAAATAAAGCATCATTTCATTAGGGACTATATTCAGAAAGGTATTTTGAACTTGAAATTTATAGATACAGACCATCAATGGGCTGATATCTTTACTAAACCCCTTTCAGAAGATAGGTTTAATTTCATTCTGAAACATCTCAGCATGAAAGTATGCCCAGAATGAAAATGTTTTAATTCCATATATTTATCTTCAGAATGTAATTATATTACTGTGAACTTCTGATCAATCTTCTTTCAGAAAGATAGAACATGCAGATTGTATCAGATGCAAGTCTAAAGATCTGAGAGTCTAATCTCAAAGACAGACGTGCTGATCACTACATCAAACAAGTGTCATCCAATCATCAGCAAATCTCTGAAGCAGAACGCGTGCACGCTTCTGAGAAGGCAAAGCGCTGATTGGGTGCATTGAGACACATGTCTGGTAACCGTTTTTAAGTATCTTTCTCAAATCCCCCAAAATCAGCAAGCATTTAATGAAAAGTAATCACGCTTGTTAAATGGCAATCATTATTTTTTTCTCTCTCTTAAAAACGTTTAATTTTTCAAAATAATTTTTGAAAACTCTATTTAAGCACATTAATCCTTCATTCTTATTCTTTACGCTTTCTCATAATCATTCAAGTATTTTCTGCATATTTCTGAGTTTATCTCCTACAAACCTTTTTTTCTCAAATCATTCTCAAAGCTTTTTTGTGTGAGAACAATGGCATCCTCCAGCATTTCTGCAGGCAATCAGAAGAAAGAAACCTCTGAACAATATCAGGTGCCCCTCAGAACACTTCTCACACCGGTAAAGAATCTTGAAGTTATCTCTGAGTTAATCATCGACTTTGAAAGCTTGAAGGAAAATGGATTTGACCTAACTGAAGAAATTAGGGCTCAAAAGTGGGAGAGGTATTTCGATAGGTTGGTTGGACCAACATTCCCAGCGCTTGTCAAGGAATTTTGGATTCACGCCAAGATTTCTAAACATCTTGTCATCTCTTCTGTCATGGGAAAGAAGATAGTAATTTCTGAAGACCTCATTGCTAAGCTAATCGGTCAAAGTGGTGGTGGAGTCCGGTGTGTGGACATGGCTGAAAGATGCCCTGATGTAGGTGTGGTAGCCAACAGCATTTTCACTCTTGGAATGCCCAGCAGCAAAATTAAGGATCTGAAGGATCACTGCAGAGTATGGGCTAAGATTGTTCTTGGATGCTTCAACCACAGGAAACCAACAAGTTCTCCTGATTATATAAACGTGGATCAGCAATTTCTGATCTACTTTATTGATCAGAGGGTAAAGATCAATCTGGCACACTTCCTGTTCAACCATCTCAAGACCAGTGTCAAAGAAACAAGAGAAGAAGAAAGGACCAAAAGGGACTGGATACCGTTTGGAAGGCTTATATCAGATATTCTGACAGAGAATAAGCTGATAGAGTATCTGAGCGAAGCTCAAGTGCTGAGCACTATTGAACCAACTGTTGGAAAACCGCTGAACGCTAAGAACCTGAAAAAGATGAAGCTGATAGAAAATATTAAGAAGGAACCCAGAGCTACTTCAACTGCTGACATCTCCAGCAGAAGAGTGCCTCTGAGTGATTTTCCAAAATTTTCTGAAATGGAATCCAAACCAGAGATGTTTCTCAAGTATCCAGATTCATACAAGGAAGAAGATACAGGTTCAAAGCTGAAGATCAAAGATCTGAGTCAAATCCAACCAGAAGTGACTCAGAAGAAGACAAAGAAGAGGAAAGCGCCAACAGAAGGATCATCTCATCAGACTCCAAAGAAAAGAGGTATTTCATCTGCTGCCCCTGTTTTAATTTCATCTACTATTCCAACATCTGCTGCCCCTTCTCAAACCTCTCACAGAATATCCATTCCAATCCCTACCATTGATGAAACCATACCAGAAGACCCTTCTGAGGCCTTACTACTCAGAAGACCCAGAACTAAGATTCCCAAACAACCAACTGTTTCAACAACACCAGCACTTGATCGAGTGCTAGCTGATATTGAGCGTGAACATGCTTCTGCTCAACCAAATTCTGAACCACCAAATATTCCTCCTCCACAACCAGAACCACAACCTGAACCAGAAATACAACATCAACCAGAACCAGAACCACAATCACAACAACCACTCACAGAAGAACCTCTGATCCCTGAGCAATCAGAGATTCCACCTCCTCAACCAGAAAATAATCCACCTTCACCACAAACAGAGTTTCACCACTATGAAACCCCTTCTCCTCATCATTCTGACCCTCACTCACCTCAACCTTCACCGCTGGCAATCCAGTTGCCATGTGGAACCACTATTGTCAGGCCCCAGTTGCCATCCTCATTAGAATCAACACCTCCAAAAACTCCAACCACTCCAATAGAAATATCTGACTCTGACTCTGATACCCCTCCTCCAAAACAAACAACCTCTCAGAAAATCGCTGAAAACCCCAGCAGGACCTTCATTGACTTCACAAGTCTTGAACGTCTTGCTGATCTAAGACACAAAATTGCCATCCCCAAGCCAAAGCAACCAGATGTTGGCTCTGGTATTTTGAATTTTGAAACAGGTGTGCTGCAATGGATTGCTTCTTTGAAGCAAGTCTGTCCGGGGATGATCGACCCAGCTGCTTCTGATCAGCTCTGGTCACAGTTCAGACTATGGGTACGTGCTGAAGCCCTCAAGCTGCAGGACGTCAACTATGAGCAGGCTCAACAGAACTTCAGCAAGCTGCTGAAGGAAGTTGAAAGTCAGCTGCCTCAAGAAGTTGTGCTCCCTCTGGACAGTGAATCTTGGTCTGAGAAAGAGCAAGCTGCAAAGGTGCAACCATCAGAAGAAGACAAGACCATTCAGGCTGAAGAAAATCCAGCAGAAGATGTCGCTGAAAGTTCTGAGAAGCTTCCTCCTTCTGATACTTCTCAAGCTGCCTTGGACAGGCAGGCTCTGGAAGAATTAAGGCTGAATGACTTGCGTCTACAGCAGCGGATGGAAGAGAATGATCAGAAGATGAAGGCAAGAATGGATGTGCAGGACAGCAAAATTGACACTGTTGTCAACATGGTTCAGAAGCAGAATGAAACTTCTGAAAAGATTCAAGCAATGCTGGAAAGCCTGTTCTCACGCATGCCCCCTCAACCTTAAAATTTTTTTCATGCATGACATTCTCTATGTTTTCTTCATTTTCTGATGTACTGTTTTGACTATGTTTTGTAATGTTCTTTTGCTCTGAACTATTTTAATATAATTTGTTTTTCTGATCTAAATTGTTTTAGCACATCACCAACACTTTTTGATTGCTGACAAAAAGGGGGAGAACAAGAATGATATTTAAAATCCATAACGGCTAACTAGACAGAAATTCTCAAACATTCTAACTCTATTACTTGAAATGTTTTTCTGTTTTTGTTTAAAGTCTACAGGCACAAGGAAGCTCCTGAACACTATGAAGACTAGAAGCTCTGATCAAAATGTAGAAGCTCTGATCAATGTTGCTCTGATCAAATATGAAGTTCTGATCGACCAAATACTCTGATCCAAAGCAAAGCTCTGACAGGAAAAGCTCTGAAGCTCTGCTCTCTGATAAGTCAAAGACTCTTATAATCTGATGTTCAAAGAAAGAAAAAGATCTGATCTTGAAGAACACGTATCATCAAAGGGAAGTAATCAACTCAGGGGGAGTATCTCTTAACTCTGATTTCTCCTTACTTCTTAACTCTGAAACATTTCCCAGACACCTTTTCACGTTATTTTTCATTTAAAATATCTAGTTTTTGTCATCATCAAAAAGGGGGAGATTGTTAGAACAATGTTTGAATCTACTACCCTATATTTAAGTTTTGATGATAACAAAGTGAAAAGATAGAGTATTTATATGTTTCATGTTTGAACTATATGCTGCCTAAAATTACTATGCTCTGACTTGCAGATACGCTGATTAAAATAAGCAAGATCACTTCTTCAGCATCAGAATTTGATTTCATACACCAGCATCAGAAGTTGCTGAATCAGAACGTCAAGATCAGATGATCAACTCACGTACATGCTGAAGCTTGATGAACAGAACTGCGCGTAAACACTCTGATACAGAATCACAATAGTTCATCAGCAGCGAAGCAGAATCAGAATGAGCCAAGCCAGAACGTGCATTGAAGAAGCAACGGTACTGTGCATTGAACGCTAATTAATTCCAACGGCATCATTCTAGACAAGATCTGCTCAAAAAGGAAAGCTTGTTATTAGCATTGAATCAAGAATATTTGCATTCAACATTCATCTTCTCAAGTGCTATATAAACAAGGCTTCGAAGATTATAATGGCTAATGCTCTCCAAATCTCTACACGCACAAAGCTGAACCTATAATCTTCATCTACCAGTTTTGCTAAACCAACAAACTCTGATACTCCATTACAGTTTAGCAATCTAGTTTCTAAGCTTCATTTTGTTTATACATCACAGTTGTGATAAAGTTTTGTAGAAAACATTCACACACATTGTTTTATACCTTTGTAAGAAAGTGTTGCCTTGACAAACCGGATTGTGGTTTGAATCAAGAAGGCTTTAGCAGTTGTTAAAGCAGTCTGTAATATTCAGTTGAATATAGTGAATTAAGACCTCGTTGGAGAGAGGCGAAATCACCTTGACGGGTGGACTGGAGTAGTTTGAGATCAAACGAACCAGGATAAAAATATCTTGTCAATTGCTTTAAGATTTCAGTTTTACAATTCAACCCCCCCTTCTTGTGTTTTTCACCCCTTCAGTGAGAAGGAACCTGGATAGTAGGGTTACTTCGATATGAAAGCCTGGATAGTAGGGCTTGTGAGAAGGAACCTGGGTCGTAGGGTTACTTCGAAATGAAAGCTTGGATAATAGGACTGTGAGAAGGAACCTGGATAGTAGGGTTACTTCGATATGAAAGCCTGGATAATAGGGCTACTTCAAAGCGATAATGTAGATTAGTTGACCCGTTTCATTTCGGGAACTGAGTTTCCATTATCGTCTGTAGATGTGATCTGTATAACTGCTGGATTTGTTGAAGCTAATCGTTTTTCCTGCAAAAGGTATCAGGGTTAGTTATATGCGATGCATGAAATGCAGGGTGAGATGATGTTCTCAAAATAAATGAGATTATGCTGTATGATATGTATGATTATGTCATGATGTATGTTTATGAAATGCTATCGGGGTATGATCGCGTCTTGGGAAAATAAATCCCTGACGGTTGCTGGAGATTTATAAATATTATGTTGGGATGAGATGCTGGAGAATAACTCTGCGGGGACCAAACTTAGGGGGAAGAGATACTCTGTTGGTAGACCTGCTGACCCGGAGGAATAAACTTAGTTGGGGATGAAATTTGTTGCTGGAGATGATGAGCTCTGTTGGAGATTGAGCTTCTATATCTAGAGAAATAAACTCCGCTCGGGGGATGAAATTTACTGACTCGCCTGCAATTATGAACCTCGGCTGGGGATAGTTATGTCCTATTTCGGGGAAGCTGACATCAATGCCTTTGGATACTTTTACTCTGTGGGGAGTGTATATACCAATAATTATGTTCCCAAGCGGGTTCTATCCCGGTACTTGCTGGGCAGAGTAACTGTAAGGTTTGGTACTTCTTGTTTTTTCCCTATTTCTGGAATCACGAGTAATTGCCTTTTGTTTCTTATGTAAATATTTATGAGCAGCAATCATTTTCAAATGCATATATCAAAAATAAATCATTGGACGTTCTTGCAAAAAAAAAACAGGAAAAGAAAAACGAATTGAAGTTTCTTGTGAAAGTGATTTGTATTGATTTTTTCAAGTTGGCCTGTAATAGGCGTTTTTGTACAAAGAGGCTGACGCTTTAGTAAGAGAACGCTGCCGAAAGATAGAAATTATACAATTTGTGTAATAGAAAGAAAAACAGCTATGTGAAACGACCCCATTGTGTTCTAACTATGCTATTGCCTTTATATCTTCAAGCGTCTCATCACTTTGCTATTTGGCCGAAGGTTGATCAGATTGATTGGTGTCGTCCGAGCTTGATAGTCGATACTGAAGTCTGGTCGCAAGGTGATCCAATGAGACATAGTGATACACTTCAATCCCTAACTTTTTCCTGGACCGCCCTTTCGGGTTTTCAATCTACGGGATACCCTTTTTTGCCAAAGCCTCCCTTTTGAGTTTTCAACTTGCCGGGTGTACAGATTTTTTCATTTTCATCCCTTACTTTTTCCCGAACCCTTTTGGTTCACCGGGAATCCCTTATTTTTTCCTAGGCCAATCAACCTAGCAGGTCTTTGATTAGGCGTAGTATCTTTTCATTAGTCTGCATTTACAGGGTGTGGAAGGTCGTCACCATCCATGGTGGTTAGAAGCATAGCTCCTCACGAGAAAATGTTCTTAACCATAAATGGCCCTTCGTACGTGGGGGTCCATTTTCCCCTGGGATCACCTTGCGGCAGTATGATGCGTTTGATCACTAGATCCCCAACTTGATATTCTTGGCATCTGACTTTCTTGTTAAAATCCTTGATCATTCGCTTTTGATACGTCAGACCATGGCAGATAGCAGTAAGTCTCTTTTCATCGATTAGACTTAACTGATCAAATCGGGTTCGGATCCAGTCGTCCTCGTTTAAACACGCATCCTTCATAATCCTGAGATAAGGTATCTAGACTTCGATGGCTAGGACTGCCTTCATGCCATATACCAGCGAGTAGGGTGTTGCTCCTGTCGACGTCCGTGCTGAGGTACGGTACCCATGAAGAGTGAATGGTAACATCTCATGCCAGTCTTTATATGTCACCGCCATCTTCTGTACAATCTTTTTGATATTCTTGTTAGCTGCTTCAACAATGCCATTCATCTTCGGCCGGTAGAGAGAAGAGTTATGATGCTGTATCTTGAACTGTTTACTAAGCTCGGTGATCATCGTGTTGTTGAGATTTGTACCATTATCAGTAATAATTCTCTCTGGCACACCATTTCGACAGATCAAATTATGTCGAATAAACCGCGCCACGACGTTCTTGGTTACTGTAGCAAAGGAAGCTGCCTCAACCCACTTCGTGAAGTAATCAATGGATACTAAGATGAAGCGATGTCCATTGGAAGCGGTGGGTCTGATTTCTCCAATCACGTCGATGCCCCACATTTAAAAGGGCCACGGAGCTGTCAAGACATTTAGAGGAACCGGAGATACATGCACCTTATCAACATAAACTTGGCACTTGTGACAGGTTCGAGAGTGCTGATAACAATCGGCTTCCATAGTGGACCAATAGTATCCTGCCCGTAGGATCTTCTTAGCCATGGTATGTGCACTAGAATGGGTTCCGAAGGTGCCTTCATGTAGATCTGTCATGATCCTCTCTGCTTTACTCTTGTCTACACACCATAATAGTGTGGAGTCATGGTTGCATTTATAGAGGATTCCATTACTGAGGAATAACTTTGCAGCGAACCTTTTCAGAAACTTCTTATCATTAACAGATGCCCCTTCAGGATACTCTTGAGCTTCGAGATACCTTTTGACTTCGTGAAACTAGGGTTTGTCTGCCACTTCTTCGGTATCGATTTCGCAGCAGTGTGCTGGTTCATTCAACCTCTCAATGGTGATTTGGGGAGCTTCATTGTCCCACCTAACTTTGAACATAGAATACATGGTAGCTAGTGCATCCTCTAACTGGTTCTCCTCTTGTGGGAAATGTTAAAAGGTTACCTCCTCAAAGTGTGGGAGTAATGTCAGTACATACTCTTTGTAAGGAGTGAGATTCGGGTGCTTCGTATCCCACTCGCCCTTGATCTTACTTATCACCAGAGCGGAATACCCAAATACATTCAAGAACTTGATCCTCAGGTCAATAGCAGCTCGAAGACCCATGATACATGCTTCATACTCCGCCATGTTATTGGTGCAATTGAAACATAATTGGGCAGTGAACGGAGTATGACAGCCCTCAGGGGATATGATTACAGCGCCAATGCCATTACCCAGTGCGTTTGAGGCTCCATCAAAATACATAGACCATTGGGATCCTTCCTCAGGTCCTTCATCCAGTCCAGGTTCTTCGTAGTCAATCACCAACATAATATTCTCATCCGGGAACTCAAAATTCATGGACTGGTAGTCATCCACGACCTGATGAGCCAAATGATCAGCCAATACACTCCCCTTTATTTCTTTTTGGGTTGTATATTGTATTTCATACTCAGTTAAGATCATTTTCCACCTTGCTATCCTTCCGGAGAGTGCGGGCTTCTAAAAAATGTACTTGATTGGATCCATCTTTGATATCAACAAGGTAGTGTGAGTCAGCATATACTGTCTCAGTCGGCGAGCAGCCCATGCCAAAGCGCAGCAAGTTTTCTCGAGCAATGAGTATTGTGTCTCACAGTCGGTAAATATTTTGCTAAGGTAGTGTATTGCATGCTCTTTTCGACCAGACTTGTCATGCTGCCCCAGCACACACCCCATTGAATTGTCCAGCACTGTCAAGTACAATATCAAAGGTCTTCCTTCAACCGGAGGCATCAGAACTGAAGGTTCTTGAAGGTATTCTTTGATTCTTTTCAAAGCAGTCTGACATTCATCATTCCACTTTACCACTTGATCTTTCTTCAGAAGATTGAAGATTGGCTCACAAGTAGCAATCATATGTGAAATGAACTTGACGATGTAATTCAGACGCCCCAAGAAACCTCTAACCTCTTTCTCCGTGCGGGGAGCTGGCATCTCTTGTATGGCCTTTACCTTTGTAGGGTCTACCTGAATACCCTTGTCACTGACAATGAAACCCAGAAGCTTACCAGACCTTACCCCGAAGGTGCACTTGTTCGGATTCCACCTCAACTTATATATCTTCAACCTATCGAACAACTTTTGGAGATGATCAAGGCGCTCTTCCTCAGTCTGAGACCTTGCTATCATGTCATCAACATAAACTTCGATCTCATGGTGAATCATATCATGGAACAAAGCGACCATGGCGCATTGATAGGTTTCCCCAGCGTTCTTCAACCCAAAAGGCATCACCTTGTAACAGAAGGTGCCCCACTGTGTAACGAAGGTTGTCTTCTCCATGTCTTTAGTTGCCATCTTGATCTAGTTGTAGCCAGAGAAACCATCCATGAAGGAGAAGATTTTGTGTTGCACGGTGTTGTCTACCAGAACATCGATGTGAGGAAGTGGGAAGTCATCCTTGGGGCTTGCCCGGTTCAGATCTCTGTAATCAACACACATCCGTACCTTACCGTCCTTCTTAGGTACCGGAACAAAGTTAGCAACCCACTGTGGATAGGAAGTGATAGCTAAGAATCCTGCGTCAAACTGTTTCATGACCTATTCCTTGATCTTTTCTGACATTTCAGGGGACATATGGCGGACCTTCTGTTTAACCGGCAGACAATCTTCTTTGGTCGGCAGGCGATCTACCACAATATCAGTGTCCAAACCAGGCATGTCTTTATAGGACTAGGCAAAGATCTCAACATAGTCGTGCAACATCTGTATCAATCTCTGTTTGATGCTAAGATCCAGATTTACACATATTTTAACCTCTTTTCTGTCTTTCTCAGTACCCAAGTTCATCGTCTCAATCGGCTCTTCATGGGGTTGTATGGCCCTTTCTTCCTGCTGTAGTAGTCTAGTAAGTTCTCCAGGAACCTCACAATCATCCTCACCTTCGTCCTCGGCTTGGTTGATCAGATTTTTGAAGTCATAACTAGCAATAGCAGAGCTGTTATCAATGGGATCCAGAGTGGATATGGATCTGCATTATGATACGTGAGTGTGTGTAAGAGAATAGCTGTTTTGATAAAGTGAAAGAAGGAAAGAAAAACAGAGAGCGCAAAATTTGTATGTAAGAAACGTCCAATGCTTTATTAATGATATATGAAATGACAAATAACAGCCCTCACAAACAAAGCCAAGGTGCATCGGGCAAGGCATCAGGCAGTAAAGTTTCAAATCGTTTATTACAAATCTCAAAACAAGTAAGTCAATTACTACGGAATAAAATAAATAGGTATAAAGTCCCTAGCCGTCCAATTACTCGGTCCACCGTTGGTAGTTGGGTAGATCCAGCTGTCCATGTCTGAGTCCTCCTCGCTGTCTTCAATAGCATTAACCCCACGATTGCTGATGCGTAGGGGAGGTCTTCTAGCCCTAGCGTGTCGAACAACCCTTTGAGCCCATGTAGTACAGCCCAAACCAAATTTGTCATTTTTGTGAGTGAAATCAGGGAGCTGACCCCAATTGATACACCCACCTTCCTCAACCACGGCCCTGGCGTCCTTTAGAGAAGCCATCTTCAAAGGAGGTTTGTTGCTAGTAGTTTCAGTTGATGCCAAGATCGGAGGGACCTCTTCGAAGTTCTGACAAAGAGTTTCTATGAATTCCCCGTCCATCTCTACGTAGCGGAAGGAATTGAGGTGGCTCACCATATACTCTCCTTCACCCTACACTGTGACAATCTTTCCTTTCACCGGATACTTCAGCATTTGGTGGAGTGTGGAAGTGACTGCCCCAGCCTCGTGGATCCAAGGACGACCCAGCAAACAAGAATACGACGATCTGATATCCATCACATAGAAAGTGGACCCAAAGGTCTGAGAACCCACTTTGACAGGGATGTCCACCTCCCCGTGCACCATTCTCTTTGATCCGTCAAAAGCCCTTACCACAATGTTACTAGGCTTTAGAGTCAAACCCTCGCAATCTAACCGGTCCAACGCCTTCTTCGGCAGAACATTCAGTGAAGGCCTAATATCTATCAGCACATGCGCCATAGTGGTGCCCCTGCATTCAATCGAGACGTGCAGAGCATCATTATGCTTCCTTCCCTTTGGTGTCAAATCCGCATCTGAAAAACCCAGCCCATTATCAGCAGTCAGGCTGGCCACACAATCTTTGAACTGATCAGCTGAAGTCTCTTGCGGCACATGCGTAGTTTTGAGGAATGCAATCAAAGCCTTCGCATGGGCCTCGGAGCACGACAGCAGGGATAACATGGATATCTTTGATGGGGTCTGCCCCAGCTGCTCGACTATATTGTAGTCGCTCTTCTTAATGATTTTCAGTATTTCCTCCATTTCTTGCTTAGAGGCTTCCATAACAATTTTCTTAGGCGCCTCCGTCCGGGAAGGCTCACCTATAATCTCCTTGTCGCGGGTATCAAACGATTCGCCGACAGGGGTAATAACTGGAGTAAGAACAGGAACAATAGTTGATGTACTTGCAGGAACAACAGATGGAATGACAATAGGTTTGTTGACAGTCTTAGGGGAAATATCGAGGGAGAAGACCCTTCCACTTCGGGTAACTTTGCTGGTTCCGACAATGTTACCAATATCAGGATCAGCTTCTTCATCTTTCAAATCTTGTTTGATGCCATGATAGTACACATCAGCACCATAATGCCACAAGACAACTTTGTTCTAGACATAAGGGACAAGACCAGGAACAATGATTATCAGCGGAGCAACTCTTGGAGCAGATGTAATCCTAACAGGTCTTCTCGAGGAGACCTTGGAAGGATTGGCGGAAATGGTTATAATGGCAACATCTTCAGATGGTACAACGGGAACCAAAGTTTTCTCAAACAAAATTTCTTTGCTATATATCAAGCGTTGAACACCTAACTTCAGAAAACGGAAACCAGAAGGTAGAAACGAACACATGTGGCAACCTTCACCACAACCCGGAAATAAACCGGCCAACAACAAATTTTTCTTGACAGTCATGGGAGGAGTAGAAACTTCGTCAACAAAGGTAACAAACAAATCAGTATCAACAACATTAATTCCACGATCGTGCTTAGGCATGAGAGCAGTTATGACATTTGGCTTCTCCGGAGCATCAAACTCTATTTCCTTGGCTTCAATCAAGTCTTGTACTTTGTTGCTCAGAGCCCAACAGTAATTTGTATCGTGGCCAGGACTCTCAGAATGATAGGCACACCGGGCATTTGGATTATATCGGAGAGATGTAGTATTTGGATTCTTGGGAGCCTCTTTCAAGGTTGCCAAGTTGGATCTCATCAGATGAGGTAGAACTTCAGCTAATGTCATGTTGATGCGGGTAAACTGCCGTTGTGGTCTTTCCACTCTTTGTTGATTGTTGCGTTGTGGAGCAACTTCAGGCCTAGGTATCATTACGACACTTACTGTAAGACGATGCTCGGCCCTATTTTGGCCCCTCGGGCTATAGATGGCACTGGCTTCCTTCTTACCAGCAAAAGGTTTCTTTACTGAACTTGAAGAGGCATCCTTCTGTATTTTTCTGCTTCAAATCCCAACTTCTACTCTTTCTCCAGTTAGAATCAGCTCAGTGAAACCAACTGACGAGATGCCAATCAAATGATTGAAAAATGGACCAGATAGCGTCCCCAGAAACATGTCAATCAACTCCCTGTCAGACAACGGGGGTTGAACTCTCCCAGCCAAGTCTCTCCATTTTTGTGCATAATATTTAAATCCTTCACTTGCACCCATGGACATACTCTGGAGTTGAGTACGGGTAGGAGCAAGGTCAGCGTTATATTGATACTGCTTATAGAAAGCAGCAACCAAATCTTCCCAGTTTCGGATATTTGCTCCCTCCAGCTGATAGAACCATTCAAGCTGAGTCCCTGACAGACTATCTTGAAAGAAATGAACCCACCGATTTCTATCAGTGGTGTGGGGATGGATCTTTCTGACATAAGAACAGAGATGGAGTTTTGGGCAGGAAACCCCATCATACTTAGCAAAAACTGGAGCTTTGAACTTCTGCGGGATGACCACTCCCGACACCAACCCCAATTCTTCGAAATCCAGTCCAGGTATCCTCTGAACTTCCATGTAACTCAGACGATCTTCCAATTGCTTGTATCTATCCTCAGCATGAGGATATTGCTCATCATTATAATCGGTATCATTGTCAGAAACTTCAGGACTGGGATCCTTCTCTTCTTCTTGATTCTCCCCTTCCTTGGATGAAGAGGTCAGATCGGCTTGTCGCTTCAGCCGCTCTCCTAACCTTCTGCCCATATTCAGAATATCGACAACCTTCTTCTTTTTCTTCTTCTCTTTCAAGATGAGGGCTTTCAGATCCTCACGCCCTTTTGCCAGACTTATAGATTTGTTGGAACTGGGCGTTCTGTGCCTGAAGGTCCTTGATGGTTTGCTCGTAAGCCATTTCGTGCTGAAATAAACAACGAAGAAGATGAGAAACCTGTAATGGTACCTGTACATGCAATGTTATGAATGAGATGCGTATGCAATGATTTTAAAGACTCCGGGAAATTTAAATTTGCAAACCAAAAAAAAGATTTTATTAGCTGAATTTGAAGGTTCAAAATGCCTTTTAGGCGTTACAAAAATAAATCCAAAACTAGAAAAGAAATCAAAATTCCCATGGATGCTTCCTCTTTGTGCCGAGATAGTCATTGAGCCCTCTTTCTTCATGCAGTTGCTTTGTGAGCTCCAAAACCTTCTTCCCCTGAGCATGAAACTGATCATTGTAAGTATCCCTCTCCTTCATCAACTGAATCCAAGACCTATGCAATTCCCCAATATCAGATGGGCATGTAAGGATAGAGAACCGTGTAAGGAATACCTTCTTCAGTAGTGGGTTCCATAATCACTGGTAAAACGGCCACATAGGGCATCATAAGCTTCTGGGCATGAGCTCGTACCCATTGGAGGTAAGGTTCCATAGGAATGGAAGTTTTTGGCCCCAAAGCCTTGGAGCCAGATCTGTTTACCATGCCCCAAGCTCGTATGAACCTCCGGCGATACTCGTCAGCATCCTCCTCATATTTGAATATAATGCCCTCAATAAGCAACTCATGGGGACCATCCCTTCGAGCGTAACCAACTTATCGCAGAGATAAACAAGGATTGTAGGTTATACCCCCTCTAATACCAAGTAATGGGACATTAGGGTACTCCCTACATCGGTCAATAATAGCAGTGTTTTCCATAGCTTGAGAACACCAAAGAATATCCATGTGAGTGAGTGACATTATCCTTTGAGACCAACCCAAACCTTATTCATTATTTAACATGGGCTTAGGGAGGTTAGAAATAAACCACCTCGACAGCAAAGGCGTGCAACACATAAGAATCCCTCTTCTCTTCATGGTGCGAGTATGGAGAGTGTGCAGGATATCTCCGAGTAAGGTAGGCACAGGATTGCGAGAGAGGAAGATCTTGATAGCATTCACATCTATGAATGAGTACGGATTAGGGAAAAGAACTAACCCATAGATAAGAAGAGCCAAGACCTCCTCAAAAGTATGAAAATCCATATCATCCCAAAACAGTTGGGCCTTGTCTATCAGAAACTTAGCTAGAAAACCTTTGACTCCGCTTCTTGTTTCCCAATTGGATACCACGTCGGCCCGTTTCAGATGCAAAGATGAGGCAATGGATTATGGCTTAGGAACTTCTTCTAGACCTGTGAAGGGAAACTATTCAAGAATGGGTATATCCAACAGTTGAGAGAATTCTTCCAAGGTAGGTACCAACTGATAGTCTGGAAAGGTGAAGTAATGGTGCTTGGGATCAAAGAACTGAAAGAATACACTCATCATCTTTTCATCAAAGTTTGAAGTAACCAGGTTTAGAAGTCGACCATGTCTCTTAGTGATCACAAGTTTTAGAAACCGTTGATGCTAGCTCTTTGAATTGGGAAGGTATCTTCACAAAGCTGATTCAAATAGTGTTTCTATGAACGGAAGCCATGATCTACAAAACAGAACAAAGATAAATTCCCTTGGTCTTTGAAATGGTTATTGCAATAAGAATGGATGCTATGTTATGATGCATGATGTCATGAGAACCCATAGGTATAGAAAACACAGGTATAGAAAACACAGTCAAATCACACAAAGTCCTTAGGTTTAAGGCCTGCATGAGGTTAAAGGTAATACCCTCTTGAAGTTTAATTGGTTCCAAACCTGTCTTAAAAATTAACTTGGTTCTAAAGGATCTCAATATCACTGACCATCCTTTATCGGGCATTGTCTCAGCTCAAGCAATCTTTTCTTGCGGCCAAAATATCCCGAAAGTCTGATCTCAATGAGTGTAGCATCGAGTATCAACCAATCCTCAGCTCTACACCGAGGCCGGCTATCTCACTACTTTCTAATGGCCAAGTTTGTTCAACTAAGGTTCTAAGGTCTGTTAGTGCTTCACGACACCATGCAGCGGTCCCATATTCTCCTTGTTTCCCTATGAAGGATACCGGTACCAACCAAAGTGCCACACCAACACAGCCATCGCTTAAACCATATCAGTCTACGCCGTACAGTCTCCACGATCTATTATTGTTTACCTAAAAATGCCTCAAGATCCGGGTGTAGGATCTAGAATAACCCAAGCAATACCCTTTAAGAATAAAGCAAACAAGCAAGAAAACAAATTTTAACAAGACCTAGATCCTAAGGTAAACCCCACTTTATTTTATACCTCAGCAGAGTCGCCAGTTCTGTGATACGGTGGCAGAACCGACTATTTTTACTGGTTTGCGTTTTGTGTTTTTTGTTTTCAAAATGTCGCTGTAAGCAAGAGTAGCCACCGACTTTTATTTCATCCAATCATGGAAAAGGAAAAAGAACAGAAAAAACCTTTTTTCGAGATATTCTGAGTACGGGGGGTAGATTATAGAAAGGGAAGGTGTTAGCACCCTTTCTATCCATGTTTTTCCATGGGCTATTAGGTGCTTGCTCATTTTTTCAAATTTCTTGTGCGTGCTTGCATTGAAAATGTTTTACTTCGTGATAACCCTTGTATCAGTCCTCAAGGGTGTGACGAAGTTTGTTTTGAAAATTTGTTTTGAAAGGTGTTTGTGTGAAAATTTTGTATTGAGCAAGTACTTAAGATTCTACCTACTCGAAAAAAGATTGTTCGTTCTCGTTTCCTTTAGACAATGCTATCCCACTATTAAGGAGTAGGTAACACCGTCGTTGGAGTTGGTAAGGGACATTCGAAAGGGACAAGTACAACCACTAAAGCAACAGTTAGAAAACTTTAGTAGTCACCCTAGAGTCTTAAGATCTTTCCGAGGCAACATTTCTGAGGCAACATTTCCGAGGAAACATTCGAATGGGACATTTTGATCTTTTAGATTGGAGGGCAACCACTAAAATATCCTATGCTTAATGACTGTTTACCGAAGGCAACCGAAGTGGGGTAAACCCTAGGAGTGAATATGTGCATATGAATTGTTTCAGTTATTTAATCTTTGCACATTAGGTGATCTACCGTTTTAATTTCAAGTAATCTTCCCATACAATCCTATTAGCATGCATCTAACAGTTAAATATTTGCAGGAATTGAAAGTGCGAAAAATAAACCTAGCTATTACAAGGCTTTGACAATTACATAATTATCTCGACTGAAAATAAAAATGCGGAAGCTTAAAACCCTAGTTACTATTAGAAACCCGAAGCAGTTACAATAATAGAAAACAGAATTAAAATGCGCGCGGCGAATTAAATGCGAGAATAATTAGAAACCCTAAAAATCCAATTAAGAAAATATTTAGGTTATTTTTGAGAAATAAAATTAATTAGGTTATGTACAAAATTTAAAACCCTAATTCTAATTGTTTTTAACTTATGAAAAAAAGAATTAAATTGCCCTAAATTAAATTAAACTAGTTAATTAAGAAATAAAAAATATTTTTATTAAAAAAAGATTTTTGATTAAAAAAATGATTTTTGATGTTAATTAAAATAATTGAGGAAATAATTAAAAGAATTAAAAATAAAAAGAATAGAAAAAAGAAGAATTGGGCCTGCGTTATGCTGAATGGGGGTGCATGTTGAAATTCTGTAGGACCATGAAGCTGAGCTCAATTCCCACGCCTGATCTTGTGTAGTCACGCCTGGAGGGTGTACCATGGACTCCTCCTGGACGGAGCGTTTGATCTGGATTGGTAATAATCCATTGGCTGTATGGTGTGGTACATGGTGGACGTCTGGGCAAGTGATGTACACAATCTGTAAAGGAAAATAAGAAAATAAAGTTTTGCTGGGATCTGGGATCGAACCCAGGCCCTCTAGCTTACCAACACACTCCCTTGCCAGCTACGCCACTGTTTCTATTTGTTAATATAATCACAACAAAATATAATATATAAAACTAAGTGACTGGCATCAAAATGCGCGCAAAATTTAAATGGACAAATAGATGGTTGCCACGTGATTGTCTCCTTCCCTAGGACTGTCGCTTTTGACATTAACCCTTTACCTACGGACAAACTCATCACTATAGGCTATAGTGACGGTTTCTTATGCATGGCTAAAACCTGCAAAAATCTTAAACCGAAATTTAAGCAATATAAATTCCATTCAAGGGCATGAATCAAATGTACTTCATCCCCTGAACATGAAGAGGCCCTTAATTTGTCCCAATTTTGCCTCTATCTAGGGTTGCCTAATTTGGAGCTCACGAACCCTAACTATGGCAAGTAGCTATTCCTGCATCAAAACTTAAATCCAGGCTATCAAAAAGTTTCCTAGCATGATCCTAAATATGTATATGCAAGAAAATTGGATTAAAAATGCGTAAAACTAGAGGAACAAGTTTGAGTTCAGAGGATGCAAACCGTGATGTATAGCTGGCGATTCTGGTGGTTTGATGACTTGAGAATGATTGGAATAGCTTCAATGCACGCCTAAGAAGAGATTGCTAGCTTTAAATTGCCTTTAATCATCCTATAGACTGAAAACCGAATCACACTTTTTTCAAGAAATCAACATTTTATTTGATGCTTTTCACCACTACAAAACCTTGTCTCATTCCTTGTATATGTTCCCTATATATCTTAGAATGGATTAGGGTTACAAACTTGGATTGAATCTTTGCAATTATGAGAGATTTGATTTGATTTTCATGCTACATGTAAACTTGCTATTTTGATCCAAATCATCCCTTTCTTGTATCAATTATGCTTGATTCGTTTTGGCCTTGATAACTCAGCATATTTTGATTGCCAACCTGTTCAAAAACCAAATCAAATCATATCTTTGCTATTATTCACCAATTATTTGATTTAATTCAATTTTTAATTAATAAAAAATCAAAATAAATTGAAAAAATGAAGCAAATAATGTGTGGGTGAATATTTGGGTCGTGGACCATGTTATAAGTGAGGTGCAAGCATAAGAAGTTAGGCCTATTTAGCAAAAAATACATTTTGAGCACATTTGACGTTTGGCAATTTTGCAAAAAGGGTCAACTTTGACAAGGCATATCTCCTCCAATTTTAACCCTAGAGAGGTGTTCTTTGACTTCTTAGAAAGATTAGGATGTCCCCTAGTCAAACTTTTTGGTCTCATATCAATTGGGTCTTCCATGTTCATGTAAGAAGCTTTGACCCAAAAGGTGTTTTTGTTGACTTTTCAAAAGTACCCATAGTGTAGAAATTCGTATCTTTTTATGAGTGCATATTTTAAACTTGTGGGATGAAGATGAGTTGTAGGGAATTTCATCCTCTTCAAAATGAGATTTGGATGGAAAATTTCTGATGAAGTATGTGGAATTTATGCTTGGTCAAAGTTTGGTTGACTTTTATTAAAAACCCTAATTTAGCAAATTTTGGGTTTTGTTGAATTGGGAGCATTCCTTGAGGAATCATGATCAAACATTGATCAAATGATGAAAGTAACTTCAAAATTTTGATGTTTACCAAAAATCTTGAAGTTTGACTGTATGTGGGCCACAATTGACTTTTGACTTAATACAGTCGATTCTCAAGCATCTGAGCAGTTGATTGAGCAAACTTCTTGTGCAAGGCATGAAATTTGACATGTATGGTCTTGAGAACATATTAATACCATGAAGAGCATATGAGGCCTTTGTGGTTCACCCATCTTGATGAAAATGGAAACCCTAATTTGAGGTATATTGCCTTAGGAGAGAGTTTGTCTGGTCAACTCTTGGGCAAACTTTAGCAAATTGAGGATCTCTAGGTGTATGCATTGAGTAAAATGAGAGGGAAAATTTTGGGGTACAACAGTATGTGTCGACACATGTGTTACACCCCAAAATTTACCCTGTTGATTTCATAATTTTTAGGCTTATATTTCATCATAAACATCATATTGCATTACATTCATACATTATGATGGGATCAAAGTATCTTGGTTATCAAGTTTTCCTCAAGCTTTAGAAGTTGATTGTATTGACAAAGTCGCTCAAGGAGGGCCTTATTACCTAAACCTCTGGATCTTTCAAGCCTAAAGGTATCACATATCTCAAGATATCTTATGCACCTCATTGGATCATCAGAAGATTGAGTATTGTGTTGTTTATAAGGAGAATCACATCCTTTGGATTCATCAGTCAAAATTGGGGTTTTGCTCAAATTTGAGTAATTGGGGTCTAGATGAGCCAAGTGTTGAAGCATCATTCTCTTATAATCATTGGAATCAATTTTGTTTAAGGAGTCTCTCATGATGCCCAGTGGAATTAGAGTTTTGAAGCTTGATTAGCTATCTCCTAATGTAGAGTGCAAAGCTAGGGTTTGAGTTTTAATCAGGGATTCTTTGGAATCTTAAGTGGAAACTCTTTCCATAGCCTCTATGTGTTTAGAATATCATATGTTTGAAGTTTTGTTCACCAAATTTGAAGAGAAGTGGTTCAATGAATCAAATGGGCAAAACAATCATTTTACTCAAAAGTCAACAAAGTCAAAGTTGACCAAGTGAACTTTTGGTCAACATGAAGCATTTGATATGTATTTTCATTTGGGGTGATCATTGATGATTGATTTTGATGAGAATTGCAAGTTTGAGAAGTTACTTGGATTTGAAGTTATCTTGGTGATTGAAAATTTCACTAAGTATTCTTGATTTTGGCCTGAATTTGCAAGGGCATAACTTTCTCATTTTTCAGGGAAGTTTGGTGGGTTTTTTTTCCAATTGAAGAGGGGAAAGAGATCTACAAGGGCCCAAATGGGACAAAAAACACACTTCTTACTCAAAATCAAAAGTTATGAGCCTTTGAAGTTTAGGGCAAGTTGAGAACTTTTTTGAGGCATCTTGGGCATCTGGCCAGGCAAGGCAAGGAATTTGGCCTAGGCAATTCATCAAACAGTTGGTGACATGTATGTAATTGTTGATTCAAGGCATAATTCAAAAATGTGCTTAGTGCATTTTAAAGAGGACTATGAAAGCTTCTCATTAAACTTGGAATATCTAAATTTGGTTCAAAATCGAAGAGGTTGTGATTTGAGGAAGTTGGATATCAAAACCAGGGATTCGAATAGCTCTCTTTGATCTCTTTCAGTTTGGACCCATCAAAGTGACTTTGTGGGCTGTTCAAAGCTTTCTCCTGCTATCTTTGATTTCCTTCAGTTTGGACCAATCAAAGTGACTTTGTGGGCTGGTCGAAGCTTCCTCATGCTCTCTTTGATTTCCTTTAGCTTGGACCAATCGAATTGACTGTGGGTTGGTCGAAGCTTCCTCTTGGTCTCTTCGATTTCCCTTAATTTGGAACAATTGAAGTGCAACCTTATGGGCAGGCCATCACGTGCGCAGTCTTGGGCAAGTTGGTTTGAGTTGCCCAGGAATCCTGAGCCTCATATCTTGCTCATCTCTCCATCATTTCTTTTGAACCTTAGTTTGTTTCGAAGCTTCCTCTTTCTCTCTTTGATTTCCCTCAATTTGGACCAATGGAAGTGTTACCTTATGGGCAGGCCAACGCGCGCGCAGTCTTGGGCAAGTTGGTTTGAGTTGCCCAGGAATCCTAAGCCTCATATCTTGCTCCTCTCTCCATCATTTCCTTTGAACCTCAGTTTGTTTCGAAGCATAGGGAATTTTCTTTAATTGGCTCAAGGAAAATTTGAGAACGCACAAGCCAATTTTCTATGGCCTCGGTTGGAAGTCAGCTGACTTTTGGTGCATGCATGGGTTGCAAATTGCATATATTATGCACCCTTCAATTTTGTTTGATTTTAAGTTGATATTCCACATGCTTGGCACGAATTGCACACCTCATTTCTTACTTCTTTTGGCCAAGATATCACACTTTCCTTGCCTTCCCATGATTTCTACATTTGTTTGCCAAAATTGGTTAACTTTCACCCCAAGCAAAATCACACCATGTGCTCATACTGCCACCTCACCCCTCACGCTTCACTTACCTCATTGCATTAACCTCTGAGCTCATCAAAATGCAAGAGAGCATGCATCAAAGCAACACAAAACACATTTGGCCATCATACTTTTTTTTGTTTAGGCAGAAAATTCATTTTTCCCTCCAACGGCTCTCTTCCTGAAATACCACTCTTGCCCTCACTCCAAAGTGGCTATATAAATACTGCATCGTTCATTCAAAAAAGGGGGAGAGAATCTGCATTGGAGGAAGCTCAGATATGAAGTCACTTTTTCTCTAAAAAAAATCTATTTCTTCGAATTTCTCTTATTTCTTGATCTTTCCTCAATTTTCTTGTTGATTCTTCATCCTCAAGTGTTAAGGAAGACGAAGCCAAGCTTGGTTTGCATCTGGATAGAAGGAGTGAGTAGATTGTTTTTGCCTTGAGGTAGGTTTTTATGGACTGTGATTCTTACGATTAAGCTTGAATTGATGATGTAAATCGTGTGTGTTGTGGTTTAGCTGGCCAGACTTTAGGTCTGATATATATTTGATGCATTGTTGAAGCTTGAATCGTGCATTAGAGATCTCTGCAACTTGTGTGTTTCAGTTTTTTGTGTTGTTTTCTCATGCTTGTTTCTCTCTGATCTTGGATCTATATGAAAATGTGAGATTATCATGATGTAGCTTGCTAGTTCAACTTTAATTTGCGCTTGATTTGGTAAAAAACGATTGAGAAATGAGTATGTGGTGATGATCTGAACATTGAGCCCTAACATCTGTTTCTCGCGCGTTTTGGTTAGGGCTAGAGGTTGAAGATGAAGCGTGTCATCTCCTGATTGGTCCATTTGAATTTTGCATTTATTTGAATTTTGTTTTATAACTTGATTTTTCTGATTTTATTTCTCGCTCAAAAATGGTTGAAAAATTTTGAAAAATTTCGTGGAGGTCAGAAATATTATTTCTGACCTCGTGTATTTTTTTTAATAACTTTTTAAAATTGTTCGATTGGTAATAAAATTCTTGAGTTTAATTAATTGGTTAATTTAATTTAATTTTTGAATAATTGTTTCTTTGATGCAAAAATTATGAGAAAATTCATGGAAGTTTGTTTGGATCAAAAGAATCATAAAATAACTTTGGTTGGCATTTATTTTGTGTTTTGTTCATAATTCTATTTTGTTGATTAAATAATTTCTTAATTATTTAATCAATAAAAATTGTTTTTAATTTTGAATTTCCTCTTGGTTCAAAAATATGGAAAATGATCCTTCTGATCTCATGAGTTTTCTCAGGCTTGGTGCATTTTTAATTTGAATTGTTTGGGCTTTAATCTTAATTAATCAATTGTTAAGATCAATTTCCAATTAATTAGGGTTTTGATAATTCCCTTGTTTGTTTTAATTCCAAAAACCAACTTGCCTTGGGTTTTAATTGAATTCAGCTTTTGTTTTAAGTTCATAGATGGATTGAGGATCTTAAAAATATTTTTCTTAAATTAATGGATAAGGTTTGGTATTTTTCATTGATTTATTCTGAAAAACATGTCTAGATTGGTGTTTTCATCAACTAGTTTTGATGTTGGAAGTTTGATTGATCCTTTCTCCATCCATTCATGAAGTTAAAACATGTTTGCTGACTTCTATACATCTCAAAGATGCTAATAAATTTTTTGTTTGAATTATTGAAGTCCTTTTTTATTTTTGATGTATTTTTGAAGTGAAAGTGACCAATTGTTGTTACATTATTTGTTGCAATTTGTTTGATGGCCAATGAACTTGTGCGAGGCCTATAAATTGGCACTTAATGATCATATTGCTTCTGTTTTCTCACACCAATTCAAGTCAATCCTCTTGACTCCTCATAATTCGTTGATGAGCACTTTTTGATCCATACCTCCTAAGTGATGTTTTGTGTGAATTTTGCTTTGAGTTTTGAGTTTTGCCTTGAGTTTTAGGTCATCAAATGACCAATGCTGACATGTTGGGGAATGATACATCAAGGATAGTCTCATAAAGACTTGATATCACTTGACCTCTAATGTTTGAACCATTTCATATTATTATGAATTTGATGTTCAATCTTTTCTTTTCCTTTGAATCTATGAGGTACATTGAATGCACTTGTGCAACATGATTTAGAATCAACATTTTAAACTCTTGATCATATCCTCATAGCATGTTAGAAGCTTGATTTCAAGTCTTTGAATGGTTTAAGTCTTCTAACTTTGTCTTTGTTTGAATTCCTTTGTTTCTAACTTGTGATCCAAGCTTTGTGATACATTTTGTGGTACCCCTCTTTTGTTATGCTTGTGAACCATAATGAAGTGAATGCGTATGAATGTGTAGTGGTTTCTACTGACCTCTAAGGTCTTTATTTGTATTCTTCTTTTGCTCCTTGGATCCTTGATTGATATTTACTTGTCAATTCAACATGGTGACAAGAAAGGAGCAACAGTTCCTTAGTTTTGACCTAATTGTTACATGTGCATACTTGATGCTTCTTATATCTATTGTTTGGATGTTTTGCTATAATGTTATTCCATTTCCTTGTCATATCATCAAACATCCCTTATTGGTTCATCTTTTCTCTTTGGAATCACTAATTTGTCTGTTGAATGTGCGAGGTACTTTGAGGAAAATTTTCCATTTTGACTTGATGTTATAGTGTACCACTCTATTTGTGGAATACAATTAGTTGTGCTTTCACCTTTCTTGTGCTTTGTATATTTGTTATCCTTTTGTATGATTTATATGTTATTTTAACTATTATACATCACCTGTGGGATATGTTCATATCTGAAGCCTCAGTGCACATATTTGATGGCGTAATTTCTGACCTGATTTATTTACTGATGCTAGCTTGCTTGAAGTTCTCTGGGTTTCTTTTTCTTGCTCATTTGCTACGGATAATTATCCTTTTGGTATTGCACTATTTCCTTTCTACTGCTTCCGCTCCTTATTGCTATCTATTACATGATGGGACCTCCGTTGCTGATATATGTCAGGAGTCCCTCTGGTTTATTTATAGACCTGTTTAAGGCAATTCCGCATATGTTCCTTGCTTGCTACTCATGTTTGTACACTTGTTTGGTATTTACCATGCTCCCTTAGGATTGCTCGTGTAGGGTTAGTCCTCGGGCTAGACCTTAGGATAGATATCCATGCATGCTAACATAGGGTAGAAATTTCCATTTTTATCCTCAACCTTAGGGTCAATCATTGCATGATAACATTGGGGGTAGTGCTAGGCTAGTCTCCCTTAGTTGTTTTGCCTTTCTTTGCATATTGCATCTTAAAACTAAAACTTTTTCAAGGTAAAAAAATACAAACCAATCTTAATAGTTTGTGCGCATTTTGGCTTTATTTTAAACATTATCAAATTGATATTTTTCCATCTTTTCCATGTTATCTAGCTATCTTTTTGCCGATGTTTCGCCATCACATATGTTTGTTGCCGATGTTTCGCCTTCGCACATGTTTGTTATCCTACTTTGATGCTCAATATCATTATTAGGTGTGATGTTTTATCATCTGATTTATTGTTGTTTTGCCATCTTTGCCATGTTATCTTGCTATCTTTTTTTGCCGATGTTTCGCCAGCGCATATGTTTGTTGTCGATGTTTCACCATTGCACATGTTTGTTATCCTACTTTGATGCTCAATATCATTGTTAGGTGTGATGTTTTATCATCTGAGTTATTGATGTTTCGCCATCTTTGCCATGTTATTTTGTTATCTTTTAGCCGATGTTTCGTCATCGCATATGTTTGTTACCGATGTTTCTCCATCGTGTATGTTTGTTATCCTACTTTGATTTTCAATATCATTGTTAGGTGTGATGTTTTATCATCTGGATTATTGATATTTCACCATCTTTTCCATGTTATTTTGTTATCTTTTATTCGATGTTTCGCCATCACGTATGTTTGTTGCTGATGTTTCACCATCGCGTATGTTTGTCATTCTACTTTGATTTTCCATATCATTGTTAGGTGTAATGTTTCATCGTCTCGTCTGATATTTTGTTATCATGTTTATGTTTTATCATCTTATATAATTTTGTGTTTCCATGTGATATCTTTTCATCCTTTTTGTTGTTTTACCATCGTTGTTGATGTTTTGTTACTTTTATCTGATGTTTTTCCATCTTGATTGTTGCTTTTGTCTCTTTAACTAAAAAGCACAAACCAACCAAAATATATGAGCCGAACTACAACTGCTCTGATTCCTTAAAAGGGATACATAGGCATCGGGGTAGGGCCCGAACGAGCACAACTTTTATTTTCCCTACATTATTTTATCCTTTCTTTTGCATGCATTCCCTGTACAGCTTAGATATAGATTTTACACACCCTTAGATTAGAATAAACAAGAGCAGGTACCGTAGAGTACTATGGGAGTGTGGGGTGCTAATACCTTCCCCTCGCTTAACAGACTCCCTTACTCGATCTCTCAGTCGCAAGATCGTGATTTCACCTCTTCAGGGTTTCTCGATGTTTACCTTTCCCTTTCGGCGGGATAAAAGACGTTCGGTGGCGACTTCATTGATTTTATTATCGGATGATGGTTCGACCGGTCGTTTCAGCTGGCAACTTCACTAGGGACATGTGTTGAACTATTGCTGGTCCATCCCAGAGTCGATCCTAGCTTTTGTTTGTTTTTTTCTTTGGTTGTTTATTTATGGCAAAATACTCATTTTGGTCCCTTAACTATACCCTTGGGTTCATATTGGTCCCTTAACTTTTTTTTGTGTCATTTTGGTCCCTTAACTTTCAAAAAGTTTCATTTTAGTCCTTTTTGTCTAAATTCGTAGCTAATTAGACAGAAAAACTTTGAAATCAGCCGCTAAATTCGTAGCTAATTAGACAAAATGGACTAAAATGAAACATTTTGAAAGTTAAGGGACCAAAATGACACGAAAAAAAGTTAAGGGACCAATGTGAACCCAAGGGTATAGTTAAGGGACCAAAATGAGTATTTTTCCTTTATTTATTTCTAGTTTTGTATATACTGTTTTCATATGTTTGTGCATGCATTTTACCGCTTTCCATATATTTGGTTATCTGCTGTGCTGGATCTACTTTCATGTTGGGTGGGTGTTACAAGAGGTAAAAGGCCCAATACCCAGGCCAAGTGAGAACCATAGGAACCTTAGGAATAGAGTGGAACATGAACGTCTAGCCGACTTTGGTTTGCTAGTGCGATCATGTCGTCCACGCTCAGATGAGATTACAAATGGGGTGCTATCGTTTCACATAGGTGTTTCGACGATAGTGGCTTCAGGCGTACCCATGATTCTGAGTTACCCTTTCCTTACCCTGACCTAGTTTACACCTGTGAGCGGGGATGGAATTTTGATTCTTACAGGTACCATTGGTGACTATTTTCTGTTGGTAACTAAATTCCTAAAAAGGGAATGACTGGCTATTTTACAAAGTTTTGGATCTTGGTTTCCCAACATATTCAGAACAGCACAGCATATACCTTAATTCCTATGTGTTTGAATCATATTATGGCATATTGATTCTCTTATGAAATAAAAAAAATGCAAGAAAAAGTATGTATGTCTAATTCACATATGCATGTTATTTCTAGGGTACTTAGAAGTTGTTATCGGGATGAATAACAACATGAGCACAAGTGCAGAAACTCTTAGGAAGAAGGTTGTCTATCAATTTGTGTTTTATGGGGGTCGATTGCGAGAGTTGGGAGCCCTTGTGAATGGTCCAAATGAAAACATTTTCAGGAAACGGTATGGGAACTTGTTGCCACTGGTGAATGATTTTTATGAGGAATGGGCGTTAAGAGTGCTTCTTCAATTCTACGATCCACAAATACATTATTTTACTTTTCAAGATTACCAACTAGCACCAACCATTGAAGAGTATGCATATATTCTTGATATAAAGGTCACGAAAAATATTCCTTTTGCTGAAGTACCTGAAATTCCCAACTACATGGCTATCGCTAAAGCTCTTTATTTAACCGTTAGAAAAGTTGAGGGCAATTGGATCAAGAAATGTGACATGCAGGGTATCTCTCGGGATTATATGATAAATAAAGCTAAGGGATTTGCAGAAGAAGGAAAGTGGACGGCTTTCAATGTGTTACTGGCCGTGTTAATTTATGGTTTAGTCCTCTTACCTGTGGTAGAAAGGTTAGTGGATTTGGCAACTATTTGTGTCTTTATGAATGACAATCCAGTATCGACATTGTTAGCTGATACTTACTATGTGTGATACGGTGGGAAAACTGACTTGAGGTTTTGCGTTTGTGTTCACAAATGTTTCGGTTTAGCAAGAGTCGCCACCGACTTTTTATTTTATCCTAAGGAAAGGTCAAAAAGCACAGGAAAGACCTTTGAGATGTTTTTTTGGGTTCGGGGAGTAGATTATGAAAAGGGAAGGTGCAAGCACCCTTTTCATCCACGGTTATCCATGGGCTCTTAGTTACTTGTTTAGATCACTTGCTTTGCTTTTCAATTGTTTGAAATGGTGCTTTGTGTGTGGTTTTGAAAGATGTTTTGAAAGGAGGCCATCGTTGTGGCAACCTTTGTAATGATTCTTGTTTGAATGTATACAAATGTGTTTTTGTCTTTTGAAAAGTTTTCAATATTTTGAAAGTTGGATTTTGAAATTGTGTTGTGAAGTGTGTTTGAAAATAGCAAGGATGTTTTTACAAGCTTTTGATCAAGTAACTAAGAGTTATCTACCCTATTTTACTCAAAGATCTTTCTCATGTTTTTAACCCTTTTAACAGTGTTGTTTCACCATTGCATTTGGTGAACAACCTTGTGTTAGGATGTTAAACGGGACAAGCGCGGGTCATCGTATAGACCATGATAGCAATTGTGCTAAGTATTTTATTTTCTTGAGGGACTTGATCATTTTGTTTAGGCAACTCAAATAGCGTCATCGAGGGACTATGATCTTTTGTTTGTTTTTGTTTTGCCAAAATACTTAACATGCATACCAAGGCCCATTTTTTAAGGCAACACGTGGATTGTAACCCTAGGGGTGCAAGTGTGCACTGTGTTTATTTTTCATGCATTTTTGTCTTTGATTAGGTCAAACTATTTGTTGATTTGATTTTGGCATACAAACCCTAATTCTCTAATCATGGCATAATTGAAAGTGTTAAGTGCGAGAATTTAAATTCTAAGCTATTACAACATGATTATGGGGATGGGGTACAATTTTGGATAGGGGATTATTTTGCAAGAAATTTAAATCCTAAGTTATTACAACCAAATTGAATTTACAATGCATCAATATTTAAATGTACCATATTTAAATAAACAAGATAAACAAATATTAAATGAAATGTATTATGCAAAAAAGAAGTTTTTATTTATTTATGTATGTAAAGTATTTTTATTGTGAAAAAGGTGTAAAGAATTAAAATAAAAAAAAGTTGATTTTATTTAATTAAGGGGTAAACCCTAATTTTCCTTAAGAAAATAATATTATATATTATTTATATACAAAATGTATTAATATGTACAAAAATGAAATATATTGAAGAAAAGGTATTTTTTTAGTATATAAAAAAAATAAAAAAGGTAATATTTTTATATCTTTGTTCTAATTATTTAATAAAATAAAAGTATATATGTGTATATGTATATATTAAATATATAAAGTATGTATAAAATAAAATATTTACAAAAATAAAATATATTCAAGAAAATATTTTCAGTGTGAAAAAAAAATAAGAAAATAAAAATAAAAATATTATTTACATTATTTTTCAAGTTTTAATAAATAATATAAAGTATTTAAATGTTTTAATGTTAGAAATAATTAAAATAAAATACCTAATGTAAAAAAAATGTGAAAATATTTTTAAGCATTTTTTATGTTTGAAAATAAAATATCAAAGTCAGAAATGAAATTAAAATACAAAAATAACAAAGTATAAAGAAAATGGGCCAGGGGGTGCATTTAGCAAAAGGAGGGTGTTAGAAGCAAGAAAGCCAAGCCCAGCCCATCAGCTTCATCTTCTTCCTCCAGACTTTTGAAAACGCGCGCCGGTTATACAAACTTGAACATCCTGGAAACGTGATCTTTTGCCAAAACTCAAAACATGAAACTTGTAGAGCATTAAACCACGATTCTAACCATATAAAACATTAATCCTAACTCTCAAAGACCAGAGAGAATTTCTCTGGCCCTAAAATTTGACCTAACTTTTTCAGCATGTTCATGGATGAAATTCTCTTAGCACGTTTAATATAAATGAAAACTGAGCATATGTATGGCTTCATGGCAATGAATACTACATCTTTCATTCACAAAACTAAGGCTAAATGTTCCTAAATAGAGAGATAGAAGTTTGAGAAATACCTGTTTCAGTTGGATTCGAGTTGAACAATGTAGCAACTTTCAGTGAGGCCTGAGGTTATTTTGAGCTTGCTTGATGTTCCCTGGACCTTTCCCAATGCTTAGTTTGTTTTGAAATGGTCTGAATCTCTCTATAGAACTCAACCTGCAAAGCTTAAAAACAAAAATGGTGAACACTGTAAATGGAGTTACAGTTGGCAATGGAGGTTTGGGATAGCTTGAGTGAGTTGAATGAAAGGTATTGGAACAAGTTGCAAGCAAAACGCACGAGTGGATGTGAAAATGGAAGTGATTCTGCAGGGCCTGCCCTGTTTTGCAAGAAAATGTGATTTTTGTGTACAAGGGTGTTTGAGGGATGAATGGCTCGTGTTTCTGGCTTACAGAGATGTGCAAAACTTGTTTTGAATGTTGGCTTATGTTGAATATATCAGATGCTCAAGTTATGTCCTTTTGGCAAGTTGACTTGTTTTAAAAGAAAAGTGTGAAGTGAAATAAGATAGGCCTGTACAGGCTATCTCCAAGCATGCACAAGTTTCTTGTACCTTTTCCTGAGTTTGTGGAACTTGTTTGCTGCAAAGAAAGAGGTCCAAGGCTCACGAGAAGCAATGTTGACATAAAGTTGCCTTTATGAAAATGGAAATGCTACCTTTATGCCCAAAATGGATTTATTCATTGTGCCAAGCTCTAATGATCAGAATAACACTAATGTATAATGAGTTTGCAATTAATTTTTGAGTGTTGAAGGGTTTAGAGACCTGTAATTAAGTACAAATCTAGTTTGGACAGGTTTTGCAACTTGTATGAACATGTATTGGCCATGGTTACAAAATGAGTTTTTGCCAACTTCAAGCATTTGATTCTCCCTAACCACAAATATGTTTGAGGAGTTCTTGGACAATTTGGAAAGCTTGCAACATGTACTATAATCCATATTTGAAATGTAACTTGAGACTCCAAGTGTAACTATGTGAAAAATGGCCAAGAAGATAGGGAAAAATCCTGCCTAAACTAGGGCAAAATTTCTCTAAGTTAAAAGTTTTAGGGACCCTTGTTCCAAAAATCATAACTTGAGATCCAAGCTTATTTTGAGAAAACTTTGTGAATTAAAGTTGTATAGTTTGTTATGGACTATAACTTTCATGTTGTAAGTTTTGTTCGAATCCATTTGCATCTTGGTGAAAATATGGGACAAAGTTAGGAAAAATTAAGAAAATTTTATAACTTAGAAAAATTCTAAGTTGTGAAATTTTTTCAATTTCAAACCCTAATTTGCAATTTTGGGTTTCTTGATGAACAAGTTTCATAATTTGACATATCTTGATGAAAAATGACCCTTGGCACTTGATTTTGACCAAAAAGTCAAAGTTTGACTTTTTAGTGTACAGTCAAATTTAATCAGTTGACTGAAAAATTCATCTGTCAACCCTATGCATTTGAGATCTTTTGAACTTGTTGAATAGTTCAAGATAATGTCATTGAGTACTTGAGTCTATGGTTGAGCTTAACTTGCCACTGGTTAGGTCAAACAGTCAAAAATTGCCTTTGTACAGTCAAAACCCTAAAAATGACCATTTTACCCTTTTGGTGATCTGATCAAATTTCTTGTGGAATTATGGTCCAAACTTGATCAAATGGTTCATATGAGTGCATAATGTTGATGTGGGTCAAAATTCATCCGTTGACTTTTTCCCCAATACAGTTGATTTCTAGGTCAACTGTCCAATTGACTGGGCAAAAATTTGATTCAAGGCTTGAAACTTGGTATGGACAAACTTATGAGTTCAACATGAAGTACAAAAGTCAATTTTGGCATTGAAGGTCCAAAAATCCCTGTGCAAACTCAAACCCTAATTTAAGTCAACAATGCAAGGAGGTGCCTTGAGCAGAGCAAACCCTAGCCTGGTCTTGAATTCTAAGAGTCTTGTGATGGGGAATGTTGATAAAATGAGAGGGAAAATTTTGGGGTACAACAGTTGCCCCTGTTCAATCTTTTAGAACCTGAAGATTTAGATTGGCAAGTTTTGCCTTTCGTGACTCGAAGGTAAAAGAGGATTGGACATTAGAGTGCTCGTAAATTTGCACTCGTCAAAATATTGTTGAGGGAATGGGCTTAAAGATGCCATTTGGAGATGGTAGAATCTTGCTGGAGATGGGCTTAAAGATGCCATCTAAGATTTGTTTGTTGAAGATCAGTAGAATGAACATCATAATGGTATCCGTATTTGGAACGTATCTGAGTTGTATCTGGAGATTGGGTTTGTATGAGCAAGGGAATGGCGTCTTTGTTTAGAGCGTATCCGAGCTGTAACTGTATTTGAACTTTAAATGAATATCAGAATGACTACCGTGTCTGGAGTGTATCTGTATTGTGAATGGGTAATAGAGAAACATCTGTGTATGGAGCAACTGTGTGCTGGGGATAAATTCTGAATGAGTGACAGAATGGCAACCGTGTTTGGAGTGTATCTAGACTGTATCTGAAATTGAGATCTGTATGAGTAGAAGAATGACTTCCGTGTCTGGAGTGTATCTGAAACTGTAACTGGGATCTGAATAAGTGACAGAATGACTTATGTGGCGATTGCATTGGGGAGAATCAAACTTCTGGTGTAAGGGCCAAAATGGCATCCGTGTTTGGAACGTATCTGAACTTGAAGTTGTTAGTTGAACCTGAATGAGAGATAGAACGGCCGCCGTGTCTAGAGCGTATCTAGTCTGTATCGGATTGCTGGAGTCTGAATGAGTAGTAGAATGACCGCCGTGTCTGGGGTGTATCCGTACTGTATTTTGACTTGAAATTCTGAATGAGTAATAAAATGACCGCCGTGTCTGGGGTGTATCCATACTGTATCTGAAATCTCTGAATAGTTGTTAATGATAGCTTTTAAATCCTATCTTGAAAAGGATAAAATGTTAGCTAAAACACAAAGTTATGTTGCATGATATGTATGATGCAATGAACTGTGTTTCATCAATGTTTATGATATATGAATGTAATGGATATGCATGTAAGCTAATTAGCTGTCTTGCCGAGGAAAATAAATCCTTGATAACTGGAGATAATGAAATCCTTGACTGCTGTCGGGGAAAGTGAATCCTGACCGATGTTGAGGACTCAAAAAACTTTGTTGAAGATGAGAAACCCTTGCTGACTGCTTGGGGATTAAAGATTTTGATCATTGAGAATGAGAAATCCTGGGACCACTACTGGGGATTGAAAATCCTTGGTGACTTGTGGGGATTAACAAAAGCTTTGACAACTTCTGTGGGGGATAACATTCCTGGGAAATAAGGAAAACTCTGAAGACCTCTACTGGGGAATTAGAACCTGAAGGCTTCCAATGGAGAAACAGGAGCTAGAATCCTCAGTCTGTTGGGAAGTAACTCTATGGGGAGAGTGTTTATTCGGCCGGGGAAATCAGGAGCTGGGGTTGTACGCCAATCTACTGGGGAAGTTGGGTAAAATTGAAATGGTTCCCACTGGGGAATGATAGTTTGAAATTTGACTTCGCTGGGGAAGAAGGTTTAGAAAATTCTGGCTCCGCTGGGGATAGGTATTTCAGGGTTTTCGGGCTCCACTGGGGGTCTGGAGTTTGAACTCTAATGGGAACTTTGAAACTTAACTCCGTTGAGGAACAAAGTTTATAATACATTGGCTCCGCTGGGGATCTTGAAGCTTAACTCCGTTGGGGATATGTACTCCAAGGTTTTAGCTTTGTTGAGGATCTGAATGACATGCTGCATGGGATTTCTTCTGGAATAGCACAAGGATATCTTCCTACACCTTCAACCTATCAGTAATTATCCTTTCTCAATTTCATTTTATTTGTAAGCAACGATTATATTCAAATGCATATGCCTATTTAACAAAACATTGGACGTTTTCAAATAAAACATAAGTGTAAAAAAGAAAGGTAAACAAATTTCTGCACTTTGAAGCATCTTTGTATTAACTTTTGTAAGTATCTTTGTACAAAGGAGACAGACATCCTAGTAAGAGAATGTTGTCGTAAATTGAGAAAAAATTTATACAAAAGAAAGATGGCTATGTGCAATAATTCCATGGGGTTCCCATTCTGCTATGGTCTTCACAACTCTGAGTATCTTGTCCATTCGCTGCTTCGTCCGCCGATGATTGGATTGATCAGAAGCTCGGAGCTTGTTGGTGAAGATATTGTTCTTAAACTGATCCTACAAGACATAGTCATACGCTTTAATTCCCTAACTTTTGCCTGGACGGCCCTTTCGGGTTTTCGATCCACCGGGAAACCCTTTTTTGCCCAAGTCGCCCTTTCGGGTTTTCCACTTGCCGGGTGTACAGATTTTTTTGTTTATCCCTAATTTTTGCCTGAACCGCCCTTTCGGGTTTTCGATTCATCGGGATGCCCATTTTTGCCCAAGTCGCCCTTTCGGGTTTTCAACTTGCCGGGTCGTTTTATGCGTAGTATCTTTTGACTATGTCTGCATTCGCAGGGTGCGGTAAGTCGTCACCGTCCATGGTGGTCAAAATCATTGTCCCACCAGAAAAGATGCTCTTGATCACAAATGGTCCTTCGTAGGTAGGAGTCCACTTACCCCTGGGATCACTTTGCGGCAAGATGATCCACTTGATTACAAGATCTCCGACTTGATATACTTGACACATGACTTTCTTGTTGAAGGCATTGATCATCTGTTTTTGATACGTCTGACCATGACAAACAACAGTAAGTCGCTTCTCGTCGATCAAGTTAAGTTGATCAAGCCGGGTCTGAATCCAATCGTCTTCGCTCAAACCGACATCCTTCATAATCCTTAAGAAGGGAATCTGAACTTCCATAGGTAGAACAACTTCCATGCCATATACCAAAGAAAAGGGGGTTGCCCCTGTTGAAGTACGTGCCGTGGTACGATATCCATGCAAAGCAAACGGTAACATCTCATGCCAGTCCTTGTAGGTGACTGTCATCTTTTGAATGATCTTCTTGATATTCTTGTTCGCGGCTTCAACAACTCCGTTCATCTTTTGCCGATAGGGAGATGAATTGTGATGATAAATCTTGAACTGCTCGCACAGAGCGGTGATCATAGTGTTATTCAGGTTTGTACCATTGTCCGTGATAATCCCGTCGGGGATACCATACCGACATATGAGGTTCAGCTTGATGAAGCGGGCAACCACATTCTTTGTAACAGAGGCGTAGGAAGCTGCTTCGACCCACTTGGTAAAATAATCAATAGCGACCAAGATGAAGCGATGTCCATTGGATGCCGTAAGCTTGATCTCTCCAATCATGTCGATGCCCCACATTGCGAATGGCCAAGGAGCTGTTAGAACGTTGAGAGGAATAGGAGGAATATGTACTTTGTTAGCGTAGACTTGACATTTGTGGCAAGTACGGGAATGTTGATGACAATCAGCTTCCATGGTATACCAGTAGTAGCATGCCCTTAGAATCTTCTTAGCCATCGTACGTCCGCTTAAGTGGGTGCCAAAGGTGCCACTATGTTTTTTGGTCATGATCAACTCAGCTTCAACCTTGTCCGCACAACGAAGTAGAACACAATCATGGATGCGCTTATAAAGGATGCCATTGCTTAGGAAGAACCTGGCAACAAATCTCCTTAAGAACTTTTTGTCATTGACGGAAGCTCCTTCAGGGTATTCTCGAGTCTGGAGATGCCTTTTGATTTCATGAAACCAGGGTTGTTCCACTACTTCTTCGGTATTAATCTCATGACAGTGCATAGGTTCGTCCATTCGCTCGATGGTGATTTGGGGAGCCTCATTATCCCAGTTAAGTTTAAACATGGAAGACATTGTAGCCAAAGCATCCGCTAGCTGATTTTCTTCTCGCGGGAAGTGCTCAAAGGTAATCTGCTCGAAATGAGGCAATAATGTCAGGACATGTTCTTTATATGGGATAAGATTAGGATGTCTAGTGTCCCACTCTCCTTTGACTTGACTGATAACCAAAGCCAAGTCCCCAAATACGACCACAGATTGGATTCCCAAGTCTATAGCATCCTTGAGACCAAAGATGCAAGCTTCATATTCAGCCATGTTGTTGGTACAGCTGAAGTAAAGTCGGGCAGTGAAAGGTGTATGGCAACCTTCCGAAGAAATGAGTACCGCACCGATACCGTTGCCAAGTGCATTTGAAGCACCATCAAAGTACAGGGTCCATCGGGATCCTTGTTCAAGTCCGTCATACGGTCCGTTACCTTCAATGTTTTCCAATGTCAAGATGTCCTCGTCAGGGAAGTCGAATCTCATAGATTGGTAATCTTCGACGGCTTGATGAGCTAGATGGTCAGCTAGTACACTCCCTTTTATAGCTTTTTGGGTAGTATACTGGATATCATACTCAGTCAGGATCATTTTCCATCTAGTGATTCTTCCATATAAAGCAGGCTTCTCGAAGATATACTTGATCGGATCCATCTTGGAAATCAGCAAAGTGGAATGAGTCAACATATACTGCCTTAACCGGCGAGCAGCCCATACCAAAGCGCAACAAGTTTTCTCGAGCAGTGAGTAGCGAGTTTCACAATTGGTAAACTTTTTGCTAAGTTAATAAATGGCATGCTATTTTCGGCCAGACTCGTCATATTGGCCCAGTACGCACCCCATTGAGTTATCCAAAACAGTCAGATACATGATTAACGGCCTTCCTTCGACGGGTGGCATTAAGATAGGAGGTTCCAGCAAATACTCCTTGATCTTATCAAAAGCAACTTGACAATTATTGTTCCATTCAACTACCTGATCTTTCTTCAACAGCTTGAAGATTGGCTCACAGGTAGATGTCAGGTGAGAGATGAACCTTGCGATATAGTTTAAGCGTCCCAAGAAACCTCTAACCTCCTTTTCAGTGCGGGGGGCATGCATTTCCTGTATAGCCTTGAATTTAGTAGGATCAAACTCAATGCCTTTGTTGCTGACGATAAATCCCAAAAGTTTACCAGACCTGACTCCAAAAGTGCACTTGCTTGGGTTCATTCTGAGCTTATACTCCTTCAACCTGTCAAACAACTTTTGCAGATGATCAAGGTGTTCTTCTTCTGTCTATGATCGGGCGATCATGTTGTCTACGTAGACCTCAATTTCATGATGTATCATGTCATGAAATAAAGCTACCATGGCGCGTTGATAGGTTTCCCCGACATTCTTCAGTCCGAATGGCATCACTTTGTAGCAGAAGGTACCCCACTGCGTAACAAAAGTATTTTTCTCCATGTCTTCGGGGGCCATTTTGATCTGGTTGTGTCCCGAGAATCCATCCATGAAGGAAAATACCTTGTGTTGAACTGTGTTGTCAACCAAGATGTCGATGTATGGTAGTGGAAAATCATCTTTAGGGCTAGCCCTGTTTAAATCCCGATAGTCCACACACATTCTGACTTTTCCGTCCTTTTTAGGCATGGGCACAATGTTAGCAACCCATTATAGATAGGAAGTAACAGCCATAAAGCCAGCGTTGAATTGCTTCATTACCTCAGCTTTGATCTTCTCAGACATGTCGGGCCTCATTCGACGAACCTTTTGTTTGATCGGTGGATAGTCTTCTCTTGTAGGGAGATGGTGAACCACGATATCTGTGTCTAATCCCGACATGTCTTCATAGAACCAGGCGAATATTTCAACATATTCGTTCAACAACTGCACTAAGCGCTCTTTGACACTTGGTTCCCGGTTGGCACCCACCTTAACCTCTTTCTTGTCTTCCTCTGTTCCCAAGTTGATGGTCTCTAGCAACTCTTCATGGGGAAGAATAGCCCTTTCCTCTTGTTGCAATAGTCTGGCTAAATCTCCAGGCACTTCACAGTCTTCGTCAACTTCGTACTCAGCATGATTGACCAAATCTTCAGAGTCACCGAAGGCTAAAGCAGAATAGTTACCCATGGAATCCGGAGTGGATGGGTACCTGCATTTTGTGAGTGTGGGTGTGTGTAAGGGATAGCCATCCTTAAACAAAACAAAACGTAAAAGGAAAGAAAATGAACACAACAGTTTATAGATGAAAACGTCCAATGATTCATTAAACATGACATATGATAATGAAGAAAATCAAGCCCTTACAAACGGACCTATATGCCCCGGGCAAGGCATAAGGTGAAAATAGTGTACAAACTGTTTAGTTATTATAGACCAAAATAGGAAATTGTTAAAAGATAAATTACTAGTTGATGAAAGTGATGGGAATAAAGTCCTTTGCTTCCCAGTTGCTTAATCCTCCTTCGACGGTTGGAAAGATCCAATATTCAAAGTTGTCTTCTTCATCATCATCTTCTAAGGCATTAATTCCATGGTGAGTGATTTTTACGGGTGGTCCTCCAGCCCTGGAGCGACGCACAGCTTTCTGGCCAGCAGCAGTAAAACCTAGTCCAAACTTGTCCGTCTTATGAGGAAAATTAGGCAGTTGCCCCCACACTGTACTCCTTCCTTCTTTGATTACAGCCTCTGCATCCTTGAGAGATGCCATCCTAGACATATGCTTGGAAACGATAGGCACATCAACCATTGACTTTGCAACTGCAACTTCAAGAGAAACTTCCTCAAAATGTTGGAAAGGCGTTTCTATGAATTCGCCATCCAAATCCACATAGTGGAAGGAGTTGAGGTGACTTATCATGTACTATTCCTCACCGTGAACCGTTATAATCTTACCCTGAACAGGATACTTTAGCATTTGGTGTAAAGAGGAGGTAACTGCCCCAACATTGTGGATCCACGGCCTTCCCAACAAACAAGAATATGAAGGACGGATGTCCATCACATAAAAGGTAGAGTTGAAAATTTATGTGCCTACTTTGATAGGAATGCCCACTTCACCATGAACCATCCTCTTAGAACCGTCGAAGGCTCTAACAACGATGTTACTAGGCTTCAGGGTCAAACCTTCGCAGTCCAGTCTATCCAACTCCTTTTTCGGTAGTACATTCAGAGAAGAACCGGTATCCACTAGGACATGGGAAAGTGTGGTTCCCCTATATTCTACTGAGACATGCAGCATGTTGTTGTGCTTCCTTCCTTTAGGGGTCAAATCAACATCGGAAAAACCAAGACCATTATCAGTAGTAAGGCTGGCCACACACTCTTGAAACTGGTCAGCCAAAGTTTCTTGAGGCACGTGTGCCGTCTTTAGAAATTTGATTAAGGCCTTAGCATGAACCTCAGAGCAGAGTAGGAGAGCCAACATGGAGATTTTGGAAGGGGTCTTCCCTAGCTGCTCCACGATGTCGTAGTCGCTCTTTTTGATTATCTTCAAGATTTCTTCCATTTCTTTCTGGGTGGTTTCGGGGATTACCACAGTCTGAGCCTTCATCCTGACAGGCGCTTCTAGTATCCCCTTACCCTTATCGGTAGTATCAATGGAGGGTCTAACTTCAGGAGTATCCAATTCTTCAATTATCGGGCCTTGCACAGATGGCTTAACAAGCACAGACGCTTTCGAGGGTCCGAAGACTGCTCGGGGGGGGGGGGGGGGGAGCAATCTCCGGAGATAAAATCCGTCCGCTGCGAGTTATCTTGCTTGTTCCCGCAATGTTCCCTATATCAGGGGTTTTATCATCAAAATTCTCTTGGACTGATTCAATCTGTTTGATACCATGATAGAATATTTCTCCTCCATAGTTCCATGGTATCGTCTTGTTAGATTTATACAGGACAGGCCCCGGCATGGTGATTTTTAACGGCACAAACATAGGATCAGGCGTAATCTTGACAGGCCTTTTGCAAGCCTTGGGAAGATTGTCGGAGATGGTTATTATTGCAATGTCATTGGTTGAAGTAACAAAGGTAGCAGGAGTAACAGGAGTGGAGGTATCAACATGAGTCTTTTGGAAGAGAATCTCTTGGGTATCCATCAGGCGTTGGATGCCTGATTTCAATAGTGGGCAGTCAGGTCGTATGTTTAAACAAAAGTAACAGTATTTTCCACAACCTGGGAATATCCCGGCTCTTATCAAATTTACTTTAATCACTGGTAAGGGAGTCAAAAGGTCAGCAACATTAGTAACATGAATGTCTTCCATAACGGCATGAACATTATGACCGTGCTTGGGCATTGGGGAAGAAATCACATTTGGCTTTTCGGGCGCATCGAATTCTACCTCCTTGGCGTCGATCAGGTCTTGGATTTTGTTCTTAAGAGCCCAACAGTTGTTGGTATCGTGCCCTATACTATCAGAGTGGTAAGCACATTTTGCACTGGAGTGGTAATATGGAGAAGATGTATTGGGGTTCTTTGGCGCTTCCTTCAAATTGGTAAGATTCAACTTTAGCAAATGAGGGAGTATTTGAGTCGGTGTCATGTTGATTCGGGTGAACTGCCGTTGTGGCCTTTCTACCCTTTGCTGATTAGATCTTGGCTGATTGCTGCGAGGTTGATCATTTGAAGAGTTTTGAATCATTACAGCCCCTATCGTTGGTCGGCGCTCGGTTCTTCCTTGGCTTTTTTGAGAATAAACAGCAAAAGCTTCCTTTTTAGATGGGAAGGTCTTCTTAATGGCAGTGGATGTGGAGGCATCTTTCTGAATCTTACCACTTTTAATGCCGGCCTCAACCCTTTCACCGGTCAGAATTAATTCGGTGAATCCCGTGGAGGAACTCCCAATTAAATGATTGAAGAAAGGGCCAGACAGGGTCCCTAAAAACATGTCAACCAGCTCCCTATCCGACAATGGTCGCTGCACCCTTCCAACCAGATCACGCCACTTCTGGGCATACTCTTTAAATCCCTCGTTAGAAGCCATACCCATACTCTGTAGTTGAGTACGAGTGAGCACTAAATCAGCGTTGTATTGGTATTGCCGGTAGAAAGCAGCAGCTAAATCTTCCCAGTTATGAACCTTAGACCTCTCAAGTTGATAGAACCAGTCCAATTGTGTGCCTGACAAACTGTCTTGGAAAAAATGGACCCAAAGATCTTTATTAGAAGAGTGGGGTTGGATCTTTCTGACGTAGGATCTTAGATGCATCTTTGGGCAGGACAAACCATCATACTTAGCAAATGTAGGAACTTTGAACTTAGGAGGAATGACGATCCCAGCGACCAACCCTAGTTCTTCGAAATCTAAACCAGGTACCCTTTGCAACTCCATGGCTGACAACCGATCTTCAAGATTTTTAAACTTAACATCCGCCGGGGGATATTGCTCTTCGGAGTAATCTTCGTCTTCTTCGTCTTCGTCTTCTTCTCCTTCCACTTCAGATTCAGAAGGCATTGCAGTTCCTTTCCCTTTACCAGCCCCTTCATCAAACATCGAGGGGAACTCAAGAACTTTTCTAGCATTGCTTTCAAACCTCCTTCCCATAATGACCACACCGAGCCTTTTCTTCTTTTTCTCTTTATCTTTCTCCAACAGTGCTTTAAGGTCCTCTTGACCCTTTGCTAAGGTCATGAGGAGTTGCTGGAATTGAGAGTTCTATGCTTGCAGATCCTTAACCGTCTGCTCCAAATCCATCTTGCTGAAATGAACAGCATAAAGATAAGGAAACCTGGTGTAAAGACCTGTTTATGCATATGATGAATGGTATGTTATTCATGTAATGCATTCAAGGATTCAGAAATTCAAATTTGTTGCAAACAAAAATAACACATGTCATATTAAGAAGAAATTTGTTAGTACATAAGTGCTCCATGGGCAAAATATTACAAAATTCTTAATGTAAAAAGACATTGTGCATCCTCTTTGGTGCGATGTAAGTGTTGAGAGTTTCCTCCTCATGAAGTTGGCGGGTAAGCTCCAAAACCTTCTTCTCACTGGCATAGAAGCTGGCTTCAAAAGTATTCCGTTCTTCTTTGAGTTGGATCCAACTCTTTTGTAATTCTTCCAATGATGTCGGCATGTCAGGATGTAGGAGGGTGTGTGGAACCTCTCCTTCCATAACAGGCTCTTTGATCACGGGGAGAATGTGAGGGTATGGCATCATAAGATTCTGGGCGCGAGTTCGTACCCACTTGAGATAAGGCTCAAGGGGGATAAAATTCTTGTGCCCCAGTGTCTTACTATCCACTTTATTGGGCATCCTCCAAGCTCTAATGAACCTTTGTTGAAGTCCTTGCGCATCGTTGTCAAAGTCAAAAACCAAGTCAGGAATCAGCATGTCATGAGGGCCATCCCTCCGAGCATATCCAAATTGTCTTAGGGCTAAACAGGGGTTGTAGGTAATGCCTCCCCTAATACCAAGTAGTGGGACATTAGGGAACTCTCCACAACGATCAATGATGATGACATTATCTCTAGACCGAGAACACCAATGAACATCAGAATGTGTGAGGGTCATCAACCGTTGTGACCACCTTAAACCCTGCTCATTCTTCAAAACTGATTGTGGAAGGTGAGAAATAAACCACCTTGCTAGGAGAGGAGTACAACACATGAGAACACCTCTTTTCCTCATTGTTCGTGTGTAAAATGAGTGTAGGATGTCCCCAAGCAATGTAGGCACAGGATTCCGAGATATGAAAATTTTGACAGCATTCACATCTATAAGTTGATCAGGGTTTGGCAACAAGATCAACCCATAGATAAGAAGTGCTACAATCTCCTCAAAAGCTTGTAGATCTAGAGAATTCCAGCAGTCTTGTGCCTTCTCAAACAGGAACTTTGCCAAGAAACCCTTGACACCACTTCTGGTTTCCCAATGACCTTTGATATCAGATGGTTGCAAGTGTAATGCTTGAGCAACATCTTCAGGCTTTGGTTCTCTTTCCGTACCGTTGTAGGGTAGTTGATGAAGAATAGGAATTCTCAAGAGTTGAGAAAATTCCTCCAAAGTAGGTACTAGTTGGTAATCAGGGAATGTGAAACAGTGGTGTAGGGGGTCAAAGAACTGGAAGAGAACTTTCACCATGTCTTCTTCAATATTGGAGTTGACCAAGTTGAGAAGTCTACCATGTCTTTCACTGAAGAGAGAATTCTCTGGAATCTTGGAAGTAAGCTCCTTGAGTTGAGGAGGGATTCTCACAAGGTTGGCTTGTATTGTTTTCCTGCGAAGATATTCCATGACCTACAAAACAAGAACAAAGATGAAGATCCAAACCCTTGAAATGGTTAGTGGATGCATATGATGCTTTATGATGTTCATGATGTATGCACAAACATATGTATAAGCAAGTCACACAAGATCCTAGTTTCAGGCCTGCATGAGGTTTCATAGGTAAGTACCCTCTTGAGTTTAGTTGGCTTAAACCTGTCCTATAAATAGTAACCGGGTTCTAAGGAGCTCAATATCACTGGATTATTTTCTATGTTCATTGTTTTGGTTTAGCCACTTAACTGGCGACCAAAATATTCCAAGAAAACAATCCTCAATGAGTGTAGTATCGAGTATCTACCAACTTCGGACTGTACCAAAGCCGGTCATCTCACTACCCCTAAAAAAGGCCAAGATGGTCAAGTAAGGTTCTAAGAGTTCATTAGTGCTTCATGACATCACTCAGCGGCCCCGTATTCTCTTTGATTGACTCAAAGGCTACCGGTACTCACAAATATGTCGCACTAATATAGTTATTGCTTCAACCATGTCGGTATACCCCGCACAGTTTCCACAACGTATTGCTATTTACCTATGAATGTTTCCCAAATACGGGTAGAGGGTTTCAAGCCCAAACACGAGAACCAAATGTAAAGCAAACAAAGCAATCAAGATAAGCATGCATAGGTGATCTAAGCCCTAAGGTTACTCCACTTTTAAAGATTAGTCCCCAGCAGAGTCGCCAGTTCTGTGATACGGTGGGAGAACTGACTTGAGGTTTTGCGTTTGTGTTTGCAAATGTTTCGGTTTAGCAAGAGTCGCCACCGACTTTTTATTTTATCCTAAGGAAAGGTCAAAAAGCACAGGAAAGACCTTTGAGATGTTTTCTTGGGTTCGGGGAGTAGATTATGAAAAGGGAAGGTGCAAGCACCCTTTTCATCCATGGTTATCCATGGGCTCTTAGTTACTTGTTTAGATCACTTGCTTTGCTTTTCAATTGTTTGAAATGGTGCTTTGTGTGTGGTTTTGAAAGATATTTTGAAAAGAGGCCATAGTTGTGGAAACCTTTGTAATGATTCTTGTTTGAATGTATACAAAGGTCCATTTTTGAAGGCAACAAGTGGATTGTAACCCTAGGGGTGCAAGTGTGCACTGTGTTTGTTTTTCATGCATTTTTGTCTTTGATTAGGTCAAACTATTTGTTGATTTGATTTTGGCATACAAACCCTAATTCTCTAATCATGGCATAATTGAAAGCGTTAAGTGCGAGAATTTAAATTCTAATCTATTACAACATGATTATGGGGATGGGGTACAATTTTGGATAGGGGATTATTTTGCAAGAAATTTAAACCCTAAGTTATTACAACCAAATTGAATTTACAATGCATCAATATTTAAATGTACCATATTTAAATAAACAAGATAAACAAATATTAAATGAAATGTATTATGCCAAAAAGAAGTTTTTATTTATTTATGTATGTAAAGTATTTTTATTGTGAAAAAGGTGTAAAGAATTAAAATAAAAAAAGTTGATTTTATTTAATTAAGGGGTAAACCCTAATTTTCCTTAAGAAAATAATATTATATATTATTTATATACAAAATGTATTAATATGTACAAAAATGAAATATATTGAAGAAAAGGTATTTTTTTAGTATATAAAAAAAATAAAAAAGGTAATATTTTTATATCTTTGTTCTAATTATTTAATAAAATAAAAGTATATATGTGTATATGTATATATTAAATATATTAACTATGTATAAAATAAAATAAAATATTTACAAAAATAAAATATATTCAAGAAAATATTTTCAGTGTGAATAAAAAATAAAAAAATAAAAATAAAAGTATTATTTACATTATTTTTCAAGTTTTAATAAATAATATAAAGTATTTAAATGTTTTAATGTTAGAAATAATTAAAATAAAATACCTAATAAATGTAAAAAAAATGTGAAAATATTTTAAAGCATTTTTTATGTTTGAAAATAAAATATCAAAGTCAGAAATGAAATTAAAATACAAAAATAACAAAGTATAAAGAAAATGGGCCAGGGGGTACATTTAGCAAAAGGAGGGTGTTAGAAGCAAGAAAGCCAAGCCCAGCCCATCAGCTTCATCTTCTTCCTCCAGACTTTTGAAAACGCGCGCCTGTTATACAAACTTGAACATCCTAGAAACGTGATCTTTTGCCAAAACTCAAAACATGAAACTTGTAGAGCATTAAACCACGATTCTAACCATATAAAGCATTAATCTTAACTCTCAAAGACCAGAGAGAATTTCTCTGGCCCTAAAATCTGACCTAACTTTTTCAGCATGTTCATGGATGAAATTCTCTTAGCACGTTTAATATAAATGATAACTGAGCATATGTATGGCTTCATGGCAATGAATACTACATCTTTCATTCACAAACCTAATGCTAAATGTTCCTAAATAGATAGATAGAAGTTTGAGAAATACCTGTTTCAGTTGGATTCGAGTTGAACAATGTAGCAACTTTCAGTGAGTCCTGAGGTTCTTTTGAGCTTGCTTGATGTTCCCTGGACCTTTCCCAATGCTTAGTTTGTTTTGAAATGGTCTGAATCTCTCTATAGAACTCAACCTGCAAAGCTTTAAAACAAAAATGGTGAACACTGTAAATGGAGTTACAATTGGCAATGGAGGTTTGGGATAGCTTGAGTGAGTTGAATGGAAGGTATTGGAACAAGTTGCAAGCAAAACGCACGAGTGGATGTGAAAATGGAAGTGATTCTGCAGGGCCTGCCCTGTTTTGCAAGAAAATGTGATTTTTGTGTACAAGGGTGTTTGAGGGATGAATGGCTCGTGTTTCTGGCTTACAGAGATGTGCAAAACTTGTTTGGAATGTTGGCTTAAGTTGAATATATCAGATGCTCAAGTTATGTCCTTTTGGCAAGTTGACTTGTTTTGAAAGAAAAGTGTGAAGTGAAATGAGATAGGCCTGTACAGGCTATCTCCAAGCATGCACAAGTTTCTTGTACCTTTGCCTGAGTTTGTGGAACTTGTTTGCTGCAAAGAAAGAGGTCCAAGGCTCAAGAGAAGCAATGTTGACATAAAGTTGCCTTTATGAAAATGGAAATGCTACCTTTATGCCCAAAATGGATTTATTCATTGTGCCAAGCTCTAATGATCAGAATAACACCAATGTCCAATGAGTTTGCAATTAATTTTTGAGTGTTGAAGGGTTTAGAGACCTGTAATTAAGTATAAAGCTAGTTTGTACAGGTTTTGCAACTTGTATGAACATGTATTAGCCATGGTTACAAAGTGAGTTTTTGCCAACTTCAAGCATTCGATTCTCCCTAACCACAAATATGTTTGAGGAGTTCTTTGACAATTAGGAAAGCGTGCAACATGTACTATAATCCATCTTTGAAATGCAACTTGAGACTCCAAGTGGAACTATGTGAAAAATGGCCAAGAAGATAGGGCAAAATCCTGCCTAAACTAGGGCAAAATTTCTCTAAGTTAAAAGTTTTAGGGACCCTTGTTCCAAAAATCATAACTTGAGATCCAAGCTTCTTTTGAGAAAACTTTGTGAATCAAAGTTGTAGAATTTGTGATGTACTATAACTTTCAAGTTTTAAGTTTTGTTTGAATCCATTTGCATCTTGGTGAAAATGTGGGACAAAGTTAGGAAAAATTAAGAAAATTTTATAACTTAGAAAAATTCTAAGTTATGAAATTTTTTCAATTTCAAACCCTAATTTGCAATTTTGGGTTTCTTGATGAACAAGTTTCATAATTTGACATATCTTGATGAAAAATGACCCTTGGCACTTGATTTTGACCGAAAAGTTAAAGTTTGACTTTTCAGTGTACAGTCAAATTTGATCAGTTGACTGAAAAATTCATCTGTCAACCCTATGCATTTGAGATCTTTTGAACTTGTTGAATAGGTCAAGATGATTTCATTGAGTCCTTGAGTATATGGTTGAGCTTAACTTGCCACTGGTTAGGTCAAACAGTCAAAAATTGCCTTTGTACAGTCAAAACCCTAAAAATGACCATTTTGCCCTTTTGGTGATCTGATCAAATTTCTTGTAGAATTGTGGTCCAAACTTGATCAAATGGTTAATATGAGTTCATAATGTTGATGTGGGTCAAAATTCATGAGGTTTGATAGTAAATTGGTCACAGTTGACTTTTTCCCCAATACAACTGATTTCTAGGTCAACTGTCCAATTGATTGGGCAAAAATTTGATTCAAGGCTTGAAACTTGGTATGGACAAACTTATGAGTTCAAAATGAAGTATAAAAGTCAATTTGGGCATTGAAGGTCCAAAAATCCATGTGCAAACTCAAACCCTAATTTAAATCAACAGTGCAAGGAGGTGCCTTGAGCAGAGCAAACCCTAGCCTGATCTTGAATTCCAAGAGTCTTGTGATGGGGAATGTTGATAAAATGAGAGGGAAAATTTTGGGGTACAACACTATGCTATTCATTCTCGACATGGTAAGAGAAGGGATGTGGTATGTGGTACAACTCTACTTTACAAATGGTTCATGATGCACATGCCTACCAGGGGACCATTTGTCGACACTGCTGAGACATCTCTTTGGACCCCACGGATCATGGGACTAACTTCTTACGACATTGCCTGGCACAACATAGGAATTATGAAGGAGTTCATTACTAGTTGTGGTGAGTTTCTTAAGGTTCCACTTATGGGAACCAAAGGTTGCATCAACTATAATCCCATCTTGGCACGACGTCAATTTGGATTCGTAATAACAAAGGGACCTATTGGGAATTTTTTTTATTAATAACCATGTATTAAAAAAATATTTCGCAAATAACCGGGTTTCGGAAAAAATTACGCAAATAACCATGTTTGAGATGGCTCGATAAAGGAGGAGCCATCTCATTTGGCGCATCCTCCTATATTTATAAGGGAGGCGCCATCTCATTTGGCGCCTAAGGGCAAATGGCAAGCCCTAAGCCAAATGAGATGGCGCCTAAGTGCAAAATTAGGTCAAAAAAAAATTTTTTTTTTCCTTCCCTGCGCGTTGCGTATTAGACAGAGATAACCAAAATTGATTTTTTATTTGAAAAAAAATAATTACATTCAACTGTTTTACATTTAAATAACAGTAAAAAAATAGATACAAAAAATACTGAAAAAAAAAAAGATACATCAATGATCCCCAGGAACCCGGTAATGACCCCCAGTTCCGCATCCCCGTCCTCGCCTTTCTCTTGCTGGGTGCCGTCTCATTTCCTGTTGCGGCAAGGTCGATGGCCCAGCGAAGTCAATGCGATCCGAATCCATAAAATCAGTAAGATCTCCATATCTCGAAGATCCGCTCTGGTACAGTCGGTTACCCATGCCCTCGAAGTTTGGTCGTGTTGGCGGTGGGTGGGGTTCCATGGTTGGTCGGTAGCATTGGTCGTCTGAGTATGGGGGGTAGAAAGGAAATGGATCTTGGGGTGTTTGGTACTGTGGATGTTGGGTTGTTTGGTGATATGGTGGTTGATGGTAGGTTTGGTCGGGTTGGTCGTAATCTTCTGACATTCCCATATCAGGGCTAAGGCTGGATGTTGAGGGCCCCATATTGGGATATGTGGAAGACTGAAATTGTGTATGGGGTATGTGGGTTTGCTGGTATTGGGGTTGGTATTGTGGTTGGGTTTGAGGCATATCTGGGTATTGGTAGTTTGGCGGTGATTGTGGTTGGTAGTACGGCATTTGGTTGTAGTTGTGTTGTGGTGGGGAATGTGGTTGTGTGTTTGTTGGTCTGTTTCTTCTTGGGGGTGGGTTTGAGGTTGATGGATTTTGGGTTTGTTGGTGGGGAATCGAGGGTTGTGCCCATTGTGTGCGTGGGTCAACCAAGTACCTCGGATGAGACACGTGCATATCTGGGTTACTAACCGACCTGTACCACGACATATATTGATCGGTGTGTCGCATGTTACCTTGAGTAAGGAAAACAGGGGATTGCAAGATGTAACGGTGACGCCTTTGCCACATTTTACACCATTCTGGAGCAAAGTCTTTCCAGTTGGTTAGATTCCACTGGGCGTCGACCCTTTTTAGATGCCAGGGGGACAAATCTGTTGGGTCACTTGGTATCTCTTGGATCATTCCGAACTGCATCTTCACACGGTCGCTGTGGTGCATCTCCACAATGTTGAACCGAATGAGTGCAGTCTTTGCAGTCCAAGTTGCTGCATCCTCTGGATTTGGAGAATGGTCCAAACCCAAATATGGTCTCCAGACGAACTGCGATAAAATTTAAATCAGGTAAGCGCAAAAGTAATGTATAAATAAATAAAATGAACAAAAGTTAAAAGCTACGACTTACGTCATCTGGGCCTAGGTGATCCAACAGATTCCGGTAGAGTGCGACATTGAATCTAGGATTCTTGCCGTAATCCATACCCCTCACGCAGTACCTATAGGAAATGAGAAACATGTTATTTTTAGCATATATTTTCGAAAGAGAAGAATAGTTATAAATGCTATAACTTAATGACTTACTTTGTTGCGTAAGGGAAACCAAAAGTGTTGTTGTTGATGGGGTTTAAGGACTCCATCCTCCACCAACCCCAGGCTTGTAGTAAAAATGCGCACCCATAAAATGTACATTTTTCCTTGACTGCGTTTTTGCACAAGGAACTGTACAGGTGGGCTAATACTGCAGAACCCCAACTAAATTTTCTAGTTTTATCAAAATTGGTTAGTAAATGTAAGTACATGAAATTTACACTATTTCCCGTACTTTCGGGAAATAAAAAAGTACCAAAAAGTATCATAATATACGTTCGGGCTTTTACTACTCGGTCATTTTCTGAGGAATTTTCATTTAATTCCATACTTGCATAATGCCGTTTCAGGTCAGTGAGTAGTATTCCCTGCCCTCTTGCTCCACCACCTTCTACCATGTCCCTACCCAACAGTTCTTCACATTGTGAGTTTGGTTGTTGAACCGACCCGTTCACCGCTTTACCGTCAATAGGGAGGCCCAGTAGCATGTAGACATCTTCAAGAGTGATGGTACATTCACCTATTGGTAGGTGAAATGTATGGGTCTCCGGTCTCCACCTCTCCAACATTGCAAGGATGAATTTGGAGTCAATGGTGCAGTTGGAGATCTTTATCACGTGTCCAAAACCTGCATATTCCAGATAAGGGACGATAAAAGGGTCGGGGGCCAGGTATTTGTGCGAACGGATTCTGAATCTTTGTGTATCCTGAGATCATAATTAAACAAGAGTAAGATTAATTAAGATGAACAACACGTTTTTTAAAGTATGAAAAATGTATAACCAAAGAAGAGACTTACAAATGCAGCAATGTTTTCCCTTGTGCCTCTGTGAGTATCTCCCATTGTTAGAAGGGCCATTCTTCAGAACGCTTGAGTGAATGAAAGACTTAGGAAGAAATAAGGAGTATGATAGACTTAAGAAATATTTCGTAGCAGAGAGTGAGAGAGTGAGAGTTGTGTGGGTGTGAGATATGTTTCATAAGGTATGTATTTATAGGCAAATAATTCTGATGTAGTGGTTGCATGCCTGCGAGGTGTCACATTTGCATGCTTAGGGAGTTACACATATGCATGCATGCATTTACAAATAATGTAAGGTGTCACTCTTGCAGGCTAGGTGGCAGCCCATGCATGTATCACGATTTGACAGTAAGGGAGGCGCCATCTCACTTGGCGAAATAGTACAAAAATGGATGTTGTCGCCACCCCATTTGGCGAATAAGAGGTGTCACGTTTTACAGCATTGTCTCAGGCTACGTGACAGCCTTTGGGATTCCTTTCTCTGTTGCATGCAAGGCCATTGGAGCTGATGGGTGGCAGGCTTAGACAAAACTTTTATGTGTGAAGAATAGGGCCAGGCTAGGTGGCAGCATAAGCCCATGCATGTATCACGATTGGACAGTAAGGGAGGCGCCATCTCACTTGGCGAAATAGTACAAAAATGGATGTTGTCGCCACCCCATTTGGCGAATAAGAGGTGTCACGTTTTACAGCATTGTCTCAGGCTACGTGACAGCCTTTGGGATTCCTTTCTCTGTTGCATGCAAGGCCATTGGAGCTGATGGGTGGCAGGCTTAGACAAAACATTTTTGTGTGTAAAATAGGGCCAGGCTAGGTGGCAGCATAAGCCCATGCATGTATCACGATTGGACAGTAAGGGAGGCGCCATCTAACTTGGCGAAATAGTACAAAAATGGATGTTGTCGCCACCCCATTTGGCGAATAAGAGGTGTCACGTTTTACAACATTGTCTCAGGCTACGTGACAGCCTTTGGGATTCCTTTCTCTGTTGCATGCAAGGCCATTGGAGCTGATGGGTGGCAGGCTTAGACAAAACTTTTATGTGTGAAGAATAGGGCCAGGCTAGGTGGCAGCATAAGCCCATGCATGTATCACGATTGGACAGTAAGGGAGGCGCCATCTCACTTGGCGAAATAGTACAAAAATGAATGTTGTCGCCACCCCATTTGGCGAATAAGAGGTGTCATGTTTTACAGCATTGTCTCAGGCTACGTGACAGCCTTTGGGATTCCTTTCTCTGTTGCATGCAGGGCCATTGGAGCTGATGGGTGGCAGGCTTAGACAAAACTTTTATGTGTGAAGAATAGGGCCAGGCTAGGTGGCAGCATAAGCCCATGCATGTAATATTATTGGCAGCCTTGGGGGGTTGCATCACTTACTTAATTGAAATATTTTGCCTTAGGTTGAACATAACATTCATTCACTTAAACTGTAAAATTTTCCAACCTTCGAATCAGTCATCTAACCTTCAAACATTCCAGCATTCTTACCTTCATATAATCAATAAACCCAAAACATTCCCACCTTCATACCTAAAACAATTCTACACAATGGCCTCTTCACCACAATTTGTTGTCAAAGCACATTTCAACGGTGAGACATACATGTGTCCCACAGTTGGGTTTTTGTTTAGAAACACTGACAATGTCCGATTTCTCTTAAACGGGAAAGCAAATTTCACCTACTTTAAGAAAAGATTGGAGGCCAAACTTGAACGAGGCCCGGTATCCCAAATATTTTATCAGAGTCCAGTCTTTTTTGGAAACAACCAAGTCATATTTTATAAGGTTGCAATTCAAGATGACGAGGATTTCCAGAACATGATTTCCAGCCATGTCTATTCTGGAAACGACTCTATTGAGTTGTACGTTCTGTTTCAAGAGCCTCCGGTGACACAGGAGGTAGAGCCTCCGGTGACACAGGAGGTTGATCCTTTGGAGAATGAGCAAGATGAGGTGGATGCAGTTGATGATGAGGAAGAAGATAACGAGTTAGAGTTCGATGAAATGGTGAACGACGATTCTGACGATGATGGCATCCCAAGTATTCCTACCGACAAAATCTACACACCACCTACGCACATGACAAACTTCAACATGGGCGGAGATGAACCTTCTACGGACTTGTTTTTCCAACCGTATATGCAATCAGATGAAAATTTAAAAGAGAAGGACAAGTTCCGTAATAGAGAGGAATGCATAAGGGCCATCAAAAAATTTCACATGCTCAACTCGGTTGATTATAAGGTGGATCGTGTAAACCCGGAAAGGTACAAGATCAAGTGTGTCCACCCTGACTGCATGTTCAAGCTGACCGCTTCATACAGACTAAGGGGTGACTGCTGGGTCATAGGTTCCATGACTACCCATACTTGTGTAAGTTCCACTCAATCACAAGACCACCGAAAACTCAACCATGATCTAATATGTCAAGAAATCCTACCCTTGGTCAGCAACGACCCTTCTTTGAAGGTGAAAACAATCATCTCCCACATCACCACGGTTTTTAACTACACTCCGTCTTACCGTAAGGCGTGGTTAGCAAAGACTAAGGCGATTGAAAGGGTGTACGGAAACTGGGAGGAGTCATACCGAGAACTTCCCCGCTACCTAAATGCACTCAAGACATATTCTCCAGGTAGTGTTTATGTTCTGGAAACATTGCCAGCGTACGCTCAAGATGGTAGTCTACTACATGGCAACGGAATATTCAGTCGCGTCTTTTAGGCTTTTCAACCATGCATCGCAGGGTTTGCATCATGCAAACCAATTCTACAAATATACGGGACTTGGTTGTATGGGAAGTACAAAGGCACGCTTTTGATGGCAGTTGCACAAGATGGCAACAATAACATTTTCCCCGTTGCGTTTGCCCTTGTCGAGGGGGAGACCGGTGGTGCTTGGAGCTTTTTCCTGAAAAATCTTCGTACACACGTGGCTCCTCAACCAGATCTCTGTTTGATCTCGGACAGACATGCCTCCATTGAAAGTGCCTATAATAATCCGGCAAATGGTTGGCATGACCCTCCTTCTACGCATGTCTATTGCGTCAGGCATATCGTCCAGAATTTCTCGAGGGAGGTCAAGGACAAAACATTGAGGAAAGCGGTGATGAATGCGGGATACGCACTGACACAGCCCACATTCAAATATTACCGTAACGAGATCCGTTTGTCTAACCCAGAAGCCGGTACGTGGATCGACAATATACCGGTCGAAAAGTGGACTAGGTCATACGACAATGGCCAAAGATGGGGGCATATGACAACAAATCTGATTGAATCAATGAATGGGGTATTCAAGGGCATACGAAACCTCCCCATCACTGCCTTGGTGAAATCCACATATTTTAGGATGGTTGCGTTATTTGCCAAAAGAGGTGAAATGTGGTATGCGGTCTTGCAATCAGGACAACTATGGAGTGAAAGCTGTATGAAATACATTAAGGCTGAAAGTGCTAAAGCCAACACTCACATGGTTACACGGTTTGACCGCCATAGCCACAACTTCATTGTGAAGGAGACAATTGACCACAATGAAGGCCTGGCAAGACAAGAATACAGGGTCATTTTACCTTCTCAATGGTGCGATTGTGGCAGGTTTCAAGCTTTTCGTATGCCTTGCTCTCATGTCATTGCCGCTTGTGCGCATACCCATCAAGACGCGCTTCAACTGCTCTCAAACGTTTATAAATCTGAAACGTTGCTCACTGTTTACAACAACAACTTTCCTTTGGTGGCAAAACCGGACTATTGGCCTGAATACAACGGTGATATAGTTTGGCACAATGACCAAATGCGAAGGAACAAGAAGGGTCGTCCCAAAAGCAGGCGCATAACAACAGAAATGGACGATCTTGACAGGTTGGAAAGAAAGTGTGGTTTATGCCGTCAGGTCGGACACAATCGCAAAAACTGTCCGAATCGGGCGTCTGGCTCGACCACATAAATTTTGTAATACAATAAATCTTTTCAATATTTGTGTTGTAAACATTATGGGTTTTCCGTTAATAAAACTGTTCACACAATTTAAGAAATTCAATATAGGAAATTACATTAGGGTTTTCGCGTACAACAATGATTAACGATAATCAATATAGGAAATTACATTAGGGTTTTCGCATACAACAATGATTAACGATAATCAATCTAGGAAATTACAACTGTTAACACAATTTCATCTGACCCATGCATCATCAGCATTACATCACTGTCTGTTTTGACTTCCTCCAACCACACATTAGGTCTTCCTGTCGCATGCGAGGTTGTTGTTCGTTTTCGCTGGATCCTTCGAATTTTTTCCCCCTCGGCGATGTCTCCATCTAGCCACCGCATCAACTCCCGCTTCAGACGCTCCATGGAGTGAATGTGCCAGAATTTCATTTTCATCGCGGGTTTCGTGGCGGAGAATATAACGTAACCATCTCTGCTAAAAATCATAGGCGACGTCATTACGTAAATAAGGGAGTACAAAATAAAAATACAGTGCGAGAAAGTGTGAGAAATTTCAAAGAAACAGACGAATTATTTATAAAACAGCAAAAAACCCTAGTTTTGCCCTAGGCGCCAAGTGAGATGGCGCCTCCTCTCCTTTTTAAGGAGCATGCGCCATCTCACTTGGCTAAAAGCCAATGGAGGCGCCAAGTGAGATGGCGCCTAGGGCAAAACCCTAGGTGCATGCGCCAAATGACTTGGCTCCTCCTTTGTGGAGCCATCTCAAACATGGTTATTTGCGTAATTTTTTCCGAAACCCGGTTATTTGCGAAATATTTTTTTAATACATGGTTATTAATAAAAAAAATTCACCTATTGAGCGGGAGGTGAGGGAAACAATTTATTTTGGCAAAGGAAGAAATGCTGCTATGTTTGAAAGAGTAAAAGTCACATGGAAACACATTCATAAAAAAGGAAAGCATTCTTTTGATAGAAATTGAGGTGTGGCTCTTGACGATTATTCAAAATGGATCCAGAGTTAGATGATGGTGTTGTTGTTTACTTATAAGAGGGAAGAACCATTGTACCCGTAGCCTATGTATGATTCGGAGGTTGATCATCTTTCTCATGGCAGGATATCTTCTAAGCTATCCGCGCCAGGAGAATCTAAAGTTGTACCAATGGCGTGCCTCAAAAACGCAAAAGTTGAGAATATTAAGCCACAAGCTGATCTGGAAGATAAAAATATTGAACTTACCTTTGCTTTACAAGAAAAGAAAAGACTCTGGAGGGAGAAACGAGAGAAAGATCATCTACTAGAGGGTCGAGGATCATGTGAACAGTCAAAGAGGTCAAGGATTAAGAATTCCAGCTTAACTAATCCTCAGGATAGTGCACTTTTGAAAAGTCAACAAAGGATTAAGAGTCTCCAAGTAGCAGAAGTGAAGTTAAAAGCATGTCATGGCGAAAATGTTAAAGAATTAGAAAGGAAACTTATTGAAGTCAGGTTGCAAGATCAGAAGTGCGAAGAGCAGATGACTCGAGTGATGGAAGAAAATGCTAAGCTCAGAAATCAGATAGGAGAATTGGAAAATGCACCAATGCCTATTTCTTTGCCTGAATGCAAAAGATGTGATCACTTTCTGGAGCAATGTCAGTACTTAGAAGAACAACTACTTCGAAAGGATGAAGTGATTAAAGGCTATGTTGAAGAACGCGACTACCCAAGGACAAGACAACTATTCCATGAGACCAAGGAGTGGAGTGAGGAGCACTTCCAAGAGGAGGGACCTTTATTTCATGTTGGGATGGGGGACCCACACCCTTTGATTTTTAATTGTTTTCTGTTTTTTTTTTGTTAAATGATCACCACCAGTCTTGTTGGATGGGATCATTTTATCTTATACAAATTCCGTGGACTTTGAGAATTGGTGTTTTACTGTTTTTGTAAATAAAGAAGTTTGTTATTGCACTAGTATTTTTATTTTGTTATTTGTCTTTTATCGTGCCCGGTTGTTATTCCTGATGGTCGACAAAGCTTGTAAATGCCCGGAAATAAAAAAACATATGATGCATGTCATACATCTCATACATTACAGGTCATCTCAGGACGGTATTCTTATCTTGACTCTGGTTTTCTTATCCATAATCTAAGACGACTACTCATCAATATTCCACCAGAAACAATTTTCCAAGACAAATGGAACAGGGCCAAGCTGAACTCGCTGAAATGAGAGCCCAGATGGCTACTCAAATGACCCAGTTCATGGAGGTCATCACCAATGTGAATCGCCGATAGGAGGAATTAGATGCCATCGTCAACAATCAATGCTGCTATCCAGTGGATAGTGGGAATCAAGGGCTCTATCAGGACATTTCTGTTGGACTAGGGGAGGTGTAGGACCAACTCGTCGGGAATTTTCACGGGCCACCTGGAAACCCTTTTCTATGCAACATGGGGAAATTTCCCCCGTCTCTGGGACCTCGTCTTGTGGGGAATCGAAGAGATAATCTGGGTGGTGTAAGAAATTATCAAGAGCAAGACTATGATCTTGATCAGGATGAAGATCAGCTTTATGTGCAGCATTCTTAGCTGGATGTTCAGATTAAAGATATAAGGTATCGGTTGTTGGAAGAACGGTTGAAAGCTATGGAAGGGCAAGGGGTCCTTGGCATGGATGCTAATGATTTTGGGCTAGTATCTAGGGTGAAGGTTCCTCCAAAGTTCAAACCACCAGTATTTGAAAAGTACAATGGTTCATCATGTCTCGTTACTCATGCAATTGCTTATTTTTGGAAGATGTCGGTACATTCCGAGAATTAGGGCTTCTGCTTCATTTCTTCCAGGATATCCCATATGGGGCATCCCTAGAGTGGTACATGAAGTTGGAGAAAACTCATATTCGATGCTGGAATGATCTTTCTCGAGCTTTTGTGAAACATTATCAGTACAATATGGATATGGTGCCTAATCGCACTCAATTACAGAATTTGTCACAGGGACCAAAAGAATCTTTCAAAGAATACGCCCAGAAGTGGCGTGAGATGGTTGTGAGGGTTCAACCTCTACTCATGGAGAGAGAACTCGTCGATATGTTTATGAGTACCTTGCAAGGTCCGTTTTATGATCACATGATAGGAAGTGCTTCAACATGATTTGTAGATTTGGTTATGGCTGGTGGAAGAATTGAGGTGGGTTTGAAATTAGGGAAGATTCAAATGAGCGGTTCTAGTGGTTCATCAGGGGGTGGTAAGAATCCATTCAATACTTACCCCAAGAAAAGGGAAGGCGGCACAAGTGCGGTTTACTCTCATAGAGGAAGAGGAGAGGATCGTCAACACCAACAAATCAATGTTGTTTGTATTCCTGTTAATGCTCCTCAACAGCAGAGACAAAATCTGATGCCCCAAAAACAAAGACAACAAGATGCTCGCTGTCAGTATATTAATCAACAACAGAGACAGTTGAGAAAATCTGATCCCTTTCCAATATCTCTTACCAAAGCACTTCACCATTTTCCCGATTTGAAGTTGATCAGTTTGAGAAATATGCCACCACCCACTGGAATACTTCCTCCTAATTATGATGCTAACGCAAGATGTGAATTCCATTCTGGCAGAGTTGGTCATTCTACTGACAATTGTATTGTGTTGAAGTGCAAGGTACAAGATTTTCTAGATGCCAAGGTAATTGAGTTTACTCCAGTGACCAGTCCGAATGTTACCCAAAACCCGATGCTTAGGCATGGAGGGGTTGTTGTTAATATGATTGATGATAATGGAGAAATGCTGAATTTAGTTATGAATGTGGAACAGGTAACTACTCCGTTGTGGTATGTTAAGAGGTATTTTCTTGACAATTCTATTTTCCCGGGCTGTGCTTTGGACAGTGCCAAGTGTAAAGAGAAATTGAAAGGCTGTGATGATTTGAAAGCTGACGTTCAATTTGGGATGGATGAGGGTTTCCTACAGTTTGATAGAAGACCAAGATACCAAAAGGTTACCGAAGAAGATGTTGATGTGGTATCTATTCCTCACACCCCTGTGCGTATTCCTACCCCATCTAGGGTGCCTCCTTTGATGACTACGGTACCTGGACCCATGTCGTATACTATTGAGAAGGCCATCCCATGGAGTTATGGTGCTGATGTTTATTACCATGAGGTGAAGCAGGTAGTAAATCCTCGTTCTTCTAAGGAAGAATTTATTGAAGACAATGAAGGGGATGTTCATAATTTCTCCAGTGTAAGTCGAATGACTAGAAGCGGGAGAGTGTTTGGTCCTTCCAATGTACAAGATGCGGCAGCTGCTTCTGCAATAGAGAAAGGAAAACAATAGGTGATGATTGGTAATCCGAGGGTTGCACCAGCCAATGTGACTCAACCAATTCTGGTACCAGAAGCTTCTTTAGTTCCCGATGAAGTTGAGGAGTTAATGTGAATTATCAGGAAGAGCGATTATAGCATAATTGATCAGTTAAGACACACCCCTTCTAAGATGTCTATCTTGTCCTTGTTGATCTATTCAGAACCTCTCAAAAATGCTTTGATGAAGTTGTTGAAGAATGTATTCGTGCCACATGAGATAATAGTCAATCAGTTCGAGAATGTTTGTGCTAATATATCTGCTGGGAATGGTCCGGGCTTCACAAATTTTGATCTTCCTCCAAAAGGGCGAGGCCATAATGAAGCGTTACATATTTCTATGGAGTGCAGGGGCACTACTTTATCCAGGGTTTTGGTGGACATGGGATCGTCTTTGAATGTATTGCCTAAGTCAGCATTGATGAAAATTAATTATTCTGGTCTAGAGCTGTGTCCTAGTGACTTGATGGTGAAAGCCTTTGATGGGTCCCGAAGATCAGTGTTTGGGGAGGTGGAATTACCTATCAAGGTTGGTCCTCGCACCTTCACTGCTACCTTTTTTGTGATGGACATACAACCAGCGTATTGTTGTTTGTTGGGGCGGCCGTGGATTCATAAAGCAAAGGCAATCACTTGTATTCTTCACCAGAAACTCAAGTATCCTACAGAGGGAAAAGTGATAACTGTGTGAGGCGGGGAATAGTATATTGTGAGTCATTTAACATCATTCTGCTATGTTGAGGTTGAAGGCAAAATACATGAGACTCCTTTTCATACGTTTGAGACGGTTCGTGCGGTTAATTTTCTTCCTCCAGAACAGAAAAGGAAGCCTGAAACTATTATGTCTTCTCTCAGAGATGCTAGAGCCGTGGTGAAGAACGGTAACCCTGAAGGTTAGGGTCAGGTGCTGGACGTTATCCCTAAATTCAACAAATTCGGTCTTGGTTTCAGCCAGGGTCAGCAGAGTGCAACTCCCAGAGCTTCTGATTTATCTACTCCTATGAAGTTTTCCTGTCCTAGTGCTGCTCAAGAAGGATACACCAATACAATTGGTGACGATAGGGTTGATGGCTACAATATTGAAGATTGGATTCGTCTAAGTATTCCAGGCCAAACACTCAACAATTGGACTTCTGTGGATGTTATCCAAGTTTCAAGCGCTGAGGAGTAATTTTCTTATTTTCTTTTATTATCATGACATAATTCTTACACTCTGCCCAAGGCGTAGTGAACCATTTGTGTAGGGCCACCATGTTTATTTTCAAAAGTTTGTCATGAATAAAGGACGTTTTTGCATTCAAAATTTTTGTTCCATTCTTTTTTATTTTTCTTTAAATATAAATGTTTTCCTTTTCACACACCGTCACTAAAACACCAAAAAATCATTTATGCATATGCACTTCCACCATGAATTATATTGATAATGACTCTGCTATCACTAACTATGAATTTGATAATCAAATCTATCAAGCTAAAGAGGAGGCATACAAGGATTGTGATCTTCTTGAAGAATTAGCAAGATTGTTAAAACAATAAGAGAAGGTTATCCAGCCGAATTAAGAGTCAACCAAGGTGGTGAATATTGGCACAGAAAAGGTAAGAAGAGAGGTCAAGATAGGGGCATATCTCGAGGAAAGTATGAAAGTCATATTAATTGAGCTACTCCGTGAATATTCTAATATCTTCACTTGGTCTTATGAAGATATGCCATGATTAAATACTGATATTGTGGTGCATCGATTACCGCTCAAAGAAGGTTGCTCCCCTGTCAAGAAAAACTCCGAAGAACTCATCCTGAGATGTCCAAGAAGATTAAAGAAGAAGTTCAGAAATAGTTGGATGCAAATTTCTTAAAAGTCATCAATTATTCTCCATGGATTGAAAATATTGTGAACGTGCCTAAGAAAGATGGTAAAGTCAGGATGTGCATGGATTATAGGGATTTGAACAGAGCCATCCATAAGGATGATTTTCCTCTTCCCCATATTGATGTGTTGGTCGATAATACTACTCACTCTAAAGTCTTTTCCTTCAGGGATGGTTTTTCAGGTTACAATCAAATTAAGATGGCTTCAGAGGATATGGATAACACAATGTTTATCACGCCATGGGGAACCTTTTGCTATAAGGTGATGCCATTTGGTTTGAAAAATGCTGGTGTAACATATCAGCGTGCCATGGTTACTCTCTTTCATGATATGATTCACAAGGAGATTGAGGTCTATATGGACGATATGATTTCTAAGTCTGATATGGAAGAAGAGCATCTTGTTCATCTGGAGAAATTGTTCGAGAGACTGAGGCCGTTCCTGTTAAGATTGAATTCAAATAAATGCACCTTCGAGGTGAGATCTGGCAAGTTGTTGGGATTTATTGTAAGTGAAAAAGGCATCGAGGTTGACCCCGCTAAAGTAAAGGCAATACAACAAATGCCCGAACCAAAAACATAGAAGGAAGTCCGTCGTTTTTAGGGAGGTTAAACTACATTTCTCGGTTTATTTCTCATCTCACGGCCACATGTGAACCTTTGTTCAGATTGTTAAAGAAAAATCAGACGATAAGGTGGAATGAAGATTGTCAGAAGGCATTTGACAAAATAAAGGAGTATTTGCAGGAACCTCTGATACTCATGCCGCCGGTGGAAGGAAAGCCACTAATCATATATTTAACTATGTTGGAGAACTCTATGGGTTGTGTCCTCAGTCAGAATGATGAGACATGAAAGAAAGAACAATCCATTTATTACTTAAGCAAGAAGTTTACGGAGTGCGAGTCAAGGTACTCATTGTTGGAAAAAACTTGTTGTGCACTTGCTTGGGCTGCCAGACGCTTAAGACAATACATGTTAACTCACACCACCTACTTGATATCCAAAATGGATCCAATCAAGTACATTTTTGAGAAGTCGGCTCTTACAGGTAGGGTAGCCCATTGGAAGATGATACTCACTAAATATGATATCCAATACACTACACAAAAGGAGACCAAAGGTAGTATATTGGCCGATCATCTCGCTTATCAGCCCATGGATGATTATGAATCGATGAAGTTTGACTTTCTAGATGAGGAAATAATGTACATTCGGGATTGTAATATACCAAGCCCAGATGAAGGACCCGAGCCAGGATCACGTTGGATGTTTATGTTCGACGGTGCCTCCAATGCCATGGGTAACAGCGGCAGAGCTATTATCACCTCCCCTGAGGGATTCCACATTCCTTTCACAACTTGTATTTTTTTCAATTGTACCAATATGGACGAGTATGAAGCTTACATTTATGGTATTGAAACGGCAATCAACCTATGAATCAAATATTTGAAAGTTTACGGGGATTCCAATCTTGTTATCAGCCAGATTAATGGAGATTGGGAGACTCGTCATCAGAACTTGATTCCCTATCGTGAGCATGTTATGAAGTTGATTCCGTACTTCGAAGATATCACATTTAAACACATTTCCAGAGAAGAGAACAACCTAGCTGATGCATTGACAACTTTGTCCTCCATGTTCAAAGTTAAGTGGGCTAACGAAGTACCTTCCATTACCATCAGAAGGTTGGATGAGCCAAATTTTTGCTTTGAATCCAATTTGGAATCAGACGATAAACCTGGGTTTTACAATATCAAAAGATATCTTGAAACATAAGAGTACCCTGAAGAGGCGCCCGTCACAGACAATAAGTTCTTGAGAAGATTTTCGGCCAAGTTCTTTCTCACTGGTGGTGTGTTGTATAAGAGGCACCATGATGGTTTACTGCTCAGACGTGTTGACAAGAGAGAAGCAGCTAGAATTGTTAAAGAGATACATGAGGGTGACTTCGGAACTCATTCCAGTGGGTATACCATGGCCAAAAAGATTCTTCGAGCTGGTTATTATTGGTCCACCATGGAAACTGACTGCTATAATCATGCGTGGATTTGCCACAAATGTCAAGTCTATGATGATAAAGTACATGTGCCACCCGTACCACTAAATGTCTTGACTTCACTTTGGCCTTCTCAATGTGGAGAATTTATATGATTGGCAAAATTGAACCGACTGCATCCAACATACATCATTTCATTCTGGTTTCCATTGATTATTTCACTAAATGGGTTGAAGTTGCATCTTATGCCAACGTCACCAGACAAGTAGTAACCCGATTCACTAAACACAACATTATCTGTCGTTACAGAGTGCCTGAAAAGATCATTACCGTCAATGGGTCTAATTTAAACAACAAAATGATGAAGGAGCTTTGTGAGTCATTCAAAATCAAGCATCATAAATCTTCCCCGTATAGAGCGAAGATGAATGGCCTTGTTGAAGCGGACAATAATAACATCAAGAATATTGTACAGAAGATGGTAGTAACCTATAAAGATCGGCATGAGATGTTGCCCTTTGCTTTACATGGTTATCGTACCACTGTGCGTACTTCGACTGGGGAAACCCCATTTTCTTTGGTCTACGGAATGGAGGCAGTGTTGCCTGTAGAAGTTGAAATTCCTTCTCTTAGGATCATGAGGGATGTTGAGCTCGACGAAAGTGAGTGGGTACAGAATCAGATGGATCAGTTAGAACTTATCAAAGAGAAGAGGTTGACGGTCGTATGTCACAGTCAGGTATATCAGCAAAGGATGAGGAAAGCTTTTGACAAGAGGGTGCAGACTCAGTGTTTCAAGCCAGGTGACCTTGTGCTAAAGAGGATAATTCTTCCCAGGGGGATCCCAGAGGCAAGTTGGCTCCAACTTATGAAGGACCATTCGTGGTCAGAAAGGTTTTCTCTGGTGGAGCGATGATGCTTACAACCATGGATGGAGAATACTTCACTCTCCCTGTGAATGCTGACGTAGTTAAAAAATACTTTTCATAAAACCTGCTAAGTTGAAAACCCAAAAGGGAAGCTTAGGAAAAAAGAGGGTGTCCCGATGAATTGAAAACCCGAAAGGGAGATTCAGGAAAAAGTTCGAGACTTAAAGAAAATGACTACATTCAACATGAGTTCCCTTGTTTCTTTTTCACTCTTTCAATCACCTAGATGAAGTTCAGAGCCAGTCCAAGAATACTTTGTCGGAAGGCAGGAAGACGGAAGCGTTAAAGTCATAAGATTTATATCAGAGTCGGAACTTGACATTTATGTTCACATTGCCATTTGTAAACACTTGTTTGTTTTGTTTTCGCAATTATCTCCTTCTAAGATCTATCTCCAAATGTAAATTCCTTTTTCATAGGCTGATTTCTCAAGTAAATAAAAGATCATATTTTATATACATGCGCATAACTTCCTTTTACTATTTTGTTTGCAAAAACATCCAATATTTTTATAAACATGTGCATATAAACGTTGTTGGCCCTACATGAACATGATAATCTAAGTTATAATTTCTTGAAATACAAATAATAAATACAATTGTCATGCTATGCTACTTTCTTGATGGTACTCAGCTACTTTCTTGTGGATATTTTTCTAAGTTGTTTCATGGCTCCGTACTGGTGGCAAAGGTTTACCTCTCTCCTTTGAATGCTCATTTCTTCGGAAAGATAAACGAAAGAAAACCCATTTGCAACTTCTTTTCATAATTTAGAGTTCATGGGTCAGGATACTATCAGGATTGTAGTGCATCGTCACGATCGACAAGTCCAGATAGAGTCAATTCTCTTCCATGGTGGAATTTTTTCTCTGCTGCATTTTCATGTGTATCTTGATTGTCTGTTTTGACATTGTCTGCATGTAGGAACTTGTTTGTTTTTTAGTGTCAACCCTGATGTGCTGAATATGTTTTCCTTGAAGTAATTATTATTTTTTACTTAAACCATTTATTCTCACTCTTCAAATAATTTTCTGGCATTTTGATACCAACTGTGCCAACTCTTTTGCCTAGTCAAAAGATTGGAGGAAGGATGACGATAGTTAAAGTCGATATCTCTGATGGTATGCTCTTGAGTAGAACCTTATTGATGATGTACAAGCCTTGTTTCAATCCCCAAACACCGGAGATATAAGGGAGATAAACCCTCGTTAACCCCTCTGAGCTTTCGAAGTAGGAGTTTCTTTTCTGTTCGAAAAAACGCTTATTTTTAACCCCGGGCAGGGTAGATATTCAGTTAATTTGATCGAACCTTCAAAATCTCAGAAGGAGTGTCCCATCTGAGGTTCACCATATTTTATCCCTCGCGCTATGAGGAAGGGAAAATATCAAAACCACAATGGTTATTTCCCTAGTGAAAAAAAAGATCCTAAGGTCGAGGTCGAATCGATACAACAAAGGTTATCCCTCGCCGACCAAAGAATGAGGCAATCACTTTCCTCCAAAAGTTCAAAGACTTAGGGTCACACGACTTGTTCAAAGTGGAAAGTATGAATAAGAAAGACAAAAAGCCCGCTTAGTCAAAACTTGAAAACAAATCGCTTAGGCAAAAGTTAGGGCATCCCGCTGGACTTCCAAAATGAAATTCAAAAAGAATTTGTCCAGGCAAAAGTTAGGGAAAGAGAAAAAGAATTTGAAAAGCCTGAAAGGCAGAAAAAGATTATTTTAATAAAAATCTTTATCAAAAGAAAATCCGTGTGATTGAACACCAAAAAACCAAAGGTTAAGTGACTGTCGTGTCCAAGAAATTGTTGTGGTTCCTCAACCATTATAAACTCCTCTTAAGAGATGAATGTCCGTGTCAAGTTAATTGAATTAGGACTGGAGAACATCCCGAAGGGGGTGGGTAACAAATAACTTGAGCCTTAAAATCCTTCTTTTCTAAAAACTGTGAACCATGCCACATTACAACCTTTAAAAGTCCTAACTGAAACGTGGGTTTAACTTGAAAGAATACTACAACAGGATAATGTTTCTTAAACTTCCAAATATGTATTACATATCCATGTTGGTATCTTATCGCATGCGTCATGTTTGTGTTAAAAAAAGAAGTGAAGAAAAAGTTTTGAAAATTTGCACTCTAGCTAGTGATTCATTCACAACAGAGATGCGACATCTTTTCATTCAAGGCTTTTAATTTCAAGGTTTAAATAATTGTCGCATCAGGATTGTCATTCCCATAATAAACACCCTTCTGCATACAAAATAATTGTTTGACATCAAAAAGAGCGTACACAATGAACATCAATGAAGAGCTTAATTTTGTCAGGAGAGGAAGATTCAACTACTCTACTGAACAAAGGCCATTCCTGCCATGAAAGAGTGTTAATGTCAAAGTAACCCCTTACCATCCTCGGTAGTGTTGATGATTGGATGAAACTTCCAATTCCCCGGTGAAGTTGATGTTGTTCGACTATCTTCGAGATTTATCTTTATGGTTGCATACCAAGGGTTCAGGAATCCCCAGCAAAGCACTCTTCAACAGAGTTTTGTTCCCTCAGTGATGTTCCGTTTCCTCAACAAGGTTGTATTTCCCCAGAAAAGGTGTCGCCTCCCATATTTGATCCATTATTTTGGTGTCACTCTCAACGCGGCTGCACGTTGTCCTTTTTAGAGATTTACAGTTTTTCCATGATCTTCTCCCACAATGCCCCATCTTCTTTTGGCATTCCTTCTTGTGGTTGATTAGTTTCGACCCGATCTTCTCTAGCAGAGTTCGCAATTTATTTTTGCAACTCCTCTCAGTGTTTGTAGCCTATTTTTACTGGTTACTTGGTTATCAATCCCCACCAAGTTTCATCTCTTCAAGGGTTCCCCTCCAGCGGTTCCTCATATTTTCTCTTCTCCTTTGGATTCTGCAATTTATTTTTTCAAGTTAGAGAAATTCTAACTTCTTGGGTGTTGGCTTCTCGATTGTCCATTCCCCAATGAAGCATTTTAAACATGCATCATCACATTACATCTACCAAAATGCGTAGCATTTCCATTATATGGAGCATTACGCTATAAAAGTTTTCAAACATGCACCGAAACATAAGCCATTAATGTTTCTATTTTCCCCAGTGAATTTGCCAATACTTCAGATTATGTCCCCAGCGTGGTCTTCATCCTCAATATATCAAGTTCACCCTTTACAAATATCCTTTTGGTGTTAATCATTTCATTGGTTGAGTGTCTACTCTTGATTGTAGTTCAGTTTTTCCCTGGCACAATCTTCTCGGGTTTAGTCTTCACTACCCTCATTGGTTCATTCCAATGTCTATTGATGTACCTTTCAAATACCAGTTTCGCCTTGATATTCACTTTCAGCAGGTTTTTTAGTTGTACGCCCTAACCACCTTGCTTTGGGTCAAGCTTTGAGTTCTGTCTCCTCACCCGCGCAAGAAATCCAATTTTGTCTTGGTACTCATCTAGTTTAGTTTCATCTAACTAGTTATAATGAGTCGAGTTTTATCTCGTTTTGTTTTCATACCTTGGACCCTTGATCGGTTTTCATTTACCGAGTCTCTTTATAGTATTCATACTGGGTCCTTAATTGAAATCAGTCTCTTTTGTTCCTTGGATTCTTCTATCAGTTTTCGTTATTGTTTATCTATTACTCTGAGAACAGCAGGTGTTCTGACAAACATGCGCTCTCATCATTTTGCTTTGGGTCAAGTTTCAATCGCGTCGCCTGTGCATGAAATCTAGTTTAGTCCTAGTACTCATCTAGTTTAGTTTCGTCTAAATAGTTATAATGAGTCGAGTTTCGTCTCGTTTTGTTTTCATACCTTGTACCCTTTACCGATTTTCGTTTACCGAGTCTCTTTGTAGTGTTCGTACTGCGTCCCTGGTTAAAATCAGTCTCTTTTGTCCCTTGGATTCTTCTATCAACATTCATTGTTGTTTATCCATTGATAAGAGACCAGCAGGTGCTCTGAGAAACATGAACTCTCATCACTTTTGCTATGGTTCGAGTTTTGCCTTATTACCCGTGGATGAAATCTAGATTCGTCTTGGTACTCATATAGTTTAGTTTCGTCTAACTAGTTTTTATGGGTTGAGTTTCGTCTCGTTTTGTTCCTCACTCCTGGGATTCTTTCAGTTCCTTCATACTGTCTATCTTAGGTTGAGATTAGCAGGTTCTCCTAAAATCACACACTATAGGCACTTTGCCCCGCGTACTTTTCCAGAGTTTAGTTTCGCCTGTTCTCTGTGGTTCGAGTCTTATCTCACCCCTTTTTATGGTCAAGTTTTATCCGGGAACATTTATTTTGAAGTTTAGTTTCGTCTACTCTTCTAAATTTTAGTTTTGTTTCAATTTTACTAAAATATGCATTACAATTTCATTATGACGCATGTCTTGGGAGGTCCGATTTTCATTAAACCCTCAATTTGTTAAATCCAATTTCGTTTGGTATCTTCTTAATCCCGCTTCTGTTGACATTCTCTGTCTTTGGTGGGTTTTTCTTTTTCTTCAAGAGTGTAAATTTTCGGGTTCTTTTGTATTCAATCATCTTCAACTCTGAACGCTATAAAGTTGTCACTTTTCTCACTTATCTGGTTAAAGATAATTGAATAGGGGCAGCTGTTGCACCCCAAAATTTACCCTCTTGATTTCATAATTTTTAGGCTTATATTTCATCATAAACATCATATTGCATTACATTCATGCATTGTGATGGGATCAAAGTATCTTGGTTATTAAGTTTTCCTCAAGTTTTGGAAGTTGATTGTATTGACATAGTTACTCAAGGAGGGCCTTATTATCTAAACCTCTGGATCTTTCAAGAATAAAGGTATAACATATCTCAAGATATCTTATCCACCCCATTGGATCATCAGAAGATTGAGTATTTTGTTGTTTATAAGGAGAATCACATCCTTTGGATTCATCAGTCAAAATTGGGGTTTTGCCCAAATTGGAGTAATTGGGGTCTAGATGAGCCAAGTGTTGAACCATCATTCTATTATCATCATTGGAATCAATTTTGTTAAAGGAGTCTCTCATGATGCCTAGTGGAATTAGGGTTTTGAAGCTTGATTAGCTATCTCCGAATGCAGAGTGCAAAGCTAGGGTTTGAGTTTTAATCAGGGATTCTTTGGAATCGTAAGTGGAAAATCTTTCTATATCCTCTATGTGTTTATAATATCATATGTTTGAAGTTTTTTTCACCAATTTTGAAGAGAAGTGGTTCAACTGAATCAAGTGGGGAAAAATAGTCATTTTACTCAAAAGTCAACAAAGTCAAAGTTAACCAAGTGAACTTTTGGTCAACATGAAGCATTTGACATGAATTTTCATGTGGGATGACCATTGATGATTGATTTTGATGATAATTGCAAGTTTGAGAAGTTACTTGGATTTGAAGTTATCTTGGTGATTGAAAATTTCACTAAGTATTCTTGATTTTGGCCTGACTTTGCAAGGGCATAACTTTCTCATTTTTCAGGGAAGTTTGGTGGTTCTTTTTGCCAATTTAAGAGGGGAAAGAGACCTACAAGGGCCCACAGGGGACAAAAACCACACTTCTTACTCAAAATCAAAAGATATGAGCCTTTGAAGTTTAGGGCAAGTTGAGCACTTTTTTGAGGCATTTTGGGCATCTGGCCAGGCAAGGCAAGACATTTGGCCTAGGTAATTCATCAAACAGTTGGTGACATGCCTGTAATTGTTGATTCAAGGAATAATTCAAAAATATGCCTCATGCATTTTAAAGAGGGCTATGAAAGCTTCTCATTAAACTTGGAATCACTCAATTTGGTTTAAAATCGAAGAGGCTGTGATTTGAGGAAGTTGGATATCGAAACCAGGGACTCAAATGGATCTCTTTGATCTCTTTCATTTTGGACCCATCGAAGTGACTTTGTGGTATGGTCGAATCTTTCTCCTGCTCTCTTTGATTTCCTTCAGTTTGGACCAATCGAAGTGACTTTGTGTGCTGGTCGAAGCTTCCTCATGCTCTCTTTGATTTCCTTCAGCTTGGACCAATCGAGTTAACTTTGTGGGATGGTCGACGCTTCCTCTCGTCTCTTCGATTTCCCTCAATTTGGACCAATTGAAGTGTTACCTTATGGGCAGGCCAATGCGTGTGCAGTCTTGGGCAAGTTGGTTTAAGTTGCCCAGGAATCCCGAGCCTCATATCTTGCTCATCTCTCCATCATTTATTTCGAACCTCAATTTGTTTCGAAGGTTGCTCTTTCTCTCTTTGGTTTCCCTCAATTTGGACCAATCTAAGTGTTACCTTATGGGCAGGCCAGCGCTCGCACAGTCTTGGGCAAGTTGGTTTGAGTTGCCCAGGAATCCTAAGCCTCATATCTTGCTCATCTCTCCATCATTTCCTTTGAACCTTAGTTTGTTTCGAAGCTTAGGGCATGTTCTTTAATTGGCTCAAGGAAAATTTGAGAATGCACAAGCCAATTTTCTATGGCCTCAGTTGGAAGTCAGCTGACTTTTGGTGCATGCATGGGTTGCAAATTGCAGATTTTGTGCACCCTTCGATTCTGTTTGATTTTAAGTTGATATTGCACATGCTTTGCACGAATTGGACACCTCATTTCTTACTTATTTTGGCCAAGCAATCACACTTTCCTTGCCTTCCCATGATTTCTACATTTTTTTGCAAAAATTGGTAACTTTCACCCCAAGCAAAATCACACCATGTGCTCATACTACCACCTCACTCCCTCACGCTTCACTCAATTCATTTCATTAACCTCTGAGCTCATCAAAATGCAAGAGAACATGCATCAAAGCAACACAAAACGCATTTGGCCATCATACTTTTTTTTGGCAGAAAATTCATTTTTGCCCTCATACGACTCTCAGCCTGAAATACCACTCTTGCCCTCACTCCAAAGTGGCTATATAAACACTGCATTGTTCATTCAAAAAAGGGGGAGAGAAGCTGCATTGGAGGAAGCTCATATATGAAGTCACTTTTCTCTCATTAAATCCATTTCTTCGAATTTCTCTTATTTCTTGATCTTTCCTTAATTTTCTTGTTGATTCTTCATCCTCAAGTGCTGAGGAAGACGAAGCTAAGCTTGGTTTGCATCTGGAGAAAAGGATTCAGTAGATTGTTTTTGCCTTGAGGTAGATTTTCATGGATTGTGATTCTTATGATTAATCTTGAATTGATGATGTAAATCATGTGTATTGTGGTTTAGCTTGCCAGAATTTAGGTCTGATGTATATTTGATGCATTGTTGAAGCTTGAATCGTGCATTAGAGATCTCTACAACTTGTGTGTTTCAGTGTTTCGTGTTATTTTCTCATGCTTGTTTCTCTTTGATCTTGTATCTATATGAAAATTTGAGAATATCATGATGTAGCTTGCTAGTTCAACTTTAATTTGTGCTTGATTTGGTGAAAAATGATTGACAAATGAGTATGTGGTGATGATCTGAACATTGAGTCCTACCATTTGTTTCTCTCGCGTTTTGGTTAGGGCTAGAGGTAGAAGACGAAGCGTGTCATCTCCTGTTGGTCCATTTGAATTTTGCATTTATTTGAATTTTGTTTTATAACTTGATTTTTCTGATTTTATTTCTCACTCAAAAAAGGTTGAAAAATTCTGAAAAAATTTGTGGTGTATTTTTTTTATAATTTTGAAAATTGTTTGATTGGTTTGAAAATTCTTGAGTTTAATTAATTGGTTAATTTAATTTAATTTTTGAATAATTGTTTCTTTGATGCAAAAATTATGAGAAAATTCATGGAAGTTTGTTTGGATCATAAGAATCATAAAATAACTTTGGTTGGCATTTATTTTGTGTTTTGATCATAATTCTATTTTGTTGATTAAATAATTGCTTAATATTTAATCAATAAAAATTGTTTTTAATTTTCAATTTCCTCTTGGTTTAAAAATATGGAAAATGATCCTTCTGATCTCATGAGTTTTCTCAGGCTTGGTGCATTTTTATTTTGAATTGTTTGGGCTTTAATCTTAATTAATCAATTGTTAAGATTAATTTCCAAATAATTAGGATTTTGATAATTCCCTTGTTTGTTTTAATTCCAAAAACCAACTTTCCTTGTGTTTTAATTGAATTCAGCTTTTGTTTGAAGTTCATAGATGGATTAAGCATCTTAAAAATATTTTTCTTGAATTAATTGATAAGGTTTGATATTTTTCATTGATTTATTTTGAAAAACTTGTCTAGATTGGTGTTTTCATCAACTAGTTTTGATGTTGGAAGTTTGATTGATCCTTTCTTCATCCATTCATGAAGTTAAAACATGTTTGCTGACTTCTATACATATCAAAGATGCTAAGAAATTTTTTGTTTGAATTATTGAAGTCCTTTTCTATTTTTGATGTATTTTTGTAGTGAAAGTGACCAATTGATGTTACATTCTTTGTTGCAATTTGTTTGATGGCCAATGAAATTGTGTGAGGCCTATAAATTGGCACTTAATGATCATATTTCTTCCATTTTCCCACATCAATTCAAGTCAATCCTCTTGACCCCTCATAATTGGTTGATGATCACTTTTTGATCCATACCTCCTAAGTGATGTTTTGTGTGAATTTTGCTTTGAGTTTTGAATTTTGCCTTAAGTTTTAGGTCATCAAATGACCAATGCTGACATGTTCAGGAGTGATACATCAAGGGTAGTCTCATAAAGACTTGAGATCACTTGACCTCTAATTTTTGAACCATTTCATCTTATTATGAATTTGATGTTCAATCTTTTCTTTTCCTTTGAATCTTTGAGGTACATTGAATGCACTTGTGCAACATGCTTTAGAATCAACATTTTAAACTCTTGATCATATCCTCATAGCATGTTAGAAGCTTGATTTCAAGTCTTTGAATGGTTTAAGTCTTCTAACTTTGTCTTTGTTTGAATTCCTTTCCTTGCTAACTTGTGATCCAAGCTTTGTGATACATTTTGTGGTACCCCTCTTTTGTTATGCCTGTGAACCATAATAGTGTGAATGAGTATGAATGTGTAGTGGTTTCTACTGACCTCTAAGGTATTTATTTGTATTCTTCTTTTGCTCCTTGGACCCTTGATTGATATTTACATGTCAATTCAACATGGTGACAAGAAAGGAGCAACAGTTCCTTAGTTTTGACCTAATTGTTACATGTGCCTACTTGATGCTTCTTATATCTACTACTTGGATGTTTTTCTATCATGTTCTTCCATTTCCTTGTCATATCATCATAAATCCCTTATTGGTTCATCATTTCTCTTTGGAATCACTAATTTATTTGTTGAATGTGCGAGGTACTGTGAGGAAAGTTTTCAATTTTGACTTGATGTTATAGTGTTCCACTCTATTTATGGAATACAATTGGTTGTGCTTGCATTATTCTTGTGATTTTTACATTTGTTACTCTTTTTCAGGATATATATGTGATTGTAACTGTTATACATCACCTGTGGGATATGTACATATCTGAAGCCTCATTGCACATATTTGATGGCGTAATTTCTGACCTGATTTATTTACTGATGCTAGCTTGCTTGAAGTTCTCTGGGTTTCTTTTTCTTGCTCATTTTCTACAGATAATTATCCGTTTGGTATTGCACTGTTTCCTTTCTACTGTTTCTGCTCCTTATTGCTTTCTATTACATGATGGGACCTTCGTTGCTGATATATGTCAGGAGTCCCTCTGGTTTATTTAAAGACCTGTTTAAGGCAATTATGCATATGTGCCTTGCTTGCTACTCATGTTTGTACACTTGTTTGTTTACTTGTTTGGTATTTGCCATGCTCCCTTAGATTGCTCGTGTAGGGTTAGTCCCCGGGCTAGACCTTAGGATAGATGTCCATTCATACTAACATAGGGTATAAATTTCCCTTTTTATTCTCAACCTTAGGGTCAATCATTGTATGATAACATTAGGGGTAGTGCTAGTCTAGTCTCCCTTAGTTGTTTTGCCTTTCTTTGCAAATTGCATCTTAAAACTAAAACTTTTTCTTGGAAAATCATAAAATGTCTTTAATGAACTTAAATTCTTCTTCAAGGTAAAAAAATACAACCCAATCTTAATTGTTTGTGCGCCTTTTGGCTTTATTTTAAACCTTATTAAATTGATGTTTTGCCATCTTTTCCATGTTATCTTGCTATCTTTTTGCCGATGTTTTGCCATCGCATATGTTTGTTGCCGATATTTCGTCATCACACATGTTTGTTATCCTACTTTGATGCTCAATATCATTGTTAAGTGTAATGTTTTATCATCTGAGTTATTGATGTTTTGCCATCTTTTCCATGTTATCTTGCTATCTTTTTTTGCCGATGTTTTTCCATCGTATATGTTTGTTGTCAATGTTTCTCCATCGCACATGTTTGTTATCCTACTTTGATGCTCAATATCATTGTTAGGTGTGATGTTTTATCATTTGAGTTATTGATGTTTCACCATCTTTGCCATGTTATTTTGTTATCTTTTAGCTGAGGTTTCGCCATCGCATATGTTTGTTGCCGATGTTTCGCCATCGTGTATGTTTGTTATCCTACTTTGGTTTTCAATATCATTGTTAGGTGTGATGTTTTATCATCTGGATCATTGATGTTTTGCCATCTTTGCCATGTTATTTTGTTATCTTTTAGTCGATGTTTCGCCATCGCGTATATTTGTTGCCGATGTTTCGCCATTGTTTATATTTGTCATCCTACTTTGATTTTTGATATTATTTTTAGGTGTAATGTTTCATCGTCTCGTCTGATATTTTGTTATCATGCTGACGTTTTATCATCTTTTCTAAGTTTGTGTTTCCATGTGATATCTTGTCATCCTTTTTGTTGTTTTACCATCGTTTTTGATGTTTTGTTGCTTTTATCTGATGTTTTTCCATCTTGATTGTTGCTTTTGTCTCTTTAACTAAAAAATACAAACCAACCAAAATATATGAGCCGAACTACGGCTGCTCTGATTCCTTAAAAGGGATACGTAGGCATCAGGGTTGGGCCCGAACGAGCACAACTTTTATTTTCCCTACATTATTTTCTCCTTTCTTTTGCATGCATTCCCTGTACATCTTAGATATAGATTTTACACACCCTTAGATTAGAACAAACAAGAGTGGATACCGTAGAGTACTACGGGCGTGTGGGGTGCTAATACCTTCCCCTCGCGTAACAGACTCCCTTACCTGATCTCTCGGTCGCAAGACCTTGATTTCACCTCTTGAGGTTTCCTCGATGTTTACCTTTCCCTTTCAGCGGGATAAAAGACGTTCGGTGGCGACTTCATTGATTTTATTATTGGATGACGGTTTGGTCAGTCGTTTCAACATGCACTTGTTTGTGTCGACACATACGCGTTTTATGTCGACTCATGCACCTTTCATCCTTCTGTTTTAGGGCCTGGATAATAGTATGAGTCGATACATAAGGCTATGTGTTGACTCATACCATGTTTTTCACTAGAATGAGTCAACGCATATGGGTATGTGTCGACTCATGCTGCAGTTTTTTGCCTTAAACATTGTTTTATTGTCTTGGGACTGCACTTGGTGTTTTAAGTCTGAATACTTTATCAGCTGTTGTGATGGCTCCAATAAATCTCCAGGAAGCTGTCCGAAACTGTTGAATCACACTAAACCCAGTCAAGTTATACAGTACTATTTTTGTGTTTGGAGGGTGAAGATAATGGCACTACAGAAACTATTCTTGTGTTTGAACAATCTCTATGTGATAAGGTGTTTGGTTTATGGGAGAGTTTGTAAGATGGAATAATGGATTGAGGGTTTCTGTTTTGAATGAAAATAGAGCTGGTTTTTGAATGAGCAAAGGTATTTTTTGAATGATTAAAGTTTACAAAGAATACTGTTTTTTCTGTTCAAAACTCTCTATTCTCTCTCTCTCTCTCCAAGTCTCTTTTGTGTGTTGTGAAAGCAGTTTATTTATAGAGGAAGTTTTGCTGGGATTTTGGGAGGGAAACAAATAGCAATTTGAACAGTTTGGGTATGATGCATCATTGCCTTTTAGATGCAACTCTCATAGGCAAATTTTATGCAAACATGGGTCTGAGATAATGCAGGCTTGGACTGGGTTGGTAGTAGCATAGCAAGGCTGTTTTTGCAGTAGTTTTGGAGTGTTATGGCAGCTTGGTGCATGACTTTTTTATAGCAGTACAACAAACTATCTTTTGACATGGTTTTGGGTTTTTATATGGGCAATACAACAGGCTTTGGACAACATTGTTTGTAGCATGATAAAAAATCTGGTTTGTGGACCAATTTATGCAGATTGTAACAAAGACAAAGCGTGTTTGTGGGCAGCATGATGGCAAGGTTTGAATCAAAGGGAAAGGGTTCAAACAAGACTAAAACTTAGGATTTGCAATCTTGCAAAAATGCCACTTTGTAATAACTTGAATTATTTGTAACACCTTGAATTATTTATAACATCTTGACTTATTTTGAATTGTAGTGAAGAGATGTCATGAAGCAATGAAATTAACAAGTATAGAAAATACTTAGAAAAATTTCTAAGTCTTGTAAAGTTGGATTTTTGACTCTCTTGATTTTTGATGATCAAATTTCATATCTTGGATGTCTTGATGAAACATGATTTTTTGGGATTCAATTTTGGTCAAAAAGTCAAAGTTTGACTTTTTAGTGTACGGTTGACTTTTTCCACCAGTTGACTGAATTTCGTCTATCAATCCACTGATCTCAGGATATGAATTGGAATATGCGATTAGATCAAAATGACGCGCTCAGATCCTTGAAATCATGCTTCCAACCAAAACGCCAAGTATTAGGTCAAAAATCAAAGTTCGGTCATTTTCAATCAAAACCCTAATTTTGTCCATTTTGCCCCTTTTAATAATATTGAATGATTTTCTTGGAAAATTGTGATCCAAGACTTGAAACTTGATAGAAGTAATCCTGAGGGTCCATAAATGTCCATGAAAGTCATTTGAACATTAGAAATCTGACTGCCTTTGTACAAACTCAAACCCTAATATCAGAGTTGAGGAGATTGTTTGACCTTGTCGACGCTTGTGCAAATTTGAGCCTCTGAAGATCTTTGTAGGAAATATCTTGAGAAATGAGAGGGAAAATTTTGGGGTACAACAATGTGCATAAAAACAGGAATAAGAATTTACTAAAGACTCTAGGAGTTGGGATAGCGTTCAAGTCATCCACAAATCCCCACAGAAAAATCCCCACAAAGTTTGTCTTCACACACTCATCCCCGACGGAGATACATTCCCCAGTAGGTCTAACATTCCTTCAGACAAGAATTAGGGGTATCTTTCAGCAGTCCACATGATCATCTCCCCAATAAGTCCCCCTAATGAGTAAGGAAGTTTGATCATTTCCCCAGCATATGGTAGAAGCTTCCTCAACACAGCTATGAAATACCAATTCCCATCAGAAATGATTCCCTCAACACAGTTCACGGGAATTTAATCCTCTAGAGGATTTTATTTCTCCAACACCGTAAAATCCTCTGCAGAATTCTCTTCTCCAGCAGGGTTTATTTCCCTAGCATGGTCTATTTCCCTAACAAAGTCCATTTCTCCAATTACTACAAATCCCTGGTAAGATTCCCCTATCCAGCAAAGTATAGTCAAGATTGCCATCCCCGGAGAGTTGCTACAGAATCTGAAACCAGGCCAAATATCATTTAACTTTATCCTCCCTAGAAGAGTTGACATCTGTGATACGGTGGGAGAACTGACTTGAGGTTTTGCGTTTGTTTTCGCAAATGTTTCGGTTGAGCAAGAGTCGCCACCGACTTTTATTTTATCCTAAAGGAAAGGTTAAAAAGAACAGGAAAAACCTTTTGAGATGTTTCGTGGGTTCGGGGGGTAGATTATAGAAAGGGAAGGTGTTAGCACCCTTTCTATCCATGGTTATCCATGGGTTCTTAGTTACTTGGTTTTAGATCAACTTGTCTTTGATTTTCAATTGCTTTGAAATGGTGTGTGTGTGTGTGTTTTGAAAATGTTTTGAAGAAGATGCCTTCGTCTCGGCAACCATTGTAATGACTCGTGTTTGAGTATATACAAAGGTGTGTATCTTTTCGAAAATATGTTTCAAATGTTTTTGGAAGTTTTGTTTTGAAAAGTGTTTGTGGAATGTGGATTTTGAAAAGTAGGCAAGTGTTTTTGCAAGTTGGATCAAGTAACTAAGAGTTTGTCTACCCTATTGTACTCAAAGGTTTTTTCTCATGTCTTAACCCTTTTTAACAATTTTGTTCCACCATTGTATTTGGTGGACAATCTTGCGTTAGGATTTTTAACGGGACAGGCGCGGGTCATCGTTTGGACCATGAATGCAATGGTGCCAAGTGTCTTTGGCAATTTTGCTTGAAGGGACTATGATCATTTTGATAGGCAACTTTCAAAAGCGTCATCGAGGGACTATGATCATTTTGATTCGTCTTGCCAAAGAAACTTAACGTGCAAGCATGGCCCATTTTGGAAGGCAACAAGCGGGATTACCCTAGGGGTGCAAGTGTGAATTGTGTATTGATTTCATGCATTTAATCTTTGATTAGGGGTTGTCTACTTGTTGATTTTTATCTTGTAATACACGCCTAATTACTAGCATTTGTACAAAGTAAATAAAATGCCGAAAGATAAAATCCTACGCTATTACAACCATATCGAAAGGCATAAAATATAAAGGCAAAAATAAAATAAAAGCAAGAAAAATGAAGGTTTTTCGATTGGGGCAGAAAACCCTTTGATTCTGCATATTCCGGCTCTCTTCGATTTGGCCTGAAAAGGGTGAAGGCATGACTTTCGACTGAGGCCCCACGGTCAGCATGTTGTGCCTTTCGATTAGGCCTGGAATCTGCGCAAGATGTAATCTTCTTTTCTGCCTCCTTCGACCGGGCCTGGAGTCAGTCAGGAAGCCTGAGGCTTCGTTTCATATTCCTGTTTCCTGTTTACTTCGTCTGAGACATTAAATAGCAACATGGCCTAAGGCCATGCTAGTAAACAGTTTAATAACTAAAGCTAATTCAGGCAAAAAACAAGAAAAATGAAACATGTTAACAGGGTGGAAACGAAAGGAACAACAGTATGTACATGCTTGGAACGAAAGTGAGTTTGTTTACATGTTATGTCATGAAATGAAAAGCTCAAGGGTAAGAGTGACTTACCTTGATGGAGGCGTTGAATGGATGTGGGGCCTTGAGTGGTGGCCCTTGAATGCTTCTGGATTCGGAGGGGGAAACCAGGGGTCACGTCCTTGATACTGGATTCAATAGAGAAGAACAAGTGTGAGGTTCTTCCTACTGGATTCGAAAAGGTAACAAGGTGTATGGACGTTTTAGATTCCAAGGGGATAAGTGTTTGGATTATGGATATGTGTTTGAGAGCTGTTAGAGAATTTTCTGCAGATTCGTTCGACTGGCCAAAAAAAGGTCCCTCCAACATGTGTGGTGGAGGCTCATATTTATAGATGGCTTAGGTTGATGCTTTGGGAGGGAAAACAAAAAAATTCAAACAAAAAGAGTATGCTGTATTTGTATCTTTCGAGGGACAGTGTTTTATTACCATTTTGGTGCAAGGAATTGGACAGTGTAGGACTGATGTGCAGCAGTTTTGGAGTTTTATGGCCAGTAAATCGGGCCCGAGCCTGACAGTGCATGAGACTTGGTCAACAAATGCCTTTGGCCTCTCATCCTTTTGTCTTGACTCCCTAGCCTCACCTTTCGACCAGACTTTCAGTAACCATCTCCTTTCTTCAATCGAAGTGACGTTCGAATGACTCCCATAGACAATCCTTCGAATGGGCCAAATTAATGCTCTTGGGATGGAAGGCTCAGTCAAAGCTTGCAACGCTGGAGAAGTCACTCCCCCAACCGAAAAAACGGGCAAGGGCAGGATGTGTGATCTAAAGAGGGCAAAAGAGAGGCTTTTTCCTCCTGGATCGAAGGACACCATCGAGAGGGTTTTTGCCTTGTAAATGAAATAGATTACAAGAGGCTCTTTTCTTCGTGAATCCAAACCAAACTGTGTCAGAGGCCCATGCCCAGTCGAAGGATGCAAGCCAAACTTGTGTCGAAAGAGGTCAAAAGGCCAATCGAAAGAGCTGAAACGAAGGACACTTGTTTTTTATCCAAATTTGCCAAAATATTAATTTTATCTGTTTTCCCCTTTTTTTTTGACAATTTCCTTTTGGTATTGGAAAATCCAACTGCACTTGTTCAAGCTTGAACCTTTGAAAATCCTTGTGAGAAAGGCCTTGAGAATTGAGAGGGCAAATTTTGGGGTACAACAGCTGCCCCTCTTCAATCTTCTTACACCTAAAGAGTTAGATTGGCGAATCTGCCATTTGTGATTTGAAGGTGGAAGATGATTGAACACTAGAGTACCCAGAAATTTGCATTCGGTGATGTGATGGTAGAAGGAATGGGCTTAAAGATGCCATTTGGAGAGGTAATGGATAGGAGGATGGGCTTATAGATGCCATCTGGGGACGTGACAGAACTTTGTCGGGAATGGGCTTATAAATGCCATTTGGAAGTGTCGATCGCGTAAGAGATTCCTTAGCGAGAACTTGCGTACTTGAGAAAGAAAGATGGTTTCCTGGCTTGCTACAGGTGTTGATCTTTAGTCTCTTCATGCAGATGTGCCCTGGCTGGATACATGTATTGAATCTACAATCAATTTCTCACAGATAAACCCTGGCTAGATACAGGAATCGAATCTGGAACTTCAAAAGGTTGCTTACAGACGTGCCCTGGCTGGATACATGTATCGAATCTCTAAACCATTCATGCAGATATGCCCTGGCTAGATACAGGTGTCGAATCCACAATCAAATACTCACAGATATGCCCTGGCTGGATACAGGAATCGAATCTGGAATTGGCGTCTACAGATATGCCCTGGCTGGATACAGGAATCGGATTTGGAAATTGTCGTCTACAGATGTTCCCTGGCTGGATACAGGAATCGGATCTGGAAATTGTCGTCTACAGATGTGCCCTGGCTGGATACAGGAATTGGATCTGGAATTGGCGTCTACAGATGTGCCCTGGCTGGACACAGGAATCGGATCTGGAAATTATCGTCTACAGATGTGCCCTGGCTGGATACAGGAATCGGATCTGGAATTGGCGTCTATAGATATGCCCTGACTGGATACAGGAATCGGATCTGGAAATTGTCGTCTACAGATGTGCCCTGGCTGGATACAGGAATCGGATCTGGAAATTGTCGTCTACAAATATGCCCTGGCTGGGTACAGGAATCGGATCTGGAATTACGATAGTTGAAAGTAATCATCTATGGATTGACCTTTTTCCTCTAAAGGCAAAAACATCAGTTGTATGCAATGTCAAGACTTATGATATGCATGATGTCATGATGCTCAAAATGAGATAGTTTTGCATGCACTTTATCATGTATGTAAGCAGGATGTATGAAATGTGAACTGTCCATGAATGTATTTTCGTCTAGGAAAATAAATCCTTGACGACTGCCGGGAACTTGTGGAATCCTGGGCTGACGTTGAAGAGTGGAGTTCTTCGTTTCCACTGGGGATGATGGTTGCAAGAATAAACCGGCAGGAGAAGATGACTCCATTGGGGAATAAACTTGTTGGAGAGATTACTCTGCGGGGAATTACTTTGTGGGAAGAGATACTTTGCTGAGGTTTTGATGAGAACTCCGCTGGGGATACCGTTGATAAGCTTGTTGGGGAATTTGATGAACTCCGCTGGAGGTAGGAAGAACTTCGCCGAGGACGATCTTTCCGTGGTGATTAGCCGAGGATAACCCAGTTATACCCTGGTGGGGAAATAAACTTTGAATGAAGCCGGGGAGATGCGTTCGTACTCTGCAGGGGATAAGCTTCCAGAATCTATTGGGGATAAGCTTTCCACTTTCCTGGGGAAACTTTGGACTGTACTGGGGAAGGGTTCCACTGGGGTGTCTTGTATTCCGCCGGGGAACAAACTTATACTAAGACTGTCGGGGATGCCTGCTGAGGAATGTCTATACTCCGCCGGGGATGCCTTCTGGGGATACCTAACTTCCTTAAGGCTGACAGTAGACTAACTCGGCTTGGGGAGAGTACCGCTGACTTGCTAGGGGAACATTGTACCTTTTTAGGGATAATGGGAGACCAACTCTGCCTGGGGAGAGTATCACTGAAATCTGGTCTTACTCTGTGGGGAGTTGAGGTAACTTGGTTATGTTCTTCGGCCGAACCTACCTTGGTACTTTGGTGGACAGAGCATCTAGATCTCTTAGACAATTCTTTATTGCCCCTGTTTCTGATGTCATCTGTAATTAGTCCTTTGTTTCGTATGCAAATATTCATGATTAGCAATTAATGTCGAATGCATATATCAAAAATGAACATTGGACGTTCTTTGCAAAACAAAATAGAAAAAGGAAAAACGATGGGTAATTTTGTCTGAAAAATTGAACTTGTATTGATTTCGAGATTCGCCTGTAAATAGGCGTTTTATGTACAGGAGGCTGACATCCTAGTAAGAGAACGCCGCCGAGCAACATAGAGTTGGTACAATTTTGTGAAAAAGAAAACAAAACAGCTATGTGAAAAATAATCCCGCTAGGTTCCAACTCTGCTATCGCCTTTATGTCTTCAAGCGTCTCATCACTCTGCTGCTTAGTTGAAGATGAAGCTGATTGATTGGCGCCGAAGTCTGATAGTTGATGCCAGTGTCTGAGATGCAAGGTGATCCAATGAGACATAGTATTACGCTTTATCCCTAACTTTTGCCTGGACCGCCCTTTCGGGTTTTCAGTCCACCGGGATACCCATTTTTGCCAAGCCACCTTTTCAGGTTTTCGACTTGCCGGGTGTACAGATTTTTTTTCATTTCGTCCCTTATTTTTGCCCGAACCCTTTTGGTTCGCCGGGAAGCCCTTATTTTTGCCTAGGTGTGTCAACCTAGCGGGTCTTTAATCGTGCGTAGTATCTTTTTACTATGTCTGCATTGGCGGGGTGAGGAAGGTCGTCACCAAACATGGTGGTTAGAATCATCGCTCCTCTTGAAAAGATGTTCTTAACCACAAATGGCCCTTCGTACGTAGGGGTCCATTTGCCCCTGGGATCACCTTGAGGAAGAATGATGCGCTTGATTACCAGGTCTCTGACTCGATACTCTTGTCGTCTGACTTTCTTGTTAAATGCCCTGATCATTCGTTTTTGGTACGTCTGACCATGACAAATAGCAGTGAGTCTATTTTCGTCAATTAGGTTTAATTGATCAAGCCGAGTCTGGATCCAGTCGTCTTCGCTCAAATCTGCATCTTTCATTATCCGGAGGGAGGGTATCTGGACTTCAATAGGCAAGACTACCTCCATGCCATAGAGCAAGGAAAAGGGAGTTGCCCCCGTTGACGTCCGTGCAGAGGTACGGTACCCATGAAGAGCAAACGGTAACATTTCATGCCAATCTTTGTAGGTCACTGTCATCTTCTGCACAATCTTCTTGATGTTCTTATTTGCTGCTTCTACAGCCCCATTCATCTTCGGCCGGTAGGGAGAAGAGTTGTGGTGCTGTATCTTGAATTGCTCGCAGAGTTCAGTGATCATCTTGTTGTTAAGATTGGTACCATTGTCCGTAATGATCCTCTCAGGTACACCGTATCGACAGATCAGGTTGTACCGAATGAACCGTGCCACGACGTTCTTGGTAACGGTAGCATAGGAAGCTGCTTCAACCCATTTTGTGAAGTAATCAATCGCTACCAAGATGAAGCGGTGCCCGTTAGTTGCAGTAGGTCTGATTTCGCCGATCATATCAATGCCCCACATTGCAAAAGGCCAAGGTGCTGTCAAGACATTCAGAGGAACCGGAGGAATGCGCACCTTATCAGCATAGATCTGGCATTTATGACAAGTTCGAGAATGCTGATAACAGTCGGCTTCCATTGTGGACCAGAAATATCCTGACTGAAGGATTTTCTTTGCCATGGTATGTCCACTGGAATGTGTTCCGAAGGTACCTTCGTGTAGCTCTGCCATGATCCTTTCTGCTTCAGTCTTATCCACACAACACAGTAAGGTTGAATCATGGTTTCGCTTGTAGAGAGTGTTGTTGCTGAGGAAGAACTTTGCCGCAAACCTTCTCAGAAACTTCTTGTCATTAACAGATGTGCCTTCGGGGTATTCCTGAGCTTCAAGGTACCTCTTTACTTCATGATACCACGGTTTTTTCTGTTACCTCTTCAGTCTCAAGGTCGCAGCAATGTGCAGGTTCATCCAATTTCTAAATGATGATCCGGGGAGCTTCGTTGTCCCAATTGACTTTGAACATAGAAGACATCGTAGCTAACGCGTCCTCCAACTGATTCTCCTCTCTTGGGAAGTGTTCAAAAGTTATCTCCTCGAAGTGGGGGAGCAACGTCAACACATACTCTTTGTAAGGAATGAGATTTGGGTGTTTCATATCCCACTCGCCTTTGATCTGATTGATCACGAGAGAGGAATCTCTGAAGACACTCAAAAACTTGATCCTTAAGTCAATTGCAGCTTGAAGACCCATGATACATGCTTCATACTCCACCATGTTGTTGGTGCAGTTGAAACATAGCCGGGCGGTGAGTGGAGTATGAGTGTCTTTAGGGGATATGATCACGACGCCGACACCATTACCCAAAGCATTCGAAGCTCCATCAAAGTGCATAGACCATCGGGATCCTTCCTCAGGTCCTTCATCCGGTCCAGGTACTTCACAATTAGTTACTACCATGATATCCTCGTCTGGAAATTCAAAGTTCATTGACTGGTAGTCGTCCACTTCCTGGTGCACCAAATGGTCTGCCAATACACTTCCCTTGATTGCTTTCTGAGTCTTGTATTGGATGTCGTATTCCGTCAAGATCATTTTCCATCTTGCTATTCTTCCAGACAGAGCAGGCTTTTCGAATATGTACTTGATTGGATCCATTTTTGAAATCAACAGAGTAGTGTGAGTCAACATATACTGTCTCAGCCGGCGAGCAGCCCATACCAGAGCGCAACAAGTTTTCTCGAGCAGTGAGTACCGAGTCTCACAGTCGGTAAACTTTTTGTTAAGGTAAAAAATGGCGTGTTCTTTTCGGCCAGACTCGTCATGCTGCCCCAGCACACACCCCATTGAGTTGTCAAGTACTGTCAAGTATAGGATTAGAGGTCTCCCTTCAACCGGCGGCATAAGAATGAGTGGTTCTTGGAGATACTCTTTGATCTTTTCGAAAGCGGCCTGACATTCATCGTTCCAACGTACTGCTTGATCCTTCTTCAGCAGCTTGAAGATTGGTTCACAGGTAGCGGTTAGATGTGAGATGAATCAGGCAATGTAGTTCAATCGTCCTAGAAAGCCTCTGACTTCTTTCTCTGTCTTAGGAGTTGGCATCTCTTGTATGGCTTTCACTTTGGCAGGGTCCACTTGAATGCCTTTGTCGCTTACGACGAAGCCTAGCAATCTTCCAGATCTTACCCCGAAGGTGCACTTGTTCGGGTTCAACCTCAGCTTGTACAATTTCAGACGGTCAAACAACTTCCGTAGATGGTCAAGGTGTTCCTCCTCATTTTGGGACCTTGCAATCATATCGTCAACGTATACTTCTATCTCGTGATGGATCATATCATGAAATAAAGCAACCATGGTACGTTGGTAAGTTTCCCCAACATTTTTCAACCCAAAAGGCATGACCTTGTAGCAAAAGGTGCCCCACTGAGTAACAAAAGTGGTCTTCTCCATGTCTTCAGGAGCCATCTTGATCTGATTATAATCGGAGAAACCGTCCATGAAGGAGAATACTTTATGCTGAGCAGTGTTGTCAACCAGAACGTCGATATGAGGCAGAGGGAAATCATCCTTAGGGCTGGCCCTGTTCAAATCCTTGTAATCAACACACATTCTGACCTTACCATCCTTCTTCGGCACTGGAACCACATTAGCAACGCACTGAGGGTAGGAAGTCACTTCTAGAAACCCGGCATCAAATTGTTTCATAACCTCAGCTTTGATTTTCTCGGACGTTTCTGGACGCATACGGCGGACCTTCTGTTTTACCGGAGGGCAATCTTCCTTGGTAGGCAGGTGATGAACCACAATGTCGGTATCCAACCCAGGCATGTCTTCGTAAGACCAAGAAAAGATTTCCACATAGTCATGCAGCATCTGAATTAACCGTTGTTTCACACTGAGCTCTAGATTGGCACCAATCTTAACTTCCTTTCTGTCTGTCTCAGTACCCAGATTTACCATTTCTATTGGCTCTTCATGTGGCTGAATGGCCCTCTCTTCTTGGAGTAATAGTCTTGCGAGCTCGCCAGGCACTTCGCAATCATCTTCACCTTCGTCTTCGGCTAAGTTGATCGGATTTTCAAAGTCATAACTGGCAGTAGCAGAGTCGTTACCAGTGAGATCCAGAGTGGATTGGAACCTGTATAAGTGAGTGTGTGTAAATATAGCTGTTTTTGCAATATATAATAAAGAAAGAAAAGGAGCGCAAGATTTGAAATGCAACAAACGTCCAATGTTTTTATTTGATGATATATGAAAATGACACACAAAAGCCCTCACAAATGAAGCCACGGTGCCCCGGGTAAGACACCGAGCCATAAAAGTTTCAAAATATTGTCTGTTACAAATTCAAAACAAAAGAGTTCATTACTGAGTGACAAAAGTAATAGGTGTGAAGTCTTTGGCAGTCCAGTTGCTTGGTCCACCGTTGGTTGTTGGGTAGATCCAACTGTCGAATTCAGATTCCTCCACGTCGTCTTCAATAGCATTCAATCCCGGGTTGGTGATGAACACAGGAGGTTTTCCAATTCTTGCCTTATGAACAGCCCTCTGAGCTTCTGCAGTGAAGCCCAAACCAAACTTGTCAGTCTTTGGAGTGAAGTCAGGAAGTCGGCCCCAGTTTGCACACTCACCCTTCTCAATCACAGCCCGGGCATCCTTTAAGGAAGCCATCTTCAAAGGAGAGTCTTCTTTAGTCACAGTCTCTGCTGATGCCAGTGTCAGAGACACCTCTTCAAAGTGTTGAAAGGGGGTCTCAATGAATTCCCCATCCATTTCTATGTACCGGAACGAGTTGAGGTGGCTGACCATATACTCTTCCTCCCCCTGAACTGTAACAATCTTCCCTCTGACCGGGTACTTCAGCTTTTGATGTAGTGTGGAGGTCACAGCTCCAGCCTTGTGGATCCATGGACGACCCAGCAAACAAGAATAGAATGGTCGGATATCCATCACATAGAAAGTAGAATCAAAGACTTGAGAGCCAACCCTGATCGGAATGTCAACTTCCCCATGTACCATCCTTTTTGAACCGTCAAAGGCTCGGACAACAATGTTACTAGGCTTGAGCTCCAAACCCTCACAATCCAACCTGTCTAGGGCCTTCTTGGGTAATACATTCAATGAAGAACCGATGTCTACCAACACATGGGAAAGAGTAGTGCCCCTGCATTCAATGGAGACATGCAGGGCGTCGTTAGGGTTCTTTCCTTTGGCAGTCAGATCAGCGTCAGAGAAGCCCAACCCATTATCGGCAGTCAAGTTGGCCACACAATCAGTAAATTGATCAGCAGATGTTTCTTGCGGCACATGAGCCGTCTTTAGGAAGGAAATCAGGGCCTTGGCATGGGCTTCTGAACACAACAACAGTGATAGCATAGAAAGCTTAGAGGGGGTGTGCCCCAGCTGCTCAACTACGTTGAAATCACTTTTCTTAATGATCTTGAGAATCTCTTCCATCTCTTGTTGGGAAGCTTCAACGTTGGTTGTCTTTGGTGCCTCCGTCAGGGCAGGAAAATCAGTAGCAATCCCTTTGCCCCGAGCGTCACATGACTCGGCAGCAGGGGTAGAAACAGAAACTTGATCAGGAAGGGAAGCAAGCACACTTGCAGGTGTGATGACAAGAGGTTTCTGAATAGCTGGTGGCGCAATATCTGGTGAGAATAGCCTACCACTGCGAGTGATTTTGGCAGGCCCGGTGATGTTACTGACGCCGGTACTAGTATCAAACTCTTGTTTAACTCCAAGCACATAAACGTCTGCCCCATAGTGCCATGGGACAACTTTGTCGGATGTATAAGGGAGAGGTCCCAGAACAGTGATGATGATGGGAGCAATAGAAACCTCTCCGGTAGGGGTAGCAGGAACATCAATCTTCTCGAACAAGATCTCTTTGCTATCCATCAGGCTTTGGATACCTGATTTCAGCAAAGGACAACCAACAGGTGAAACAGCACATAGAAGGCAACCTTTACCACATCCCGAAAATAAACCGGCTAGCAACAGGTTCCTTTTGACGGTCAACCACGGAGTGACAATATCATCCACGGAGGCCACATACAGGTCTTCTTCCACAACATTCACTCCATGCTGGGGCATGGGAGCAGTCACAACATTGGATCTTTCGGGCGCCTCAAACTGTATTTCTTTAGCGTCAATAAGGTCTTGAACCTTATTCCTCAGAGCCCAGCAATCGTCCGTAGTATGCCCGGGGCTATCAGAGTGATAAGCGCAACGGGCGTTGGGGTTGTACTTCGGAGAAGCTGTGTTCACTACCTTCGGAGCTTCTTTGACAGTTACCAGATTGGTTGACAGTAGTTGCGGCAAAATCTGAGACAGGGTCATGCTGAGCCGAGTGTACTGCCTTTTGGGTCTCTCACCCCTTTGTTGGTTGTACTGCTGAGGAGCAGCAGCAGGCTTTGAAATTACCAATGCATTGACAGCTTGGCGGCGTTCCGGCTTAACTTGTCTTCTAGGACCATAAACAGCACTAGCTTCCTTCTTGAAAGGCTTCTTCTCAGTACTCGCGGAGGCACCCTTCTGTATCTTCCCCGACTTGATACCAGCTTCTATCCTCTCACCCGTTAAGATCAAATCTGTAAACCCAGCAGAAGAATTACCAATCAGATGGTTGAAGAATGGACCAGACATGGTCCCTAGGAACATGTCAACAAGTTCACGGTCAGTCAAAGGAGGCTGCACCCTGCCATCCAGGTCTCTCCACTTTTGCGCATACTCCTTGAATCCTTCGCTCGTCCTTAGTGACATACCCTGGAGTTGGGTACGCGTGGGAGCGAGGTCAAAATTGTACTGATACTGTTTATAAAATGCAGTAGCTAAATCCTCCCAGTTTCGAATACTGGCTCCATCCAGCTGATAGAACCATTCGAGTTGACCCCCTAAAAGGCTATCCTGGAAGAAATGGATCCACAGGTTCTTGTCTGCGGTGTAAGGTTGGATCTTCCTTACATATGATCTGAGGTGCAATTTAGGGAAGGAAGCCCCGTCGTACTTCGCAAAGGCAGGCGCCTTGAACTTGTGTGGGATCACCACCCCAGAAGATAAACCTAGATCTCCAAAATCCAGCCCTGGCACGTTTTGAATCTCCATGGCACTTAAACGGTCCTCTAGTTGCTTGTACCTGTCTTCAGCAGGAGGGTACTATTCATCATTGTAATCCGTCTCGTTGTCGTAGACCATAGGACTAGGAGCCCTTCCCCCTTGGGGACTGTCTTTCTCTGTAGAAGAAGTAGCCTGATCGGCCTCATTATGTAGTGTATTCCCAAACATGCGTCCAGTTCTTCTTCTTCTTCTTCAAGAGTAGAGTCTTCAACTCCTGTTGACCCTGGGCTAAGCTCATGATCAACTCTTGAAACTGGGCGTTCTGGGCCTGGAGGGCCTTGATAGCTTGTTCGGTAGTAGGCTCGGAAGACATGATGATTGAGTGCTGAAATAAACAGCGAAGAAGATTAAGCAACCTGTAGAAGAAGGGTACCTGTTATGCATATGATGCAATGAGATGCTTATGATTTATGTTTTCAAAGACAATCGAGATTCAACTTTGTAGACAAAAAGGAAACACACTTCATTAGATTCAAACTTTTAAATTGTTCAACAATTTGCCCTTAGGCATTACAAGAATGAAAATACTGAAAACGAAATAAAAATTGTAAAAGAAACATCCAAAGCCCATCAGTGCTCCCATGGCCTCCTCTTCTCAGTACGGATATAGTCGTTCAAGATCCGCTCCTCCTCCAATTGCTTAGTCAGCCTCTGGATCTTTTGTTCCTGTTCGTTGAACTTTTCCCGATAATAATCCCGTTCTTCCTGTAGCTGCGCCCAAGACCTCTTTAGTGTATCAACATCAGTGGGTATCTGAGGAGGGAGGATAGCTGGAGGAACCCCGTCTTTATCAGGAACTTCAAGAATGATAGGCCTGACAACTTCGTATGGCATACCTAATTTATGAGCACGATGCGGACCCATCTGCAGTAGGGTTCCATTGGTAGAGAAGTCTTCGATCCTAACTCATGTGGGTCAGCTTTGCGAATTCTGTCCCAAGCTTTGATGAATCTACGACGCAGCTCGTCACTGTCTGCCTGAAACTCAAAACTGATGTGAGGAACCAACATCTCATGAGGCCCTGCTCTTCTGGATCTTCCAAACTGACGGAGAGCTAAACATGGATTATAAGAGATTCCTCCCTGGGTACCGATCAATGGGACATTAGGATATTCTCCGCAACGATCAATAATGGCTACCTCATCCAAACCTCTGAGAGCCCAAATGACGTCTTTATCAGTGAGAGACATTAACCTATGAGCCCAACCCTTTCCTTCTTCATTCTTCAGCACGAACTTAGGGAGGTGCAAAATAAACCACCTCACTAACAAAGGAGCACAACACCACAGAGTTCCCCGTCTTTGGGCAGTACGAGCATAGAGTTGTTGCAGGATATCACCCAAGAGAGTGGGTACAGGGTTCCGAGAGATGAAGATCCTTATGGAGTTGACATTAATAAAGGTATCAGGATTTGGAAACAATACTAGACCATAGATTAAAAGATCCAGAATATCTTCGTACGCCTTGAAGTCTAAGTCATTCCAGAGACTATTAGCTTTGCCAACCAGAAACTTAACCAAAAAGCCCTTAACTCCACTTCTAGTTTCCCAGTTAGCCATTACCTCTTCTTTGGTCAAGGGAAGGGCTGCAGCAATCTCTTCAGGCCTAAGAGTCTTCTCCCAACCAGTGAATGGAATCTGCTCCAAAACAGGGATATGAAGCAAATCAGAGAATTCTTCCAGGGTAGGGACCATCTGGAAGTCTTGAAAGGTGAAGCAATGATACATGGGATCATAAAACTGGGTCAGGACACACATCAGTTGTTGGTCCCACTTTGAAGTGACTAACCCAAGGAGAGAACCATGCCTCTTGATGAAGGAAGTAGTGTTTGGAATCCTATCAACCAATTCCTTGAGCAAAGTTGGTGGTTGAACAATGTTGAGCCAGATAGTATTCCTACGCACGGGCATCATGATGTCCTACAAAACAGAGCAAAGATGAAACCCTCTTGTCTTTGAAATGGGTCAGTCCTTATGCAGGATGCATGCAATGGTATGATGGTATGATGTTTATGATAAAGCACACCACAAATATTCACAAAGGCAAGCATGATAAGGCACATAAGTCACACAAGACAGCCCTTAGGGTTTAGGCCAGCATGAAGTTTAGGTGTTACCCTCTTTTAGTTTTGTTGGTTAAGACCTGTCCTATCAGAAGTAACCGGGTTCTAGAGGATCTCAATATCATTGACTACCCTCAATCAGTCATAACTCCAGCGTCGCAATCTTTTCTTGCGGCCAGAACCATCACGAGAGTTTAGCCTCAATGAGTGTAGCATACTGCTACTGTTCTATGGCCAAGTTGGGTCAATTTAGGGTTCTAAGGTCGGTTGGTGTTTAATGACTCCTTAGAAGACCCATATTCTCCTTTTTGCGACACAAAGGATATCGGTACAGACTAAGGTGTCACACCAATGTAGCCACTGCTTCACCCATGTCGGTCTACGCCGGACAGGTCCCTCACAGCTTATGCTACCTAAAAGGGTATTCCCCAGATCCAGGTTAGGATCTATGAAACTCCGATGCAAAGCCCGCAAATATAAAAGCAAACAAAGCAAACAATTGAAAACAAGTAAATGATCTAACCCTAAGGTAACCCCACTTTTAAGTTTAATCCCCAGCAGAGTCGCCAGTTCTGTGATACGGTGGGAGAACTGACTTGAGGTTTTGTGCTTGTTCTCGCAAATGTTTCGGTTGAGCAAGAGTCTCCACCGACTTTTATTTTATCCTAAAGGAAAGGTTAAAAAGCAAAGGAAAAACCTTTTGAGATGTTTCGTGGGTTCGGGGGGTAGATTATAGAAAGGGAAGGTGTTAGCACCCTTTCTATCCATGGTTATCCATGGGCTCTTAGTTACTTGGTTTTAGATCAACTTGCCTTTGATTTTCAATTGCTTTGAAATGGTGTGTGTGTGTGTGTTTTGAAAATGTTTTGAAGAAGATGCCTTCGTCTCGGCAACCATTGTAATGACTCGTGTTTGAGTATATACAAAGGTGTGTATCTTTTCGAAAAGATGTTTCAAATTTTTTTGGAAGTTTTGTTTTGAAAAGTGTTTTGGAATGTGGATTTTGAAAAGTAGGCAAGTGTTTTTGCAAGTTGGATCAAGTAACTAAGAGTTTGTCTACCCTATTGTACTCAAAGGTTTTTTCTCATGTCTTAACCCTTTTTAATAATTTTGTTCTACCATTGTATTTGGTGGACAATCTGGCGTTAGGATTTTTAACGGGACAGGCGCGGGTCATCGTTTGGACCATGAATGCAATGGTGCCAAGTGTCTTTGGCAATTTTGCTTGAAGGGACTATGATCATTTTGATAGGCAACTTTCAAAAGCGTCATCGAGGGACTATGATCATTTTGATTCGTCTTGCCAAAGAAACTTAATGTGCAAGCATGGCCCATTTTGGAAGGCAACAAGCGGGATTACCCTAGGGGTGCAAGTGTGAATTGTGTATTGATTTCATGCATTTAATCTTTGATTAGGGGTTGTCTACTTGTTGATTTTTATCTTGTCATACACGCCTAATTACTAGCATTTGTACAAAGTAAATAAAATACCGAAAGATAAAATCCTACGCTATTACAACCATATCGAAAGGCATAAAAATATAAAGGCAAAAATAAAATAAAAGCAAGAAAAATGAAGGTTTTTCGATTGGGGTAGAAAACCCTTCGATTCTGCACATTTCGGCTCTCTTCGATTTGGCCTGAAAAGGGTGAAGGCATGACTTTCGACTGAGGCCTCACGGTCAGCATGTTGTGCCTTTCGATTAGGCCTGGAATCTGTGCAAGATGTAATCTTCTTTTTTGCCTCCTTCGACCGGGCCTGGAGTCAGTGAGGAAGCCTGAGGCTTCGTTTCATATTCTTGTTTCCTGTTTACTTCGTTTGAGACATTAAATAGCAACATGGCCTAAGGCCATGCTAGTAAACAGTTTAATAACTAAAGCTAATTCAGGCAAACAACAAGCAAAACGAAACATGTTAACAGGGTGGAAACGAAAGGAACAGCAATATGTACATGCTTGGAACGAAAGTGAGTTTGTTTACATGTTATGTCATGAAATGAAAAGCTCAAGGGTAAGAGTGACTTACCTTGATGGAGGCGTTGAATGGATGTGAGGCCTTGAGTGGTGGCCCTTGAATGCTTCTGGATTCGGAGGGGGAAACCAGGGGTCACGTCCTTGATACTGGATTCAACAGAGAAGAACAAGTGTGAGGTTCTTCCTACTGGATTCGAAAAGGTAACAAGGTGTATGGACGTTTCAGATTCCAAGGGGATAAGTGTTTGGATTCTGGATATGTGTTTGAGAGCTGTTAGAGAATTTTCTGCAGATTCGTTAGACTGGCCAAAAAAAGGTCCCTCCAACATGTGTGGTGGAGGCTCATATTTATAGATGGCTTAGGTTGATGCTTTGGGAGGGAAAACAAAAAAACTCAAACAAAAAGAGTATGTTGTATTTGTAGCTTTCGAGGGACAGTGTTTTATTGCCATTTTGGTGCAAGGAATTGGACAGTGTAGGACTGTTGTGCAGCAGTTTTGGAGTTTTATGGCCAGTGAATCGGGCCCGAGCCTGACAGTGCATGAGACTTGGTCAACAAATGCCTTTGGCCTCTCATCCTTTTGTCTTGACTCCCTAGCCTCACCTTTCGACCAGACTTTCAGTAACCATCTCCTTTCTTCAATCGAAGTGACGTTCGAATGACTCCCCTAGACAATCCTTCGAATGGGCCAAATTAATGCTCTTGGGATGGAAGGCTCAGTCGAAGCTTGCAACACTGGAGAAGTCACTCCCCCAACCGAAAAAATGTGCAAGGGCAGGATGTGTGATCGAAATAGGGCAAAAGAGAGGCTTTTTCCTCCTGGATCGAAGGACACCATCGAGAGGGTTTTTGCCTTTGTAAATGAAATAGATTACAAGAGGCTCTTTTCTTCGTGAATCCAAACCAAACTGTGTCAGAGGCCCATGCCCAGTCGAAGGATGCAAGCCAAACTTGTGTCGAAAGAGGTCAAAAGGCCAATCGAAAGAGCTGAAACGAAGGACACTTGTTTTTTATCCAAATTTGCCAAAATATTAATTTTATCTGTTTTCCCCCTTTTTTTTTTACAGTTTCCTTTTGGTATTGGAAAATCCAACTGCAGTTGTTCAAGCTTGAACCTCTGAAAATCCTTGTGAGAAAGGCCTTGAGAATTGAGAGGGCAAATTTTTGGGTACAACAACATCCATATCATAAACCTGGACAAACGACACCTCAGAAGGTTATCCATCTCTTAACCCCAATAAGGGTATATAAGAACTAAATTCCCCAGTAGAGCAATGAACGACCAATTTTCCTGGAATTTCTCTGTTCCCCAAGCAGAAGTCAAACATTCCTAGAGGAGCATCCTCAAACAGAAAGTAGGAATCCCCAGAATAGACATTCTAAACAAGATTGAAATTCATATTCTTCATCCCCAGCAACAACCATGTATTTATTTTCCCCAGCCAAAAATGTTACACGAAGCTACCAATACGCTTTAACGATATATCATATCCATACATCATTTAGAAAACATCATAGCATATGCATACAAAACGCATATAGCATTCTCATTTTATTTGAGAACACCATTATGCAATGCAATACATACATCATGACATTGCACGAAACTAACTTTGTTTCTTTCAGGTTAGTCCGCAAATAGACGAATATCATCAAGAATTTTCAAACAGGTCGAAGATTAATTCCCGAAACAAGATGGGGCAACTATCTATACGACCAGGCGGTATGAATTCCTGAAACAGGACAAGTTTACAAATAAAAAATAGGTCATAAATTAATTCCCGAAACAAGACGGGGCAACTATCTATACGATCGATAAAAAGCAGGTCCTAGATTAATTCCCGAAACAAGACGGGGAAACTATCTATATGACTAGGCAAAGATTAATTCCCGAAATAGGACAGGGCAACTATATGTATAACAAGACAAATATTAATTCCCAAAATAGGACGGGGCAACTATCAACATGGCCAGGTGGTATGAATTCCCAAAACAGGACGAGTTTACCAACAAAAACAGATTGTGGATCAATTTCCGAAACAGGATGGGGAGACTATCTACATGACAAGAATTTCGATCAGAGACTAAATCTGACAAGCATTTCCCTCAGAGACTAAATATGACAAGCAGTTACTTAAGCACTTTCCCCAGAAAGTCATCTTGAAAAGGATTCTTCAGATAAAGTCAGGAATGGACTCATTCTGATACTCCTATCGACAATCACTTTGATGGCATCAATAAGCCCATCCCCGTCGGTATTCAATAATTTCTATGAATGGAATCTTTAAGCCCATTCAAGCATTACTATCAACCAACAACATCACTTCGTGCATCGACGAGTGCAAATTTCTGGGCACTTAAGTGTTCAATCCTCTTCTACCTTCAGATCACGAATGGCGGACATGCCAATCTAACTCTTCAGGTTTAAGAAGATTGAACATGGGCAGCTGTTGTACCCTAAAATTTTGCCTCCCATTATTCAAGACATTCTCATAATGTTCTCAAATGCTCAAGGTTGCACAAGAATTGATCAGACAAATTCTCCTCATAACCAATGGATCTACAACTAGGGTTTTGCTTTTCTCAAGGAATTTTGAACTTACAATGCCTCAAGTGGAGTTCATGGTTTCTCATATGTCCCTATGAATGCTCATGTCAAATTTCAAGCCTTGCATCACAAGTTGGCCCAGTCATTTGCTCAGATAACTGAAAATCAACTGTATTGGACAAAAAATCAATTGTGGTCAACGTGCAGTCAAACTTCAAGATTTTTGGTCAACATCAAGATTTTGAAGTCACATTCATCATTTTATCAAGGGTTAATCATGATTCATCAAGTAAATGCGAGATTCTTCAAAAGTCAAAAGTTGCCAAATTAGGGTTTTCTTTAGGAGAAGTCAACTGAACTTTGACCAAGCACAACTTTCAAATGCTTCATTATATTTTTATCAACTAAAGATTATCTTGAAGGAAATTCAATTCTCTACATTTTGTCACTCTAAGCTCAAGTCCAAAAAATGCTTCATTTGAGAGATATGGGCCAATACATTATAGGTCATTTCAAAAGTCAACAAACAGACACTTTTGGTCAAGGCAACTTACATCAAGATAATGTCTTCAAATGCAAAAATGATCAAAATAGAGATTGTAGAGGACATCTTGGGATTTCCTAAAAGTCTAAGATAACCTTCAAATAATAAAAATTGAGATAGTTGTGTTTGGTGCAAGTTGGGAAATTTTGAGCAAATGCATGAAACCTAAAGTGACCAAACTTGAAGTTTTGGGCTATTGGGCTTGTATCTCAGGGACCATGCGTATTTTGCAACCTATTGTGAACCTCATGACTTGTTCATACACCCCTTTACCTTTTCATTCAATTTATTTTGATTTTTATTTCATTTTAAATTCAAAATAAATAAGATAAGACCAAGGCTTCTTACAAAGGTCCAAGCCCACATACATTTGACCTAATTCATGCTTATATATTCTCATCAATTCAAGACATCAGACAGGACAAAACTTTGCAGCAAAAACACCTCACCAAAATTCCAAAAATATCAAAGAACTAGGGAAACTTGTAAACCCTAATCACAGCCACATTCAAGCAAAGCCTATCCTTCCATTCACCTCCTGAAGCACAGTAGGGTTAAAATGGATCGTCCTTGATGATCCAGAGGGCTCGAAACACACTGCATGCATCATCATTTTTTTCATTATTTCATAAAATCGTATTTATGTTTTCTTCATGTTTTGATCGAAGTTAACCCTATTAATGTGTTTCTGAGGCATATATATGCAGGCTAAGACCATCGCATGAGCTCTATGCTACCGGAACCATGAATGGCCATGATTACACCGATCCATGTTGTTTTTGCCATACCTCATAAACCAACGTGAATCAGTTAAAAATAATGGTTCCATTGAACTCACATGGCTTAATTTAGGGGGACATGGTCCCTTTGGATCTCTGGTATTTGTTGTTTTTGCAGGAACAAAAAAATAGTCACCGGAGAAAATGACCGGAGCTAGGGCTTCAGCGCCTCTCCATTCCATACAATATTGTTTATTTTATATTTAAATTGTTTCAGTTTTATCATTGGATGTATCACCACCACAATGGTAGAAGCGTGCGCGATAAAGCCTTACTATGCCAGGACGTGGGTTCGATCTCCGCCTTTTGGTGTTTTGGGATTTTTTCACTTTTTTTCTTCATATTTTCATGCAGGTGTAACATATAGTGCACTGATTCTGTTTTACTAACACCAAAGCGCGCTGGGCGCAGTGGTGAACCAAGCAATATGGAATTCTAAGAGCGTGGGTTCAACACCCTCCCCTGGCAGTTTTTTTTCTTCCTATTTTCCTTAATCTTTTCCTCTTAACCCTAATTTCACTTAACCATAAATTAACAACAAAACCCTTTTATGTAAACCCTAATTGTTTAGTTTTTTTTAGGTTCTCTAATTAATTTAATTAATAAACCTTTTTTATATTTTATTTATTAAAATTAATTAGTATTTTAGGTTTATTTAATCACCATTAAAAACCTTTTTTTTTCATAAAAAAGTTCAAAATATTTTCTTTTCTATTTTCACATTTTTAGATCGAGTGTATGCGTAATAGCTAGCTTTGTTTCTCATTTTCTTTTCCATTATCTTGTGACTGCTTCAGAATGTAATAGTTATAGGTTTTTAATTTCCACACTCTATTATTATGCAACTGCCCCGAAGCGGTGTAATAGCGTAGGGACTTTATTTTCCGCACTTTACCACTTTTTATTACTTTAGTTTTATTGCTTAGTGACTAGGGTTTTCATGGAAAGATAAAAACCCGACGATAGAAAACCCTAATCTTAAAGATAAAATAACTGAATACAAGTCACTTACACACTCACTCCTCTAGAGTAACCTCCCTTATTGCCTTCGAAAAACAGTCATGTCCCTTGAACGTGGGGACGCTTTAGCAAAGTCTCTTGATTAAAAAGATCATAGTCCCTCGATGATCCTTCGACGTTGCCTTTCGGTAAATGATCTATTCTCTTACGAAAATTTCTAAAGCGTCCTTACGAGTTGCCTTCGATGACTGTACGATGACCCTCGCCCGTCCCTTCACATCTAATAGATAGGGCTTCCTACTAACTAATGATACGAATATCATTATCTAAAGGAGGAGGAAAAATACAAGAACGACGTTGAATGGGTAGATACTCGTAATTGCTTGCTCACAAAGCTCTTCAAAACAAAAACATTTCACACGAACACTTTCAAAATATTTTCAAAACACTTTGTACGCATTCTCGAGGACAGATACGAGGATCATTACAAAGTCTCGCCTTAAATTGGCAACTTTTCAAAATATTTTTCAAATCACGACACAAAGCAATTTTCAAAAAGTGAGCTAAGCGATTAAGAGCTCGTAGATAACTGAGGATGAAAAGGGGGCTAAAACCTTCCCTTTTCATAACCTACCCCCAAATTCAAAATCTTTAAGGTCTCTCCTGTTCTTTTCACCCTTTCCTTATTGGATAAAAGAAAAGTTGGTGGCCACTCTTGCTATCCACAACATTTGCGATAAAACGCAAAACCAACTCAGTTCTCCCATCGTATGACACTACGCCAAAACATCATCAGATATAAAATCCAATTCTTCTCTTATTTTATATTGCTTTCCAGTTTCTTGGAAACTATAGTTTCCTGTTGCTTTTTGAAACCGTGTTGGTTAGCAATTAAAGTAGTTGTTATGGATATGGTTTAAGGGAGGAAATTCTGTTGTGTTATTGGATTTTGGGTGGAGGTTAGAAATTCTCGTTTGTGATGGAATGGTTGATTATTTGAATATGATGGAGTGAAGAATTTTGTGAAGTTGTTTTAGTGTAAAACAAAATTGTGACTGGTGTTTAGTTATTTGGGATACATGAGGTCTGGGTTCTTTTGATACTTAGTGTAAAAAGTATGTACGGAAGTGTATGTAGTGTGAATGAGAGAAAAGTGTGAGAAACTGTAAGTGAGAAATTGTTAGGAAAAGTTGTAGGTTGTCGATCTGAAAAGAAAATTTTGTAAAGCATAATCTAATTATGTAATCTGTAATATACAATTATATGCTTATATAAAAATATCATAATAATTTTGGGACAAAATATGAATAAACGATAATATGAGAAGAAATATTATAATAACGTATAAATAAATAAACAAAAAAGTATAGTAAGGGCCAGCGTATAACAATATGGTAAAAACATTTAGAACAAAAAATATAATAAGAAAATTGAGAAAACGAGCCATCAGGTAATCATCATATGGCTTAAACAACAAATAAATTTAAAAGATCAAAAGGTTGGCTTCATATGAAATCACTGGCAAAGAATAAAGAAATTATTGTTGTGGTATGATATAGACAATAACAGGGTTATGAACCTTAAAATAAATCAAAACAAAAGTTTGTGATTGGAAATTTTGTGATCGTGAGAAATTATGGATAAAATTGCTGATCTGTAAGTGTAAAATTGTGTGTATAATTATTGATTGATTTAGGACAAATAAGAGTTCTATTTATAGACCTGAATTAGGCTAAAAAAACTTAGCAAGTAAGTTATCCAAAATAAATAAAATCCCAAAGCCTGATCTCCAAAAAAAGGAAAGAAAACTAGTAACAAAAATAGAAAAAGAAAATGTTACAAGCGCAACACACAAGATTCGAACCTGCGACCTCATATTTGCAAGCTTAATCCCTTACTAAATGTGCTATATTACTTATTCGGAATAAAAAGGCAATTGAAACTACATGAAGATGAGCAAGTATTTGTTTATTCAAAAATACAAATGATCTGAAATAAATCATTATATTTTTAAATAGGATTGGAAGCGACTATTTATAAAAATAAAAATATTATAAAACCAATGTTGAAAATATTTTTGATTGTAGAAATAAAGGGCATGAAAATTTGGGGTATGACACGCGTCACATAAATTGTCATCTTAATTTTTGATGTGGGTGTCGGCCCGAGATTTTACTCCGAACGCGAATTTGCATTTTCTCCTTGTTTACAAGCTGACATTGTCAATTTGAGGCACAATCCACTCTCACATCCAAGGCCCAATTACACTAACTATATATAAACCAAAATCAGATTTTTGTGTAATAATTCACATATTCTCAAACCCCCCATCTCTCTCTCTCTCTCTCTCTCTCTCTCTCTCTCTCTCTCTCTCTCTCTCTCTCTCTCTACTCTCTCAAATCAAATACTTTTTCCCTCACTTTTTTATCAAGATCTTCCTCAAGATCATCAACAATCTTTAACCAATTCAAGATCTAAAAGTCAAAAAGTACCAAAATCAAGTTCAGATTCGCGATTCTGGCGCACCATCGTGAAGACCTTCGCCAGCCGCCACCGATCCTCCGTGATTCTCCCCGGAGTTTCACTTCTCGTGGACCATCTCCCGGTGGCGCAAGCTCCTTCGCCCAATGACGCATTACAAACACGTCCTCTTTATCCAATTCTCTTCTTTTGCCCGGCGACGCAAGCTTCCGCCCGACGACACTGCTCCGATCGCGATTCCAACGTTCTTTTTTTCGGTGATTTTCTCTTCTCAAATTCTTCTTCAATTTTCGGTAAGCTTCTTGATTTAATTGTTTTTACATAATCACTTCTTGAATAAGCACTTTTGTTAATTCTTGAAATGATTATTGAATTATGATCTTGATTGAGGAATTTAATTGTGAATTAAATCTAATTATGGAATTGTTAATTGAATTAGAATTATGTTGTTGAAATTCGGAATTGGATAGTTATAATAAGTGCTTATGTGATTAAGTGATTTTCATGAAAGTGCTTATTTGAGAATCAAAGTGTTGAAGCTTATTGGATAATTGATTTTAATTATTGAATTAACATGTGAAATTGATTTACATTGATTCTTAAATTTTCAAATTCACATGTTAACTTCCATAAGCTTACTTTAATTTCATAATCACTTCCATGAGTTTCTCTTAATTTTACATAACACACCTATTCTTTAACTTGCAATTGTTGAGATTTGTGGTGATTAAAGAGAAGCTTTGTTTGAATGTGATTACATAATTAATGTAAGTTGTGATTTGTAATTTGGTAAAAATCTCTTAATTCTCAAAAAACCGAATTTCTAACTTGCATATCAATTATGGAATTACTTGTGGAGATACCGCTGCACATCATATGTTGATATAATTTCCAATTCTATGCATAAATAAATTCTCATTTCCAATGCAAAAAACATAGAGTTTTGGAAATTAAATCAACACTAGATTATGGCTTATTTTCACCCGTTTCAGATACTTTTAATCATAAGGCTATATATGATCAATGATTAATGCTCAATACACTTGATAATGATATTTGGATAGCATTTTGTGCCAATTTTCATGGTTTCAGATTGAATTTAACTCACTTTATACATGAGCAAAGTTGTTGTCCTGGAAAAGTGAATAAATGTGGTACTTAAACTTCGATTTAATTCATGAGACCTACTTTTTGAACTTGTTGGCACGTTTTCAAGCAACCATGCGATTTTGAGCCGATTCTGTTCCGAATTTTTTCGCACCTATTTTCGGATATAAAGGCAATTTGTTCGAATTATGCTACCTTGTTATTCTTAACATGTTTGTTGACTTGTGCAAGGTACATTGTGGTATTTTCAATCATGTAACTAAGTGGTGGTTATGTGATTGAAAAACATTTGGCTTATGCTCGCTTCCTATGCGACACACTTTGTTTCTCATTCATGAGAAATGCTTATTATTCATTATTTGTCTGGATATTTCTTGACTTTTATAGTATCATCTTATGCATGAACTCTGTTATGCGATGCATCTGTGGATCGCGTTGTATTTTCACTCTTGATCATAATTGAAAACCATTTCTGACTATCGTGCTTTCTTGGTGAAGCTTGCTCGACATATTCTGGGTTTCACCTTGCTTTCGTCTACTTATTGGCGAACTTACCTCTCACATAATTTATCGCTTTCTTTACTATTTTCTAGATATCATAAGAAGTAGGACTAAAGATGCATGATGGGGATCTCCTTTTCTGATTATGTCACGAACCCCTATGGTTTATTTAAAGACCTGTTTAAGGTAATTGTACTTGTGATTTAAAAGACCTACCTCAAAAGGGGCCATGTTTTTTATTGTTTAAAGACCTACCTCAAAGTATGCATTTTGCATTTTATGTTTGTGCTAAAGATCTCAAAGAAGGCGTCCCATTCCCTATTCTCGGTTGATAAGTCCTCAAAGAAGGAAAGTGGTCAAGGGTTCACAATCAACCCCCACAATTTCAGTTTGTGTCATCTTTAGCTTGTGATGCACCACAATGCTTAGGAGTTGTTCAGATCTTATATTGAGTCGGTCGAGTGGAACAGGGTTTTGCAATCAATCCCCCACACTTTGTCAGGAGTTTGCATTGATTGATGTTAACACTTCGTGCTTGTTCATACCTTCGTCTATCTCCTACCTCGATTCGTGATATCTTGGTTATGTGTTTAATCGCTTTGGACATCCAATTTCCCCTCTCTTCTTCTTGCCTCAGTGATATGATACCTTGGTTAAGAGTAAACTTCAAGACCCCGTCTTGCCTAGGTGATGTGACATTGTGATACGGTGGGAGAACTGACTAGGGTTTTGCGTTTGTTTTCGCAAATGTTTCGGTTGAGCAAGAGTCGCCACCGACTTTTTATTTTATCCTAAGGAAAGGTTTAAAAAGCACAGCAAAAACCTTTGAGATTTTTTCTTGGATTCGGGGAGTAGATTATAGAAAGGGAAGGTATTAGCACCCTTTCTATCCATGGTTATCCATGGGCTCTTAGGTACTTGCTTAGATCAACTTGCCTTGGTTTTCAATTGTTTGAAATGGTGCTTGTTGTGTGGTTTTTGAAAATGTTTCAAAAAGATGCCTTGTATAGGCTACCCTTGTAACAATTCTTTACTCGAATGTTTTACAAAAGGTGTTTTGTCTTTAGAAAAGATGTTTCAAGGTTTTTTTTTGAAAGTTGGTTTTGAAAGTGTTTGTGAAGTGGGTTTTGAAAATAGGCAAGTGTTTTCTTGGCAAATTGATAAGTACTTGAGAGTTGTCTACCCTAAAGTTTTCTCAACGATTTTTGTTATGTTTTAAACCTTTTGACAATTTTGTTCCACCATTGCATTTGGTGGGCAATCTTGTATTAGGAGGTGAAAGGGACAAGCGCGGGTCATCGTTTTAGACCATAATTGCAATAGTGTTAAATGTCTTTGGGCAATTTTTCTTTAAAAGGGACTTGATCATTCATTTAGGCAATATTTTGAGGGACTATGATCATTTGATTGTTTGTTTTACCCAAAGAAGTTCAACATACAATATGGCCCAATTTATTTGAAGGCAACAAAGTGGAATACCCTACGGGTGCAAGTGTGAAATGTGTTGTCCATTTTCATGCTTTTTTGTCTTGTATTAGGTCAAACTATTTTTTGTTCATTTTATTCGTATGCAAACCCTAACTCTAGCATAGTATATTTAGAAAGCGATAAAGTGCGAAATTTAAATTCCTACACTATTACAACACAATAATATGGGGAGGGGGGTACAATGTCTCAAATGGGGTATATTTAGACAAAAATTTAAACCTAACTATTACATCATTTTCTTTGAATATTTACAAGACAAATAATTGTATAATTAAATGGAAATTGAAATAAATATGCAAAAATATAAAAAAAGGAATTCTTATATGTATGCAAAAAAGATATTATTTATGTGAAATAAAAAGAGAAATAACAAGGTATTATTTTTGGAGTATTTTCAAATTTAGGGCAAAACCCTAATTTTAATCAAAATGGTATTAGTTATTTAATATTTGTAATATTTACTATTTATATACAAAAATAAAATATAATATGGTATATTTGTAAAAAAGGTATTTTTTAGTATTAAATATTAAAAAATAAAATATGTACATTTTTTGGTATTTATATCCTAAGTGTATTAATATATACCTATTTATTTATATTATTTACAAAATATGTATTATATATATATTAATTAATAATATTTAATATTTAAATAAAAAAGCATTTTTCTATGAAATATTTTCAGGAAGCAAAAATAAGATAAAAGTGTATAGAATATATTTGTGCTATTTTAATAGTTTAAACAAAAAGTATATATTTATTTATTTATGTACAAACTAAAAGAAAAATCAAATAAATACCTAATAAAATCAAAAATGGTGAGAAAAAATATTTTTAAATTTTTAATATGCTGAGAAAAAATAAATGAGTCAATTAAAAAAGAAAAAGTCAAAAAAACATTAAAAATAAAACAAATGGGCTCCGGGGGTTCAGAAGCAATTATAGGGTGCAAAAAGAAAAGTCCACATAAGCCCAGCCCAATGCCACCTTTCTTCAACCTCTGAACTATGTGATACAAAAAAACGCGCGCCCTGTTCTCAATCTTCTAACTCCTGATTCCTGGCTTATTAATGAAAACTCATAACATAAAAAATGTTCAGCATCAAGAGACGAATCCAACCATATGCAGAACTTGATCTAACTCTCTAAGATGAGGGAGAATTTCTTCTCCCCCAAATCCTAACCTAGATTTTCTGCCATTTTCAAACCTCAAATTCTCACAGCTCAAGCAAAAGAAATGAAAAGTAAAAACATGTACATGTTCAGTGGCATGAGTAGAACATTGTTTATTCACAAACTTAGAGCTAATGATGCTTGATAAGAGAGATAGAAGTTCACCAAGATACCTTTTCAGCTGAAGTTCTATCTGGCAATGAGGGAGCTTTCAGTGCAAGGTGATGATTGGAAAAGCTTCCTTGAGGTCCAGGGATGCTATTCCAATGTTTACTTTGTCTTGAAAGCTTTTGAATCGTGCTAGAGCACTTCACCTGCAAAACAAGAAACTGAAAATGGTGGAAGTGGTTAGAGGGATTACAGGTCGTGTTTCAAGTCATGATTAGCTTGCATAGATGCTAGGGAATGTATGTGAACTGGTTTGGGCAAGAGAGCTTGAGGGAAATGGAAGATGGCACCCAAACTGCAGGCCTGACCCTGTTTTTGCAGTTTGAAGATGATTCTGAGATTGGGAGTGTATGAGAGGTGTTAGGGTCGTGCAATAGCTTGGTTGAGATGTCTTGAGTGTGTTTCCCCAGTTCACTTAAGGGTTTGTAAGCTGATATGAGAGTTGGTTTGAGTTATGATGTGTTTCTTACACTTTAAGCAAGCCATGGTTACTTTTTGCCTCTAGCCTGTACAGGCCCTCATACTATGCTGCATAATCCCTCCTTGATCAGTGTGATTAACACATAAACTTGTGCCAATTAGATATGGACTGTACTTCTTGGATTTGTAATTGGACATAAAGCTACCTTTTGCAAAAATGGAAGAAATGCTTTATCTATTTTGGGATTAATCCTTTATGCAATGCTAGAACACAAAGAACATGGCTTTGGCACAAAGAATATGCATTAAATTTATGAGTGTTGGATGGTTTAAGGACCTGTAATCAATATATGCAAGCTGAGATTGAAATGCATAGTGTTATGAACATGTACATGGCCAAGAACAAAAGTGACTTTTTCCCATTTTGCAAAATTCGATTCTCCCTAACCATGAGGTTGTTTGAGAAGTTCTTTGACATTTTGAAAAGCTTGGAATGTGTACTACAATCCATCTTTGAAATGCAATTTGAAATTCCAAGTGGAAGTGTATGGAAAATGGCCTTGAAGTTGGGTAGAAAACCTTGTCAAAATAGGTTAAAATTTCACTAAGTTAAGAATGGTTTAGTGCCTTTATTCAAAAATTTGTAACTTGAGATACAAGCCTCAAATGGGAAAACTTTGTGAATCAAAGTTGTAGATTATGCAACAATCTACAACTTTCATGCTTTGATTTTTGTTTGAATCCAAATGGATCTTGGTGAAAAAGTGGGGCAAAGTTGGGAAAAAATTAGGGTTTTTTATAACTTAGAAAAATTCTAAGTTATGAAAAATTCTAATTTCTAACCCTAATTTGCATTTTGTGATTTCTTGGTGAACAAGTTTCATGATTTGGCATGTTTTGATGAAAAATGAATCTTGACTCTTGATTTTGACCAAAAAGTCAAAGTTTGACTTTTCAGTATACAATCAAAATTGATCAATTGACTGGAAAATTCAACTGTCAATCTTGTGTACTTGGGATATTTTGAGTTTGTTGAGCATGTCAAGATAATCCCATGGGGTCCTTGAGTCCATATATGAGCTTGGCTTGCCATTGGCTAGGTCAAACAGTCAAAAATTGCCTTTGTGCAGTCAAAACCCTAAAAATGACCATTTTGTCCTTTTGGTGATCTGATCAAATTTCTTATGGAATTGTGATCCAAACTTGATCAAATGGTCCATATGAGTTCATAATGTTGATGTGGGTCAATTTTCATGAGGTTTGACTGTCAATTGGCCACAGTTGACTTTTTCCCCAATACATCTGATTTCTAGGTCAACTGTCCAATTGACTGAGCAAAACTTGGAATCAAAGCTTGAAACATGGTATGGATAAACTTGGGAGTCCAATATGAAGCATGAAAGTCATCTTAAGCACTTTAGGTCAAAACATCTTGGTGCAAACACAAACCCTAATTTGGGTCAATAGTGCAAGGAGAGGTCTTGAGCAGATGAAACCCTAACTGGATCTTGGGCTTCAAAGGTTTTGTGATGAGAAATCATTGAGAAATGGGAGGGCAAATTTTGGGGTACAACAGTTGCCCCTGTTCAATCTTCTTGAATCCGAAGAGTTAGATTGGCAAGTTTGCCTTTCGTGACTCGAGGGTAAAAGGAGATTGGACACTAGAGTGCCCGGAAATTTGCACTCGTCAAAGCAATGAATGTGGGAATGGGCTTAGAGATGCCATTTGGAGATGGGCTTAGAGATGCCATCTTGAGAGGGTAACAGAGATCCTGTCGGGGATGGGCTTAGAGATGCCATCTGGAAGGGAATATCAGGAAGGTGTCCAAGCTTTGGACCATCTCTGAACTGGGGGTCTGAACAAGCAATAGATTGACATCCGTTGTTGGGAGGAATCCGTAAACTGTTTTCAGAAGTTTGGAGAAGAGTCTGAACAAGCGATAGGTTAACATCCGTTACTTGGAGAACCCGTGAATTGTTTTCAGAAATCTTGAGGTTGAATAAGCAATAGAGCAGCATCCGTTGTTGGGAAGCGTCCGTAAACTGTTTTCAAAAGGTTGCATCTGAACAAGTGATAGATTAACATCCGTTGTTGGGAAGAATCCATAAACTGTTTTCAGAAGTCTTGAGAAGAATCTGAACAAGTGATAGGTTAACATCCGTTACTTGGAGAACCCGTGAACTGTTTTCAGAAATCTTGAAGTTGAATAAGCAATAGAGCAGCATCCGTTGTTGGGAAGCGTCCGTAAACTATTTTCAAAAGTTGAGATTGAATAAGCAATAGAGCGGCATCCGTCATTGGGAAGCGTCCGTAAACTGTTTTCAAAAGTCGAGATTGAATAAGCAATAGAGCGGCATCCGTCATTGGGAAGCGTCCGTAAGCTGTTTTCAAAAGTCGAGATTGAATAAGCAATAGAGCGGCATCCGTCGTTGGGAAGCGTCCGTAAACTGTTTTCAAAAGTCGTATCTGAACAAGTTGATAGATTAACATCCGTTGTTGGGAAGAATCCATGAACTGTTTTCAGAAGTCTTGAGAAGAATCTGAACAAGTGATAGGTTAACATCCGTTACTTGGAGAACCCGTAAACTGTTTTCAGAAATCTTGAAGTTGAATAGAAACCGGTATAGGGTTGCTTGATGATGAGTCCGTGTAAAACTGCATCTGAAACTACTAAGGATAGCTTTTTATTCTTATCCTGAAAAGGACAGAATGTCAGCTGAACACAAAATTATGTTGCATGAAATGTATGATGCAATATATGATATATCAATGTTTATGATATGAATGTAATGAATGCGCATGTAAGCTGATGAACTGTCTTGTTAGGGATAAATGAATCCTGGATGGCTGAAGATAAAAGCATCCTGACTGCTGCCGGGAAGAATAATTCCTTGGCTGTGACTGGGGAATAAGGAGCTTGGGTTGTATACCAAACCTCTGGGGAATCCCTGATGACTTCTACTGGGGAGCACCAATCTAGCAGACTTATGCTGGGGATACAAGACCGGGAATCTTCAGTTCGGTGGGAAGTGTCTCTGGCGACTTCACTGGGGAACTCAAGATTTATTCTCCTAAAACTCTGTGGGGAGAAGGTTCATTAGTCTGGCTCCGCTGGGGATACTGAAACTTAAACTCTGAGGGGAATTGAATTCCGGAGGATTCTCTGGCTGGGGATTTGCAAAGATAAGTTACTGCTGAGGAATTTTGATGAACTCCGCTGGGGATAGGAAGAATTTCGCTGAGGACGATATTTCCGTGGTTGTTAGCTGAGGATAACCCAGTTATAAGGCCTTGTGAGGAATAACCTTGAATAAAACTCGGGAGAGACGTCCGTACTTTGCGGGGAATAAGCTTCCAGAATCTACTGGGGGTGAGTTTTAAGATTTGCTAGGGATATGGATTCCAAATCTCCCGGGGGGTTCCTTTGAAGGGTATCAAGATATCCAATTGTACCTTTGACCTATCAGTAATCCTCTTTCCCGACTCATAAGAAATGATTATGTTTCAAATGCATATGCCTATTTAACAAAACATTGGACGTTTCTCAAAATAAAACAAATAGTGCAAGAGAAAAGAAAGAAAAAAATGACACAAATTTCTGGGAAAAGTATTTGTATTGATTTTCTTTGAGTATGTTTGTACAAAGGAGACAATCATCCTAGTAAGAGGATTTTGTCGTAAATATTGAAAGATTTATACAAAATAAAGGATGGCTATGTGAAATAATTCCATGGGATTCCATTCCGCTATAGCTTTCACAACTCTGAATATCTGTCCATTCAATGCTTCGCTTGACGATGACTGGATTGATCAGAAGCCTGGAACCGGTTGATGAAGAGATTGTCCTTGAAGTGATCCGACGAGACATAGTCATACGCTTTAATTCCCTAACTTTTGCCTGAATCGCCCTTTCGGGTTTTCGATCCACCGGGATACCCATTTTTGCCCAAGCCGCCCTTTCGGGTTTTCAACTTGTCAGGTTATTTTATGCGTAGTATCTTTTGACTATGTCCGTGTTCGCAGGGTGCAGCAAATCGTCGCCGTCCATGGTGGTCAGAATCATTGCACCACCAGAAAATATACTCTTGATCACAAATGGTCCTTCATATGTAGGAGTCCGTTTGCCCATGGGATCACTTTGCGGCAAGATAATCCGCTTGATTACGAGATCTCCGACTTGATATACTTGACGTCGGACTTTCTTATTGAAGGCCTTGATCATCCACTTTTGATACGTCTGACCATGGCATATAGCAGCAAGTCGCTTCTCGTCGATCAGATTGAGTTGATCAAGTCGGGTCTGCATCCAATCATCTTCATTCAAACCTGCATCCTTCATAATCCTTAGAGAAGGGATCTGGACTTCCATAGGCAAAACAACTTCCATGCCATAAACCAAAGAAAATGGGGTTGCCCCGGTTGAGGTACGTACCGTCGTACGGTATCCATGCAGAGCAAACGGTAACATCTCATGCCAGTCTTTGTAAGTGACTGTCATTTTCTGAATGATCTTCTTAATGTTTTTGTTCGCAGCTTCAACAGCACCGTTCATCTTTGGCCGATAGGGAGATGAATTGTGATGATAAATCTTGAACTGTTCGCACAATGCAGTGATCATTGTGTTATTCAGATTTGTACCGTTGTCTGTGATGATCCTGTCTGGAACACCATACCGACATATGAGATTTTGCTTGATAAAGCGGGCAACCACATTTTTAGTAACAGAGGCGAAGGAAGCTGCTTCGACCCATTTGGTGAAATAGTCAATGGCAACCAGGATGAAGCGATGTCCGTTGGAAGCCGTGGGCTTGATCTCTCCAATCATATCAATGCCCCACATTGCAAAGGGCCACGGAGCATTCAGGACGTTGAGAGGAACCGGAGGAATATGAACTTTGTCAGCATTGACTTGACACTTGTGGCAAGTACGGGAATGTTGATGGCAGTCAGCCTCCATAATAGACCAGTAATAGCCTGCCCTTAGGATCTTCTTAGCCATTGTATGCCCGCTCAAGTGAGTGCCAAATGTGCCGCTGTGTATATCAGTCATGATCAACTCTGCTTCAGCTTTATCTACGCATCGGAGTAATACACAATCATGGCTTCGTTTGTAAAGGATGTCGTTGCTTAGGAAGAACTTAGCAGCAAATTTCCTTAAGAACTTCTTGTCATTCACGGAAGCTCCTTCAGGATAATCTCGGGCCTCGAGATACCTTTTGATTTCATGGAACCAAGGTTGTTCCACTACTTCTTCGGTATTAATCTCGTGGCAATGTGCCGGTTCATCCATTCGCTCGATGGTGATTTGGGGAGCCTCGTTATCCCAGTTGAGTTTAAACATGGAGGACATTGTGGCTAGAGCATCTGCTAGCTGGTTCTCTTCTCGCGGGAAATGCTCGAAGGTAATTTGCTTGAAATGCGGCAACAATGTCAGGACATGTTCTTTGTATGGGATAATATTATGATGTTTGGTATCCCACTCTCCTTTGATTTGGCTGATGACCAAAGCCGAGTCCCCAGAGACGATCAAAGATTTGATCCCCGAGTCTATAGCAGCCTTGAGACCAAAGATGCAAGCTTCATACTCATCCATGTTGTTTATGCAGCTGAAGCAAAGTCGGGCCGTGAAAGGTGTGTGACAACCTTCCGGAGAAATGAGTACTGCGCCGATACCATTTCCAAGTGCATTTGAAGCGCCATCAAAGTACAGGGTCCATCGGGATCCCCTTTCGGGTCCGTCATATGGTCCGCTACCTTCAACGTTGTCCAAATTCATGATGTCCTCGTCTGGGAAGTCAAATCTCATGGGTTGATAGTCTTCGATAGCCTGATGAGCCAGATGGTCAGCTAATACACTCCCTTTTATAGCTTTTTGGGTGGTGTACTGGATGTCATACTCGATCAAGATCATTTGCCATCTAGCTATCCTTCCAGATAAAGCGGGCTTCTCGAAGATATATTTGATAGGGTCCATTTTGGAAATCAACAAGGTAGTATGAGTCAGCATATACTGTCTTAGTCGGCGAACAGCCCATACCAAAGCGCAGCAAGTTCTCTCGAGCAGTGAGTAGCGAGTCTCACAGTCGGTAAACTTTTTGCTAAGGTAATAAATAGCATGCTCTTTTCGACCAGACTCGTCATGCTGGCCCAAAACACACCCCATTGAGTTATCCAAGACGGTCAAATACATGATCAATGGTCTTCCTTCGACGGGTGGCATCAGAATAGGAGGCTCTAGCAAATACTCCTTGATTCTATCAAAAGCAGCTTGGCAGTCGTCGTTCCATTCCACTACCTGATCTTTTTTCAAGAGTTTGAAAATCGGTTCACAGGTAGAAGTCAGATGTGAGATGAATCTGGCAATATAGTTTATGCGCCCCAAGAATACTCTAACTTCCTTTTCAGTACGGGGAGCAGGCATCTCTTGTATTGCTTTTACTTTTGCAGGATCGAATTCAATGCCTTTGTTGCTTACAATGAATCCCAGGAGTTTACCAGACCTAACTCCAAAAGTGCATTTACTTGGATTCAGCCTGAGCTTGTATTCTTTTAACCTGGAAAACAGCTTCTCTAGATGCTCAAGGTGCTCTTCCTCTGTTTGTGACCGAGCTATCATATCGTCTACGTAAACTTCAATCTCATGATGTATCATGTCATGAAATAAAGCTACCATGGCGCGTTGATAAGTTGCCCCTGCGTTCTTAAGCCCGAACAACATCACTTTGTAACAGAAAGTTTCCCATTGTGTGACAAAATTCGTTTTCTCCATATCCTCGGGAGCCATTTTGATTTGATTGTAGCCCGAGAATCCGTCCATGAAGGAAAACACTTTATGCTGAGCTGTATTGTCGATCAAGATGTCAATATGAGGTAGCGGGAAATCATCTTTAGGGCTGGCCCTATTCAAATCCCGGTAGTCCACACACATCCTGACTTTGCCATCTTTCTTAGGTACCGGCACAATGTTAGCGACCCATTGAGGATAGGACGTAACAGCCAGAAAGCCAGCATCGAATTGCTTCATTACTTCTGCCTTGATCTTTTCAGACATGTCAGGCCTCATTCGGCGAACTTTTTGCTTGATCGGTGGACAATCCTCTCTTGTGGGGAGACGGTGAACCACAATGTCTGTGTCTAGACCCGGCATGTCTTCATAGGACCAAGCAAAGATTTCAACATAATCATTCAACAATTGTATCAGGCTTTCCTTGACATTCGGTTTCAAATTGGCACCCACTTGCACCTCCTTCTGGTCTTCCTCGGTCCCTAAGTTGACAGTTTCTAGTGACTCTTCATGCGGTAAGATGGCCCTTTCCTCTTGTTGCAGAAGTCTGGCTAGTTCCCCGGGTACTTCACAACCTTCGTCATCTTCATACTCGGCTAGATTGACCAGATCCTCAGAGTTATTGAAAGATATAGCAGAATAGTCACCCATGGAATCCGGAATGGATGGGTACCTGCATTGGTGAGTGTGGGTGTGTGTAAGGGATAGCCATCCTTAAAAAAATGCGAAAGGAAAGAAAATGAACACAAGCAGTTTATCAAATGAAAAACGTCCAATGAATTATTAAACATGGCATATGGATATGAAAAATAATCAAAACCCTTACAAGTGGACCCTCATGCCCCGGGCAAGGCAGGAGGTGAAAAGATAGTGTACGGATTGTTTGAAAGTAAATATTACAGACCAAATAAGAAATGTTTAACAGATAAATTACTGATGAATAAAAGTGATGGGGACAAAGTGTTTTGCCTACCAGTTGCTCAATCCTCCTTTGACAGTTGGATAAATCCACTCTTCAATGTTGCTCTCTTTGTCCTCATCCTCCAAAGCGTTGATTCCGTAGGGAGAAATTTTGACTGGCGCCCTTTCAATCTTCGACCGACGCATAGCTTTCTGGCCAGCGGCTGTGAACCCTAATCCAAACTTGTCAGTCTTATGCGGAAAGTCGGGTAACTGCCCCCATGCTGAATTCTTCCCTTCTTTTATTGCGGCCCTTGCATCCTCCAGAGATGCCATCCTGGCCATCTGTCTCGGTGTCTCATCCGTCAACTTCGCTACTGCTATTTCAGGAAGGACTTCTTCGAAATGTTGAAACGGTGTCTCAATGAACTCTCCTTCAACCTCCACATACCGGAAAGAATTTAAGTGGCTAATCATGTACTCTTCTTCGCCATGGACAATGATGATCTTTTCCTTGACAGGATACTTCAACATCTGATGCAAGGAGGAGGTAACTGCCCCAGCATGGTGTATCCACGTCCTACCCAGCAAGCAAGAGTATGACGGACGGATGTCCATCACATAGAAAGTGGATTTAAACACCTCAGTGCCTATCTTGATGGGAATTTCAACCTCTCCATGGACCATTCTCTTCGAACCATCGAAAGCTCTGACAACAATATCACTCAGCTTCAATTTCAACCCTTCATAATCTAGTCGGTACAAGGCCTTTTTAGGCAAAACATTCAGTGACGAACCGGTATCAACCAAAACATGTGCAAGAGTGGTTCCGCGACACTCGATTGAAATATGCAAAGCATCATTGTGGTTTCTGCCTTTAGGGGTTAGGTCGGCATCAGAAAAACCTAGTCCATTGTCCGCAGTCAGGCTAGCCACGCAATTTTGAAATTGATCCGCAGAGGTTTCCTGGGGCACATGGGCTGCCTTCAGGAATTTTATCAGAGCTTTAGCGTGCGCTTCCGAGCAAAGTAGTAGTGCCAGCATGGAGATCTTTGAGGGGGTTTTCCCCAGTTGTTCTACCACATCGTAATCACTCCTCTTGATTATCTTCAAGATCTCATCCATTTCCTTCTTGGAGGTTTCCGGGATAACCAAGGGTTGAGCCCTCGTCCTGACGGGCCCATCTTGGATTCCCTTACCTTTGTCAGCAGCAGTAGGAGAGACAGTACTAGGAACAACAATGTCTTCAATCAGAGGGGTTCTAGCAGAAAGTTTTATTGGTGCAGGGATGTCTTCGTTAGCTGATGAGGGTCCAAAGACTGCTCTTGGAGGGGCAATCTCTGGAGAAAATATTCTCCGGCTCCTGGTGATTTTGCTGGTGCCCGCAATGTTACTAATGCTAGCTTCTTCATCATCCGAACTTTCTTCAATTACCTCGATTTGCTTGATACCATGGTAGTAGATGTCACCGCCATAGTTCCAAGGTATCGACTTCTCAAAAACATAGGGAACAGGCCCTGGCATTGTTATCTTCAAAGGAACAGATTTTGCAGCTGGTGTAATCTTAACAGGCTTTTTGACGGCCTTGGAAAGATTGGCGTGAATGGTTATGATTGAGACATCTTCAGTATGAACTGGAACAGCAGAAACTTTTTCAAACAAAATTTGTCGACTATCCATAAGGCCTTGGATGCCTTTCTTCAGTAGCGGACAATCAAACGGCAGAGAGTAGCAACAATAGCAGTCTTCCTTACATCCCGGAAAGATCCCGGCCCTCAACAGATTCAACTTAATGGTTAACAGTGGAGTAGTCAGATCACTGACATCAGCAACATATAAATCTTCTTCAATGGCATTGACATTTCGGCCGTGCTTCGGCATAGGTGCAGATATCACATTAGGCTTCTCTGGAGCGTCAAACTCTACCTCCTTAGCCTCTATCAGGTCTTGGATTTTATGCTTGAGTGCCCAACAATCATTGGTGTCGTGTCCAACACTGTCTGAATGGTAGGTGCATTTAGCATTTGCATGATAATGCGGAGAGGACGTATTCACATTCTTTGGCGCCTCCTTGATGGTGGCAAGATTTAACTTCAATAGATGGGGAAGCACTTGCGCTGGAGTCATATTAATACGGGTGAACTGCCGTTGTGGCCGTTCCACTCGTTGCTGATTTGGTCTGGACTGGTTATAGCGAGGCTGCTCACTCGGAGTGTTTTGAATCATTACGGCCCCCACAGTTGGCCGACGCTCCATCTTCCCTGCTCTTCTCTGAGAATATACCATAGCTGTCTCCTTCTTAAAAGGTTTCTTCTCAACACTTGCAGCAACACCCTTCTGAATCTTTCCTGACTTGATGCCAGCTTCTATTCTTTCGCCTGTTAAGATCAAATCGGTAAACCCCGCGGAAGAGTTACCAATTAGATGATTGAAAAATGGCCCAGATAGGGTCCCAAGAAACATATCAACGAGCTCACGATCGGTTAAAGGAGGCTGCACCCTGCCAGCCAAATCCCTCCATTTTTGTGCATATTCTTTGAATCCCTCACTTGTTCCTAGTGACATACCCTGAAGTTGGGTACGAGTAGGAGCAAGATCAGAATTATACTGGTATTGTTTGTAGAAAGCGGTGGCCAAATCTTCCCAATTTCTGACACTGGTTCCTTCTAGCTGATAAAACCACTCCAACTGAGCTCCCGAAAGACTGTCTTGAAAGAAATGAATCCAGAGATTTTTATCTGTCGTATAGGGTTGAATCTTTCTCACGTAGGACCTGAGATGCATTTTGGGGCAGGACAGGCCATCATACCTCACAAACACTGGCACTTTGAATTTTGGGGGAATCACAATCCCGGCAACCAAGCCCAAGTCTTCAAAATCCAAACCCGATACTCTTTGTAATTCCATGGCGGCCAATCTGTCTTCTAACCCTTTGTATTTATCATCAGCTGGAGGGTATTGCTGGTCAGAATAATCTTCATCCTCTTTAACCTCTTCTTCCTCCGCATCAGACTCGGAAGGCACCGCAACTCCATCTCTCTTACTAGTCCCTTCATCAGAAGTAGGAGGAAATTCAAGCACCCTCCGAGCTTCTCCGTCAAATCTTCTCCCCAAAGTAGCCACCCCAATCCTATTTTTCTTCTTCTTTACTGGGTCCTTATTCCCCAATTGAGTCTTGATATCCTCCTGACCCTTAGCCAAGGTCATCAGGAGTTGCTGGAATTGTGCATTCTGAGCTTGCAGATCTTTGACTGTTTGCTCGAGATCCATTCTACTGAAATAAACAGCAGACAGATAAGGAAACCTGGAGTGAGACCTGCTTATGCACATGATGAATGATATGCTTATGTATGCAATGCATTCAGGGATTTAGAACATTCAAAATTGTTGTAGACAAAAAGGAACGCACGTCATATTAAGAAGAAATTTGTTAGTACATAAATGCCCCAAGGGCCAAATATTACAAAATAAACTTCTTAAGGCAGAAAGACATTGTGCATCCTCTTTGGTGCGATGTAGGTGTTGAGGGCCTCTTGCTCGTGGAGTCGGCGGGTAAGCTCTAGAACCTTCTTTTCACTGGCGTAGTAGCTAGCTTCAAAAGTATTCCGTTCCTCCTTGAGCTGAATCCAACTTTTCTGCATTTCCTCCCACGATGTAGGCATGTCTGGATGTAGGATGGTGTAGGGAACCTCTCCTTCATTGACGGGCTCTTTAATCACTGGGAGTACATGAGGATAAGGCATCATTAGACTTTGGGCTCGGGCTCGTACCCACTTGAGATAGGGCTCAAGAGGGATGGAGTTCTTGTGTCCCAGAGTCTTGTTATCAACCTTGTTGAGTTTTCCCCAAGCTCTGATGAATCTTTGGCGAAGTCCTTGCGCATCGTTGTCGAAGTCAAAAACTAGGCTAGGAATCAACATATCATGAGGGCCATCCCTCCGTGCATATCCAAATTGCCTCAAAGCTAGGCAAGGGTTATAGGTGATACCTCCCCTAATTCCAATTAAAGGAACATTAGGAAACTATCCGCAACGATCGACGATGATGACATTTTCTCTGGACCGAGAACACCAATGCACATCAGAATGAGTAAGAGTCATCAACCGTTGGGACCACCTTGAGCCTTGGTCATTCTTCAAGACATATTGTGGAAGGTGCGAAATAAACCACCTTGCAAGGATAGTAGTACAGCACATGAGAACACCCCTCTTTCTCATTGTTCGTGTGTAAAATGAGTGAAGAATGTCCCCAAGCAATGTTGGTATTGGATTTCTGGACAAGAAGATTTTGACGGTGTTGACATCCACCAATTGGTCAGGATTTGGGAACAAGACCAACCCGTAGATAAGGAGTGCCACAATTTCTTCAAAGGCTTGTAGGTCCAATGAGTTCCAACATTCTTGTGCCTTCTCAAACAAGAACTTTGCTAAGAACCCTTTGACGCTGCTTCTGGTTTCCCAATGCCCCTTGATGTCGGATGGTTGTAGATGTAATGCTCGAGCAACATCTTCCGGCTTTGGTTCCTTTTCCGTACCGTTGAAGGGTAGTTGATTAAGGATAAGGATTCTTAGGAGTTGAGAAAACTCCTCCAAAGTGGGTACCAACTGATAATCAGGGAAAGTGAAGCAGTGGTGAAGAGGGTCAAAGAACTGGAATAACACTTTCATCATGTCTTCTTCAATGTTGGTGTTGACTAGGCTGAGCAGTCTACCATGTCTTTCACTGAAGGATGAATTTTCCGGAATTCTTGAGGTGAGCTCCTTGAGTCGAGGAGAGATTCTCACAAGGTTGACTTGAATGGTATTTCTGCGAGGGATTTCCATGACCTACAAAACAGGAACAAAGATGAAGACCCAAACCCTTGAAATGGTTAGTAAATGCATATGATGCTTCATGATGTTTATGATGTATGCACAAAACATATGTACAAGCAAATCACACCAAACCCTAGTTTCAGGCTTGCGTGGGGTTTCATAGGTAAGTACCCTCTTGAGTGTAGTTGGCTTAAAAACCTGTCCTATAAATAGTAACCGGGTTCTAAGGAGCTCAACATCACGGGATTGTTTTCATTGTTCATTGTTTTGGTTTAGCCACTTAACTAGCGACCAAAATATTCCAAGAAAACAACCCTCAATGAGTGTAGTATCGAGTATCTACCAACTTCGGACTGCACCAAAGCCGATCATCTCACTACCCCTAATAAAAGGCCAAGATGGTCAAGTAAGGTTCTAGGTCATTAGTGCTTAGTGACATCACTCAGTGGCCCCGTACTCTCCTTGATTGAACTCAAGGGTTACCGGTACTCACAAATATGTCGCACTAATATAGCTATTGCTTCAATCGTGTCGGTATACCCCGCACAGTTTCCACAACATATTGCTATCTATGAATGTTTCCCAAAATCCGGGTGTAGGATTGCAAACCCAAACAATAGAGCCAAAGATATAAAGCAAACAATTCAAACAATTTGTCATGCAAGAGGGTGATCTAAGCCCTAAGGTTACTCCACTTATAAAATTTTCCCCTGCAGAGTCGCCAGTTCTGTGATACGGTGGGAGAACTGACTAGGGTTTTGCGTTTGTTTTCGCAAATGTTTCAGTTGAGCAAGAGTCGCCACCGACTTTTTATTTTATCCTAAGGAAAGGTTTAAAAAGCACAGCAAAAACCTTTGAGATTTTTTCTTGGATTCGGGGAGTAGATTATAGAAAGGGAAGGTATTAGCACCCTTTCTATCCATGGTTATCCATGGGCTCTTAGGTACTTGCTTAGATCAACTTGCCTTGGTTTTCAATTGTTTGAAATGGTGCTTGGTGTGTGGTTTTTGAAAATGTTTCGAAAAGATGCCTTGTATAGGCTACCCTTGTAACAATTCTTTACTCGAATGTTTTACAAAAGGTGTTTTGTCTTTAGAAAAGATGTTTCAAGGTTTTTTTTTGAAAGTTGGTTTTGAAAGTGTTTGTGAAGTGGGTTTTGAAAATAGGCAAGTGTTTTCTTGGCAAATTGATAAGTACTTGAGAGTTGTCTACCCTAAAGTTTTCTCAAAGATTTTTGTTATGTTTTAAACCTTTTGACAATTTTGTTCCACCATTGCATTTGGTGGGCAATCTTGTATTAGGAGGTGAAAGGGACAAGCGCGGGTCATCGTTTTAGACCATAATTGCAATAGTGTTAAATGTCTTTGGGCAAATTTTCTTTAAAAGGGACTTGATCATTCATTTAGGCAACATTTTGAGGGACTATGATCATTTGATTGTTTGTTTTACCCAAAGAAGTTCAACATACAATATGGCCCAATTTATTTGAAGGCAACAAAGTGGAATACCCTAGGGGTGCAAGTGTGAAATGTGTTGTCCATTTTCATGCTTTTTTGTCTTGTATTAGGTCAAACTATTTTTTGTTCATTTTATTCGCATGCAAACCCTAACTCTAGCATAGTATATTTAGAAAGCGATAAAGTGCGAAATTTAAATTCCTACACTATTACAACACAATAATATGGGGAGGGGGGTACAATGTCTCAAATGGGGTATATTTAGACAAAAATTTAAACCTAACTATTACATCATTTTCTTTGAATATTTACAAGACAAATAATTGTATAATTAAATGGAAATTGAAATAAATATGCAAAAATATAAAAAAAGGAATTCTTATATGTATGCAAAAAAGATATTATTTATGTGAAATAAAAAGAGAAATAACAAGGTATTATTTTTGGAGTATTTTCAAATTTAGGGCAAAACCCTAATTTTAATCAAAATGGTATTAGTTATTTAATATTTGTAATATTTACTATTTATATACAAAAATAAAATATAATATGGTATATTTGTAAAAAAGGTATTTTTTAGTATTAAATATTAAAAAATAAAATATGTACATTTTTTGGTATTTATATCCTAAGTGTATTAATATATACCTATTTATTTATATTATTTACAAAATATGTATTATATATATTAATTAATAATATTTAATATTTAAATAAAAAAGTATTTTTCTATGAAATATTTTCTGGAAGAAAAAAATAAGATAAAAGTGTATAGAATATATTTGTGCTATTTTAATAGTTTAAACAAAAAGTATATATTTATTTATTTATGTACAAACTAAAAGAAAAATCAAATAAATACCTAATAAAATCAAAAATGGTGAGAAAAAATATTTTTAAAATTTTAATATGCTGAGAAAAAATAAATGAGTCAATTAAAAAAGAAAAAGTCAAAAAAACATTAAAAATAAAACAAATGGGCTCCGGGGGTTCAGAAGCAATTATAGGGTGCAAAAAGAAAAGTCCACATAAGTCCAGCCCAATGCCACCATTCTTCAACCTCTGAACTATGTGATTCAAAAAAACGCGCGCCCTGTTCTCAATCTTCTAACTCCTGATTCCTGGCTTATTAATGAAAACTCATAACATAAAAAATGTTCAGCATCAAGAGACGAATCCAACCATATGCAGAACTTGATCTAACTCTCTAAGATGAGGGAGAATTTCTTCTCCCCCAAATCCTAACCTAGATTTTCTGCCATTTTCAAACCTCAAATTCTCACAGCTCAAGCAAAAGAAATGAAAACTAAAAACATGTACATGTTCAGTGGCATGAGTAGAACATTGTTTATTCACAAACTTAGAGCTAATGATGCTTGATAAGAGAGATAGAAGTTCACCAAGATACCTTTTCAGCTGAAGTTCTATCTGGCAATGAGGGAGCTTTCAGTGCAAGGTGATGATTGGAAAAGCTTCCTTGAGGTCCAGGGATGTTATTCCAATGTTGACTTTGTCTTGAAAGCTTTTGAATCGTGCTAGAGCACTTCACCTGCAAAACAAGAAACTGAAAATGGTGGAAGTGGTTAGAGGGATTACAGGTCGTGTTTCAAGTCATGGTTAGCTTGCATAGATGCTAGGGAATGTATGTGAACTGGTTTGGGCAAGAGAGCTTGAGGGAAATGGAAGATGGCACCCAAACTGCAGGCCTGACCCTGTTTTTGCAGTTTGAAGATGATTCTGAGATTGGGAGTGTATGAGAGGTGTTAGGGTCGTGCAATAGCTTGGTTGAGATGTCTTGAGTGTGTTTCCCCAGTTCACTTAAGGGTTTGTAAGCTGATATGAGAGTTGGTTTGAGTTATGATGTGTTTCTTACACTTTAAGCAAGCCATGGTTACTTTTTGCCTCTAGCCTGTACAGGCCCTCATACTATGCTGCATAATCCCTCCTTGATCAGTGTGATTAACACATAAACTTGTGCCAATTAGATATGGACTGTACTTCTTGGATTTGTAATTGGACATAAAGCTACCTTTTGCAAAAATGGAAGAAATGCTTTATCTATTTTGGGATTAATCCTTTATGCAATGCTAGAACACAAAGAACATGGCTTTGGCACAAAGAATATGCATTAAATTTATGAGTGTTGGATTGTTTAAGGACCTGTAATCAAGATATGCAAGCTGGGATTGAAATGCATAGTGTTATGAACATGTACATGGCCAAGAACAAAAGTGACTTTTTCCCATTTTGCAAAATTTGATTCTCCCTAACCATGAGGTTGTTTGAGAAGTTCTTGGACATTTTGGAAAGCTTGGAATGTGTACTACAATCCATATTTGAAATGCAATTTGAAATTCCAAGTGGAAGTGTATGGAAAATGGCCTTGAAGTTGGGTAGAAAACCTTGTCAAAATAGGTTAAAATTTCACTAAGTTAAGAATGGTTTAGTGCCTTTATTCAAAAATTTGTAACTTGAGATACAAGCCTCAAATGGGAAAACTTTGTGAATAAAAGTTGTAGATTATGAAACAAGCTACAACTTTCATGTTTTGATTTTTGTTTGAATCCAAATGGATCTTAGTGAAAAAGTGGGGCAAAGTTGGGAAAAAATTAGGGTTTTTTATAACTTAGAAAAATTCTAAGTTATGAAAAATTCTAATTTCTAACCCTAATTTGCATTTTGTGATTTCTTGGTGAACAATTTTCATGATTTGGCATGTTTTGATGAAAAATGAATATTGACTCTTGATTTTGACCAAAAAGTCAAAGTTTGACTTTTTAGTATACAGTCAAAATTGATCAATTGACTGGGAAATTCAACTGTCAATCTTGTGTACTTGGGATCTTTTGAGTTTGTTAAGCATGTCAAGATAATCCCATGGGGTCCTTGAGTCCATATATGAGCTTGGCTTGCCATTGGCTAGGTCAAACAGTCAAAAATTGCCTTTGTGCAGTCAAAACCCTAAAAATGACCATTTTGTCCTTTTGGTGATCTGATCAAATTTCTTATGGAATTGTGATCCAAACTTGATCAAATGGTCCATATGAGTTCATAATGTTGATGTGGGTCAATTTTCATGAGGTTTGACTGTCAATTGGCCACATTTGACTTTTTCCCCAATACAGCTGATTTCTAGGTCAACTGTCCAATTGACTGAGCAAAACTTGGAATCAAAGCTTGAAACTTGGTATGGATAAACTTGGGAGTCCAATATGAAGCATGAAAGTCATCTTAAGCACTTTAGGTCAAAACATCTTGGTGCAAACACAAACCCTAATTTGGGTCAACAGTGCAAGGAGAGGTCTTGAGCAGATGAAACCCTAACTGGATCTTGGGCTTCAAAGGTTTTGTGATGAGAAATCATTGAGAAATGGGAGGGAAAATTTTGGGGTACAACAGACATCTATACCTATGGTCAGGATATTCCCCTTTTCACCTTCCTTGATTCGTGATATCATGGTTGAGTTAGTTTTCACTACTCATGACATGCGTGTGCTTTCTTGAGCTTGTTTGATTGCTCGTTTGCTTTCACTTATTGTATATGCCATATTCCCTTAGGATTCACTTGTTTCTTTTCAGATGCGAGCTAGACCTTAGGTTGAAACCCATGCATGCTAACATTAGGTAGACATTTCCTTTTGTTAAGCCGAACCGTAGGGCCACCATTGTATGATAACATCATGGGTAGAGATAGGCTAGTCTCCCTTAGATGTTTTCTTTCTTTTTGCATCCTTGCATTTAAAACTAAAACCTTCTTTTTCTATGAAACTCATAAAACACTATAACATAATGAAAATCCTTTTTCAAGGTAAAAAACACAAACCAATTCAAATTTCATTTTTTCGCTTGGATTTTCTTTTAAAACCCTTTTTCAAGGTAAAAAACACACAACAAACTGAAACATGTGAGCCGAACTACAACACTTTTATTCCCTAAAAAGGATAGGTATGAATCTAGTCACGGGGCCTAGCTGAGCGAAAATTTGTAACTATTTTCTTCTTTTCCCCTGTTTTCTTTCACATGCATTCCCTCTTAATTTCTTTTAAGCAGTAAGCAGTAGACATAGATTAGACATACCCATAGGATTAGAATAACAAGAGTGGAATCCTTAGAGTACTATGGACATGTGAGGTGCTAATACATTCCCCTCGCATAATCGACTCCCTTACCTGATCTCTTGGTCAAAAGACCTTGACTTCTCCCTTCTCAAGTTTTCTCGATGTTTACCTTTCCCTTCATGTGGAATAAAAGACGTTCAATGGCAACTTCATTGTTTGATGATTTTTCAGCCAGTTATTTCCACTGGCGACTTCATTAGGGACAGGTTGACCATATGCTGGTCCATCCTAGAGTCGCTCCTAGCTCTTGTTTTCTTTTTGTTGTGTGTTTATTTTTATGCTTTATAGTTTACTCATTCTTACATGGTTATATGAGCATACATGTTTACATTGCACTTTACTGTTTTCCCTATACTGTTACTGTATTGGTTCTGTTTCTTTGTTGGGTGGGTGTTACTGAGGTAAAAGGCCCCATACCCAAGCCAAGTGACAAATAACATGAACACTAGGAATATAGTGGAACATGACGGGTATGGGATGTAGATCTCCCTATTTGGATATGTCTTCCAACGTCAGATGAGGTCTTAATGATTTGTCGTCATTATCACATAGGTGTATGGTGATGGCATTCTCAAGCGGACCCGGGATTCTGAGTTACCATTGACCTTATCCTGACCTAGTACTGACCCATGAGCGGGGAGAGAATGAATAATATTCACAGGTACAAATGGTGACTATGTTCTGATGGTGATCGTACATTTCTTTGGTTCTATCTTAGATCTTTGGTTCTGGTATTCTTGGTGTGTTCAGAAACAAAACAGTGGTTAGTATTGTGGATACCTTGATTCCATGATCGTTTCACTTGCATCATAGCATATTTATATTTTACAAAAGAAATGTATGGAAAAGAATATGTGAAAAAAAGCTAATCTACATATGCATAACATTTCCATGTTAATTCGAGATTGTCATCAGGAATGGATAACAACACTGGTATAGGAAAAGAGCTGCTTAGGAAGACATCTTGTTGCCATTTCCATGGATTTACTCTAGATCCGTTGAAGGAAGTAGGTTTTCTTGTGACCGGTCCTAATGAGAAGATTTCCAGAGATCGATATGGTAATCTGTTGCCATTACTGTATGATGGGTATGAAAGTTGGGCTATGGTATCACTTCTGCAATTCTACGATCCACAGTTGGGTTGCTTACTTTCCTGGATTACCAGCTAGCATTAACACTTTAGGAATATGCTTATATCCTTGATATCGAGATCATGAGTTGTACATCTTTCATCTATGTGCCTGAAGTTCCCAATTATGCAGTTATTGCTAAGGCTCTTTATTTGAACCTTAGCGATGGAAAAGGTAATTGGGAGGTAAAGGACAACACATCTAGTTTTCATTTGGGGTTCTTGTTAACCAAAGCTAGTGAGTTTGCGGTAAACAAAGATTGGGTCATATTCAATGCACTGTTGGCCACCATGATCTATGGTATTGTCATTTTGCCTAATGTGGTGGATTTTATGGATTTCTTAGCAATATGTGTTTTCATGAATGGAAATCCAGTGGTGAATATTCTTGCGAACACTTACTAAGACATTCATTCCTGACATGGAAAGAAAGGAAGTGTTGTTTGTTTTATTAATCTTTTTTGCAAATGGTTTATGATGCATATGCCCACCAAAAAACCATTTATTGACACTTCATATACTCTTTTTTGGGCACAAAGGATTATGTCTCTTACTTCTTATGATGCCGTCTGGAAGAACATAAGGGGAATAAGAGAAATCATTGTAAGTTGTGGAAGTTTTCCCAATGTACCGCTCGTAGGGACTAAGGGTTGTATCAATTATAATCCTATCTTAGCGCGACGTCAGCTAGGATACATTATGACTGATAAACCAACCGATCATAAAGTGGAAGCCATTTATTTAAGCAAGGGTGAGAATCCTATCCTGCTAGAAAGGATGAGAAGAGCTTGGAGCCATGTTCATCGGCATGGGACTACTCTCTTTGGTCAGAGGGGATGCTTAGCCCTTGATCCATATGTGCAGTGGGTCAAGAATTGAGTAAAGGTGATATTGTTTCCTTTCATGAGGGAAGTGCCGCTGTATCCGCAACCTACTTTTGATCTGTCAACTAGTGGTCCGCTAGTATCAGACGCCACTGTCAATCAGTCATTTCCTCATGAATCTTCCATTCAATAACCTGTTTTAGATGTATCTAAGTTTGTGTTAGTAGAAATCTTCAAACAGGATAAAGCTGATAGTCTCAAGTTAGAGTTGGAAAGATAGGAGTAGAATATGGAGCTTTCTTTTGCTGCACAGGAAAAGAAAAAGATGCTTCATTAAGCTAGGCTGAAAGACAAAGTTTTGGAAGACCATGGTTTAATTGAATCATCAAAGAGGCCAAGAGTTGAAAGTTCTCATGTACCAGTTCAGATGGAAGTTGTGAGAAAGATTCAAGCCGATCTTGCAAATATCCAACAAAGGTTTGAAAGTCTTTGGGTGTCCAAAGACCGAATGCAAGCCAATCATAAAGAGTAAGTCAAAATCCTGAAAAAGTAACTTCGTGAAGAGGGGTCCAAATCTCAGGAAGTTTCCAAACAATGAGAGGGTTTGGAAAAGCAGGTCCAAAGTCAACAAGTGCAGATTGATGAACTCGATGTACAACTCAGAGAGAAAGATTCTCTGCAATTTGTGAAAGAAACCTGGATGAAGGAAAGAGATGTCCAGTTGGCTCAATTGATTGAATAATTGACACAACTCAAAGCTCGATTTAAGGTTTGGCACTAGTCCTTAGTTTTGCTGATCTCTTTGTATGTGACTGATTCACCTCCAGATTTATTGGAAGGGTTCCTTTTGACTTTATCTATATAAAATCACCTTAAGTATCTTTTGTATGGATGATTTATTCATGTGATATATGCAGTCTCTTTCTTTAATGATGATTTATTTATATCCTGTTTCTTTTGTTCTTGATGTAAAATCTAGGATTTTCCATGCAAATGGTAAAACATTGCATTTGCATATCATGTATTTCATGTGCATTACAGGTTATTCAAAATTTTCTTCTTATTTATTGGTTCTACTTCTTACTAGAGTTTACAAGACGACTTCTCTACATCCATATTGTACTCAAGCTAATCAATAGAGGATCAGGGAATAGATTGGACATAACAAGATTGAACTTTGTAAGGATATGGACACCATGGGGGAAAGAATGAGTCAACTCATGGAGACTCTTCATGTTGTTATTCAGGGGAAGGAAGAACTCATGCAGAGTGTCACCAAGCTTGTTGGCAGTGCCACCACTTCTGATAATGGAGGACCTAAGACTGTTGTAATTCGATGGGAGAACTGACTTGGTGTTTTACGTTTTATTGCAATTGTTGCAGATAACAAGAGTCTCCACCGAATTTTCTTTTATCCAATAAAGGAAAGGGTGAAAAGAACAGGAAAGACCTTTTAAGAATTTTCTTGAGTTCGGGGGGTAGGTTATGAAAAGGAAAGGTGTAACACCCTTTTCATCCATAGTTATCTACGGGCTCTTAGTTGCTAGCTCACTTTTGAAATGCTTTTGTGAATATGTTCTTTTGAAAATATTTTGAAAAGTTTCGTCGTTGGGAAAACTTTGTAATGATTCTCGTCTCTATAAGAATGCATACAAAGTGTTGACTTTGAAAATATTTCTATAAAGTGTTGGTGTATTGAAAGATGTTTGTTTTGAAATGTTTGTGAACAAGAAACTACGAGCGTTCTACCTACTCAAAAGAAAGTCTTTGTTCTTTTCCTCCTCTATAGATAGTGTTATTCTACCATTAGTTAGTAGAAAGCCTTATCATTGGATGTGAGGGACAAGCGTGGGTCATTGTACAGTCATAGAAGACAACTTGTAAGATGTTTTAGCAATTGTCATAAGGGACTAAGATCAATTATCGAGGGCAACATTTGAAGGGTCATCGAGGGACTATGATATTTTAATTAAGGGTCTTTTGCTAAAACATCCCACATTCGAGGGACATGATTGTTTAAATACGAGGCAACAAGTGTGGGTTACCCTTAGAGGTACACGTGTGCAAGTGTTTGATTTCATGTGTTTTATCTTGAATTAGGGTTGTCTAATGTTTGATTTTTTTAAGTCTTTCCATACAAATCCTAATTACTAGCAATAATAAGGAAAGCAATAAATTGCAGAATTTAAATCTCCTACGCTATTACAATGCTTTGGGAATGGGGGATACACATTTACAAATGGGGGGATAAAATCAATAAAGCCCTAATTACTATTACAAACCATGTACATGAATAATAATGCAAAATAATAAAATACGTACAAATGTAAAATATAGAGAGGAAAAAGAGTTTGCTTTTGATGTTTTTTGATGGAAAAGGTATTATAGTTAACCTAATTAAGCTCATTAATTTAATTACAAGAAAAGTCAATTAATTATTAACAAAAACCTAACTCTAAGTTCATTAAAATAAAATCCTAAGTCTAATTTAACTTTGTTTAGAAAATGATTTTTAGTTAAAGTTAATAAAGAAAATGTTCTATATTGTAGAAGAAATGATAATATTTAATTTAACAAAATGAAATAAAATTCCTAAATTAAAATATTTTTAATTTAATGAAGAAAATATATTTTTCGTGGTTTTTGGTTTAGGTAAAATAAATATATAAATGAAAATAAATAAAATATAAAAGAAACGGAAATAGTTGGACTGGGGGTTAAAAAATTAAAATGGGTGTTAGAAATAGCAAACAGGGCCTGCATAGTAAAATGGGGGGTGGGAAAAGCCAGTTCGTCCAAGGCCTAACTTCATGTCCATGTTCCAATGCTTGTGACATTTGTGGGCGCATGGTAGAAAGCATTTTTTGAGATGTCTGATGTTGATCTAGTGACTATGAATGAAGCTGCATGGTATGAAGGATGGGATATCTGCATGGGATTGGAGAGCCTACAACCACAAGGGCGGTGACAACTGTCACCGCCAGACTAAATTTATTAGAAAAACAAAATTTTACAAAATAACAAAACTAAAGTGTATTTTAATCAAAACAAAAAAAATATTATCTCTCTTCTTCCCTGAGTTCTCTCGTTTTCCTTTGTCTTTTTGGGCTCTCCAAAAATCGCCCTAGAGGCTTTAAACGGCAGTAGACAGCGGTTCTCACGGTGGCTTGGCTCCAATCCTAATTTTTTTTTACATTATCAGCTTTGTCTTGTCCTCATCTGTACTAATCCGTGGCTCATTTTTACAGATGGCACACGTTTTTTCCTAAATCTAAAAGGGAAGGAACGAAACCCTAGTGGTTTCGATTTTCGATTTTTAGTGAGATTTTTCTTATTTATGTCATGAGATCTTTTCCTTTTCTTCTTTCTATTCGCAATTCTGTCTTCACTCTTCACGAATTTATTAAGGAATTTGTTTAATGAAAATGATGAAGTAAAGTTAGGGTTTGTTGTTTCTGAATTACTATGTGTTTGGCTTTGAACGATTTTGAGGGTGTGTGAGAGGAAATTGATGGACACAAGTTAGGGTTTGGGAATCGTTTCTGTTTCTTTGCATCTGTGAACTCTGTGTTGTCTTTGCTTGAACAATTTTTTGAAGGGGGTTTTGAATCTTCCTAGTTTTTTGGCTCTGTGGTTGTGTTATTTTTTTCCCTCCTCTGTGAACGATGGTCTTCATCTTTTTATATTGTGGATTCCCTGTTTTCTTTCTCTATAAATGGTTTTACTTGTTGAAGTTGATTTGAGATATCAGGCCTTGAGCCATTCGTATGGGACTTGTCATTTTATGTTATGTTTCTTGCTGGCTTGGATGTTTCGTACTTATTGCTTGTTGGCTTTGATGTTTTGTACTTGTTGCTTGTCGGCTTGAATTTTTTGTTGCTTTTTCAACTGGATTTGTACTTTTTATTGTGAACCAAACACATATTTTTTATGCATTTTTTTTGAGATTTACAGTAAAGGTGTTAGGCTTATGATTGTAGCTCCGTCTTTTATTTGAAACACAGTAAAATGAGGATGATTGTGATTGTTGCGTGAAAACATGATGCCGAGTTTGAAATTCTGACTTGTACATCTTTTGATTTGTCTTTTCTTATTGTGAACCAAACTTATTTTGTGATTTACGATAGGAATGTTCTTATGCCAATGATATAATCTAATTGTATGAGGCTTTTGTTGCGTGTTGGGCTTGAATTCTGACTTGCTGAATTATGCATGGACTGTGATAATTCCGATTTTTTGAATCTCTGCTAATGGGATGGAAATGTGATTGGAATTATGTTTTGAACTTCTTTGAATTTGTTTATTGTGAACCAAATTTCTTTTTGATTTGAAATATACCTAGGCCTATGATTAAACCCAATTTTGTATGAGGCTTTTTGGCACATAAATATGATTCAGAAACAACCCTTTTCTGATTCCTTAAGTAAAACCCTAATGATGAATTTGAAGAGAAAACTCTTTGAAAATTCTTGTTTATTGTTCAAGTTTTGTTTTCTAACCAACTTCCTTTTCTTTTTGTTTCATATAATGGTGGCATTGATATGAGTTTGGAAAGATGATGAAGGAAGACTTTGAAGATGAAACTGAGGCAATGGCCATGGGGAACTCAAAGATTGAAGAAGAGTCCTCTTTTTATGCATATTTAGAATAAATAGGAAACTTGTGATTTAATTTTGTAAATGAACTTGTAAGATAATTTGAAACTTTGGTGAATTGGAAGTGAATTTGAATGGCATGTAAATTCTTGAATTCATTCTTGTATTATTCATTGATGATATGCTTGAAATTTTAAGCTCATGAGCACTTGAAATATTATTGTATTCTTGTAATCAATGAAGTTTTAGAATTTGAGATCCTTTCTTCTTTGCCATAGTGCTTGTGAAAACAAGTTGAAATATTTGAAAGAATTTGGCCACCCTTTGAATGAAACTTTCCATGTTGAATGGTTTTGAGATAAACTTGAATGAATTTTGGTTGAAACATGAATATTTGAACTTGAGATAAAATCTTAGAATTTGTAATTGTCATTTGAGCTTGAATTCTCGAGAGTTAAGATTTGAATTTTAAATGAAAAATTTCAACTCATTGTTCACTTTAAACGAACAAAACTTCCCTCTTTGGAATATGAAAACACTTAGCAAATTGAATCAGAATAATCACTTTAATGAACACTCCCACAATAATGAATTCACAATGATCCAAATCTTTAATCCACATCAATAAGTAACAAACTACAAGATAAAAAAAACCTTGCTCTCAACAAATATCTTGGAACTTATACTTCAATTCAACAAAGGTATTTTGATTTAATGGGCAATGAATGTATCATTTGAAATATGGAAATGAGAGTGACCATAAGAATCTTGAGTCCACTGAACCTTAGTTGATGATTGAAAAATACTTGCAAATTCTGAATCCTCTGATAAAACAAAGAATCAGTTTAGATGTCTCGAGGTCTGAGAAGCTTTGGTAGCTTGAACCAACAAAATAATGAGGACGAGATCCTCCTTGGCATGATTGTAAATACAACCTTCTTCCAAAACTGGTAAAAGAACATGAGAACCAAAGATACCTTGATCCCCAACATAAATGCATGAGTATAAGCCATATAAGGTAAAATTATGAGGCGAAATTTTGGGGTACAACGGCTGCCCTTGTTCAATCTTCTTAAACCTGAAGAGTTAGATTAGATTGTTTGCTGTTCGTGACTTGAAGGTGGAAGATGATTGAAAACTTAAGTACCCAGAAATTTGCACTCGCTTGTGCACGGAAAACTGTTTGTGTATTATATCAAAAATGGGCTTAAAGATGCCATTCGGAGAGTGACAGAATATTGTCGGAGATGGGATTATAGATGCCATGCAAAGGTGATGGAGAGTCGTCAGAGATGGACTTATAGATGCCATCTAGGATAACTGTTGATAAAAGAATTAGACTAAGTTTATGCCTGACTTTTTCCTTAGAGGATGTATCAGAATAGATCTATGCTCGATTTAAGCTGAGCCAGAAGATGTCTACTGGAAGAAGTATCAGAATAAATCTTTGGTCGATTTAACCTGAGCCAGAAGATGTCTTTTATTGTCTTTAACTGGAAAATAATAAAAATAAATCTTTGGTCGATTTAAACTGAGCTAGAAAAAGTATCTACTGGAAGAAGTATAAGGATAAATCTTTGGCCGATTTAAACTTAGCCAGAAGATGTCTTGAATTTGTCTTTAACTGGATAAGAATCAGAATAAATCTTTAGTAGATTTAAACTGAACCAGAAAAAGTGTCTACTGGAAAAGAATCAGAATAAATCTTTGGTCGATTTAAACTAAACCAGCAGATGTCTTAAATTTGTCTTTAACTGGATAAGAATCAGAATAAATCTTTAGTCGATTTAAACTGAACCAAAAAAATTGTCTACTGGAAAAGAATCAGAATAAATCTTTGGTCAATTTAAACTGAACCAACAAATGTATTGAATTTTTCTTTAACTGGATAAGAATCAGAATAAATCTTTAGTCGATTTAAACTGAACGAGAAAAAGTGTCTACTGGAAAAGAATCAAAATAAATCTTTGGTCGATTTAAACTGAACCAACAAATGTCATGAATTTGTCTTTAACTGGATAAGAATCAGAATAAATCTTTAGTCGATTTAAACTGAACTAGAAAAAGTGTCTACTGGAAAAGAATCAGAATAAATCTTTGGTCGATTTAAACTGAGCCAGAAGATGTCTTTTATTGTCTTTAATTAGAAATTAATCAAAATAAATCTTTGGTCAATTTAAACTGAGCCAGAAAAAGTATCTACTGGAAGAATTATCAGGATAAAACTTTGGTTGATTTAAACTGAGCCAGAAGATGTCTTGAAATACTCTTTAACTGGATAAGAATCAGAATAAATCTTTAGTCGATTTAAACTAAACCAGAAAAGTGTCTACTTGAAAAGAATCAGAATAAATCTTTGGTTAATTTAAACTGAACCAACAGATGTCTTAAATTTGTCTTTAACTGGATAAGAATCAGAATAAATATTCAGTCGCTTTAAACTAAACCAGAAAAAGTGTCTACTGGAAAAGAATCAAAATAAATCATTGGTCAATTTAAACTGAACCAGCAGAGGTCTATGCTTGATTGTATCTGACTGTATCTCAAAAGTGGATCAGAATGAGTCTCCGCCCGACTATATCTAAAACATGTATTAGAATGAGTCTACGCCTGACTGTATCCGGAAAAGTGAATCTGAATGAGTCTCCGCCCGACTGTATCTGAAAAATGATTTCCAGAATGATCCTCTGGAAAAGGTGTTTGAATAGTTGCTCGTCATGTAGATAGTCGCCCCTTCCTATTTCGGGAATTGATCTACAATCAGTTTGTTGGTAAACCCGTCATGTTTCGGAACTTTATACCATTGGTGATAAAGATAGTCACCCCGTCTTGTTTCGGGAATTGATCTTTATCTGACCCAAGAGAAAGAAAGATAGTTTCCCCTTCCTGTTTCAGAAGTTAATCTTCAATCTGTTCATGTAGATAGTCGCCCCATCTTGTTTCCGGAATTGATCTATAATCAGTGTTGTTTGGTAAACCCATTTTGTTTCAAGATTTCATACCATTGGTGATAAAGATAGTCGCCCCGTCCTGTTTCGAGAATTGATGTTTATCTGACCAAAGAGAAAGAAAAATAGTTTCCCCGTCCTTTTTTGGGAGTTAATCTTCAATCTGTTCATGTAGATAGTCGCCCCGTCTTGTTTCAGGAATTGATCTACAATCAATGTTATTTGGTAAACCCACCCTGTTTCGAGAGTTCATACCATTGGTGATAAAGATAGTCGCCCCATCCTATTTTGGGAATTTATCTTTATTTGACCAAAGAGAAAGAAAGATAATTTCCCCGTCCTGTTTCGGGAGTTAATCTTTAATCTGTTCATGTAGATAGTCGCCCTGTCTTGTTTCAGAAATTGATCTACAATCAGTGTTGTTTGGTAAACTCGTCCTATTTAGGGAGTTCATACCATTGGTGATAAAGATAGTCGCCCCGTCCTGTTTTGGGAATTGATCTTTATCTGACCAAAGAGAAAGAAAGATAATTTCCCCGTCCTGTTTCAGGAGTTAATGTTCAATCTGTTCATGTAGATAGTCGCCCCGTCTTATTTCAGGAATTGATCTACAATCAACTTGTTGGTAAACCCGTCCTGTTTCGGGAGTTCATACCGTTGGTGATAAAGATAGTTGCCCCGTTCTGTTTTGGGATTTGATCTTTATCTGAGAAAAGAGAAAGAAAGATAATTTCCCCATCCTGTTTCGGGAGTTAATCATTAATCTGTTCATGTAGATGGTCGCCCCGTCTTGTTTCGGGTATTAATCTACAATCAACTTGTTGGTAAACCTGTCCTGTTTTGGGAGTTTATACCATTGGTGATAAAGATAGTCGTCCCGTCCTATTTTGAGAATTGATCTTCATCAGTTTTGTTCTTCACGAATAGTTGTCATGTCTTGTTTCTGGAATTAATCTGTGGCTAGTTATCCAGATGGTTGCCCTGTCTTGTTTCAGGAATTAGTCTGGAACCTGATTTTTGTTAGCCGTTGAGATAGTTTCCATGTCTTGTTTCAGGAATTAATCTCTGACCTGTTTGAAAATTGATGATATCCGTCTGTTGATTGATCTTTCCTGAAAAGGTAAAGAGTTATTTGTATGCAATGTCATGATGTATGAAATGCATTTCAAAAATGATGTTCTTAAAATAAATGAGATTGTGCTATACGCGTTTCGTGTGAATATGTTATGATGTATGTATGTGAAATGCTCTTGAAATGTATTTGTGTATGGAAAAATAAATCCTTGACAATTGTCGAGGATGAATAGAATGTGTATCTTCAAACTCGTATAAAATGCTTCCGTTGGGGATTCTTGCTTACTTATTTGAGGAAACTCTGCAAGGGATGTCTTGATTTCTGTTTGGGAAATAGATTTTAGGAACATTGGCCGTCCGTTGCTCTACTGGGGAATTTATTTCTTATATACCCTGACTGGGGATAAAAGAGATAGATAATCATTCTGATTCGTCTGGTGAAGATAATTCTTATATACCCGGACTGGGGATAAAAGAGATGGATAACCATTCCGATCTGTCTGGGGAAGATAATTCTTATATACCCTAACTGGGGATAAAAGAGATGGATAACCTTTCGACTCGTCTGGGGAAGATAAAGTTTAACTGGTATCTGGTCAGGTTCCATGCTTTACAGCAACTTTTTAGGGATAATGATGACTTTACTGGGGAGAAGAATTTTGTTAGTGATTAGCTAGGGAATATGTAGGTTGTTGGGGAAATAAACCATGTTGAGGGAGAAGTGCTCTGCTGAGGAAACCAACTCTCTTGGGGAAATCGAGTTTGCTAAAGAGAAGAACTTTGCAAGATTCCCTTTTCAGTTTTGGAGGACCAAACTCAGCTGAGGAAGATAATTTCCAAGAGATGTACTGATTAGAACTCTGTAGGGAAATTGTGGGGAATGTATCTTCATTGAAGATGAATTGGTGAAGATGATTATGTGGGGATGACTTGCACATGGTCCTGTCTCCTAGAGCCCTTGGTAAATGCTTGATCAAAGTGATAATTCTTTTACTGATAGACAGATGACGGGATATAGTCGTATGCTTTAATCCCTAACTTTTGCTTGGACCGTCTTTTCAGATTTTCAGTCCACCGGGATACCCTTTTTTTCCCAAGCCTCCATTTCAGGTTTTTGACTTACTGGGTGTACCATATTTATGTATATTGTTGTACCCCAAAATGTGGCCTCTCAATTTCTCAAGATATTTCTCACGAAGATTTTCAAAAGCTCAAGTTTGCATAAGTACAAAGCAGATCGAAAGGAGTGACTGCAGACAACAGTTCGAATTCAAAATCTGGAAAATGGCCTCCTTCGATGAAAGCTTGATTCACCAGCTTTCGATTGGGCATCTGGCCTCCTTCAAACTTGCTTCAATTTCCCAATCTTCGATTGAGGAAATGGTCTCTTGCATGCTTGCTTCATACAAGTTTCGATTGAACAAATGGTTATCTTCATGCTAGCTTCGACTGGGCATTGTTTCCCTTTGAAACATCTTCCTTTGATTCAGAATACAAGGGCCTCACGTTGGTGTCCTTCGATTCAAAAGTTAGTGGCTTCCTACTGGCTTCTTTCGATTAAGAAGGCAACGATCTTCTGAAAGCTTCCTTCGATTCAGAAGGCAATAGACTTCTGAAGGCTTCCTTTGATTCAAAGCAGGGACCTCCTGCATGCAAGCTTCAATTGCACCATTGGCCTTACATGTTTGCCTTGATTCACAAAGCAGTAGCCTCCTGCACACAAGCTTCGATTGGACAAGGGCTACCTGCATGCAAGCTTCGACTGAGTATTGGTTGCTTCAGGCCAGCAGGCACAATGCAATGGCCTCCTGCAGTTTTCCTTCGATTCAGAAGGCATTGGCCTCCTGCTTGGTTTACTTTGATTCACAAAGCATGAGCCTCCTGCATGCAAGCTTAGATCAGACAAGGATTACCTTCTCACAAACTTCGATTGGAGTATGGGTTTCCTTCGAAGCAACATACTTCGAATCCAACTCTGAATCCTTCGAGTAAGCTTAGCTGAAGAACATTGATCAAATCTTATAGCCTTATCCTCCAAATATCACTTGTCAGGCTATGTTGCTTCCAAATCTTTACATGATCAGAGGCTTACACAAGTTTGTGACACATTACACAAATATTTGAAGCTTTATTCACTGGATAATACCATTCTTGGATGAAATGGCAAAAAATATACGTACCCTTTTTTCATAAAAAGTACTATAATCAAAAATTTTGCTCCCAAACTGATTATTGTCTGAACACAAGCAATGTCAAAAGCATAAGTCAAATCTCCTGCCGCCAATAGACATCAGGCCCCTACTTGTACTTGAAACTTGGGAACCACGAAAATTGACTAAACTTGTTTTAGTTTTCAACCAAACCATAGTTTGTTATTCTACAAACCTGGTTACTCCAACATCTCTAACCTTTTCTCTATAAATAGAGAAAACATTTGCAAGCTAAAGGGGATTTTTTTGGGGGGTGGGAAAATCATCAAACTCTCGAACTCTCAAACACTCTAAAAAATTCAAACTCTAAAACTCTCACACAAAAAGTCTCAGATCCCTTCCTGCATTAGTGAACCCTTTGATTTACTCCCTAACTGCAATATAACAGTCCTTCGATTCACTCTTAACCAACCTTCGATTCAGTGACTTTTTAAACAAAGCAGCAACTGAACTAGTTCAAGGAAGGTCCCTGTAGGCTTGATCTACCATCGAATCATTCCTGGAAGTCACATACATCTCCTTCGAGTGGCACTTCAAGAGGTAATTTTTCTCTAAACTTGGAACTTTCCATTTAAATATCATTTTTACATACAAATAAAAGAAAAATGTAGATATCATATCTAGGAAGTTGACCCTGATTTTAGCTTCGATTATCACTGCCTGTATGTTTAGAATCTCAACTCTGACTAGTTAGCCTTTGATTTTTTTGCCAAATAAGCTTGTACTAACCCCTAGCCTGTAGCTTTTGAAATTTACATTGTTAGATTCATTTTCAAACTTTAGGCAGGCTGGGTGTATCTTTCGATTGGCTAAGGATTGAAGTCTTTCGAATCTCAACTTGGGAGTCTTGCACTCCTGCAATCGAAGGAAGAAACTGGGCATGTCATACATTTAGAAACAAGTTCATCTTGTACCCAATCGAAGCTTCCTTATATACGAATGAAATAGACCACCCCAGTGGTACAAACAGCACGCACGAAATGCATTTATGTGTAGGGTCCTAAGTTCAAATCTTGGCAGGACCAAAACAATGTTTACCCTTTGTTTGTTTCCTTTCTCTTTTTAACAAACTTCAAACATTTTTAAATCTTGTACATTATTCAAATTCAATATGGTTGTAATAGATAAATTAGGATATAATTTCCTTGCAATCCCCATTTGTACATTTATATCCCCATCCCTAAGTGATGTAATAGTGTAGTAAATTTACTTTCCGCAATTTACCGCTTTCATATAAATGTTAGTAATTAGGGTGTGTATGGCAAGACTAAAACCAATGCTTAGAAAACCCTAATTCAAGACTAAATGCATGCCATCAAACACACCATTCACACCCATGCACCTTTACGGTAATCTCACTTGTTGCCTCGGAAATAGTCATGTCTCTCGAATAAGACATTTTAACAAAGACCCTCAATGAAAAGATCGTAGTCCCTCGATGACCCTCGATGTTGCCTTCGGTAAATGATCTAGTCCCTAAATAAAATTGCTAAAACGTCTTATAGATGACCTTCTATGACTATACAAATGACCCACGCCCGTCCCTTCATATCCAACAATGGGGTTTCTTATCAATCAATGGTAAGATAGCAACATCTAAAGGAGGAGGAAAAGAACAAAGACCTTTCGAGTAGGTAGGATGCTCGTAGTTGCTTGCTTGCTCACAACTAAAAAATCATTTTCACACCAACACTTTCAATTGAAATATTTTCAAAACTAAAAACACTTTGTAGGCATTCTTATAGAGACGAGAATCATTACAAAGGCACTTTTCAAAATCACTTTCAAAAACATCTTCCACAACAAACATCTCTTTGAACTATTTTCAAAACCAACACTTTGTACGCATTCTTATAGAGACGAGAATCATTACAAAGACGTTTTCAAAATATTTTTAAACCCAGACCACAAAGCACATTTTCAAACAAAGCAAGTGATCTAGCAAGCAACTAAGAGCCCGTAGATAACTACGGATGAAAAGGGTGCTAATACCTTCCATTTTCATAACCTAACCCCCGAACTCAAGAAAATATCTCAAAGGTCTTTCTTTTTCACCCTTTCCTATTTGGATAAAAGAAAAGTCAGTGGCGACTCTTGCTATCTGCACCAATTGCGATCAAACGCAAAACCACCAAGTCAGTTCTCCCACCGTATTACAGAACTGGCGACTCTGTTGGGGATAAAAACTTAAAAGCGGGGTTACCTTAGGGCTAGATCACCTTTACTTGCATTCATTGTTTGACTTGCTTGCTTTACATTTTTTGGGTTCTTGTTAAAGTTCCTACACCCGGATCTGGGGCACCTTTTTCAGGTAAGTAGAAATAAATCACGGAGACTGTAAGGTGTAAACCGATATGGACAAAGTGATAGCTACATTAGCGTGATACTCTGACTTGTACTAATGTTCCTTGAGTCAGTCAAGGATAACATTAGACTTCCTTATAGTGTCATTAAGCGCTAAATGACCTTTAGAACCTTTAATTGACTCATCCTAAGCCATTAGAAAGTAGTGAGATGGCCGACTTTGGTTTCGACTGAAGATTGGTTGATACTCGATGCTACACTCATTGAGATTGGACTTTTGGGATATTCTGGCTGCAATACTTTGGTGCTTGAGCTAGAACAATGCCTAAAGGAAAGGTCAGTGATATGAGACTCCTTAGAACCCGATCACGTTCTAGGATATGTTGAGCCAACTAAACTTCAAGAGGGTACTTACCTACAAACCTCGTGCAAGCCTAAACCTAAGGATTTTTCTGCTTTGTGTGTATATGATTATTTGTGCCTAACGACTTGTTTGCTTTGAATACCTGTACATAACATCATAAATATCATGACATCATACCATGGCATTTTCAATAACCATTTCAAGAATCTCAAGGGCCTTTGGTGCAAGGTCATGTTGAACCAGACCTCTATCAAGGGGAAAGAGGATTTATTCTCCTCTAATCAAGCCCCGTCAAAGACCAAAGAATGATAACTTGAGTCAAGGGCTATGACCCACTCGACATGGTGAGCTCGATTCTCTTAGAAGGACATTCACCGACACGAAGTTCACCAATCAAAGTTGTGACCAAAGTTCAAATTCTAACATCTTCTTGTCTTGACTCCGCGAGATCTTCTAAAACATGCATGCACATACCATGCATCATATCATGACAAGTTTTTATCCACACGAGTTTCTCATCGGCTTACTACTTATTTTAGTAGAGATGGCTCTAGAACAAACTATCAAGGACATTCGGACTCAAAATTCTCAACTTCAGGAAATGGTCTTGAACCTATCCAAGGGGCAAGAAGAGGTGAAAGCACTCTTCACTAGAGGTATGGCCATGGAGAATCATGAGGACAACAAGTTGGAACGGCTACAAACTGAGATAGCCACAATGAAGATCCAGATGATGGGACAGATGGTGGGCTAGATGGCTCTTATCAAAAACTTAGCTCAGGGACAAGAAGAGTTAAGATACCTCGTCAATAAGCTTCATCCAGACGGACGCAACCATATGGGGAAAACAACTAGAATTAGGGATCGAGTCATTAATCATCCTCCGGTGAGACAAGAAGCTGGTTTGGTTGAGAGTAGACCTTTCCAAATTGCTGCTACATCAGAAGCCATACAACAACTTCACCAACAAGGATAGGGTAATCAGTGTAAACGGAATGCATCCAATAGGCAGTATACCAAACTCAAAATGCCGATGTCGTAAGTCTTGGAACACATGTTGAAGATGAATTTGGTCACATTGAGTGATCCTCCTCGGAATCCTAATACTGCTTCTCCCCGTTACAATCATGAAAAAAGGTATGCGTATCACTCCAACAGTCTTGGACACGACACTAACCATTGTTGGACGTTGAAAAACAAGATTCAATACCTAATCGACGAAGGAGTATTGGAGTTTACACAAGGAGGTCAACTGGAGCTCTTCTATCACCCCTCAAGGGAATCCATATGAAGTGACGCTCTAGGCAGAGGAATTTTCTGTTGATTCGAATTTTTAGTTGAAATTTCTTTGTTTGCTTAAACACTTATCTTTAAGTCAGACTTTGGTTATTCTCATTAATGTATTGCATGTGTTTGTCTTGAATTAATCCATTCGTTTTCATCATACTTAAAGCTATGCTTTTTACTCCCTTTTCGTGATATTCAACTCTCGTTAAAAGTTGCAAGCCTTTAGAGGGAGGATGACGAAAACAATGCCATAATCTCATACATTATGCTTTTGGACAGACCTAGCTGACGATGTGCAGGCGTTCCTTCAATCCCTAAACATTGGATTTATAAGGAAGATAATCCCTAGTCAGCCCCTTTGAGCCAAAGAAGTAGGAGTTTTCTTTTTCACACAAATTGAAACTTTAATCGAAACCTGGGGCAGGGTAGTTCTCTCAGTTATTTCAAGTGCGCGTCAGTCGCAAGCTTTCACTTCCTTAACAACGAATGACATCAAGAACGTCCTTCTCAATCAAAAGACATTGATGGTTCCCTATCAAATAGGTAGTTATTATCTCCCAAAAGAAAAGCACACCAAGTCAAAACCTACGAAGGAGACTTATGAAAATTGGGGGCATCCCACTAACTGTAATCTCAAAACAAGAACAGTCAGGAAAAAATTAGGGACAATAAATTAAAAAAGAGGTCACTACAAATCATCGACAACATGAAAAATGTTGCAAAAATGATTGCCTTCACAAATAAACTTCCAGTGTCCGAACCATCACTAAAACATCATTCCAGACTCAATTGGAGTTCAAACACACAATTAACTGAGTTTAGGACTGGAGAATATCGTGAAGAATGGGAGGATACAAACACACTTTGAGCCTTATCCTTTGTTTCTTAAACCGTGAGCCAGACCATGCTACAACCCTTCAAAAGTCCTAATTGAAGCATGGGTTAATTCGAAAGCATACTGTTACAAAAGTTATCCTGACTCCTGTAAGGCTTACTGCAAATCTTGAGTTTAATTGACACCCTTACAAAACTCTTTATCTAAAACTGCATTTTTAAAACTTCAAGACAAACATAAATTTTGCATTATTTTGAATACCGCTGTTTGCATATTGCTATTTGTTTGACAACAGAGAAATTCGCATGACGAACATCCAATAAACGGAAATTCTCTCAAGAAACAGAATCATTTCAAATGGGAAGATACTTCCAATGAAAAATATCCTATGAATAAAGGGGCATGACATGTCACTGTCCAGCTCACCTGGGGAGGTCAAATCAAGATGCCAAGAATTCTCTCAAGAAATGTTGAATAACCAGGGGCAGGCCTGTATCTGAATCACTTGGGGAATTTAACATGAATTCCAGCAAAGGGCTACGTATGGCCAAGCAAACTTTTTCTGGCAGTACTACAACACTTACTACTAGGGGCAGTGACAAATTCCCACAAAGTCCTTTTCATAGGGTGATCCCCAGTCAAGTCCCCACATAGTCATCTCTATAAGGTTATCCCCACAGAATAATCTTCAGGAATTAGGGTAGGAATCCCTCCAGGCCAAATTCATGAATATCCCCACAAGGTTGGATCCAGGAAATCTCCAGCCAGAGTTTCAATCTCCGAAAAACCTTCTTCCCAACTGAGTTGGTCTCAAGAAGAATCCTTGAAGAGTTCTGCCAAAAGGAAACACCTCTCCAGCAGTTTGTCAAATACTTTCTTCAACTGGTTTATTTCTCCAACAAACTACATATTCCCCAGCTTGAGTTTTCCTCTCAGATTGTCACGAATTAAGGAACCACAACCCCTAATCCCCAGTGAAGTCATCAACAAATCTCCTCTTCCCCAGTAGAGTTTTCCACTATAACCAGTGAGTTGTTGCAAAGCATGTAAGCCGATCAGATAACAATTAACTCCTTTATCCCCAACAAGTTGTTAACTTCCATTCTCTCCAATCAAGAGATAACTCCCTAGTAGAGCAACAGACGACTAAAAATCTTGAACTCTTTTCCCCAAGCGGAAATCAACACTCTCCACAGGGTTTTCCCTCAAATAAAGTCAAAATTCCCCAGCGGAGTTCTCCTCAAACAACAAAATAGGAATCCCCAGCGGAAACATTCTAAGCAGGGTTTGAAGATGTGCATACTCTTCATCCTCAACAGCATTCCGGGATTTAACTTCCCAAAACTCCCCAGCATTTATCAAGGATTTATTTTCAGATATAAAGATACATTTCAACAAATATTTCACATTCATGCCTCATATTACATACATGATAAATGCATACAGCATAATCTCATTTATTTTGAGAACATCATCAAGCCATGAATACATCTACATGCAACTAACCCTCTTCCTTGCAGGGAAAAGTCAATTAACAAAAGTCCTCTTTGGCAAATACCACAACCACTTCTCAATAGGTTAGAGATTAATTCCTGAAACCAGACAGGACAACTATCTCAACGACCAACAAAAACAAGTTCCAGATTAATACCTGAAACAAGAAAGGACAACTATCTGTGAGCGACTGATTATAGATTAATCCCTGAAACCAGACAGGACAACTATCTACATGAGCATAATAAAGATTAATACCCGAAACCAGATGGGAAAATTATCTTTATTTCGCTTAGTTCAGAGATTAATACCTGAAACCAGACAAGACAACTATCTCTATGACCAACAAAAAAAGTTCCAGATTAATACCTGAAACAAGACAGTACAACTATCTGTGAGCGACTGATTATAGATTAATACCTGAAACCAGATAGGACAACTATCTACATGAACAGAATAAAGATTAATACACGAAACCATGCGGGAAAACTATCTTTCTTTCGCTTAGGTCAGAGATTAATACGTGAAACCAGACAGGACCACTATCTCTACGACCAACAAAAACAAGTTCCAGATTAATACCTGAAACAAGGCAGGACAACTATCTGAGGACAACTAATTATAGATTAATTCCCGAAACACGCCAGAGCAACTATCTACACGACCAGCTGAAGCAATCCTACACGGGCTCCTTCTCATACACTCTTCTAGAAACAGTTCAGATGCAATCTAGATACGGATGACATTCCGATACTTACTCCAGATTCCCTCTAGAAACAGTTCAGATGCGATCCAGATACGGCTGACATTCTGATACTTACTCCAGATTCCCTATAGAAACAGTTCAAATGCGATCCAAATACGACTCACATTCTGATACTTACTCCATATTACCTCTAGAAACAGTTCAGATGCGATTCAGATACGACCGACATTCAGATACTTATTCCAATTTCTCTTCTAGAAACAGTTCAGATGCGATCCAGATACAGATGACATTCTGATACTTACTCCAGATTCCTTCTAGAAGCAGTTCAGATGTGATCCAGATATGAATGACACTCTGATACTTACTCCAAACTCCCTCTAGAAATGTTTCAGATACGATCCATTTGTGTATATTATTCTGATACTCATCCCACGACGTCTACTGTTTCAGTATAAATCAACTAGAGATTTATTCTGATACTTCTTCCAATTCCTACCAACGATCACCATTAGATGGTGTTGTACCCCAAAGTTTGCCCTCTCATTTCTCAAAGGATCAACCTGGACCCTCAAGTTTGTTTCCATCCAGTTGCAAATCTGAAATTACAAATTTTCCAAGAGAATCGTTCACAAGGACAAAATGGTCATTTACACACCAAAGGAGTCAAACTATGAATTTTAAATCAAAATCAAGTTCCAAGAATCATATTCCATTAAGGCATAAAATGAGTTCATCAAAAAATCAGAAGTCAGAAGTTACTTTAGAAAAAATCAAATCTTCTAAACATTTAGAAAAAATTTCTAAGTGTCTAGAGAATGTGATACTTCATAACTTCTGAGCCAGCCTCTATGTAAGCATCGTCAGAAGATAACGCTTCAATCAGAACATGCAGCAGTGTTGCTCCTTGGTCAGAATATAACGTTTCAGTCAGAACATGATTCTTCAGCGTGCAGAGGCTATGTTCAACTCTCTGGTCAGAAGATGCTCTTTCAGCGTTTGGAGGTGATGTTTCTAATGTTCTGCAATCAGAACATCACCAAACCCCAAACCTTAACCTGCTGCCCTGCTATAGCACAGTCCTGCAACCAGCTGCCACAACACTCCAAGGTGCTGTTGATCCAGTCCACGCCTGCGTTTTTCTTGCACCAAATTAGCCTACAAAAACTGTGATTTAAAAACAAAGGGGCAGTATGCCAAAAATGTTTAAAAACTCATTTGTTTTTCCCCTAAAACCACAACAAAATCCATCTATAAGTAGCTTGTTCCATCAGACGTTGAAGAGGTTGGGTTTTGGAGAGAGATAGAATCACCAAAAGAAATAAAAAGCCTTGAATCTTTGCAAAATTCCAAGAATCCGAAAAGCTAAAAAACACCAAAATACCAAACCTTAGCATTTGATTCTAGCATCAAAACTCCATTGTTCCTTGACTAAAATCATCCCCACGATTGTTGATTCACATACTAGAAGCCATCTTAACTACTGTATTCATACTACCATACACTCTCCATTCACCTCCACCTAAAAAAAAGGGTCAGAGTATCACCCCTCGGCTGTTCCAGAAGTTGAAAACCTCCATCCTGTTGAATACATGAAGAAGTCACTCAGAACATCACCAGAATCCAGGACCAACCCCCAGTTTACATAATCTTTTCCAACTGCAAGGTAAGCTTCTGTTGACTCTTATCACGTTGCTTAAGCACTATCAGATTTGCATGTTCAAAAAACATAATGTAGATATCATGTTTATGATGTTATACATATTCTGAGGCTTCACGTATCTGCCTGCCTAAGTATGGAATAAAACTGTTCAGAACTCCTGGAAGAAATTAGAACTCAGAATTATGATTAGTATTCATACTTACCTCTGATTTGTAATTCTGGTATTTTTTATTTTCTGAAACACTATGACACCTGCCATAACTGCCATATGCGCATCTTCTGTTTTGTGAAGAAATAACTAAGTTGCAGATGTTATGACTAGCATGGAAAGAGAGACCAAGTTCTGCCAGTGGAATCAGAACTTCTGAAATCCACTTTGTTACTGGTGGTATCAGAATTTCTGAAACCTCCTCTGTTCCCGGTGGTATCCTAACTTCTGAAGGCTGATGTACTCCCAGCGGACTCAGAACTTCTGACTCTACTTTTTTTTACTAACAAGAATTTTGTTTTGCAGTGCGCCAGGGTCAGAACTTCTGACCTCCCTTAATCAGCAACACGCTGATTCTATTTTTACTTTTTCTCACTATTTTTGCTATCACTTTCTATTTCATTAATCAACAAACTCGAAAAACATTTTTTCATGCTTCACTTTATTTCTTAAAACAAAAGACCAAAAATATTTTCTTAAGCAAACTTATCTCTTTTCTTAAATAAATAACCAATTTCATTTCTTGCACATTCTGATCCATTTCGATATGGTTGTAATAGTGACTTAGGATTTAATTTTACTTGCAACCCCCATTCATAAGTATGTATCCCCATCCCCCTAAAGCGATGTAATAGCGTAGAATTTCAATTCCCACAATTTATTGTTTTCCTTATACTGTATTGTAATTAGGCGTGTATGGCAAGATTGAAAAATCAATCACTAGATGACCTAATAAAAAAAAATAACTTGAAACCAACACACTTTTTCACACGTGCACCTCTAGGGTAACCTCGCTCGTTGCCTCGGAAATACAATCATGTCCCTCGAATATGGGACGCTCTAGCAATGACCCTTCAATAAAAAAGATCGTAGTCCCTCGATGACCCTCGATGTTGCCTTCGATTAAAATGATCTCGTCCCTTACAAAAGTTGCTAAAGCGTCTCATAAGTTGCTTTCGATGATTGTAAAATTGACTCGCGCCTGTTCCTTCACATCCAACGGTGGGGCTTCTTACCAAATCAATGGTAAGATAGCACCATTAAAAAGAGGAAGAAAAGAACAATTTAAGACCTTTCGAGTAGATAGATTCGCTCTTAGTTACTCGCTTGCTCACAATAAAAAAATTTTACACCTACACTTTCATTTCAAAACATTTTCAAAAAGACAAAACGTTTCGTATACATTCTTATAGAGACGAGAACCATTGCAAAACCTCTTTTCAAAACACTTTCCGAAACACAATTCACAAAGACATATTTGAACCACTTTTTGAAACAAAACTGTGTACGCGTTCTTATAGAGACGAGAACCATTACAAAAAGATTTCTTCAAAATACTTTCAAAGCCCACACCACAAGCACACTGTCAAATGAAAGCAAGTGATCTAAACGAGTAATTAAGAGCCCATGGAAAACCATGGATGAAAAGGGTGCTAATACCTTCCCTTTTCATAATCTACCCCCCGAACCCGAGAAATAATCTCGAAAGGTCTTTCCTGTGCTTTTTTACCTTTCCTTTTGGATAAAAGAAAAGTCGGTGGCGACTCTTGCTATCCGCATAAATGCGATCGAAACGAAAAACATCAAGTCAGTTCTCCCACTGTATCACAGAAATGGCGACTCTGCTAGGGACTTTTATAAAAGTTGGGTTACCTTAGGGATAGATCACCTTTATTCGCTTTCATTATTTGATTTATGTACTTTATATTTAGTTCTTTGTATTGGGCTTACTTTGATCCTCCACCCGGATTTAGGGCACCTTTTTAGGTAAATAGCAATAGATTGTGGAGACTGTACGGTATAGACCGATATGGTTGAGACAATGGCTATGTTAGTGTGACGCATTTGTGGGTACCGGTATCCCTCATGGTGAATCTAGGAGAATACGGGGCCGCTGAGTGGCGTCGTGAAGCACTAATTAACCTTAGAACCCTAATTGAACAAACTTGGCCATTAGGACGTAGTGAGATAGCCGGTTTCGGTGTAAAGCTGAAAATTGGTTGATACTCGATACTACACTCATTGAGGCTAGCCTTTTGGGATATCTCGTCCGCAAGAAAAGATTGTTGTGCTGAGACAATGCCTAAGAGAAAGGTCGGTGATATTGAGATCCTTTAGAACCCGATCATTATTTCTAAGACAGGTTGAGCCAACTAAAACTTCAAGAGGGTACTTACCTACAAACTCATGCAAGCCTGAAACATAGGGATTTGTTTGTTGTGTATATGTTTGCTTGTACATAAACATCATAAACATCATCAACATCATATGCATGCTCACTAACCATTTCAAGGATTTAGAAATTTATCTTTGTTTTTGTTTTGTAGGATATGAATTCTCTCTGAAGAAACACCATCCGAATCAGCTTTGTAAAAGCACATCCTCAACTTCAAGAGCTAGCCTCAAGAGTTCCCGGGGATTCTCCTTTTACCAAGAAGTATGGTCGACTCCTCAGTTTGGCTACATCCAACTTCCAAGAAGAAATGATGTGTGTACTATTCCAATTCTTTGACCCCGTACATTATTGTTTCACTTTTCCAGACTATCAGTTGGTACCTACACTAGAAGAGTTCTCTCTACTCTTAGGGGTGCCCGTGCTTAATCAGATACCGTTCACCGGTCTAGAAGGGATTCCAAAACTTAAAGTCATCGCCGAAGCTTTACATGTGAAGAGGGCCGACATCATAGCCAATTGGGAGACAAGAAGTGGGGTTAAATGTTTTTTAGATAAGTTTCTATTGGAAAAAGCTTGTTCATTCTGGGATGACATGGATTTTCAAGCTTTCGAAGACGTGCTAGCTCTCCTCATTTATGGTTTGGTTCTGTTTCCTAATTCGGACCAATTCATAGACGTTAATGCCATCAAAGTCTTTCTCTCTCGCAATCCTATACCCACCTTGCTAGGAGACATCTTGCATTGACTTCATACCTGTACCATGAAGAAAAGAGGTACCCTTTTGTGTTGTATACCCCTACTCGCTAAGTGGTTCACTTCACACCTGCCTCAGTCAGCATTGAAGAACGAGCAAAGATTGACTTGGTCTCAAAGGATGATGTCTCTCACTCACTCTGATATTCGTTGGTGCTCAAGATCTTTGGAAGATATCTCTATCATTGACCATTGTGGGGAGTTCCCTAATGTACCTCTGCTAGGTATTAGGGGAGGTATCACCTACAACTCGTGTTTAGCTCTTCGGCAGTTTGGGTATGCCCGAAGGGACGACCCTCATGAGATGCTCATCCAAGGTCTGGTGTTCGACTACGACAAAGAAGACCAAGGTTACCGCCAGAGGTTTATACGTGCTTGGGGAATGGTGAACAAGGTGGACAGTAGGACTTTGGGACATAAAAACTCTATCCCTCTCGAGCCTTACCTTAAGTGGGTACGGGCTCGTGCCCAGAGTCACTTAATGCCTTACCCTTCCATCCTTCCTGTCATCATTGAGCCTGTTATTGAAGGAGACGTCCCATACACCATTCTTCATCCGGACATGCCTACCTCTCTCGAAGACCTACAGAAAGCTTGGATTCAGTTGAAGGAAGAACGAGACACCTTTGAAACCCAGTACTACGCCAGCGAGAAGAAGGTTCTGGAGCTCACCAAACTGCTTCATGAAGAGAAAAATCTGAATACCTACCTTGCTCCAAAAAGGATGCGCTCGGTCTTTTTGTCTTGAGAAATTTTGTTGTATTTTGTTGCTTTCTTTGTAAGCCCAAGGAGGCCTGATATATTCAAACTTGGTTTTATTTAATATGATGTGTGTTCTTTTTGGTTTGGAAAAATTTAAATCTTCTAAATTTCCTTGAAATCATTTGCATATTGCATCTTCATTCATCATAACGTCATACAGGTTTCTCATAATAGGTCGCCTTATCCTTCTACTGTTTATTTCAGTGAGATAGATGTTGAACAGACTGTGAAAGATCTTCAGGCGCAAAATGCCCAGTTTCATCAAATTCTCATGGCTCTGACAAAAGGGAAAGAGGAGTTAAAGACTCTTCTAGCTAAAGAGAAGAAGAAGAAGACGAAGAAACCAACCGGGGTTGTGATTATGGGAAGAAGGTTTAAAGGACAGACCAGGCGAACCTTGGACTTTGCAACATCATCGGGTGAAGGAGATAACCAAGGGGCAGAGACCCAGGAAGTGAAGGACGACCCAACATCCGAAGGAGAGGAAGAGCCTGATTACTCTGAGGAGCAATATCCTCCTGCTGATGATAAATACAAACAACTAGAGGATCGTTTAAATTCCATGGAAATTCAGAGAGTACCCGGTTTGGACTTTGAAGAATTATGACTCATCTTAGGGGTTGTCATCCCACAGAAATTCAAGGTCCCAACCTTCGCCAAGTATGATGGTATCTCTTGCCCAAAACTACATCTGAGGTCATATGTCAGAAAGATTCAGCCCCACACGGCTGACAAAAATCTATGGGTGCATTTCTTCTAGGAGAGTTTATCAGGGACTCAGTTGGATTGGTTCTACCAATTAGAAGGGTCCAATGTCCGTAATTGGGAAGCGTTGGCTGCTGCTTTCTACAAACAGTATCAGCATAATGTTGATTTGGCTCCGATTAGGACACAGTTACAGAGTATGTCTATGGGAATAGATGAGGGTTTCAAAACCTATGCTCAGAAATGGAGGGATCTCGCAGGCAGAGTCTAACCCCCTCTATCCAACAGAGAATTAGTGGATATGTTCCTTGGCACCTTGTCAGGACCATTTTTCAATCACCTGATTGGGAGTTCTTCATCTGGGTTTACCGAATTAATCATGACTGGTGAGAGGGTCGAAGCCGGTATAAAAAGCGGAAAAATTCAAAGAGATGCATCCTCAAGTTTGGTGAAGAAACCTTTTGTTGGGAAGAAGGAAGTCAGTGTTGCGTATGATCATAGGAATCAAAACAAAACTGACCGTCGTCCGGCAGTAGGGGCTGTTATGATCTCTAATCCTGCGCCAAATCAGCAGCGAAATTATCAGTGAAAACCAGAAGCGCCCATGAGACGATTTACCCGGATTAACATGACCATGTCTCAAGTGTTGCCACACCTTCTAAGGACCAATATGGCAATTTTAAAGGAGGCTCCCAAGAACCCCAATACTGCTTCTCCTTGCTACAACCCGAACGCCCGATGTCCCTATCATTCTGGAAGCCCAGGGCACGATACATATGATTGTTGGGCCTTAAAGAATAAGGTGCAAGACCTTATCGATGCGAAGGAGCTTGAATTTGAGTCCCTAGAAACGCCTAATGTAATAACGGCACCAATGCCCAGACATGGCCAAGGTATCAACGCCATTGATGATGATCGTTTTGTTTCCTCCGTGAATGACTTGGTTACTCCTCTGTTGACTGTTAAACAAAATCTACTGCAAGCCGGCTTGTTCCCAGGTTGTGATGAAAATTGTAACCTTTGCAAATCTCTACCGAACGGTTGTTTGTTAATAAAGATAGGCGTCCAATGCCTGATGACTAGTAAAGAAATCCTTTTCGAAAATTTACCCCTTATCAAGAGCTCTTATCAAGATGTTTCGATAATCACCATTTTCGACAATCCTCCCAGGGTCTCCACCGAAAGACCCGTCAGGATTACACCTACTCCCAGATCTGTACCATTGATCATCTCTATGCCAAGACCAATACCATACTCCTCAAATAAAGTTGTTCCCTGGAGTTATGAGGCTAACGTTTACTACTACGGCATCAAGCAAGATCAATTGGCTGTCACAAATGAAGTTGCGAGAGATATTGATCCTGATATCGGTAACATTACATGAACCAGCAAAATAACAAGAAGTGGAAGAGTCTTCTCACCTGAGATTTCTCCCAAGACTGTTGCTACTCCTGTGATCATCACTACTGCCACTCCTGCCGACACCGCTAGTGATACTCCCGATGTTGTCCCTACTGCCGATACCAGGGGCAAAGAGGCTTTGGTTGAGCCTGCCCAAGCAAGAGAACGTCCCAAAGTCATCCTTGAAGCTTCTAGAAAAGAAATAGAAGAAATCTTGAAGATAATCAAAAAAAGTGACTACAACATTGTAGAACAATTGGAGCAGACCCCCTCGAAGATATCATTGTTGTCCTTACTTTTGTGCTCAGAAACTCACGCCAAAGCCTTGGTGAAGTTTCTTAAGACCGCTCACATGCCCCTAGAGACCTCCATCGACCAATTTGAAGACTGTATGGCCAGTCTAACTGTTGATAACAGATTGGGCTTTTCCGATGCTGATTTAACCTCTAAAGGAAGGAAGCACAACGATGCCTTGCATATTTCCATCGAATGCATGGGCACCACACTTACCCATGTTTTGGTGGATACCAGTTCATCATTGAATGTATTTCCCAAAAATGCCCTCGATCGGTTGGATTGCGAGGGACTCATCTTGAAACCTAGCAACATCATAGTGAGGGCCTTTGATGGTTCCAAGAGGACAGTGCACGGAGAAGTTAGTATCCCCATAAAAATTGGGTCTCAGACCTTTGACTCAATTTTCTATATGATGGACATCCGCCCTTCGTACTCTTGTCTGTTGAGTCGACCCTGGATCCATGGTGCTGGTGCCGTCACTTCCACCCTACACCAAATGCTAAAATACCCGATCAGAGGGAAGATTGTTACAGTTCACGGAGAAGAGGAATACATGGCTAGTCATTTGAACTCTTTCAGGTATGTTGAAATGGATGGTGAATTCATAGAGACTCCCTGTTAGAACTTTGAGGAGGTTCCAGCAACGGTCGCATAAACCAAGTCTACTCCAAAGGTCCCAGAGATTACCAGACCTCCGCTAAAAATGGCTTCATTGAAAGACGCTCGAGCAGTAGTTGAAGAGGGAGGATGTACTATCTGGGGTCAGCTTCCAGATATTCCCTACAAGTCTGACAAATTTGGGTTGGGGTTCACTTCAGAGGCTCAGAAAACTGTTTGACATTCTCGTGCAGGGGGACCACCTCTGCGTATCAGCAATCAAGGAGTCAACGCCTTAGAAGATAGTGATAGCAGTTGTGACATGGATGAATGGATTTTTCCAACTATCGGCGGAGGGCTTAATAATTGGGAGGCGAAGGATTTCATTCCTATTACTTTTATTCAAGAGTAATTGTCTTTTAATATTTTCAGGCTTGTAATATTTAAACAATTCAGACTCTTTTTTAAACCTTGTGTCTTACCCGAGGCACAATGGTCCATCTGTAAGGGTTGTCACTTCATTCTCATATGTCATTAATGAATCATGGACGTTTTTTACATCAAATTTTGTTTTCTTTGTCTTTTCTTTCTTGTATTTTATTTCTTTCAAAGGTAGATATGTTCTTACACACACTCACATATTGAAAATGCAGATCTACGTCCACTCAGGATCCCAGGGGTAACAGTTCTGCTATGGCCAATTGTGACTTTGAAAATCCAATCTACCAAGCCGACGACGAAGGTGAGGAAGATTTTGAAGTTCCAGGAGAGTTGGCCAGGTTGTTACAACAAGAAGACAGAGCTATTCATCCTCATGAGGAACTGTTGGATACAATCAACTTGGGTACCGAGGAAGATAAAAAGGAAATCAAGGTGGGTGCCAATCTAGAGCCGAGTGTCAAGGAATGTCTGATTCAGTTGTTGCATGATTACGTTGATATCTTCGCCTGGTCATACGAAGACATGCCAGGACTGGATGCAGACATGGTGGTACATCGTCTGCCTACAAAGGAAGATTGTCCCCCAGTAAAGCAAAAGGTTCATCGTATGAGACCCGACATGTCGGAAAAGATCAAAGCAGAAGTTATGAAGCAGTTCAATGCTGGATTTTTGCCTGTCACATCTTATCCCCAATGGGTGGCCAATGTTGTCCCTGTACCCAAGAAAGATGGTAAAGTGCAGATGTGTGTGGACTACAGAGACTTAAACAAGGCAAGCCCCAAAGATGATTTCCCACTTTCCCACATCGACATCCTGGTTGACAATACGGTGCAACACAAAGTGTTTTCCTTCATGGATGGCTTCTCGGGCTATAACCAAATCAAAATGGCGCCTGAGGATATGGAGAAAACGACTTTTTTTACACAGTGGGGCACTTTCTGTTATAAGTTCATGCCATTCGGACTGAAGAATGTTGGGGCAACCTATCAACACGCTATGGTAGCTTTACTTTATGACATGATACACCATGAGATAGAGGTCTACATAGACGATGTGATATCCAGATCACAGACAGAAGAAGAGCACCTTGATCACCTACAGAAGTTGTTTGAAAGGTTGAAGAAGTACAAGTTCAGATTGAATCCAAACAAGTGCACATTCGGAGTACGGTCTGGTAAACTATTGGGTTTTGTCGTCAGCAATAAGGGTATCGAAGTTGATCCTGCCAAGGTTAAAGCGATACAAGAAATGTTGTCACCTCATACTGAGAAAGAAGTTAGAGGATTCTTGGGACGTCTGAATTACATAGCCATGTTTATTTCTCACCTGACAACTACTTGTGAACCAATATTCAAACTCCTGAAGAAAGATCAAGTAGTCAGATGGAACGACGAATGCCAAGCTGCTTTTGACAAAATCAAGGAATACCTGGAAGAACCTCATGTGTTGTTGCCACCTGTCGAAGGAAGACCATTGATCTTATATCTAACTGTTTTAGAAAACTCAATGGGGTGTGTGCTGGGGCAGCATGACGAGTCTGGCCGAAAAGAGCATGCTATTTATTACCTGAGCAAAAAGTTTACCGACTGTGAAAAAAGATATTCGCTGCTCGAGAAAACTTGTTGCGCTCTGGCATGGGCTGCTCGCCAGCTGAGACAGTATATGCTGACCCACACTACTTTGTTGATATCTAAAATGGATTTAATAAAGTACATCTTTGAGAAGCCTGCTCTTTCTGGGAGAATAGCAAGATGGCAGATGATCCTGACAGAATATGACATACAGTATACTACCCAGAAAGCTATAAAGGGCAGTGTATTGGCTGATCATCTTGCTTACCAAGCTGTAGAAGACTATCAGTCCATGAAGTTTGAATTCCTGGATGAAGACATCATGACGTTAGACAACTGTGAGGAAATCAGGCCATATGACGGACCTGAACAAGGATCCCGATGGACCCTGTTTTTTGATGGGGCATCCAACACACTTGGTAATGGTATCGGCGCCGTACTCATATCTCTAGAAGGATGTCATACTCCCTTTACTGCCAGACTTTGCTTCAAATGTACAAACAACATGGCAGAATACGAAGCATGCATCTTTGGTCTCAAGGCCGCCATAGACTTGGGGATCAAACACTTGTATGTATTTAGAGATTCAACCTTGGTCATCAGTCAAGTCAAAGGGGAATGGGACACCAAACAGCCCAATATTATCCCTTATAAAGAACATGTGTTGACATTGTTGCCGCATTTCGAGAAGATTACCTTCGAGCATTTCCCGCGAGAAGAAAATTAGCTGGCAGACGCATTAGCTACAATGTCATCTATGTTTAAACTTAATTGGGATAACGAGGCTCCTCAAATCTCCATTGAGCGGATGAATGAACCAGCCTACTGTCACGAGATTAATACCAAAGAAGTAGTGGACCAGCCTTGGTTTCATGAAGTCAAAAGGTATCTCGAGTCTCACGAATATCCAGAAGGAGCTTCGGTGAATGACAAAAAATTCCTGAGAAGGTTCTCGGCTAAGTTCTTCCTTAGTAACGACATTCTGTACAAATGCAGTCATGACTCGATTTTGCTTCGGTGCATAGACAAGGCTGAGGCTGAAAGGATCATGGGTGCGCTACACGAAGGAACTTTTGGTACACATTCCAGTGGGCATACAATGGCAAAGAAAATCCTACGGGCAGGCTACTATTGGTCTACCATGGAGGCAGATTGTTATCAACACTCTCGGACTTGCCATAAGTGTCAAATCTATGCTGACAAAGTGCATGTACCTCCAGTTCCTATGAATGTCTTGAAGGCTCCTTAGCCATTTGCTATGTGTGGAATCGATATGATTGGGGAAATCAAGCCAACAACCTTCAATGGACACCGCTTTATCTTAGTGGCTATCGACTATTTTACAAAGTGGGTTGAGGCAGCTTCCTTTGCTTCTGTTACTAAGAATGTGGTCGCCCGGTTCATCAAGCAGAATCTCATTGGTCGGTACGGTATCCCAGAGAGAATCCTCACTGATAATGGTACAAATATGAATAATACTATGATCACCTCCTTGTGTGAGCAATTCAAGATTCAGCATCACAATTCTTCCCCTTACCGGCCAAAGATGAATGGTGTTGTAGAAGCTGCTATAAAAAACATAAAGAAGATCATACAGAAAATGACAGTCACATACAAAGGCTGGCATGAGATGCTACCGTTCGCTCTCCATGGGTATCGTACCGCAGCTCTCACATCAACTGGGGAAAAACCTTTTTCTCTCGTATACGGCATGGAAGATGTCTTGCCTATTGAGGTCTAGATCCCATCTCTAAGAATCATGAAGGATGTTGGTTTGAATGAAGAAGATTGGATTCAGACTCGGTTTGACCAACTAAACTTGATTGATGAGAAGAGGCTTACAGCTATCTGTCATGGTCAGATGTACCAAAAATGCATGATCGAAGCGTTTAATAAAAAGGTCAAACGTCAGGTATATCGGATCGGTGACTTGGTAATCAAGTGTATCATTTTGCCACAAGGTGATCCCAGGGGAAAATGGACCCCTACATATGAAGGGCCATTTGTAATCAAAAGCATTTTCTCTGGTGGAGCAATGATCTTGACTACTATGGATGGCGACGACCTCCCGCACCCTGTAAATATGGACATAGTTAAAAGATACTATGCATCATCAAAGACCTGCTAGGTCGACTGGCCTAGGCAAAAATAAGGGCTTCCCGGCGAACCAAAAGGGTTCGGGAAAAAATAAAGGATGAAAATAAAAAATATATGTACACCCGGCAAGTCGAAAACCCGAAAGGGCGGCTTGGGCAAAAAAGGGTATCCCGGTGGACTGAAAACCCGAGAGGGCGGTCCAGGCAAAAGTTAGGGACTAAAGCGTATGACTATGTCCCATTGAATCATCTGGCAAACAATCTTCAGTGGCAACCAATCAACTCAATTGGCTCTAAATCAATCCAATCGACTTCGTCAAAGCGACCAACGGACAAGACTTTCAGAGACATGAAGGCTATAGTAGAACGGGAACCCCTTGGGATTATACCACATAGCTATCTTTTCTTTGTATAAATTTTCATTTTTTTTTACGACGACATTCTCTTGCCAGAATGCTTTGTCTCTTTGTACAAAAAACACTTGTTCAAATTAATACAAACATATCCCTTTTGAAAGTACAAAACCATCTGTTTTTTTATTTACAAAAACGTCCAGTGATTTATTTTTGAACATATGCATTTGAACGTGATTACTGTTACAAATAAATAAAAGAAAAAAAACGGAAAGACAATTACTAATGACTTTAAGGAATAGAGTGATATCTGTGAGCCATTCCATAAAACCCCCGCAGGTACTTTCTCCAGCCAGAGCAAAAATTTCCAACCACTGGTCCAGAGTGTCCCCAACAAGTTGCCCAGCTTCTAAGATTTCTCCAGCAGATTATCACAAGCAGTGTCTGGCTCATCTCTTCTGTAACAAAGCATTTACCTGGAAATTCACCCACCAGTACTTCAGAGGGGTTTATTTTCCCCACTTCCAGCAACGCTACAGCAAAAACTATCTTTTATTTCCATACATTTGCATACATACGTCATAAACATTGGCAACTCAAGTACATACAGTGCAATCTCATTTATTTTGAGAGACAAACATCACACCACACATTGCATACATCATAGCATTGCATACAACTGACTCTTCACCTTTTTACAGGAAAGAGACATTTGACAGTTATTATCAACAAATTTCTGACAGATACAAATCTTCAACAAGTCAAATACAAATCAGTTCCCGAGAAAAGGCTTATTTTTACTGGTCCAGATAAATCTCTCAACGGTTTATTCTGATTCGTTTCCAGATTATTTCACGGATTCAGATAATTCTCTCAATGGTTTATTCTGATTCGTCTCCAGATTCTTAATGGCTCAGATAAATCTCTCAACGGTTTATTCTGATTCATTTCCAGATTCTTACTGGTTCAGATAAATCTCTCAATGGTTTATTCTGATTCGTTTCCAGATTTTCACGGGTTCAGATAAATCTCTCAACGGTTTATTCTGATTCATCTCCAGATTATTTCAGTGGTTCAGATAAATCTCTCAACGGTTTATTCTGATTCATTTCCAGATTCTTACTGGTTCAGATAAATCTCTCAACGGTTTATTCTGATTCGTTTCCAGATTTTCACTGGTTCAGATAAATCTCTCAACGGTTTATTCTAATTCATCTCCAGATTATTTCACTGGTTCAGATAAATCTCTCAACGGTTTATTCTGATTCGTTTCCAGATTATTTCACTGATTAAGATAAATCTCTCAACGGTTTATTCTGATTTGTCTCCAGATTATTTCACTGGTTCAGATAAATATCTCAACGGTTTATTCTGATTCATTTCCAGATTATTTCACTAGTTCAGATAAATCTCTCAACGGTTTATTCTGATTCATCTCCAGATTATTTCACCGGTTCAGATAAATCTCCCAACGGTTTATTCTGATTCGTTTCCATATTATTACATTGGTTCAGATAAATCTCTCAATGGTTTATTCTGATTCATCTCCAGATTATTTCACCGGTTCAGATAAATCTCTCAACGGTTTATTCTGATTCTTCTCCAGATTATTTCACTAATTCAGATAAATCTCTCAATGGTTTATTTTGATTCAATTCCATATTATTTAACTGGTTCAGATAAATCTCTCAACGGTTTATTCTGATTCGTTTCCAGATTATTTCACTGGTTCAATAAATCTCTTAACGGTTTATTCTGATTCATTTCCAGATTATTTCACTGGTTCAGATAAATCTCTCAACGGTTTATTCTGATTCATTTCCAGATTATTTAACTGGTTCAGATAAATCTCTCAACGGTTTATTCTGATTCATCTCCAGATTATTTCACTGGTTCAGATAAATCTCTCAACGATTTATTCTGATTCGTCTCCAGATTATTTCACTAATTCAGATGAATCTCTCAACGGTTTATTTTGATTCATCTCCAGATTATTTCACTGGTTCAAATAAATATCTCAACGGTTTATTCTGATTCGTCTCCAGATTATTTCACTGATTCAGATAAATCTCTCAATGATTTATTCTGATTCGTTTCCAGATTATTTCACTAGTTCAGATAAATCTCTCAACGGTTTATTCTGATTCGTTTCCAGATTATTTCATTGATTCAGATAAATCTCTCAACGGTTTATTCTGATTCATTTCCAGATTATTTCACTGGTTCAGATAAATCTCTCAACAGCTTATTTTGATTCATTTCCAGATTATTTCACTGGTTCAGATAAATCTCTCAACGGTTTATTCTAATTCATCTCCAGATTATTTCACTGGTTCAGATAAATCTCTCAACAGTTTATTCTGATTCTTCTCCAAATTATTTCACTGATTCAGATAAATCTCTCAACGGTTTATTCTGATTCGTCTCCAGATTACTTCACTGCTTCAGATAAATATCTCAACGGTTTATTCTGATTCGTCTCCAGATTATTTCACTGGTTCAGATAAATCTCTCAATGATTTATTCTGATTTGTTTCTAGATTATTTCACTGTTTCAGATAAATCTCTCAACGGTTTATTCTGATTCGTTTCCAGATTCTCACTGGTTCAGGTAAATCTCTCAACGGTTTATTCTGATTCATCTCCAGATTATTTCACTGGTTCCGATAAATCTCTCAACGGTTTATTCTGATTCGTCTCCAGATTATTTCACTGATTCAAATAAATCTCTCAACGGTTTATTCTAATTCGTCTCCAGATTATTTCACTGATTCAGATAAATATCTTAACGGTTTATTCTGATTCGTTTCCAGATTATTTCACTGTTTCAGATAAATCTCTCAACGGTTTATTCTGATTCGTTTCCAGATTCTTACTAGTCCAGATAAATATCTCAATGATTTATTCTGATTCGTTTTCTGCTAAAATCAAGTTCAGACTTTCCCTCAACAATCACCTTTGGATGGCATCTATAAGCCCCTCTCTGACAGCTCTCTGTCATTTCTCCAAATGGAATCTTTGAGCCCATTCCCTACACAATCAATCGGTGCATCATCAAGTGCAAATTTCTAGGCACTCTAATGTTCAATCATCTTCTACTTTCAAGCCACGAACGACAAGCACGTCGATCTCACTTTTCAAGTTTAAGAAGATTGAACATGGGCAGCTGTTGTACCCCAAAATTTGCCCTCTCATTTCTCAAAGGATCAACCTGGACCCTCAAGTTTGTTTCCATCCAGTTGCAAATCTGAAATTACAAATTTTCCAAGAGAATCGTTCACAAGGACAAAATGGTCATTTACACACCAAAGGAGTCAAACTATGTATTTTAAATCAAAATCAAGTTCCAAGAATCATATCCATTAAGGAATAAAATGAGTTCATCAAAAAATTAGAATTCAGAAGTTACTTTGGAAAAAATCAAATCTTCTAAACATTTAGAAAAAAATTCTAAGTGTCTAGAGAATGTGATACTTCAAAACTTCTGAGCCAGCCTCTATGTAAGCACCGTCAGAAGATAACGCTTCAATCAGAACTTGCAGCAGCGTTGCTCCTTGGTCAGAATATAACGTTTCAGTCAGAACATGATTCTTCAGCGTGCAGAGGCTATGTTCAACGCTCTGGTCAGAAGATGCTCTTTCAGCATTTGGAGGTGATGTTTCTAATGTTCTGCAATCAGAACATCACCAAACCTCAAACCTTAACCTGCTGCCCTGCTATAGCACAGTCCTGCAACCAGCTGCCACAACACTCCAAGGTGCTGCTGATCCAGTCCACGCATGCGTTTTTCTTGCACCAAATTAGCCTACAAAAACTGTGATTTAAAAACAAAGGGGCAGTATGCCAAAAATGTTTAAAAACTCATTTATTTTTCCCCATAAAACCACAACAAAATCCATCTATAAGTAGCTTGTTCCATCACACGTTGAAGAGGTTCGGTTTTGGAGAGAGAGAGAATCACCAAAAGAAAGAAAAAGCCTTGAATCTTTGCAAAATTCCAAGAATCCGAAAAGCTAAAAAATACCAAAATACCAAACCTTAGCATTTGATTCTAGCATCAAAACTCCATTGTTCCTTGACTAAAATCATCCCCACAATTATTGATTCAAATACTAGAAGCCGTCTTAACTACTGTATTCATACTACCATACACTCTCCATTTACCTCCACCTCAAAAAAAGGGTCAGAGTATCACCCCTCGGCTGTTCCAGAAGTTGAAAACCTCCATCCTGTTGAATACGTGAAGAAGTCGCTCAGAACATCACCAGAATCTAGGACCAACCCCCAGTTTACAAAATCTTTTCCGGCTGCAAGGTAAGCTTTTACTGACTCTTATCACGTTGCTTAAGCACTATCAGATTTGCATGTTAAAAAAACATAATGTAGATATCATGTTTCTGACGTTATACATATTATGAGGCTTCACGTATTTGCCTGCCTAAGTATGGAATAAAACAGTTCAGAACTCCTGGAAGAAATTAGAACTCAGAATTAGGATTAGTATTCATACTTGCCTCTGATTTGTAGTTCTGGTATTTTTTATTTTCTGAAACACTATGACACCTGCCATAACTGCCATATGCACATCTTCTATTTTGTGAAGAAATAACTAAGTTGCAGATGTTCTGACTAGCATGGAAAGAGAGACCAAGTTCTGCCAGTGGAATCAGAACTTCTGAAATCCACTTTGTTGCTGGTGGTATCAGAATTTCTGAAACCTCCTCTGTTGCCGGTGGTATCTGAACTTCTGAAGGCTGATGTGCTCCCAGCGGACTCAGAACTTCTGACTCTACTTTTGGTTTTTTTTACTAACAGGAATTTTGTTTTGCAGTGCGCCAGGGTCAGAACTTCTGACCTCCCTTAATCAGCAACACGCTGATTCTATTTTTACTTTTTCTCACTATTTTTGCTATCACTTTCTCTTTCATTAATCAACAAACTTGAAAAACATTTTTTCATGCTTCACTTTATTTCTTAAAACAAAAGACCAAAAATATTTTCTTAAGCAAACTTATCTCTTTTCTTAAGATTTAATTTTAATTTTACTTAGGAACCCCCATTCATAAATATGTACCCCCACCCCCCTAAAGCGATGTAATAGCGTAGAATTTAAATTCCTGCAATTTACTGTTTTCCTTATATTGTATAGTAATTAGGCGTGTATGGCAAGATTCAAAAATCAATCGCTAGATGACCTAATCAAAAAAAAAAACTTGAAACCAACACACTTTTTCACACGCGCACCTCTAGGGTAACCTCACTCGTTGCCTCGGAAATACAATCATGTCCCTCGAATATGGGATGCTCTAGCAATGACCCTTCGATAAAAAAGATTGTAGTCCCTCAATGACCCTCGATGTTGCCTTCGATTAAAACGATCTCGTCCCTTACAAAAGTTGCTAAAGCGTATCATAAGTTGCTTTCGATGATTGTAAAATTGAATCGCGCCTGTCCCTTCACATCCAACGGTGGGGCTTCTTACCAAATCAATGGTAAGATAGCACCATTAAAAAGAGGAAGAAAAGAACAATTTAAGACCTTTCGAGTAGATAGATTCGCTCTTAGTTACTCGCTTGCTCACAATAAAAACTTTTTACACCTACACTTTCATTTCAAAACATTTTCAAAAAGACAAAACGTTTCGTATACGTTCTTATAGAGACGAGAACCATTGCAAAACCTCTTTTAAAAACACTTTCCGAAACACGATTCACAAACATATCTTTGAACCACTTTTCAAAACAAAACTTTGTACACGTTCTTATAGAGACGAGAACCATTACAAAGAGATTTCTTCAAAATACTTTCAAAGCCCACACCACAAGCACACTGTCAAATGAAAGCAAGTGATCTAAAGGAGTAACTAAGAGCCCATGGAAAACCATGGATTAAAAGGGTGCTAATACCTTCCCTTTTCATAATCTACCCCTCGAACCCGAGAAATAATCTCGAAAGGTCTTTCCTGTGCTTTTTTACCTTTCCTTTTGGATAAAAGAAAAGTCGGTGGTGACTCTTGCTATCCGCACAAATGCGATCGAAACGCAAAACATCAAGTCAGTTCTCCCACCATATCACAGATGGCATCTATAAGCCCATCTCCGACAATTCTCCATCATCTCTCCAAATGACATCTTTAAGCCCATTCTCTACACAATCAACCACCATATCGTCAAGTGAAAATTTCTGGGCACTCTAGTGTTCAATCATCTTCTACCTTCAAGTCACGAATGGCAGACTCGCAAATCTAACTCTTCAGGTTTAAGAAGATTGAACAGGGGCAACTGTTGTACCCCAAAGTTTTCCCTCTCAATTTCTCAAGATGTTTCTCACGAAGATTTTCAAAAGCTCAAGTTTGCATAAGTACAAAGCAGATAGAAAGGAGTGACTGCAGACGGCAGTTCGAATTTAAAATCTGGCAAATGGCCTCCTTTGATGCAATCTTGATTCAGCAGCTTTTGATTGGGAATTTGGCCTCCTTTAAAATTGCTTCAATTTCCCAAGATTTGATTGAGGCAATGTCCTCTTGCATGCTTGCTTCATACAAGTTTCGATTGAACAAATGGTTATATTCATGCTAGCTTCGACTGGGCATTGTTTCCCTTTGAGACAACTTCCTTCGATTCAGAAGACAAAGGCCTCCTATTGGTGTCCTTTGATTCAAAAGTTAGTGGCTTCCTACTGGCTTCTTCCAATTAAGAAGGCAACGACCTTATGAAAGCTTCCTTTGATTCAAAAGGAAATAGCCTTTTGAAGCCTTCCTTTTATTCAAAGAATGGACCTCCTGCATGCAAGCTTCAATTGCACCATTGGCCTTACATGTTTGCTTTGATTCACAAAGCAGTAGCCTCCTGCATACAAGCTTCGATTGGACAAGGGCTACCTGAACGTAAGCTTCGAAAGAGTATTGGCTGCTTTATGCCAGCAGGCACAAGTCAATGGCCTCCTGTAGTTTTCCTTCGATTCAGAAGGCATTGGTATCCTGCTTGGGTTACTTTGATTCACAAAGAAGAAGCATTCTGCATGCAAGCTTCGATTGGACAAGGATTACCTTCTCACAAAGCTTTAATTGGAGTATGGGTTTCCTTCGAAGCAACATACTTCAAATCCATCTATGAATCATTCGAGAAAGCTTAGCTGAAGAACATTGATCAAATCTTATAGCCTTATCCTCCAAATCTCACTTGTCAGGCTATGTTGTTTCCAAATCTTTACATGATCATAGGCTTACACAAGTTTGTGATACATTACACAAAGATTCGAAGCTTTATCCACTGGATAATACCATTCTTGGATGAAATGGAAAAAAAGCTACGTACCCTTTTTTCATAAAGAGTACTTTAATCACAAAGTTAGCTCCAAACCTGATTTTTGTCTGAACACAAGCAATGTCAAAAGCATAAGTCAAATCTCCTACCCCCAATAAACATCGGGCCCCTACTTGTACTTGAAACTTGGGAACCACGGAAATTGACTAAACTTGTTTTCATTTTCAACCAAATCATGGTTTGTTATCCTACAAACCTGGTTACTCCAACATCTCTAACCTTTTCTCTATAAATAGAGAAAACATTTGCAAGCTGGAGGGGATTTTTTCGAGGGCTGGGAAAATCATCAAACTCTCAAACTCTCAAAAACTCTCAAACACTCTCAAACATTCAAACTCTAAAACTCTCACACAAAAAATCTCAGATCCTTTCATGCATTAGTGAACCCTTAGATTCACTCCCTAACTGCAATATAACAGTCCTTCGATTCAATCTTAACCAACCTTCGATTTAGTGAATTTTTAAACAAAGCAGCAACTGAACTAGTTCAAAGAAGGTCCATGTAGGCTTGATCCACCATCGAATCATTCCTGGAAGTCACATACAACTCCTTTGATTGGAACTTCAAGAGGTAAGTTTCCTCTAAACTTGGAACTTTTCATTTAAATATCATTTGTATATACAAATAAAAGAAAAAAAATGTAGATATCATATCTAGGAAGTTGACCCTGCTTTTAGCTTCGATTATCACTGCCTGTATGTTGAGAATCTCAACTATGACTAGTTAGCCTTTAATTTTGTTGCCAAACAAGCTTGTACTAACCCCTGGCTTGTAGGTTTCGAAAGTTACATTGTTAGATTCATTTTCAAACTTTAGGCTGGTTGGGTGCGTCTTTTGATTGGCCGAGGATTGAAGCCTTTCGAATCTCAACTTGGGAGTCTTACACTCCTGCAATCGAAGGAAGAAATTGGGCATGTCAGACATTTAGAAACAAGTTCATCTTGTACCCAATCTAAGTTTCCTTATGAACGGATGAAACAAACCACCCCAGTGGTACAAAAATCATGCACAAAAGGCACTTCTGTGTAGGGTCCTGATTTCAAACCTTAGCAGGACCAGAACAGTTTTTACCCTTTGTTTGTTTCCTTTCTCTTTTTAACAAACTTCAAACATTTTTCCAACCAATCAAAACAACTCCTTTTGAGTTTATTTTTTACACACTATTTATTTACAAGTTTTATTTTACGAATATATAAAAATATCACAAAAAATATTTTATTTCATAATTATTAACCAAAACCCGTCTTTAATAAAATCAAGACAACTTCATTTTCTCTTTTGTATAGTATTTTAATTCTTGTATATTATTCAAATTCAATATAGTTGTAATAGATAAATTAGGATTTAATTTCCTTGCAATCCCCATTTGTACATTTATATCCCCATCCCCAAGTGATGTAATAGTGTAGTAAATTTACTTTCCGCAATTTACCGCTTTCATATAAATGTTAGTAATTAGGGTGTGTATGGCAAGACTAAAACCAATGCTTAGAAAACCCTAATTCAAGACTAAATGCATGCAATTAAACACACCATTTACACACATGCACCTCTAGGGTAATCTCACTTGTTGCCTCAGAAATAGTCATGTCCCTCGAATATGGACGTTTTAGCAAAGACCCTCGATAAAAAGATCGCAGTCCCTTGATGACCCTCGATGTTTCCTTCGGTAAACGATCTAGTCCCTAACGAAAATTGCTAAAACGTCTCATAGGTTGCCTTCTATGATTATACAAATGACCCACGCCCGTCCCTTCACATCTAACGATGGGGTTTCTTATCAATCAATGGTAAGATATAAACATCTAAAGGAGGAGGAAAATAACAAAGACCTTTCGAGTAGGTAGGACGCTCGTAGTTGCTTGCTTGCTCACAACTAAAAAACCATTTTCACACCAACACTTTCAATTGAAATATTTTCAAAAGTCAAAACACTTTGTACGCATTCTTATAGAGACGAGAATCATTACAAAGGCACTTTTATAAATCACTTTCAAAAACATTTTCCACAACAAACATCTCTTTGAACTATTTTCAAAACCAACACTTTGTACGCATTCTTATAGAGAGGAGAATCATTACAAATACGTTTTCAAAATATTTTCAAACCCACACCAAAAAGCACATTTTCAAATAAAGCAAGTGATCTAGCAAGCAACTAAGAGCCCGTAGATAACTACGGATGGAAAGGGTGCTAATACTTTCCCTTTTCATAACCTACCCCCCGAACTCAAGAAAATATCTCAAAGGTCTTTCCTGTTCTTTTCACCCTTTTCCTATTTAGATAAAAGAAAAGTCGGTGGAAACTCTTGCTATCTGTAACAATTACGATCAAACGCAAAACAACCAAGTCAGTTCTCCCACCATATTACATATATATATCCCTAATTGTTTCCCGAACCCTTTTGGTTCGCCGGGATGCCCTTAATTTTTCCTAGGAATGTCAACCTAGCGGGTCTCTTTTGTGTGTAGTATCTTTCGATTATGTTCGCATTCATAGGGTGTGGAGAGATGTCACTATCTATGGTATTTGTAGTGAGGATAGGAAACGCTTGCTTGATCGCCTGTGACCTCCCATATATGGGAGCCCATTTCCCCTAGCGTTAGTCTGGTGCACCTGATGTTTGAAGTTTTTTGATCATTTTTTTGATAATCTTGACTTTACTCAGTATTTCTCTAAAAACTGTTATGGACGTATCTGAAGACATGATACTGACACCATCTGATACTACTGGCACAGGTAAGCAATTTGATGATACCAAAAAGTTTTTGATCAATTTTATGATAATCTTTGACCTTCGTCTGTATTTTTCTAAGAACTGTCATGGAAGAATCCAAAGACACGATACTGACACCATCTGATACTACTGGAACAAATAAGTAATTTGATGATACCGGAAATTTTTTGATCAAGTTTTTGATAGTCTTTGACCTTCGTCAGTATTTTTTATAAGAACTCTCATGGAAGGATCCAAAGATATGATACTAACACCATCTGATACTACTGGCACAGGTAAGAAATTTAATGATACCAGAAAGTTTTTGATCAAGTTTCTGATAGTCTTTGACCTTCGTTAGTATTTTTCTATGAACTGTCATGGAAGGATCCGAAGACATGATACTAACACTATCTGATACTACTGGCACAAATAAGCAATTTGATGATACCGAAGATTCAAATTTCAAGGTGGTTTTTTTCTAGAACCCCTGATAAATGTAACATGCCCCAAGTGATTCAGATGGGGATCTGCCCCTGGCTATTCAACCCTTTTGAGACAGAGTTTTTGAATCTCGACTTGACTACCAAAAATAAGTTGGAAAATAACTTAGTCATTCCCCTTGATTATGGAAGGTTTGTTATTGGAATTGTCTTTCCATTTGAAGTGATTATGTTCATTGAGAGAATTTATGTTCATTGGGTATTTGCCGTGTGAATTTCTCTGTTGTGGAACAATTGGCCATATGAAAACAATGGTATTCAAATAATGCAAATTTTATGTTTGTCTTGAAATTTTCTAAAAAAATTGCATTTTTTAACAAGCAACAAAATTTTGTAAGAATATGAATTCAACTCAGCATTTACAGTAAGCCTTACAGGATTCAAGATACCTTTTGTAACAGTTATGTTTTCGAACTAACCTATGCTTCAATTGGGACTTTTAAGGGTTGTAATGTGGCCTAGTTCACGGTTTAAGAAACAAATGATAAAATCTCAAACTTTATTTGTACCTAACCTATTATCCATGATGTTCTTCAGCCCTATACTCAGTTAATTATGTGTTTGAATTCCAATTGATTCTTGAATGATGTTTTGGTGATGGTTCAGATAAGTTAAGTTTATTTGAGAAGGAAATCATTTCTGTAACATTTTGTTGAGGATTTGTAGTAACCTCTTTTTATTATCCCTTCCTTTTGCATGCACTATTTCTTTTGTGATTACAGTCAGCGGGATACCCCCGTTTTTTTCTTAAGTCTCCTTCATAGGTTTTAACTTAGCGGACTTTTCTTTTGAAAGATAATGACTTCCTATTTATGGGGAACCATTACCGTCTCTTTATTTGGAATGACATATCTGATGCTATTTTTTGTGTATGAAGTGAAAGCCTGCGACTGAATACACATTTGAATTAACTGAGAAACTACCCTGCCCCAGGTTATGATTAAAGGTTTCAATTTAATACGAAAAAGAAAACTCATACTTCTTAGGCTCAAAGGGGTTGACTAGGGATTATATTCCTTATAACTCTGTTGTTTAGGATTTGAAACAATGCGTGTACATCGTCAACAAGGTCTATTCAAAAGCATACCGTAGAGATTACAATATTTTTTGTCATCCTCCCTCTAAAGGCTTATAACTTTAGATCGAGAGTTGAATATCACAAAAGGAAGTAAAAGCATAGTTTAAGTATAGTGAAAATGAATGGATTAGTTCAAGACAAACATATGCAATGCATTAATGAGGACAACTAAAAGTCTGACATAAAGATAAATATTTGAATTAAATAGAGAAATTACAAACGAAAATTTGAATGAACAAAAAGCTTCTCCGCCCAAACTTGTCACTTTAGATGGTACGCCTTGTAGCCTCGACATTTGGGGAATAACAAAAGAACTCGATCTGACCATCTTGGATGAACTCGGCTATTCCTTTGTCAATCAGATCCTGAATCTTATTTTTCAACGCCCAATAGCTATCAGTGTCATGCCTAGGACTGTTGGAGTGGTATGCACACCTTTCTTAATGATTGTAATGAGGAGAAGAAGTTTTGGGCTTTTGAGGAGGATCCTTCATGTAACCAGCTTGACCTTCAATATATGTTGAGCCAATGGCATGTTGATTTTGGTAAATTGTCTTTTCGGCGTATCCTGCTTACGCTGACTACCCTGTCGTTGTTGGGCTCGTGATGTAGTAGCAATCTGGAAAGGTCTACTTTCGACCAAGCCAACTTCTTGCCTCATCTGAGGTTGATTAATGATTTGATCCTCAAATCTATCCGTTCATCCCATACAGTTTCATTTGTCTTGATAAAGTTTGCTGATGAGAGCTCTCAACTCTTCTTGTCCTCGAGCTAAGTTTTGGATAAGAGTCATTTGTCCCATCATCTGGATTCTCATTGTTGCCATCTCAGCTTGCAATTGTCCCAACTGGTCATCCTTGTTGTCTTTAGAATTCTTCTTGGTAATGCTCTCAGTGAGGAGTTATTTCTATTCTTCTTGCCCCTTGGATAGGTTCAGGAACATTTCTTTGAACAAAGTGTCCTGAGCTTGGAGATTTCGGACGGTTTGCTCGAGAGCCATCTTTTACTGAAATAAATACTAAGCAGATGAGAAAACGTGTATGGGGAAAACCTATTATGACATGATGCATGATATGTAGATGGAATGTTTTCAAGGATCTCGCAGGGTAAACAAAAGAAAATGTTGGAAGTCAAATCTGACGGCAGTTTTGTTTGAGAACTTCGTATCATTTAATGTCCTTCTACGAGAATCAAGCTCACCATGTAGAGTTGATCATAGCCTTTGACTCAAGTTATCGTGCTTTGGTATTTGATGGCATCTGTTTAGAGGAAAATAAATCCTCTTGCCCTTTGATAAACATATGATTCATCATGACCCTATATTACATGCCCTTTGAGATCCTTGAAATGGTCAGCGTAAATGATATGGTATGATGTCATGATGTGTATGTTATGCACCAAGCAAAAGTGTAAGGTGGTGACTACAAACAAGCCCTGCAATGAATTCAAGTATTGTTAGATATTGAATACAGACAAGTCACACAAGTCACACTAGTAACCTCAGGTTTAGGCTTGCATGGAGTTTGTAGGTAAGTACCCTCTTGAAGTTTAGGTTGTTCAACCTGTCCTAACAAAAAGTAATCGGGTTCTAAGGAATCTCAATATCACTGATCTTTCTTCATTGGTAATTGTTTTAGCATAATCAATCTTTTCTTGTCGAAAAATATCCCAAAAGTCCGACCTCAATGAGTGTAGTATCGAGTATCAACCAATCTTCAGTTTTACACTAAAGTCGGCTATCTCACTACTTTCTAATGGCCAAGTTGTTCAACTAAGTTTCTACAATCAGTTAATGCTTCATGACACCACACAGTGACCCCGTATTCTCCTTGATTCAACACAAGGGACACCGATACCAACAAATGTGTCACACAAACGTAGCCATTGCTTCAACCATGTTGTTATACGCTGCATAGTCCCCACAATCTATTTCTACTTACCTAATATGCCCCTAAATCCTGGTATAGGATTTTTACAAATAATAAACCCAAGCATAACCAACAAATGTAAAGCAAACAAGGCAAACAAAATAAAGCAATAAAGGTGATCTAGCTCTTAAGGTAACCCCACTTTTAGTCCTCCCTAGCAGAGTCGTCAGTTCTGTAATATGGTGGGAGAAATGACTTGGTGTTTTGCGTTTTATCACAATTGTTGCGGATAGCAAGAGTCGCCACCGACTTTTCTTTTATTCAATAAAGGAAATGGTGAAAAGAATAGGAAACACCTTTTAAGAATTTTCTTGAGTTTGGGGGGTAGGTTTTGAAAACGAAGGTGTTAGCACACTTTTCATCTGTAGTTATCTACGGGCTCTTAGTTGCTAGCTCACTTTTGAAATGCTTTTTTGAATATGTTTGTTTGAAAATATATTGAAAAGTGCCGTCATTTGGCAAAGTTTGTAATGATTCTCGTCTCTATAAGAATGTATACAAAGTGTTGACTTTGAAAATATTTCAAGAAAGTGTTGGTGTGTTGAAAGATGTTTATTTTGAAATGTTTGTGAGCAAGCAACTACGAGCGTTCTACCTACTCAAAATAAAGTCTATGTTCTTTTCCTCCTCCTCTAGATAGTGATATTCTACCATTACTTGGTAGAAAGCCTTATCATTGGATGTGAGGGACAAGCGTGGGTCATTGTACAGTCATAGAAGGTAACTTGTAAGATGTTTTAGCAATTGTCGTAAGGGACTAAGATCATTTACCCAAGGAAACATTTGAAGGGTTATCGAGGGACTAAGATCTTTTAATCGAGGGTTTTTTTCTAAAACATCCCACGTTTGAGGGACATGACTGTTTAAATCCGAGGCAACAAGTGTGGGTTACCCTTAGAGGTGCACGCGCGCAAGTGTTTGATTTCATGTGTTTTATCTTGAATTAGGGTTGTCTAATGTTTGATATTTTAAGTCTTGCCATATAAACCCTAATTACTGGCAATAATAAGGAAAGCGATAAATTGCGGAATTTAAATCTCCTACGCTATTACAATGCTTTGGGGATGGGGGATACAAATTTACAAATGGGGGAGAAAAGCAATAAATCCCTAATTACTATTACAAACCATGTACATGAATAATAATGTGAAATAATAAAATGCGTACAAAGGTAAAATATAGAGAGGAAAAAGAGTTTGCGTTTGATGTTTTTTGATGGAGAAGGTTTTGTAGTTAACCTAATTAAACTCATTAATTTAATTACAAGAAAAGTCAATTAATTATTAACAAAAACCTAACACTAAGTTCATTAAAATAAAATCCTAAGTCTAAAATAACTTTGTTTAGAAAATAATTTTTAGTTAAAGTTAATAAATAAAATGTTCTATATTGTAGAAGAAATGATAATATTTAATTTAACAAAATAAAATAAAATGCCTAAATTAAAATATTTTTAATTTAATGAAGAAAATATATTTTTGGTGGTTTTTGGTTTAGGTAAAATAAATATATAAATGAAAATAAATAAAATATAAAAGAAACGAAAATAGTTAGACTGGGGGTTAAAAAATGAAATGGGTGTTAGAAATAGAAAATAGGGCCCAAACTTTTTTTTTTGAAATCAGAAAAATAAATAAAAAGAAAAGTATAAATGGGCCTGCATTATTAGTAAAATGGGGGGGGGGGAGCTAGTTCGTCCAAGGCCCAACTTCATGTCCATGTTCCAATGCTTGTGACATCTGTGGGCGCATGGTGGAAAGCATTTCTTGAGTTGTCTGATGTTGATCTAGTGACGATGAATGAAGGTGCATGGAATGAAGGATGGGATACCTGCATGAGATTGGAGAGCCTGGTACCACAAGGGCGGCGACAAGTGTCACCGGCCGATTAAATTTGTTAGAAAAGCAAAATTTAACAAAATAACAAAACTAAAGTGTATTTTAATCAAAACAAAAAAAATATTATCTCTCTTCTTCCCTGAGTTCTCTTGTTTCCCTATGTCTTTTTGGGCTCGCCGAAAATTGCCCTAGTGGAAGTGGACGGCGGCAGGCAGTGGTTCTCATAGCGGCTTGGCTCCAATCCTAATTTTTTTTATATTATCAGCGTCGTATTGTCCTCCTATGTATTAATACGTGGCTCGTTTTTGCAGATGGTACGCGTTTTTTCCCAAATCTAAAAGGGAAGGAACGAAACTCTAGCGGTTCCAATTTGTGATTTCCGGTGATATTTTTCTGATTTATGTCATGAAATGTTTTCCTCTTCTTCTTTCTATTTGCGATTCTGTCTTTACTCTTCGCGAATTTCTGAAGGAATTTGTTTAATGAAAATGATGAAGTAAAGTTAGGGTTTGTTGTTTCTGAATTTGTTCACTGTGTGTTTGGATTTAAACGATTTTTGAGAGGAAATTTATGAACACAAGTTAGGGTTTGGGAATCGTTTCTGTTTCTTTGTATCTGTGAACTGTGTGTTGTCTTTGCTTGAACAATTTTTTGAAGGGGGTTTGAATTTTCCTAGTTTTTTGGCTATGTGGTTGTGATGTTTTTTTCCCTCCTCTGTGAACGATGGCCTTCATCCTTTTATATTGTGGACTCCCTGTTTTCTTTCTCTATAAAGGGTTTGACTTGTTGAAGTTGATTTGAGATATCAGTCCTTGAGCTATTCGTATGGGACTTGTCTTTTTGTGTTATGTTGCTTGTTGGCTTGGATGTTTTGTACTTGTTGCTTGATGGCTTTGATGTTTTCTACTTGTTGCTTGCTGGATTGAATTTTCTGTTTCTTTTTCAACCGGCTTTGTACTTTGTACTATGAACCACACAAGTCTTTTTAATGCATTTGTTTTGAGACTTGCAGTAAAGGTGTTAGGCCGATGATTGTAGCTCCGACTTTTATTTGAAAAACACTAAAATGAGGTTGATTGTGATTGTTGCATGAAAACATGATGTTGAGTTTGAAATTCTGACTTGAACCTCTTTGATTTGTCTTTTCTTATTGTGAACCAAACTTATTTTGTGAGTTACGATAGGAATGTTCTTAGGCCAATGATAAAATCTGATTGTATGAGGCTTTTGTTGTGCGTTGGGCTTGAATTCTGACTTGCTGAATTATGCTTAGACTGTGACAATTCTAATTTTTTGAATCTTTGCTAATGGGTTGGGAATGTGATTGGAATTATGTTTTAAACTTCTTTGAATTTGTTTATTGTGAACCAAATTTCAATGTGATTTGAAATAGACCTAGGCCTATGATTAAACCCAATTTTGTATGAGGCTTTTTGGCACATAAATATGATTGAGAAACAACCCTTTTGTGATTCCTTAAGCAAAACCCTAATGATGAATTTGAAGAGAAAACTCTTTGAAAATTCTTGTTTATTGTTCAAGTTTTGTTTGGTAACCAACTTCATTTTCTTTTTGTTTCATATAATGGTGGCATTGATATGAGTTTGGAAAGATGATGAAGGAAGACTTTGAAGATGAAACCGAGGCAATGGCCATGGGGAACTCGAAGATTGAAGAAGAGTCCTATTTTTATGCATCTTTAGAACAAATAGGAAACTTGGAATTTAATTTTGTAAATTAACTTGTAAGATAATTTGAAACTTTGGTGAATTGGAAGTGAATTTGAATGGCATGTAAATTCTTGAATTCATTCTTATATTATTCCTTGATGATATGCTTGAAATTGTAAGCTCATGAACACTTGAAATATTATTGTATTCTTGTAATCAATGAAGTTTTAGAATTTGAGATCCTTTCTTCTTTTCCATAATGCTTGTGACAACAAGTTGAAATATTAGAAAGAATTTAGCCACCCTTTGAATGAAACTTGCCATGTTGAATTGTTTTGAGATAAACTTGAATGAACTTTGGTTGAAACATGAAACTTTGAACTTAAGATCAAATCTTAACATTTGTAATTGTCATTTGATCTTGAATTCTCGAGAGTTAAGATTTGAATTTTAAATGAAGAATTTCAACTCATTGTTCACTTCAAATGAACAAAACTTCCTTCTTTGGAATATGAAAACACTTAGTAAATTGAATCAGAATAATCATTTTAATGAACACTCCCACAATAATGAATTCACAATGATCCAAATATTTAATCCACATCAATAAGTAACAAACTACAATATAATAAAAACATTGCTCTCAAAAAATATCTTGGTGCTTATACTTAAATTCGACAAAGGTATCTTGATTTAATGGGCAATGAATGTATCATTTGAAATATGGAAATGAGAGTGACGATAAGAATCTTAAGTCCACTGAACCTTAGTTGATGATTGAAAATGTACTCAAACAAAAATCAAGATGGTAATGCTTCAAAGATTTTATAAAGAAAGACGTCACACACTTCAGTAATCAAAACCCATGCACAAGAGCCAATAGATAAGACAAAATGTGATTCATTCCAAAATACTTGCAAATTGTAAATCCTCTAATAAAACAAAGAATCAGTTGAGATGTCTCGAGTTCTGAGAAGCCTTGGTAGATTCAACCAACAAAATCATGAGGACGAGATCCTCCTTGGACTGATTGTCAATACAACCATCTTCCACAACTTGTAGAAGAACATAAGAACCAAAGATACCTTGATCCACAACATAAATGCATGAGTATAAGCCATATAAAGTAAAATGAGGAGGGCAAATTTTGGGGTACAAAAACTCTCACTGGAGGGAATCATTAGGTTATTGTGGATGATCACCACACTGTTATTAGTCTTGATGGCCCTCGGAATGATGACACATATGAAGCTGCTAAGATGTATCGTGCTCTCGAAGAGCGTCTCAAGGCTATGAAGACTTCCAAAAACCCTGGTTTTAATGTTGCTGCTATGTGTTTATTTCATGGGGTTGTTGTTCTTCCTAAGTTCAAGGTCCTAGAGTTTGACAAGTATAAGGGGACCACCTGTCCAGAAACTCATCTTTGTTCCTACTGCAGGAAGATGGTTGCCTATGCTAGTATTGAGTCGTAGCTTATGCACTTCTTTCAGGATAGCTTGGTTGAAGCTTCTCTAGATTCTTATATGCAACTAAATAAGACTCATGTTAAAACTTGGGGAGAACTTGATGTTGTTTTTCTAAAGTATTATCACTACAACATTGTTATGGCGCCTAGTCATGCTCAGCTTCAGGGCATGTCACAGAAGACTGGTGAATCTTTTAAGGAGTACGCCCAGAGGTGGCGTAGTCTATCTACGAGGGTCCAACCTCCCCTCTTGGATCGTGAGTTGGTTGATATGTTCCTGAATACCCTACAAGGTCCATATCTCCAACATATGCTTGGAAGTACTTCCAATTCTGTTTCAAACATGGTTATTATCGGAGAACATGTTGAGATGTATGTTAAAGTTGGTACTATTCCTGGTGCATCTGGAACTAGTAACAACAATGGTTCTGGCAATGGTAATGTAATACGGTGGGAGAACTAACTTGGGATGTTTCGCGTTTGATTGCAATTGTTGCGGATAGCAAGAGTCGCCACCGACTTTTCTTTTATCCAAATAAAGGAAAGAGTGAAAAGAACAGGAAAAACCTTTGAGATTATTTCTTAAGTTCGGGGGTAGATTATGAAAAGGGAAGGTATTAGCACCCTTTTCATCCATAGTTATCTATGGGATTTTAGTTGCTCTCTAGATCACTTGCTTCGTTTGAAAGTGTGCTTTGTGGTGGTTTTTGAAAGTATTTTTGAAAAGCGCCTTTGTTTAGGAAATCTTTGTAATGGTTCTCGTCTTATAAGAACGTATACAAAGTGTTGGACTTTTGAAAATATTTCATGTTTTAAAAGTGTTTGGTGTGTGTTTGCAAGGATGTTTGTTTTGAAAGTGAGCAAGCAACTAGGAACGTTTCTACCTACTCAAAAGTCTTTTGTTCATTTCTTCCTTTGATTTTGCTATCTTACCATTGATTGGTAAGAAGCCTTATCTTTGGATGTAAAGGGACGGGCGTGGGTCGTCGTATAGTCATGATAACAATGTTGTAAGATATGTCTTAGCATTTCTCTTGAGGGACTAAGATCATTTGAAAGGCAACATTCGTAGCGTCATCGAGGGAATATGATCTTGTATTTTGATTGTTTTTGCTAAGATATCCCACATGCATAACATGACTATTTTTAGAAGGCAACAAGTGGAATTACCCTAAGGGTGCATGTGTGAAAGTGTTTGCATTTCATGCTTGGTTTATCTTGGATTAGTGTTCTCTAAGATTTATTTTTATCTTCCAATACAAATCCTAATTACTAGAATTTATATGAAAGAAAAGAATTGCAGAAAGTAAATATTCTACGCTATTACAATCATTAGAGAGGTGGCGTATACAAATTTACAAATTGGGATTGCAAGAAATTAAAGTTCTAATTATCTATTACAACCATATTTAAATAATATACAAGAATTGAAATGGACTTGTTTTGTTTTTGTTAAGAGAAGAAATAAGTTTGCTTAAGAAAATATTTTTAATCTTTTGGTTTTAAAAGAAATAAAATAAAGTATGTGAGTATAAAATATTTTTTGTGTTTTTTATTATTGAAAATGAAATGATGATAAAAATAATAGGAGTAAAAGGGTCAGAATCAGCGCGTTGCTGAAATAAGAGAGAACATAAGTTCTGACTCCGGTGCACTGCAAGTCAGAAAGAAAGTGTTAGCATAAAAGGGGAAGGTCAGAAGTTCTAGGTCCGGGTACACTAAATTTTTTGGGTTGTTGGGAATTAGGGAAATCCTAGAAGTTCTGAGGCAACTGGAAGCCTAGAAGTTCTAATTTTACTGGAAGGTCAGAAGTTCTGGTTGTTGAGAGTCTGGAAGTTCTGATGTAACTGGAAACCTAGAAGTTCTAGTGTCACTGGTAAGCTAGAAGTTCTGATAATGGGTAAGTGAAGTGTCAATGTTGTTGGATGGGAATGTCTAGAAGTTCTGATCCATAACCATTGTTTTGACAAGAAATTAAAGGGGATTGATCTAGAATTTCTGATCCAACTAATGGGGTAAAAATGTAAGTAAATCAACATAAAAAGGTGTTTTTGGGGCTAGAACCCAGGACCCTTAACTCTAATGTCTTATGCACACGCTCTCTACCACTGGGGTGGCTATACATCCGGTATTAGAAGCAAAAACATAAACATATATTACAAAGTAAAATTCTGATGATGAATTTCATCTCCTTCTCCATGCTAATTAGAACATCTGCAGCTTAGCCATTTCTCAACAAAACAGAAAATGCACACATAACAGTTATGGCAGGTTTCATCATGGTTTCAGAAACATAAAGTATCAGAACTGTAAATCAGAAGCAAGTATGAATTTTGCTAATCCTAATTCTGAATCCTAATTTCGTCAAGAAGTTATGAACTGAAATTTTCTCTACTTAGGCAAAAAATGCATGAAATCTATGAATATGTACAGAATCAAAGTCAGGATGTTTACATTGTATTTTTGAACATGCAAGCCTAACAATGTATAAGTAATGTGATGAGAGTCAGCAGAAGCTTACCTTGCAGCTGGAAAATGTTCTGTTAACTAGAGCCTGGTTATGATTTCTGTGATGTTCTGGTCAGCTTCCCTTAATTCTCAGAAATCTAGAACAACCCTTAACTTGAACTATGAATGGCTGGAGCGTTTCGGATCAGCCAAGAAACAATGTTCTGATTTTTGAGATAGAGATTGATGAAGAACGTGTTACAGTCTGAAAACAGAAGTCAGGACGACTTCTAAATGTGTATCAGAAGTTGTGTGGGTGATTTTACTGGGAAATGCAAAAGGAAAATTAGAGCATGGATGCAAAAACCAGAAATTAGCAGGTTTTGTATTTGTGTTTATAGTTTCAAGTTATTTGAAATTTCAGCAAAGTTTCAAGACTTTTTTCTCAAATTTTTGACCTTTTTACAGTTGCAAATGAAGTTCAATTTATAGGCAAGGATTTAATAGTTTGTAAAAGTCAAGAGTACAACCATCATATGCTAGGGTGTTGGCTTGTTCTTGAAGCAAGTTTACACAAGTATGGTTCAAGGCACAAAGTAGGGTGGTTAGCAGCTTTAGTCGCGCTTAATCTGAATTTGTAAGCATGAATTATGGAAAAGTACCCTCAGAAGCAAAAGCAAAGAATGTTCCTAGCATAAACTTGTACAAAAGTTTTCTTTTCAAGGACAACAATGGTACTTTTATGTCACACGTGGGGAAATCCTTTAGATAAAGACTCAAAAGTGGGTGTGAGCATTAAATGATGATGAGATTTATCAAAACGGAAAACCTGAAATATGAGATTATGTATCATAGCTTAATCTAGATCAGAAGTTCAGCATCAGCGTAACTTAGAATAAATATCCAACTTCTGATCTTTGAATCTCCCTGCTCCAGCATATTCTGAAGGAGTTCTCAGACTTTCCAGAAAGCTTGTAACATGCTTTGCATACCTTCTTTGAATTACTCTTGCAAATTCTGATTGAACCTACGTGAAAACTGGCCCAGAAGTTCTAACCAAAATTTGTCTTGGAAATGCCCAAAATTTATTGAATACTTCAGCTTCATAGACGTGTCTTCAAGGATTTATAACTTAAAATCCCAGCACTTCTAGAAGAAGTTCTGTTCTGCAATCTCTTAGATTTCATTGAACTCTACAACTCTTGTGTCATAAATTCTTCTAGAATCAACTTGCATCATGGTGAGAATCTGGCCAGAAGTTCTGAACTTATCATCTTTCCTAAACACTTGGAAAAATTTCTAAGTATTTAGAGTTTTGACTTTTGACTCTCTTGATGAAACAAACTTCAAATTTTAACATATCTTGATGAAATATGATTCTTGAAACTTGATTTTGATCCGAAAGTCAAAGTTTGACTCTTTAGTGTGCAATTGACCATTTTTCTCTTGTGCCAATTCCAAACCTAAATTGATGTATCAGTGCTGCAAAATTGATGTCATGGAAGATCTTGTGAAAAAAATCCTTGAGAAATGAGAGGGAAAATTTTGGGGTACAACAGCTTCCCATGTTCAATCTTCTTAAACCTGAAGAGTTAAATTGGTGAGTCTATCATTCGTGACTTGAAGGTGGAAGATGATTGAACACTAGAGTGCCCAGAAATTTGCACTCGATGATGTATTAGTTGGCTATGTAGGGAATGGGCTTAGAGATGCCATTCAGAGTGACTGGGAAAAGTATCAGGATAAATCCTTTGGTTGATTTTATACCGAAACGGTAGATGTCTTTTGCCTGATGATTTTTTCCTGTAAGGAAAATGATTAGTTGCATGCAGATGTATGCATTGTGTAATTATGTTCTCAAAATAAATAAAATTATGTTGTATGCATTTGTCATGTATGTGTTATGGTTTATGAATGTGATGTGTTCCTTGCAGCGTGTCTTTGTCTAGGAAAATAAATCCTTGACAACATGCAGATGAGCCTTGGGAAATGAGCTCCCAGACTGCTGTCGGGGATGAAGAGTATGCTCCTCTTGTTTTAGGATGTTTTTGCTGGGAATTCATGTTCCATTGTTTGAGGAGAAACTCCGCTGGGGAATACTGGCTTGTTTAAGAAGACTCTGTGGAGAGTGTTGATCTCTGCTTGGGAAAAGAGTTTAGGACTTTTGATTGTTCAATGCTCTTACTGGGAAATTATTCCTGACTAGAGAGCATCGAAAACTGGCTGTTATCTGGTCGAAATCCAGGCTTGGCAGCAATCTGTTGGGGATAATGAAGTTGATTGCTATCTGGTCGTTTTCCAGGCTTCGTAGAGACTTGCAGGGTAAGATTTGAATTAACTGTTATCTGGTCGGAATCCAGGCTTCCCAGAAAATTGCTTAAAGTTGAACTTTTATCTGGTCGGGTTCCAGGCTTCATAATGACTTACTAGGGATGAATAAATTAACTGTTATCTGGTCGGATTCCAGGCTTCGCAGAAAATTTCTTGAAGTTGAACTGTTATCTGGTCGGGTTCTAGGCTTCACAGTAACTTATTGACATTAAACTGCTATCTGGTCGGATTCCAGGCTTCGCAGATTTCTGAGGTGGATGAAATTAATTTCTATCTGGTCGGGTCCAGGCTTCACAATAACTTTTCTGAAAATATGAAGTTGAACTGATATCTGGTTGGATCCAGGCTTCACACTAACTTGCTTGAAATTAGTGGTTATCTGGTCAGATTCCAGGCTTCACAACAAATTTCTGAGGGAATAAAGTTAATTGTTATCTGGTCGGATTCTAGGCTTCACAATAACTCGCTTGAAAAGATATAGTTGAACTGATATCTGGTCGGATCCAGGCTTTATAGTAACTTGTTAGGGTAGAGGCAAACTCTACTGGGGAAAAGAAGTTAAACCCTTACTTGGTTGAGTCCAGGTATTTCAATATCTCAGGGAGTTAAACTATTATCTGGTCGGGTCCAGGATTCATAGTGTCTTGAGAAGTTAACTATTATCTGGTCGGGTCCAGGCTTCATAGTTACTGAAAGTTGTACTATTATCTGGTCGGGTCCATGCTTCATAGTGTCTTGAGAAGTTAACTATTATCTGGTCGGGTCCAGGCTTCATAGTTACTGAAATTATACTATTATCTGGTCGGGTCCAGGCTTCATAGTACTTGGAGAAGTTACACTATTATCTGGTCGGGTCCAGACTTCATAGTTTCTTAAGAAGTTAACTATTATCTAGTCGGGTCCAGGCTTCATAGTTACTGAAAGTTGTACTATTATCTGGTCGGGTCCAGGCTTCATAGTACTTGGAGAAGTTACATTATTATCTGGTCGGGTCCAGGCTTCATAGTGTCTTGAGAAGTTAACTATTATCTGGTCAGGTCCAGGCTTCATAGTTACGGAAAGTTGTACTATTATCTGGTCGGGTCCAAGCTTCATAGTACTTGGAGAAGTTACACTATTATCTGGTCGGGTCCAGGCTTCATAGTGTCTTGAGAAGTTAACTATTATCTGGTCTGGTCCAGGCTTCATAGTAACTTGTTTGAAAGAATGAAGTTGGCTGTTATCTGGTCGGATCCAGGCTTCACAACAACTTACTGAAGATAAACTGTTATCTAATCGGGTCTAGGCTTCACAATAAGTTTCGGAAATAGCAATGACTTTGTTGGCGACTTCATTGGGGATCAGGGGTTGTGGTCCTATGATTTGTAATAGTCTTAGAGACAAACTCAAGTTGGAGAGGATAGACTCAACCGGGGAAGACAGACTTAGTTGGGGAAATAAAACCTGTTGAGGAATACTTGACGAACTGCTGAAAAGGTGAGTTCTTTTAGGAAAATATCCACAAGGCTTCTTCTTTTGGGACCAACTTAGCTGGGGAGAGGGCTGTCAAGAGATTGAGACTCTGGCTGGGGACTACCTTATGAAAGGACTTTGTGGGGATAATGATAATGAGATAACTTTGTGGGGATATCCCATATACATTAAAGAGATGCTTGCTACTGCTTAGCAGGACACGTGTGCTAGATAGTTTTAATTATGTTCACATGCATATGTTCGTTCAATTTGAGTCATTGGACATCTTTGCATTCAAAACAAAAAACAGAAAGTTTGCACTTTAAATTATATCCGTATTGATATTTTTCCCATGAATATGCGTTTTTGTACAAAGAGACGGAGATCCTAGTAAGAGGAAATCGTCAAAAGGAAAACAAAAATTGAAAACAAAGAAAATAGACATGTGGAAGTGATCTCATTGTGTTCCAACTCTACTATTTCCCTAATGTCTTTGAATGCCCCTTTCCATTGACAGAAGTTGATTGGACTGATTTTGGACCATTTGAACTCGGACCTTGGTAATAAAGTCGACTGTGGTGATTCCACGGGACATAGTCATACGCTTTTAAATCCTTAACTTTTTCCTGGACCGCCCTTTCGGGTTTTCGGCCCACCAGGATACCCATTTTTTCCCAAGTCGCCCTTTCGGGTTTTCAACTTGTCGGGTGTACAATCTTTTGCATATATCCCTAATTTTTTCCCAAACCTTTTGGTTTTCCGGGATTCCCTTATCTTGTCTAGGTGTGTCAACCTAGCGGGTCTTTTATGCGTAGTATTTTTTAATTATGTCCGTGTTCACAGGATGTGGGAAGTATTTACCGTTCATGGTAGTCAGCATCATAGCACCACCAGAGAAAACTCTCTTGACAATAAATGGCCCTTCGTAGGTGGGAGTCCATTTTCCTCTGGGGTCGCCTTGTGGAAGAATGATGTGCTTCATTACCAAGTCACCAGCTTGATATACTCGAGGCCTGATCTTTTTGTTAAAAGCCTTGATCATACGATTTTGGTACATCTGACCATGACAAACGGCATCCAATTGCTTTTCATTGATCAAGTTCAATTGATCCAATCTTGTCTGAATCCATTCGTCTTCTCCTAGGCCTGCTTCATTCATAATCCTTAGTGCGGGAATCTGAACTTCCACTGGCAGAACAACTTCCATGCCATAGACCAAAGAAAAGGGAGTTTCCCCAATTGATGTTCTAGCTGAAGTACGGTAGCCATGAAGTGAAAACGGTAACATATCATTCCAGTCTTTGTAGGTCACTACCATCTTCTGCACAATCTTCTTAATGTTTTTGTTGGCTGCTTTCATTGCGCCATTCATTTTAGGTCTATAAGGAGAAGAACTGTGATGCTTGATTTTGAACTGAGTGCAAAGTTCTGTAATCATCGCATTGTTGAGGTTAGTCCCATTGTCGGTGATGATCCTTTCGGGGATACCATAGTGGCAGATGAGGTTATGTTTGACGAACTTGGCTACCACGTTCTTGGTAGCTGAGGCAAATGAGGAGGCTTCGACCCATTTGGTGAAATAATCGATAGCGACCATAATGAAGCAATTTCCATTGGAAGCAGTAGGTTTGATCTCTACAATCATGTCAATGCCCCATATTGCAAATGGCCACGGCGCGGTCATGACTTTCAGAGGAATAAGAGGCACATGGACCTTGTCAATTCTAGCTCCTGCATCTCTTGTAGAAAATCAAGCTTCAGCTAATCAATCAAAGAATCATGTTTCTTCCACTCCTTTACTCATTCAGGCTCTGGTTCCGTCAAATCCTGGTCCTTTTCTAGTTGGTAACCCGAGAGCAGTTTCGTGGGATTACAAAGCAGTATATATCTGTGGAAATAAAATTATTTGTCCTCCAATCGAGAACAAAGATATTTTCAATATTGCGGGAACCAACGGCATAACCCAACGTGGTAGGGTCTTTGCTCCTTCTCCACCTCATCCCGAGGATGCTATTGAAGATATTCCTATGAAGGATAAAGGTAAGCAAGTAGTTAGTGAAGCTTCTGGGTCGTCTTTCTGTCAGCATGTTAAACAGTTGATCAGGATCATCAAGAAGAGTGATTTAAAAATAGTGGATCAACTTAATCAGACACCAGCCAAAATTTCCATCTTGTCTCTTCTCTTGTATTTTTAGGTGCACCGTATGGTCTTGATAAAGATCTTGCATGGCTCCCGTGTTAATCCTGAGATTTCTGTTGCTCAGTTTGAGGGGGTGGTCACCAACATTTCTGTAGGAAATTTTTTGGGTTTTAGTGATGATGAGCTTCCTCCTGAGGGTCGAGCTCATAATAAGGCCTTACATATTTCCATAAGATATCTGGACACTGTGTTATCTCGAGTCCTGGTAGACACAGGGTCTTCTCTCAATGTGATTCCTAAAGACACTATATTCAAGCTGAACATAGATGTAGTTATGATGAAGCCTATCACTCTAACAATCCTAGCATTTGACGGTTCAAGGATATGAGTTGAAGGAGAAGTTGATCTGCCCATCAAAATCGGCCCTCATGTTTTCTATATCTCCTTCTACATCATGGAAATTTTTCCTTCATATACTTGTCTCCTAGGTCGCCCTTGGATCCATGTGGCACAGGCTGTAACTCCAACTCTCCATCAGCGTTTGAAATTCATTGTGAAAGATAAGGTCATAGTCATTGGCGGGGAAGAGGATGTTGTGATCAACAATGCTAATTGTTTTCACTATGTTGAAGTGGATGGGGAAGTGCATGAAACCCCCTTTCAGGCAATGGAAATCATTTCAGTTGATAGGGTTCCTGTTGTGTTGGAAACCAAGAAGAAATCTTCTCTTATGATTTCCTTGAATGATGCAAGAGCCATTGTGGAGTCTAGAATTCCCAATGATGATTGGGGTAAAGTGATTGAGGTACATGAGAAACATGTGATACCATTCGATCATAGCTATGGGTCCTCCTCTTTTAATCAGGTTGGTTCTGGTTTAGCTGTGTCTAAAGGAAGACAAATTCTTCCACTCTCATAAGTGTTTATCAGTGTTGGCACAAGTACCAAAGGACAGGTTCATGCAGTGGAAGATGAGGACGGTAATGCAGATATCTCCCAGTTGATCTACCAGGTTGCGCCTGACCAAGAGCTTAATAATTGAAGTGCTACTGACAATCCTAAAGTTGTTTTATTTGACATGTAATGCTCTGTTTCAAATAATGTCATATACTCTGCCCAAGGCATATTGACGAGCTTGTAGAAATGGGCCCCAGTGTGTTTCAATTTATGTTTAACCTTGATTAATTTCATTTTCCGTATACAATTTTTTGCTATCTATCTTTTCTTTTTATTTCAAAAAATAAAAACGACAATGCTTTTCCTTTGTTCTTTAAATGCTTCTGTTTGCATTCACATTCTAAAATAAGGCATGATCCATCAATCATACATGTCCACCTAGAATTCCATTAAAAACGATAATGCTACGGTTCCTTGCACCAATATCCTTGGAAATCTGAATGACCAAGCTGATGAGAATAATGGGGAAGATTGTGAAATTCTTGAGGAATTGGCCAGACTCTTGAGACAAGAAGAGAAAGAAATCATGCCATATCAAGAAGCCATAGAGATCATCAACCTTGGTACTAAGAATCAAAAAGAGAAATCAAGATCGGTGCTGCTTTGTAAGACATAGAAAAGAAGGGGTTGATTGAGCTGCTTCGAGTGTATGCCAACATCTTCGCTTGGTCGTATGAAGATATTCCTGGTTTGGATACAAACATAGTTGTGCACAGGTTGCCACTCAAACCAGAATGTCCTTATGTAAAGCCGAAATTGCACCGCACTCAACCAAATATGTCCCTCAAGATCAAAGAAGTTGAAAAGCAGTTAGTCATGGGTTTCTTTGCCGTGGTTGATTATTCTGATTGGATTTCCAACATCGTGCCCATTCCGAAGAAAGATGGGAAAGTGCATATGTGTATGGATTATCGAGACTTAAACAAAGCGAGCCGGAAAGAGGAGTTCCCATTACCTCACATTGATATATTGATTGATAACACGACTCAGTTCTCGGTATTCTCATTTATGGATGGCTTCTCGGGGTACAATCTGATAAAGATGGCTCCCAAAGACATGTTGAAAACAACATTCACCACTCCATAGGGTACTTACTACTACAAGGTCGTGCCTTTTGGATTGAAAAATGCTGGTGCAACATATCAACATGCTATGGTTGCTCTCTTTCAAGATATGATTCATAAGAAGATTGAAGTGTACATTGACGATATGATTGCAAAATCAAAAACTGAATCAGAACATTTGGTCTATCTTCAAAAGTTATTTGATCGATTGCAAAAGTTTAAATTAAGGCTTAATCCGAACAAGTGAACCTTTGGGGTGAGATCTGGTAAACTACTTGGTTTCATCGTAAGTCAATGAGGAATTGAAGTAGATCCCGACAATGTAAAAGAAATGCAAAATATGCCAGTGCTGAAAAATGAAAAAGAAGTAAAAGGGTTTCTTGGGAGATTGAACTATGTTGCTAGATTCATCTCTCATCTCACAACTATGTGTGAACCCATCTTTAAATTGCTATGCAATAATCAAAATGTTAAATTGGATGACAATTGCCAAGAAGTCTTTGAAAAGATCAAACGGTATCTTCAGGAGCCACTGATCCTTGTTCCTCCAATGCCCGAGAGGCCACTTATCATGTACTAGATGGTGCTGGAAGGATCTACGGGGTGTGTACATGGACAACACGATGAAATAGGACGTAAAGAGCATTCCATTTATTATCTGAGTAAAAAGTTTACCGATTGTGAATCCAGATATTCTTTTCTTGAGAAAACTTGTTGTGCATTTGCTTGGGTAGCTCGACGTCTAAGGAAATACATGATGATGTACACTATGCTTCTGATATCTAAGATGGACCTGATAAAATACATCTTTGAGAAACCAGCACTCACAGGCATAGTTTCTCATTGTGAGATACTTATGTCTGAGTATGACATTCAGTATGTTACACAAAAAGCCATTAAAGGCAACATTCTTACAGATCACCTTACGTATCATCCGTTGGAAGAGTATCAGTTAATGAAATTTGATTTTCCAGACGAAGATGTCACAAAACTTGATGATTATGATGGGGTCGATCTAGAAGAGCGATGGACTCTTACGTTTGACAATGCGTCTAATGCTACAGGTCATGGTATTGGGGAGATACTGAATTCTCCTCGTAATACTCACTTGCAATTCACATCCAGGATGTGTTTTGATTATACAAATAATGTGGCAAAATATGAAGCCTGTGTGATGGATCTCAAAGCAGCCATTGATCTAAAAATCAAAATTCTGGAAGTCTTCGGAGACTCTGCTTTGCTCATACACCAGGTACGAGGTGATTGGGAGACTAAGCACCCCAATTTGATTCCATACATGGATTATATATTGTGGTTGATACCTGCTTTCGATGAAATTACCTTTGAGCATTTTCTCAGATGAAAATCAGTTGGAAGATGCTTTAGCTACTTTAGCGGCGATGTTCAAAGTCAGTTATCTGAATCATTTGCCCGCTATACACATTCACCGCTACAAAGAGCCAGTACATGTTTTTCCTGCTCACTGCCTCTCTACTGAGGATGTGTCTGACAAAATGTTGTGGTATTACGACATCAAAAAGTACCTTGAGAAGCAAGAGTACCCCGAAAGTGCTACAATTTGTGATAAGTGTACGCTTAGAAGGTTAGCATCCAAATTCCTCTTATCAGGAGACATCCTGTACAAGATAAATTATGACTCAATTCTGCTCAGATGTGTGGATAGACATGAAGCAGAGTCGATCATAAAGGAAATCCATGAGAGTTCATCCGAGACTCATTCAAGCAGGAATTCTATGGCTAAGAAAATCCTATGTGTAGGGTATTTCTGGATGACAATGGAAAGTGACTGTTGTGTATATGCGAAGTTGTGCCACAAATGTCAGGAGTATGCAGACAAAATCCATGTTCCTCCAACTCCTTTGAATATTATGACTTCACTATGGCCATTCGCTATGTGGGGGATTGACATGATTGGGATGATTGACATGAGCGATTCCAACGGTCATAGTTTCATCCTTGTTGCCATTGACTATTTAACCAAGTGGGTGGAAGCAGCTTCTTACAAGAATGTAACCAAGCAGGTCGTTACAAACTTCATCAGAAAAGAACTCATATGCCGTTATGGAGTTTCGAACAGAATCATCACTGAAAATGGTTCTAATCTCAACAAAAAAATGATGAAGGAGTTGTGTGAAGAGTTCAAGATTGAACACCACAATTCATCGCCTTATCGACCAAAGAGGAACGACGCAGTCGAAGCTGCTAACAAGAACATAAAGAAGATAGTTCAGAAAATGGTGAGAACGTACAAAGATTGGAACGAGATGTTTCCTTTTGCTCTCCATGCATACAAAAATTCTGTGCGAACTTTAATTGGGGCAACTACCTTTTCTCTTGTCTATAGTACAGATGCGGCGCTTCCAGTCAAAGTAGAGATTCCTTCGTTAAGGGTTCTGATGGATACAAAGCTTGATGAGGCAGAGTGGGTTCAGACAAGACTTGACCAGCTCAATCTGATTGATGAGAAACGTTTGGAGGCTACGTTTCATTGTCAATTGCACCAAAAGAGGACGAAGAAAGTGTTCGACAAGAAAATCCGTCCTTAGAAGTTTTATCCTGGTGATCTGGTCGTAAGAAGGGTTATCGTGCAAAGCCATTCTAATCCAAGGGGAAAATGGACTCCCAACTATGAGGGACCATACATCGTGAAGAAAGCCTTCTCAGGAGGGGATTTAATCTTGAAAAAATGGATGGGGAAGATGTTCCATTTCCAGTCAATTCATACCTAGTCAAAAAATACTACGCATAAAAAGACCCACTAAGTCGAAAACCTGCAAGGACGACTTAGGAAAAATGGGTATCCCGGTGAACAAAAAAATCCAGGAAAAAGTTAGGGATAAAACAAAAACAAAAAAACAGAGAATAACCCGCTAAGTTGAAAACCCGCAAGGGAGACTTAGGCAAAAATAGATATCCCACTGGATTGAAAACCCGAAAGGACGGTCTAGGAAAAAGTTAGGGACTTTGAGCGAGATATTATAGGCTGAATACTCTTCACGATAATGACCGTGTACTTTTCTTTACACCCTTGGTAGTGACTAGATCGATCCAATTGATATTCGTCAAAAGCAAGGCACTAAGACTACTAAGGATATGGGAACTGTAGAAATACCGATTTTAATGAAAATTCGAGCATTTCTCATTGCCATTTTACATATTATATTTTTCTTTTCCTTATGCAACTACCTCATTTAGGAGTTGCATCCTTGTACAAACACTTATTCATAGGATAATTTTCAATCAATAAAGGTTGTTTTCATCCAAAAGTTGTCTTCATTATCATAAATGTTTTTCGTATGCGAAATGTGTTTTTATTCATTATTAAACATTGCATGGAAAACACAAGGAATAATAATTTCAAGCTAAAATGAAACTTAACTTTACAGTGATACATAATCATCCAGGGGGAATGTCGTAGCATCCCATGTGTTGTTCTTTTATGCAGGTAGCAACTATTGATGGTCACCTTGACCCAGCCAGCAGACAAAGTCGTATTCATCCTCTGCAAATGTTACAACTCAGTTCCTTAATGAACTTGGGGAATTCAAAGCCGTCATGTGATTTAGTACATGCATGTGGAACTCCCAAATAGAGTAAAATTGGGGAATTCGAGAAGTTCTGCATTGTTCAGCATGTAGTCCCCGTGGGGTCGCTCCCTAATCTTCAACAAACAATACTGGGGCATTCAAAGACGTTTGTGTCCATCTCCTGATCCCCAAGTGGTCTAAGATGTAATTCCCTAATATGGTGTAAGTTCTTGGTATTCGAAGAGTTCCTTATGGTGTTTAGTATCCATTCCCAGGCGTGCTTCATCCCACCATCTCCAAACAATTTAGGATGTAGGGAAGTCGAGCCATATTTTTCTCCTCCCCAGCAAAGTTACAAATAAATGTTCAGTGGCGTACCAGAATCTCTCTTCGTCCCCAATTCAATCCCAGTGAATTTACCAAGAATCTTTGGTACCTCGGGTTTTCCAACACCAATATGTATTGGCATCTCCAGCGAGCAATGGTTTTCAACAAGCTTGTTATCATTCTCGTGGAGTTAATTTCTCCATATTTTTTTGCGTATAGTTGTCATTGCATAACATTGCATCCTCAAAGCACGTAGAGAATCCATTAGAATGGATCTTTGCGTCAAAAGAAATTCAAACATGCATACGGAGCATAAGCCAAATTGTATACCTTGTACAAAATACCTGAATCATTTAACAAAGTAGTGACATATTCCCCCCAGATAATATTACTCTGAAATACCCAACTGTTATCTTTTGTCACCCCATAATGCCCTGCCAATGATGCCAGTAACTTGTACTCTCAAACACTTGTCGTGTTTGTTTTCCAAACACGCGTATGCGTTAGCCTTCCAAACACTCGTTTGTGTCCTTTATCCCTCAAATCTCAGCAAGAATCAACGCATTTAGTCATCCACATACCTTCAGTCATCGTGTCGTAATCGATGTTATCCCTTTTAGAACCATGAAGTCGCATGTAGGCCTAGTTCTCCAACAGATTGCCCATAGGTCTCATCTTAGAACCCTGAGGTCTCCCATAGGCCTAGTTCTCTTGCATATCACTCGTAGGTCTCATCTTAGAACCCTGAGGTCGCCCATAGGCCTAGTTATCCTATAGATTGCTCGTAGGTCTCATCTTAGAACCCTGAGGTCACCCATAGGCCTAGTTCTCCTATAGATCACATGTAGGTCTCATCTTAGAACCATGAGGTCGCCCATAGGCCTAGTTCTCCACCATATCTACCATAGGTCTCACCTTAGAACCCTGAGGTCGCCTATAGGCATAGTTCTCTAACAGAACGCCCGTAGGTATCACCTAAGAACGTTAGGTCGTCCGTAGGCTTAGATCCTCAGTTAGGTCGCTTATAGACCTAATTCTCCAGTAAGTAACCCGTAGGCTTAGTTCCCATGTGATTTCCCATAGGTCTCACCTTTAAACCGTAGGTAACTCGTAGATCTGGTTTCCCTAGTAGGTCGTCTGAAGGCCTATCTCCCCAGTGATCATCCGTAGGTCTATCTCTTCAGGATAGGTCGTTTGTGGATCTTATCCATCATCTTTTCGTACCTATCTGGAAATCACCTTGTCTTGTAACAATTTTTTTTAAGAACCTGGTATTGGCACCGTTACCATGTTATGAGCTATCGTAATTCAAAATTCATCATGAATCCTTTCTCACCAAAAAAAATTCCCCAGCAGATATCACAAAAAAAGAAGATAGACAATCCATTCACACCATCCTTTTAGAACAAGTTTTCGGCATTGGTATTTAATCATCTTTTACCTCGAACATCCAAAAGGCCCACGCCAATCGCACTTTTAGGTTTAAGATGATTAAATAGGGGAAGTTATTATATCCAAAATTTGTCCTACCCTTTTACAAGGATCATCTGGCTTACGCATCTTGCATTTTTCATGTGCATAATGTAGCGGTAGAAACGTTGAGACAAAGCCATTGGATTGACTTTACTCACATAGATCAAATAAAAATCGCCACTGCACTTTATTGTTTCCAGAGGAATGGGAAAAGAGTGAATAACCTAAAAAAGAGAGGGAAAGAATCTAGGTACGAGGGTTGGTTATGCAAAGGGAAGGTATTAGCACCCTAAATATCTATGATATTCCCCAGGAACCTCTTTGAAAATTTGTGTATTTTGGCTATAAATGTTGTATAAAAAAATAGATGGTGGAGATGGGAAAAGAAGTATTTTTTTACAACTTTGCACCTACCGTGGTTGCGAATATTTAGTGCCTATGTACCATCTTTCGTGCAATAGGGGATCATGGTTCTTGTAGTTCTTCTTTAAAAATTTTAAAACAAGTGTGTTGGTTAATTTCAAGAGAAGAGACATCATCGTCATATCCGAGTAGAAGACATACCTACTACCCACGATTATGAGAAAGGAGAATTTGTGTCATATCAAAATGGAGGATATAGCTTGGATTTTAAAATCAACAAAGTCTCACTCTACACCCAAGTGGAAAATATATCACTTTACTACATATCATAGAAGTGTGGTAGCTCGCATCACTACAAGGATTGACAAGAGTCTAATATTTTAAGAAAATAGTTTAAAGTAAAAAGCCAAAGTGGAAAAAATGGTTTGAATGAGATTGATTGTCTTTTAGTATTCTCAAAAAAATGTCAAAGTATGATTAAGTTGGTTAAAGTTTAATTAAGAAAATATTTTTGAAAATGCATGGACCTAAGTCCAAGTTTATTATAAAAGCAGTTCAAGTTTGAAAACAAGACGAGTTTTGAAAAGGAGGGAGAATATTTTGAAAATAATCGTCTAACCAATAAGAAGCCAACATTTAACATAAATAGTCAATGTAGAATTCCCATCCTTTGGATTGAAACCAAGCAAGCAAAGATACTAAACCTCTTAAGAATACCAAGCTTCATATGTATTAAGTCTTCAGAAATTGGGCAGAGTAACAGTTGTATACAGATGAATTCCCAATCACAAACAAAGCATATAATCAGAATAACCTGCACATAAAGAAAATCAACCCAATGTCTTGGGGTAAACCTCAAGAACTCCAGACAAAATAGCAACAAAGTCACAAGGTCTTAATGGTAGCAAGGCTTCTAATCCTAAGTCCAAGAGGTCCACAACTCCATAAAGCTAAGGATAGTAAGCAAATAATCCATGTAATCTTAAGGTTTTTTATTGTTCAAGTTGATTATTAAGTGTCTTCAAAAAGAATCTGAAAAGCTCAAGTGAGCAAAAAATAAAAATGACATAAAGATAAATGCTCATGTGAGCAAAGATAAAAATGGCATGAAATGTAAATGCTAAAGTAAATGGTGCGTAAAGGTAAAGGCATAAAATAAAAGCATAAAGTAAAAGCACAGTTTAAATGACCATCTTGGAACTTGCATTTGAAAACTCATTAGAAGATTGATAATATCAAAGCTTCCTAACAACAAGTTTCATTTACTTTTTGTCAAGTATATCATTCATTTCAAATTCTTGAGGCAACAACATATGATCAGCGATGTTTAAATGATTCACGTAGACCAAATTTTATGAAGGTTCATTAGATGATTGATAAGACCAAAACCTCCTAACAATGAACCTCAAGGTTATTGGATCAAAGGTTTCAAATTAAACATACTTGTGCTTGAAAACATATATTTGGGCCACGAATAATCGTTTCTTGAATCGGGACAAAATTTAGCGATATGTTAAGCAATTGTAAATGGACTTATGTAGAAGTCGCACCTATTTTAAGGCCGATCAATAGAAATCTATGTACCATATGTTTAGAGAAATGATGTGTAGATCATTCTCTAACAACATGTAGCACAAGTAAGAAAGGGATAAGATGAAGAGGGAAGGGATGTATTCCATTTTGGTGGATTTGGTTTTCCAATCTATCAACACCCAAGATCCAATGAAGTTGAGGAATTTTTCCCAAAATGACACCCAAGTCAGGACCAAATAAATAATAAAATAATATTTAATAAAAACAAAATTTAAATGGTTAACAAAAGGAAAAAAAAATTGGTAAAATACACAAAGTATATTAAAACACCAAATAAAAATCTCAAAAAAAGGTCAGAAGTCAAACATGAGCTAATAAGTGTTGACAATTTTTTTGGAATTTTTTTAAAGTCACAAACTATTTTTAAAATTTAAAGATGCAAAATAAACCAAAAATTGTAAAAAATAGTAAAATTAGAAATAAAAATAAAATGATGTCACTAATATTTGTCAAGAGGTCATTGGATCCTTCCAGAATTTTTCCAGAATTAAAAATCACCAAGAAGTATTTTTAAATAATTAAAACAAATCAAAATAAGATGAAAATTATAAAAAATATCAAATCATGAAATAAAATTATTAAAAAATAAGAATCAGAAATATAATTGTTGTACCCCAAAATTTGCCCTCCCATTTTTCACAGGAAAATCACAACTCTAGGGTTTCTCAGGTATTCAAGAATGGCTCAGGATTCGATCAGACAAATTTTCTCCTATGGCAGTAAATCAGGAATTAGGGTTTTTCTCGCATTTCTCAGAAGAAACAGAATTCTCAGAAAGTCAATTGGTTGTGACATATTTTCAGGCTCTCTCAAATTTACTGGAAAAAAGCAGTGTTTGTTTGATCCAGGTTAACCCGATAAATTGCGTCTTTTAAAAACATTCGTTTGTTTATGGAATAAACATTTGCTTGTTTATGGAATAGACAATGCATGTTTTGACAGGAATATAGTTGCAAGATTACAGAGTTATTGGATTACTTGGAGTTTAAGTTATCTGGATTGGAATTATTGGAATGCAGTTTCAGTTATTTTAATCAGGAATCTTAAAGAATCAGTGAAGACATAAAGGGAGAATTACAAGTTACTAACAGTAATGGATTATATTGGATATCAGATTATCTCATAAAGACTTTCTTCATTTATTTCAGATATTGTTGCAAAACAATTTATTATTCATATGCTTTAGGTTTTATAACTTATCGTACTTGAAAAATAAATTAATACAACTGATTGAAAATATCTCTAAGTTACAAAGAAAATTCTAAGCCTAAGCTTTCATTGCTTCCATGTTTGCTACAAAGTCTCTTGCCTTCTCTGCTTTTCCACCATCCAGTTTGCGCTCACATGAAAGAAAGACAAGAAAAAAAGATTAGCACAGTTGATTGAGCATTAGCAAGAATTTTCAAAAAAAAAGAAAGAAAAATGTTCATCATTAAAGTTTTTCGTTTGGAATCAGAGGGCTATTTTTCATTTCATCACATTTTTATTTTTCTCTTTGCAAATCATAATAAGATTACTCTTCTTGGTTCACAAAAAGAAAAATAAAAAAGAATACAAAGCAAATTTATCCAAATGTAAACAAGGCGCCAAACTGCAGCATGTTGTCCAAACAATGCAACAAGGCAAACTAAACAAAGCCAAACTAAATTGGACAAAGTACAAGGAAACTAAACAATGCAGCATAGCAGTAAGGATGCAGCAGTGCAAGCATTACAAAGTACAAGGAAACTAAACAATGCAGCATAGCAGTAAGGATGCAGCAGTGCAAGCATTACAAAGTACAAGGCAACTAAACAATGCAGCATAGCAGTAAGGATGTAATAGTACAAACTGAATAAAGTACAAACAAACAGCAGAAGAAAGAAAGCAGTATGGTAAACCAAACAACAAGCAAAGGGCTTGTTGCATATAGCCTTTTCATCATTTTCCTAAGAGTTGGAAAACTTTTCAGAGAAAACGGAGAAAAAAGCAAATTGCTTTTATCATTGAGAGAGGAGAGAGAGAAAAGATATCACCTAAATTGTTGGAAAGGTACAGATTGGCCATCCTACCCACAGGCTGTAAAAGAGAAAAGCAATCAAGATATAATAGTAGAGAGACTGCAAGGAAAAGGGAGAGCATTTTGTCAAACAAAAATCCCCAAAGCTTGCAGAACCAAACTGCAAGAACAACAACCAAAATATTTCAAACTTGCAGAACCAAACTGCAAGAACAACTCTCCAAAACCATCAAAACATTTTCAAACTTCCAAAAACTGTAAAAAAAAACATAACAAGAACAACGACCAAAACTTGTTAACAGTTCTCAAAAGCCGCCAAACCTGTGAACCAACAACAAACAGCAAAAAACCTGCATAACCAAAACTGTGAAGCCAACAACCAGTTTCCAAGCCTAACCAAACTTAAACCATTTCAACAAAACCTGCAAAACATTTTTTCAAACTGTAAAACCAACAGTAACAACAACCAAACAACAAGAAACAGGGCCATCAACCTCCAATCACCATAACCACAAAAACATGTGACCAAGTGCAAACAATCACAACTTTTTAACAGTTCTCAGCAACTCTCAAAACCTGCACATTCAAACTGCAAAACATAACAATCTCCAAACATTCCAAACCTGTATCTCAGTCCCAACATTCCAACAAAATCAAACAACCTTCAACTATAAAACAGTCCAGCATAAGCATCATCAAAACCAATTCTCAAGCTTCCAAAACATACAATTCCAAACTCAGTTCAAACAACCTTCAGCAATACCAACAATCATCAAACAGTCTAAACAAAACTGTCAAAAATCAGTATTCTAACCAACAATATCCAACAAAGTCAGAAGTGAAACACCATCATCATTCAAGTTCAAGGGATAGAAAAAGATTACCAGAAGCTCCCGCGTCCATCATCATTTATTCCCTCCTCATTTCCGGCTGCCAAGGAGCACCGTCACTTCCCTCTCACTATCCAACCATCCCAAACAGGTATGCTTTCTCCCTAGTATCATTTTTCTGCATCTCATAGGGTAACAAGCATGGCTAATAAGCAAAACATGAACAAAACTGTAAAACCAAACAAGCCTGAAAACTGTTAAATCCAAAACAAAAAAACGAACCATACCTTGCAAAAACGTGTAGCTAGCACTTAGTCATGAGGATGTGATAGTGAGAGCGCTCCGGCAACATGAGGGTGATGGAAGATCACACCGAACGCGTTTCAAAACCCCTTTTGATAAATCAATTTCAAAACATTTTCCCTAAAAAAGGTATAAATCAGATTGAAATCAAAAGCCCAGAGGGAGCTTTTTGCTCGTGAATTAGGAAGAGAGATAGGGACAGAGTGAGAAAGGTGAACGAGTAGAGGCGTTGAGTGAGAAAGATGAAAAAGGTGAAAGAGACAACGGCTCCGCTGTGAGAAGATCACAAACCCTAATCTGTTTCCCCTAATCAAAAAACCCTAAACTGAATTAAGAGGCAATGGGCTCCGTTTGCAAAACCTTAGGCCCACATAACGCATTGCTAGCTCGCCACCCCCCTCACCAGGCTTTGTTTCTTTCAACAAGACAATATGTCTTTGGGCCTAACATCTTTGGATTTCCCTAAGCCCATTTGTACCCTTTTTTTTCTTAATTTACTTCTTTTTGTTAACAATTTCATAAAACTCAATACTTTTTTTTATCAAATTAAATTAATCTTGAAATTAATTTTCTTTTTCTACTTTTAATTTATCTTTGTTAATTTGTTACATATAATAAAAACATCAAAAATTTTAATTTAATTAGTTTGCTTTCTTTAAACTTTTTTTAATTATTTAATCAAACTTCAAAACAGAATAATAATAAAATTTTAATCCTTTTCTTAGAATAGACCTTCTTTCTCTCTTTTCAAGTAAATACATGCATTTCATACTTTATTGATTTCTTTATTTCATAAATTATCATATCTTTGTATTAAATCGCACAACAATTCGATTTGGTTGTAATATTTGTACATTGCTATTCTTATATGATTCATCCCCATTTGTAATAATTGTACCCCCATTCCCGGATACTTTTGTAATAGCTTAGACTTTTAATTCCCGCAATTTATTACTTTCTATATACTGTGTAGTAACTAGGCGTGTATGGCAAGATTCAAAATCAATCGCTAGATGACCTAATCCAAGAACAAATAACTTGAAATCAACACACTTCTCACACGTGCACCTCTAGGGTAACCTTGCTTGTTGCCTCAGAAATACAATCATGTCCCTCGAATATGAGACACTCTAGCAAATGACCCTTCGATAAACAAAGATCGTAGTCCCTCGATGACCCTCGATGTTGCCTTCGATAAAACGATCTCGTCCCTTACAAAATTGCTAGAGCGTCCCACAAGTTGCTTTCAATGTTTGTAAATTTGACCCACGCCTGTCCCATTTAACATCCAAACACAAGTTTGTTTACCAAATACAATGGTAAAACAACAATGTAAAAGGGTTAAAAATGTGTAGGAAAGATCTTTGAGTAAGGTAGACAACTCCTAGTTACTTGATCAAACTTGCAAAATATCCTTGCTAATTTCAAAACACACAATTTCAAAAAAAATTCTCAACAAACTTTCAAACATTGAAACATCTTTTCAAAAGACAAACACCTTTGTATATATTCAAACAAGAATCATTACAAAGGTTTCCTAGACAAGGCCTCTTTTCAAAACATTTTCAAAACCACACACAAAGCACCATTTCAAACAATTGAAAAGCAAAAGCAAGTGATCTAAACAAGTAACTAAGAGCCCATGGAAAACCATGGATGAAAAGGGTTCTAGCACCTTCCCTTTTCATAATCTACCCCCCGAACCCAAGAAAACATCTCAAAGGTCTTACCTGTGCTTTTTGACCTTTCCTTTGGCTAAAATAAAAAGTCGGTGGTGACTCTTGCTAAACCGAAACATTTGCGAACACAAACGCAAAACCTCAAGTTAATTCTCCCGCCGTATCACAGAACTGGCGACTCTGCTGAGGAAAATATAAAAGTGGGGTTACCTTAGGGTTTTAGATCACCTTTACATTCTTATCTTGTTTGATTTGTGTGCTTTACTTTTTGGTTCTTTGTTTGGGTTTGTTTTAAATCCTACACCCGGATTTGGGGGCACCTTTTAGGTAAGTAGCAATAAACTGTGAGGGAACTGTGTGGGGTATACCGACATTGTTGAAGCAGTAGCTACGTTGATGTGGCACTTTGGTTGGTACCGGTAACCCTTGAATTGAATCAAGGAGATTACGGGGCCGCCGCGTGGTGTCGTGAAGCATCAACTGACTTTAGAACCTTACTTGACCAACTTGGCCTTTTAGGACGTAGTGAGATGACCGGTTTCGGTGTAGAGCTTAAAATTGGTAGATACTCGATACTACACTCATTGAGGTTTGTTTCCTTGGAATATTTCGGTCTCCTGTAAGAGGCTAAATTGAAATAATGAACAAGGAAACATTCCAGTGATATTGAGCTCCTTAGAACCCGTTTACTATTTCTAGGACAGGTTGAGCCAACTAGACTTCAAGAGGGTACTTACCTTCGAACTCCATGCAAGCCTAAACCTAAGGACTTGTCTGCTTTGTGTGAATATGATTATTTGTATATAAACTTGCTTACTTCACATATCTGTACATAACATCATAACATCATACCATTGCATTTTCAATAACCATTTCAAGGATCTCGAGGGTCTTTGATGCAGGGGCACGTTGAACCAGACGTCTACCAAAGGGAAAGAGGATTCATTTTCCTCTAAACAAACGCCGTCAAAGATCAAGTACAACAACTTGAGTCAAGGGCTATGACCCACTTGACATGGTGAGCTTGATTCTCGTGGAAAGACATCCACCGATACAAAGTTCTCCAATCAAAGATGTTCAACTTCTAACATTTTCTTGTGTTTACCCCGCGAGATCCTTTAAAACATGCATCCACATATCATGCATCGTATCATGACAGGTTTCCCCCTTTCAGGTCTCCTTATCTTCCTTCTGTTTATTTCAGTAGAGATGGCTCTAGAGAAGACTATCAAAGACATCCAGGCTCAAAATGCTCAACTCCAAGAGATGTTCTTGAACCTATCCAAGGGGCAAGAAGAGGTGAAAGCTCCCCTCACAAGGGGGATGGTCATAGGGAATCCAGGGGGCATCAGGAATGATCGGTTGGAAGGACTACAGATTGAGATGGCAACAATGAAAATTCAGATGATGGGACAACTGGTGGGCCAGATGGCTCTCATCCAAAACATGGCATAAGGACAAGAGGAGCTAAAGGTCCTCATCAACAAGCTTCATCTAGGCAAGCGTAACCAAATGGGACAAACAACTAAGGTTGAAGATCAAGTCATCATTCAGCCTCCCTTGAGACAAGAAGTCGAGGGAAAGCATCCCCAGTTTGCTTGAGGGTCACAAGCCCAACAACAACCTCACCAACGTCAGCAGGGCAATCGGCGTAAGCAAAATGCATCTGAAAAGTGCTTCACTGAGATTAACATGTCATTATCCCAAGTGCTGCAACGCTTGTTGGAAGTCAAGCTGATTGTATTAAGGGACCCCCCTCGGCGTCCCAACATAGCCGCTCTAGGGTACAATCCAAATGCAAGATGTGTGTATCATTCCAACAGTCCTGGACATGACACCGATAGCTATTGGGCATTGAGAAACAAAATTCAAGATCTGGTTAAAGAAACAACGTTGGAGTTCACACAAGATGGTCAGATGAAAATCTTCTGATGAGGGTTCTCCACCTGAAATGACAAGTTCGAACTAAGAGGCTTCTGTTCATTTTGAATTTCCAATTGTAACTTCTTTTGTTATTCAGACAATTATCTACTAATGTCAAACTTTGTTTCATTAATGCATTGCATATGTTTGTCTTGAATTCATCCATTCGTTTTTACTATACTTAAACTATGCTTTCTACTTTCTTTATGACATTTAACTCTTGCTAAAAGTTACAAACCTTTAGAGGGAGGATGACGAAAACAATGCCATAATCTTATACAATATGCTTTTGGACAGACCTTGCTGACGATGTACAGGCGTTTCTTTCAAATCCTAAACACTGGAGTTATAAGGAAGATAATCCCTAGTCAACCCCTTCGAGCCAAAGAAGTAGAAATTTTCTGTTTTAACACAAATTGAAACCGTTAATCGAACCTGGGGTAGGGTAGTCTCTCAGTTAATTCAAATGTGTGTTAAAGTCTCAAACTCTCATCTTGTAATACAATGAATGACATCCAAAACTTTCCTTTGGAATCAAAAGACGGTGATGGTTCCTTATCTAATAGGCACTCTTTATCTCTCAAAAAGAAAAGCCCACTAAGTCGAAACCTACAAAGGAGGCTTAAGAAAACTGGGGCATCCCGCTGACTGTAAATAAATAAAAAACAGGAACATACAGGCAAAAATTAGGGATAACAAATAAAAAAGAAGGAGGTCACTACAAATACTCAACAAAAATAATGTTGCAAAAATGACTGCCTTCCAACAAACTCAACTTGTCTGAACCATCACCAAAATGTCATTCCATACTCATTTGGAGTTTAAACGCACAATTAAGTGAGTTTAGGACTGAAGAACATCACGAAGAGTGGGTGGGTACAAATGTACTTTGAGCCTTTATCCTTTGTTTCTTAAAACCGTGAACCAAGCCACATTACAACCTTTCAAAAGTCCTAATTGAAGCATGGGTTAGTTCGAAAGCATACTATTAAAAAAGGTATCCTGACTCCTGTAAGGCTTTGCTCTAAATCCTGAGTTGAATTTTTCTTACAAATGTTTTCTGCTAAAAAATGCATTTTCAAAATTTCAAGACAAGCATAAACTTTGCATTATTTGAATATCGTTGTTTGCATGTGGTTTTTTGTTTGACAGCAAAGAAATTCACACAGTGAATACCCGATGAACGAAATCTCTCTCAGTGAACAAAATCACTTCAAGTGGGATGACACTTCCGTTGCAAAAATATATTATCAACAAGGGGACATGAGATGTCATTATACACCTGGGGCAGTCCAGTCAAGATTTCAAGAAATCTCTCAAAGTGCAGAGTATCCAGGGGCAAGTCTCCGTCACCATCACTTGGGGCATTGAACATCAATCCCAACAAAGGGTTGCATACAATCAAACATTTCCCGGCAAAGTCATAAATACTCGCTACTTAGGGCAGTGATAAATCTCTCCAAAATCCTTCTCATAGGATGGCTCCCAGCCAAAGTTTCAATCTTTAATAACCTCTTCAAGTCGACCTCAAGAATCCCTGAGGATTTTTCCCATTGAAGTCACCGGATATCAACCCTTTTTTCCAGCACCAATTCGAGATTTATTTTCCTCAGCGAGAGATCATTACATACCCATACATCAGGATATCATACAATGCAATCTCATTTATTTTGAGAACATCATTGTTTGATATATGTCATGCAACTAACCTTTACCTTTCAGGAAAGATGCAGTCAAATTCTCACAAAATTCAAGCTTTGAAGCCTGGACCACGACCAGATAGTAGTTCATTCAACTTTCCCCTTCAATAGCAGTCCAGAATTTATTTTGCCCGACATCTGTTGAAGATATTCCAAGACTTTCGTCTAGCTCAATTAAATCGATTCTAAGATTTTTCAGATTCTTATCCAGTCAAAGTAATTCGAGACCTCCTCTGGCTCAGTCAGATCGACACTAAGATCTCCCTGATTCTTATTCCAGTTGAAGATATTCCAGATTTTTCTGTTCTAGATAAATCTCTCAACGGTTTATTCTGATTCACTTCGAGATTTTTTTGTTTCAGATCCAGTTCAAACTTGTCGTAAACAATCACCTTTGGATGGCATCTTTAAGCCTATTTCCATACACAATCTCTACAGCACGTCATTAAGATCCCCAGCGGATATGAGACTACCAACTACCAATCCCCAGCGGAGCTGAAACTATCAACCCACAGTCGAAATCATCCGGTTTCTCCAATTCCCCAGCAAGTTATCTTAAAGCCTGGAAATCAACCAGATAACAGTTAACTTTTGTTTTATCCCTAACCAAGGATAATTTCTCAGTAGATTGGCATACACCCAAACTCCTGATATCCTTAACAGAATGAAGATTCTCATTCTTGAAACCTCAGTAGATTGACATACACCCAAACTCCTGATATCCTTAACAGAATGAAGATTCTCATTCTTGAAACCTCAGTAGATTGGCATACACCCAAACTCCTGATATCCTTAACAAAATGAAGATTCTCATTCTTGAAACCTTAGTAGATTGGCATACACCCAAACTCCCGATATCCTTAACAGAATGAAGATTCTCATTCTTGAAACCTCAGTAGATTGGCATACACCCAAGCTCCTGATACCCTTAACAGAATGAAGATTCTCATTCTTGAAACCCCAGAAGATTGGCATACACCCAAACTCCTGATATCCCCGACAGAATGAAGATTCTCATTCTCAAAGTGGCATACAACCCGAGTTCCTGATATCCCGACAGAATGAAGATTCTCATTCTCAAAGTGGCATACAACCCGAGTTCCTGATATCCCCGACAGAATAAAGATTCTCATTCTCAAAGTGGCATACAACCCGAGTTCCTGATATTCCCGACAAAATGAAGATTCTCATTCTCAAAGTGGCATATAACCCGAGTTCCTGATATTCCCGACAGAATGAAGATTCTCATTCTCAAAGTGGCATACAACCCGAACTCCTGATATCCCCGACAGAATGAAGATTCTCATTCTCAAAGTGGCATATAACCCGAGTTCCTGATATTCCCGGCAGAATGAAGATTCTCATTCTCAAAGTGGCATACAACCCGAACTCCTGACACCCCCGACATAATGAAGATTCTCATTCTCAAAGTGGCATACAACCCGAGTTCCTGATATCCCCGACAGAATGATGATTCTCATTCTAAAAGTGGCATACAACCCAAGCTCCTGATATCCCTGGCAGAATGAAGATTCTCATTCTCAAAGTGGCATACAACCCGAGTTCCTGATATCCCCGACAAAATGAAGATTCTCATTCTTAAATTGGCATACAACCCGAGTTCCTGATATCCCCGACAGAATGAAGATTCTCATTCTCAAAGTGGCATACAACCCGAACTCTTGATACCTCCAACAGAATGAAGATTCTCATTCTTAAAGTGGCATACAACCTAAACTGCTGAACTTCTTCCAAACAAGAATAAGCTTTTCCCCACCGAGATTTTACTCCCTAACAGAGTGAAGATTTTCATTCTCGATTCCCCAGTGAAGTTACTATAAGCCTTCTTTACTCTCAGCATGAATTTGTCAAAAATTGTAATCCCTTGCAGATCGAAGATTCTCATTCTTGGCTCCTCAACATGAAGTCCACAAGGATGCAAATTCCCCTAGCAGATTGAAGATTCTCATTCTTAAATCCCCGCGAGTTGTCAAAGATCTTAAATCTCCAGCAGCAGTCAAGGATTTATTTTCCTCAGCAAGACAGCTAATCAGCTTACATGCGCATACATTACAATCATATATCATAAACATTGATAAAACACATATATTGCATCATACATTTCATGCAACATAACTTTGTGTTTCAGCTAATATTTTACCCTGTTCAGGATAACATTAACGAGCTACCAACATAGGATCATGAAAACAGCTCAGAGATGCTCCACCACAGATGCTAATCATTTGCTTGTTCAGATTCAGCTTTCAGAAAACAGCCTAGAGATGCTCCAAACATGGATGCTAATCTATTGCTTATTCAAATTCAAGGATCATGAAAACAGCTCAGAGATGCTCCACCATGGATGCTAATCATTCACTTGTTCAGATTCAGGATCATGAAAGCAGCTCAGAGATGCTCCACCACGGATGCTAATCATTTGCTTGTTCAGATTCAGCTTTCAGAAAACATCCTAGAGATGCTCCAAACATGGATGCTAATCTATTGCTTATTCAAATTAAAGGATCATAAAAACAGCTCAGAGATGCTCCACCACGGATGCTAATCATTTGCTTGTTCAAATTCAGCTTTCAGAAAACAGCCTAGAGATGCTCCAAACATGGATGCTAATCTATTTCTTATTCAAATTCAAGGATCGTGAAAACAGCTCAGAGATGCTCCACCACGGATGCTAATCATTCGCTTGTTCAGATTCAGGATCATGAAAACAGCTTAGAGACGCTCCAGACATGGATGCAATTCTATTGATTATTCAAATTCAAAACTCAGAAAACAACCTAGAGATGCTTCAGACGCGGATGTTATTTTATTTCTTAATCAGATCCCCAACTCAGAGATACTCCAGACACGGATACCATTCTGACGCTCATCCTCCTGATTTTCAACAAACATTCTTGGATGGCATCTTTAAGCCCATCTCCAACAAGATTCACACCTCCAAATGGCATCTTTAAGCCCATCTCCAACAAGATTCACACCTCCAAATGGCATCTTTAAGCCCATATCCAACAAGATTCACACCTCCAAATGGCATCTTTAAGCCCATTTCCGACAAGATTCTGTCACCTCTCCAAATGGCATCTTTAAGCCCATTCCCTCAACTATATTTTTGACGAGTGCAAATTTACGGGCACTCTAGTGTCCAATCATCTTTTACCTTCGAGTCGCGAACGGAAAAACTCGCCGATCTAACTCTTCAGGTTCAAGAAGATTGAATATGGGCAGCTGTTGTACCCCAAAATTTGCCCTCCCATTTTTCACAGGAAAATCACAACCCTAGGGTTTCTCAGGTATTCAAGAATGGCTCAGGATTCGATCACACCGATTTTCTCCTATGGCAGTTGTAACACCCTCTAAAACCCCGAATAAAATTTCGCAATTAATTAAAATCATATTTACAGAGTACATGTATTAACGAGGATGTCACAATTCTTTTTTTTTTATAAAAACAAGTTCATGTCATGCATAACATAGAAGCAACTCATACATGTTTACACAGCGGAATAATTTAATTAACAAAACCAATGTTATAATATTTTAAAATCATCAGGGATTAACACCTGGAAAATATCAACATCATATTATAACAAACATAAAGAAATAAACGAGTCTGACTAAAACAGCTCGACAAACAAACGTTCCCGGAGTTACAACTACCAGAGCATGACCCGGACAATACTTAAACGGAAATAAACTAGAAACACAAGCCTTCGCCGAGCACCTGAACGAAGCTCCTCAATCTGAAATATTCAACAGTAAGGGTGAGCATCTCAATTACACATTTGATTATACGTTCATAACGATCAATTCAGAAAACCATAAGCATCACCCAACAGTTAGCATGTTTCGTAGTTTATAAAAACCTTTACAATTCATATACTCATAATATATTACTTTTCATATTTGTAATTAACATCAAACATCGTCAATAATTTAGCAACCATACATGCATACAAACAATTAAATACAACATTGGAAAATCATCCATTCATGTTATATTCAATGTAATGCAACACACCCATGCATGTGGTACCACTTTACCGCCCCATTAAATCTCGGGTCACGGATGACTCACCGTTCCATTATATCGCGGACACGGCTACCACCTCAACGTTCCATTAAATCGCGGACACGTATATTGGCCACCATGTTAATTCCACACAATGGGAATTAACAAATGCAACATGATATGTAAAGTATGTAACACTCAGCATACTATTAACATCAATCAACATATCATGCAACATCAACAACATCAAATACAACACGATATGGATAGCATGTAATCACTCAGCATACTATTTAAACATCAATCATATCAAGTTATATCATAATTCATGCTTGATAACATTATCTAAAAGCATGACAATAAAATCCACCATAAAGCACAGAAAACAAAATTCAGAAAATCAACACAGCAGCATCAACACGGGTGCCCGTGTAAATCAACACTGCCCGTGTTGAAATGTGCCCAGAAAACACATTTTTTTATCATTACAGGGGATCAACACGGGTGCCCGTGTAAATCAACACGGCCCGTGTTGAAATGTGTCTGGAAAACACATTTTTTGGCAACACAGTGAATCAACACGGGTGCCCGTGTTAAACAACACGGCCCGTGTTGATGAGCGCGAGGCAGATTTTTCCTGAACCTGCAGCAGCTCAGAACAGCAGCCAAACGCGGAAAATGCCAGCCAAAACGCGCATTTCGGTACCTAACGACATCGATTTTGTATAACTCAAAACGACACATCAATTCCCTAATTACCAACAATTATCATAGTGACCTTAAAAGTGGTTATTCGTCCTGTTGGGGAAATCTGATAACATTGGGGTTATCCCTAGCACATCTAAGGTAAACTCACGATCATATAAACATACTCCCAATCCACCATTTGGAACCTAAAATTCCTAATCGATTCATAAAAATTGGGAACCTAACCCTTTTCTAACAAGGTTCAATCCTAAGGGTATCGATTCCTAGTAACATCTAACAATTGGGGTTTCTCCCTACAATTATCCAAATCAACCGTACATAAACCCATAAGCAAAAGTAAATCGAGTAGTAGCCCCCCTTACCTTATCAATTTGCAGCTTGAGTTCTCTGAGCGATGTTCTTCGTTCTTCGTACCTTCAGAGCTCAGCTTCCCAATTCCCAAATTCTGTGTTATCGTGAATAATGAGAAAAATAGCTTAAGTTCCAAAACATATCTTTATTTCTTTTGCACCCCCACTCTTTACTAACAACATCCAAGCCCAATAACTTAAAAACCCAATATTTCTTATTTCTTTTATTTCCTTCAATTATTCCAAAATAAATAATTCCTTTTTATTTTATTAATTCTAATAAAATAATTTTCCAATTTAAAATAAATCAAATAATTACAACTGGGGTGTTACAGCAGTAAATCAGGAATTAGGGTTTTTCTCGTATTTCTCAGAAGAAACTGAATTCTCAGAAAGTCAATTGGTTGTCACATATTTTCAGGCTCTCTCAAATTTACAGGAAAAAAGCAGTGTTTGTTTGATCCAGGTTAACCAGATAAATTGCGTCTTTTAAAAACATTTGTTTGTTTATGGAATAAACATTTGCTTGTTTATGGAATAGACAATGCGTGTTTTGACTGGAATACAGTTGCAAGATTACAGAGTTATTGGATTAATTGGAGTTTAAGTTATCTGGATTGGAATTATTGGAATGCAGTTTCAGTTATTTTAATCAGGAATCTTAAAGAATCAGTGAAGACATAAAGGGAGAATTACAAGTTACTAACAGAAATGGATTATATTGGATATCAGATTATCTCATAAAGACTTTCTTCATTTATTTCAGATGTTGTTACAAAAACAATTTATTATTCATATGCTTTAGGTTTTACAACTTATCGTACTTGAAAAATAAATTAATACAACTGATTGAAAATATCTCTAAGTTACAAAGAAAAATCTAAGCCTAAGCTTCCATTGCTTCCATGCTTGCTACAAGGTCTCTTTCTTTCTTTGCTTTGCCACCATCCAGTTTGCACTCACATGAAAGAAAGACAAGAAAAAAAGATTAGCACAGTTGATTGAGCATTAGCAAGAATTTTCAAAAAAAAAAAGAAAGAAAAATGTTCATCATTAAAGTTTGCCGTTTGGAATCAGAGGGCTATTTTTCATTTCATCACGTTTTCATTTTTCTCTTTGCAAATCACAAGAAGATTACTCTTCTTGGTTCACAAAAAGAAAAATAAAAAAGAATGCAAAGCAAATTTATCCAAATGCAAACAAGGCGCCAAACTGCAGCATGATGTCCAAACAATGAAACAAGGCAAACTAAACAAAGCCAAACTAAATTGGACAAAGTACAAGGCAACTAAACAATGCAGCATAGCAGTAAGGATGCAGCAGTGCAAGCATTACAAAGTACAAGGCAACTAAATAATGCAGCATAGTAGTAAGGATGTAACAGTACAAACTAAACAAAGTACAAACAAACAGCAGAAGAAAGAAAGCAGTATGGTAAACCAAACAACAAGCAAAGGGCTTGTTGCATATATCCTTTTCATCATTTTCCTAAGAGTTGGCAAACTTTTCATAGAAAACAGAGAAAAAAGCAAATTGCTTTTATCATTGAGAGAGGAGAGAGAGAAAAGATATCACCTAAATTGTTGGAAAGGTACAGATTGGCCATCCTACCCACAGGCTGTAAAAGAGAAAAGCAATCAAGATATAACAGTAGAGAGACTGCAAGGAAAAGGGAGAGCATTTTGTCAAACAAAAATCCCCAAAGCTTGCAGAACCAAACTGCAAGAACAACAACCAAAACATTTCAAACTTGCAGAACCAAACTGCAAGAACAACTCTCCAAAACCATCAAAACATTTTCAAACTTCCAAAAACTGTGGAAAAAAACATAACAAGAACAACAACCAAAACTTGTTAATAGTTCTTAAAAGCCTCCAAACCTGTGAACCAACAACAAACAGCAAAAAACCTGCATAACCAAAACTGTGAAGCCAACAACCAGTTTCCAAGCCTAACCAAACTGAAACCATTTCAACAAAACCTTTAACAATATCACACTCACAATAACAAAACCTGCAAAACATTTTTTCAAACTGTAAAACCAACAGTAACAACAACAAAACAACAAGAAATAGGGCCATCAACCTCCAATCACCATAACCACAAAAACCTGTGACCAAGTGCAAACAATCACAACTTGTTAACAGTTCTCAGCAACTCTCAAAACCTGCACATTCAAACTGCAAAACATAACAATCTCCAAACATTCCAAACCTGTATCTCAGTCCCAATATTCCAACAAAATCAAACAACCTTCAACTGTAAGACAGTCCAGCATAAGCATCATCAAAACCAATTCTCAAGCTTCCAAAACATACAATTCTAAACTCAATTCAAACAACCTTCAGCAATACCAACAATCATCAAACAGTCTAAACAAAACTGTCAAAAATCAGTATTCTAACCAACAATATCCAACAAAGTCAGAAGTGAAACACCATCATCATTCAAGTTCAAGGGATAGAAAAAGATTACCAGAAGCTCCCGCGTCCATCATCATTTCTTCCCTCCTCATTTCCGGCTGCCAAGGAGCACCGTCAGTTCCCTCTCGCTATCCAACCATCCCAAACAGGTATGCTTTCGCCCTAGTATCATTTTTCTGCAACTCGTAGGGTAACAAGCATGGCTAATAAGCAAAACATGAACAAAACTGTAAAACCAAACAAGCCTGAAAATTGTTAAATCCAAATCAAAAAAATGAACCATACCTTGCAAAAACGTGTAGCTAGAACTTAGTCATGAGGATGTGAGAGTGAGAGCGCTCCGGCATCGTGAGGGTGGTGGAAGATCAGACCGAACGCGTTTCAAAACCCCTTTTGATAAATCAATTTCAAAACATTTTCCCTAAAAAAGGTATAAATCAGATTGAAATCAAAAGCCCAAAGGGGGCATTTTGCTCGTGAATTAGGAAGAGAGATAGGGACAGAGTGAGAAAGGTGAATGAGTAGAGGCGTTGAGTGAGAAAGATGAAAGAGGTGAAAGAGACAACGGCACCGCTGTGAAAGGATCACAAACCCTAATTCGTTTCCCCTAATCAAAAAACCCTAAACTGAATTAAGAGGTAATGGGCTCCGTTTGCAAAACCTTAGGCCCACATAACGCATTGCTAGCTCGCCACCCCCCTCATCAGGCTTTGTTTCTTTCAACAAGACAATATGTCTTTGGGCCTAACATCTTTGGATTTCCCTAAGCCCATTTATACCCTTTTTTTTCTTAATTTACTTCTTTTTGTTAACAATTTCATAAAACTCAATACTTTTTTTTTATCAAATTAAATTAATCTTGAAATTAATTTTCCTTTTCTACTTTTAATTTATCTTTGTTAATTTGTTACATATAATAAAAACATCAAAAAATTTAATTTAATTAGTTTGCTTTCTTTAAACTTTTTTTAATTATTTAATAAAAGTTCAAAACAGAATAATAATAAAATTTTAATCCTTTTTTTAGAATAGACCTTCTTTCTCTCTTTTCAAGTAAATACGTGCATTTCATACTTTATTGATTTCTTTATTTCATAAATTATCATATCTTTGTATTAAATCGTACAGCAATTCGATTTGGTTGTAATATTTGTACATTGCTATTCTTATATGATTCATCCCCATTTGTAATAATTGTACCCCCATTCCCGGATACTTTTGTAATAGCTTAGACTTTTAATTCCCATAATTTATTGCTTTCTATATACTGTGTAGTAACTAGACGTGTATGGCAAGATTCAAAATCAATCGCTAGATGACCTAATCCAAGAACAAATAACTTGAAATCAACACACTTCTCACACGTGCACCTCTAGGGTAACCTCGCTTGTTGCCTCGGAAATACAATCATGTCCCTCGAATATGAGACACTCTAGCAAATGACCCTTCGATAAACAAAGATCGTAGTCCCTCGATGACCCTCAATTTTGCCTTCGATAAAACGATCTCGTCCCTTAAAAAATTGCTAGAGCGTCCCACAAGTTGCTTTCAATGATTGTAAATTTGACCCACGCCTGTCCCGTTTAACATCCAAACACAAGTTTGTTTACCAAATACAATGGTAAAACAACAATGTAAAAGGGTTAAAAATGTGTAGGAAAGATCTTTGAGTAGGGTAGACAACTCCTAGTTACTTGATCAAACTTGCAAAACATCCTTGCTAATTTCAAAACACACAATTTCAAAACAATTTCCCAACAAACTTTCAAACATTGAAACATCTTTTCAAAAGACAAACACCTTTGTATATATTCAAACAATAATCATTACAAAGGTTGCCTAGACAAGGCCTCTTTTCAAAACATTTTCAAAACCACACACAAAGCACCATTTCAAACAATTGAAAAGAAAAAGCAAGTGATCTAAACAAGTAACTAAGAGCCCGTGGAAAACCATGGATGAAAAGGGTGCTAGCACCTTCCCTTTTCATAATCTACCCCCCGAACCCAAGAAAACATCTCAAAGGTCTTTCCTGTGCTTTTTGACCTTTCCTTTGGATAAAATAAAAAGTCAGTGGCGACTCTTGCTAAATCGAAACATTTGTGAACACAAACGCAAAACCTCAAGTCAGTTCTCCCACCGTATCACAATAATATTTGAAAATATTTTTATGAATTCTTTCATAATTTTGGAGTCAGAAATGATTTTTTTATGATTTTTTGAAGTTTAAACCAATTAAATATAAAAATCAGAAATAAAAAATAAACATAAAAAATGAGGACCATCTGATCATTGTCAAAATGCGTTACTTAGCTAATCCAACGGATCAGACGCGTTGTGCATATTATGGTCTTCAGGAAATAACACACGTGATCAATTATTAAACATATTTGAAAAAAATGTGTGGCAATTTGTCATTGGTTGAAGACAGGCACATAGGTCGTCTTCAACCTCTGTCCATGCGATTTGCAGGTTCATGAAATGGAGAAATTTGAGCTCGAGACCGGTTCCATTCGCTTCATCTCTTCAAGTCAATTCCAATGGTACCCTCGCGCCAAATTTATATTTTCCAAAGCTTAGTCAATTTGGAAAAAACCATGGGAGTCTTTTTTGAAAGGGATTTGAAAACAGATGTATCAAACTTAGTTACAGTTGAAAAAAAAGGATACCATGAGCATCAGAGAACCAAATGCTACATTCTAACAACAAAATTGAGACAAATTGGTGAAGAAAACTACCTGTTCAAACTCAAGGATGAAACTCTAAAACCGGACTTATGGAGCTTGATTCAGGTCACGATTCTTGAAAGTAAGAGTATGGTTAGCTTCAGATAAATTCAATGAAGCTAACTGAAAGGAGTTTTGGGTGATTTGAAGGGTGGAAATGGAAAAACAAATTCAAGCTTAAGAGTTCAAATGAGATCTTAGAAGGGGTCAATTGGCTATCAAAAGCTTGTGGAAATGGGTGAAATGTGTCCCTTATTTATAGGAAAGGATGAGGCAATGCTCAAGTGTGTGAATGAGAGGATAAATGAGTGAACTCGTGTGAATCCGAATCATGAATAATTTGTGACTTGTTTGTTTGGCATCAAAACTCAGCCAAAACTTGTGTTTTAAGGTACTAATTACTTCTGGAAGGTTACTAAACATGATTAGAAGCAAAAAAACAAAGAATTTTGTTTTTATAGGATAAACCAATTAAAACTAAATCTGACTTTAAACCCATACTCAGTTTCAGGAAGCCAACTTCACAGCCATGGCGCCAACAATGTAGGGCATCATATGATGTTATTTTTGAAGCATTGGAGAGATCTCATGTCAAGATTTACAATGTGAAAAGAATGGTTTCATTTGGTGTCTTGGATCAAAATTTGTGTCTCTTTGAAATCACACGGAATTTCCACACTTAAAAAAACTTCTAAGTTTGGCGTTAAAAGTAACTTGTAATGTTTTGCATCCAAAAATGGCCTTCCACTTAAAATTCGCTTTTGATAAAAGAAAATGGTATGGAGTAGATATCTTAAATGATATTTTGATATTTGAACCACTTAAAAACTCCAAGAATTGAGAAAGTTATGACCTTGTGAAGTTGGTGAAAATACATGTAAGAGGGTTAAATTTCAAATCCTTGAGATCATTGTGGAGAAATAAAGAGCTCAAGGTGATAAAAATTGACCAAATTATGATCATTTGAAGTCAAAACCTAAAATTCAAAGGCTTTTCAAGGATACTTGTAATCTTTCTCAATCATTAATAGTCTTCCATTGAAAATTAGCCTTATAATTATGAAGAGAGATTGTTAAGGATCCTTTAAAGAGAATCATGGATTTGGAGTCACTCAAAAATATCAAAAAAATAAGTAATATATGGTCCTTGGAAGTCATAAAACCCTAGCTCAGAGAGTGCCAAAAATGACTTGAAACCCTTTTCAATTTTTGATGATTTTTCTTGCATAATTGGATCTTTTCATATGAATAGAGGTTTTTGTTGATGATAATAATATTCCATAGAAAAAAGAAACAACTAAAATGTTTAAAATTGAGAGAGTTGTGCACTTGTGATCACTAAATTAAGCATTTTCTCAATTAGGACAAACATGTTGAACCAACCTTTGAATATTTTGAGCTTTCTTGACAAAACAAAGCATGATGAATCATAATAGGTCTTGAAATTATATTGTATTGAATCAAACTCAAACAAAGTAGCTTAAGTCTCAATGAAGCTTGTTGAAGAAGGCATGGAAATAAACATATGAACCTAACTCTTTGGTGAATTCCAACACCAACCTTGAGGAAAGTTGACCTAAATAAAATTGAAAGAGTCTTTCAACCATGGAGCTTTGATGCCATAAACATAGCCTTGAATCTAAAACTTCTAAGATCCACTGATTAACCATTTGCTTGAGAATCAATGCTCAAATCCCTAGTTGATGAGATGAGAGAGATGCACTTGATTTCACACCAATAATGCACAAAGTGTAAAGAGAAAGCATACATCTTTTGAATTTTTCTTATGGTTAGTAAACATAAAACAAACATATGCATACATAACTCAAGGTTCTTGGTGACCCCTTTAAGTAAAACCCAAAGATAGAAGAGGGTACAAGTTATAACCAAGCCCTAATGTGTGATCTTGATATATTGATGATATGAGATGATGAGAGATCTTAGGGAAACATATTAGGGTATAACACAAACTCTTCAGTAGGTCATTTGAAATTTCATGCATCGTTAACTTTCCAGTGGCCATGGGATCAAGGTATTCATTTATGGGAGTTACTACAAAGAAATCAGGTATTTTGGTGAATTAGTGACAATGTGAACCAGAAACAACGTCTTTGCTGGTCTAAGCTCAAAAATTCGCAACTTGAAATCATAGTATTGTCTCGAGTTGATTATTTAAGAATTATAATCGTCTTGGTATTTTATTTATTTCATATGTTCAAGCCAAAAGTCAGTTATGTGCATAATGTCTCTAAACAATTTGATCTCCCTGAATCAGTATTGGAATTTATGATTGGTTATTTGTTTCCCTGGTGTTTAGAAATTTATAACTTGCATCTGGGTCAGTATCTTCAATTATTTCCTTGAGCATTAAGACCATCTTGATTCATTTATCATCTCTCATATTCAATTCAAGGGCTAATTTTGTGAAGAGAATCTCCAAGAATTTTAATCTTTTGAAGACAGTGAGTTAATTGCTGATTCACTGTCATGCAGATATTAAAAAATTAGTAAATTTGATTTGGTTCATCGTCTTGGGCTAGTTCTTCTACCATAAAATCCTCCTTGATTTCTTCTTTATTTCGTATGTTTGGACCGAGAATCAATTCCGTAAGGAAAGTCTCCGAATGTGCGAGTTTTTTGAAGGTGTTCAGTGGAAATACATTCTTTGGAGTCGCAGGATACCATTGGGGTACAGGAAATAAAACAAAGGATCAAAAATAGTGTTTTACCAGGAAAATAAATCCCAAGTGTAGCAACACTACTTTGGGAAAAGTGGTTCCATCGAGGAAAGAAACTTAGCTCCATTAGAAGAATGTCAACTCCACTGGGGAAAAGTAACCTCAAATCTACTGGGGTAAAGCCCAAATAGGATACAAAGTGCCACTAACTCAATAAGTGAGGAAAAGGAAATGGATAATAATGATCGTCAGATAACTGTGAACTACTGACTCAAATAGATGAAGGTAGAAAAAACAGAATAATACCGACTTTTATTGAAGGTAGGATTTGTATGGATAATGACAAGTTTTCCCAAATCTGGTGCTTCACCTAGAACGGGTCTTAATTTCTTCTTTAACCAAGGCATCTCACCTGGAAAGGGTAAATATACAAGTTGTCTCAAATGAAGCGACTACCTCTTGTAATGATTTCACAATAAAATTATTTGCGAGACTTTTTTCAAAGAGATGCCATTTGATGGAGAATCAGATAAACCTCCCCTTGATCCTGACCATAAGCCATAAACTGGTCTCATTTTCTTCTTTAACCAAGATGTTCCACCTGGAAAGGGTAATATACAAGTTGTCTCAAATAAAGAGACTACCACTTATAAATATTTCACAACGAACTATCTCTTATCATATTGAAAAGACTTTCCATCCATTGGAGTAATTTTACAACGAATTATCTTTATCATATTAAAAAGACTTGCCATCCATTGGATTCCTTTCACAATGAACTGTCTCTATCATATTGAAAAGACTTGTCATCCATTGGAGTCATTTCACAACAAACTGTCTCTATCATATTGAAAAGACTTTCCATCCATTGGAGTCATTTCACAACTAACTATATTTATCATATTGAAAAGACTTGTCATCCATTGGAGTCATTTCACAACGAACTGTCTTTATCATATTAAAAATACTTGCCATCCATTAGAGTCATTTCACAACGAACTGTCTTTATCATATTGAAAAGACTTGTCATCCATTGGAGTCATTTCACAACCTTCTCTGGGAACTAACAGACTTACTGGGGAAGTACAAGTTGCTCAAATAAAGAGTCCTGCCACTTGCTGTTATAATAAGCTTGTTGGGAAAAGAATATTGACTTCCCTGGGGAGATTCCAATACATTCCCGTTAAGGAAATAAAGTCTTATCGTGCAAAATAAATGTACATTCTCAATCCAGGGCTCAGAGCCTACGAAAATTAGAATAATAATGTTGTCAGGGACCACAGATTCAAACAAAGAATATACCGGAGTGAAACAGTCAACCAAGACATCACCCAATGAGGACTAGGCTCAAATAGGGATCACGTTCCATCCAAATAATAAGCTAAAAAGGAAGGATAAAGCAGAATTCTTTCATGAGGTATAACTTAGTGGGTAAATTGAAAGGATATACACTTTCTGATTAAGGTTGACAATCTATTGGAGAGAGGGTAACATAACTCTGCAAAGAGGGTAACATGCCAACAAAAACATCAATGAATCCAAATGAGCGATAAATTTTAAATTTGGATATGCATGATGTATGTATGAATGTATGAATATATGAATATTATCACGTACATGTTGACAAAACAGACAAACAACATTGGGAATAACCAACAAAAACCAACTTGGGTAAAGTCCTACTTTGCGGCTTAACTTCACTGGGAAGAAATATGGCTTGAAAAATAATCATAGCACAAATGGGATAAAAATAAACCAATACAGATACAGGGATATATCACCCTCCTCCAGGCTTCACCAGGGAATATCATACAGACTTCACTAGGGAAGATAATGCCTCATCGTCTAGACTTTCACTAGATATTATAATATCGGCTTTACTAGGGAAGCTGAAAACCACCTCGTCGAGACTTCAACTAGGGATCTCGTGCTGACTTCATTGGGGGAGGACAATACCACATCATCTAGGGGAACCCGAATATCTTCTTTAATATCAAGATTAATGGTTGCATAAACTTCTCTGGGGAGAAATTATAAAACTTCATGGGGATAACAACTTTCAGAGAGAAGCATCCTCTCGGGTTCATTTGGATGTTTAAGAAGTTTAACAATTTAGAAAGAAATCAAAATTATGTGGATTTTAAATCAAACTTAACACTTGGCGAAACAAAACCCAAAAAGTTGACAATTTTCTCAACACTTCTTAGAAAATATATTTCCCTTGTCTGGTTGTTCGGTGGGGAAAATGGGATTACAGGCCCAACATCGCACCATATATCAATTGGTATGAACAACAATTATCTGAGCAAATAAACACAAGAGGATCATGCGTATATCAACAAGAGTGACCTAGGAGAGCTTTCTCGGGGAATCTTTTCAAAACTTAGGAGTTCGTCCATCCTTGGAATCACTACTTTTGTTCTACTTGAGTCACAAAATCTGAAGTAAAAAGTAATTCGTAAATTGTTTTCAAAATTTTTTTTATCATTAAATCTTTTGTTTTAAAAATTACTATCAATAATAAATAAAATATTTGCAAACATAATAAAATAAGAAGTATAAAGAATTGGATAAAGGCTCAAAATTTATTAATAGAATGGTAGTTTGCGAATGGCGAGACTCCATAGATGATTACAAAGTTTGGAAAATGGTAATATATGGAAAAGATACATTGTAATACAATGACCATTATTCTCCCTAACAACTTCGAACACTTGAGCAGAGACTTCAGTTGAAGTGTGATAAGGATCTGAGAAGATTATTGCTTTAATGATCAAGTCTTTTCTAACGCAAATACTTGCCAAGAAATCCCTAACTTTTTCCTAGGTTTCCCTTGCGGGTTTGCAACCTCGCGACAAAATTTATTCTATTTGTGTCTCTTACTTTTTCCTAGACCGCCCTTTCGGGTTTTCAACCTACCGAGACGCTCATTTTTGCCTAAGCCGCCCTTTCGGGTTTTTAACTTAGCGAGTTGTTCTTTTATTTCTTTAGGCGAACTATTTCTTGACTGCGTCAACATTCATGGAACGTGGGAGAAGGCTTTCTTGACAACATATGAACCTTTATAATTTGGAGTCCATTTTCCCTTAGAATCAGTGTTAAAAGACAAGATCTTTCTGAGTACGAAGTTGCCTTATCTTAATTCATGAGGCTTGACCTTTTTATCAAAAGCTTTCTTCATTCTCTTCTGATATAACTGACCATGACACAAAGCCATCATTCTATTTTCTTCAATCAAATTCAATTGGTCAAACCTGTTCTGGACCCATTCAACCTCTGACAATTTGGTTTCCATTATTACATGCAAAGAGGGAAACTCAACCTCGATGGGGAACACTGCTTCTATACCATACACAAGAGAGAACGAGGCTGCCCCTATTGAAGTGCACACGGATGTACGATACCCATGCAGAGTAAAGGGGAGCATCTCATGCCACTCCTTATAGGTAACAACCATCTTCTGGATGATCTTTTTAATGTTTTTGTTAGTCGTTTCAACAGCCCCATTCATCTTTGGTCTGTAAGGAGACGAATTGTGATGGACAATCTTGAATTCTTCATAAAGTTCTGTCATCATCTTGTTATTTAGATTCGAGCCGCTATCAGTGATAATCTTGCTTAACACACCATACCGATGTATAAGATTGTTCTTGATAAAGCGTACTACCACTTGCTTGGTGACATTAACATAGGAAGCTTCTTCAACCCACTTGGTGAAGTAGTCAATTGCTACCAAGATGAAACAATGTCCATTTGACACCTTGGGTTCAATCCTTCCAATCATATCAATACTCCACATAGAAAAGGGCCACGGGGAAGAAATGACATTGAGAAGCGTTGGAGGCACGTGAATCTTGTCAGCATAAATCTGACAATTATGACACTTCTTCGCAAATTTGTAATAGTCAGATTCCATTATCAGCCAATAATAACCTGCCCTGAGCATCTTCTTTGCCATGGAATGTCCATTGGCATGGGAACCAAAGGAACCTTCATGGATCTCATGCATCAACATGTCTTCTTCGTGTCTATCCACACATATGAGCAAGACCATGTCGTAATTTCTTTTGTATAGCACATCTTCATTGAGGAAAGAGCTTCCTTCTAACCTTCTCAATGTATTTCTATTTTTATTCGATGCACCAACCAGATATTCCTGAGTCTGGAGAAATTTTTTGATATCTTAATACCAAGGATTTTCCTCTAACGTTCCCTCTGTTGCAAACACATGAGCTGGCCTATCTTGACGTCAAGCTGTGATCCGAGGTACATCGTTCCAAGCATTTACTTGGTATATAGAAACCAAAATGGCTAAATCATATGCCATCTTATTCTCATCTCTAGGAATATGATGGAATTCAACTTTATTAAAGAACGGTAATAATCTTCTAGCATAATATTTATGGCGAATCAAGCCAACATGACGAGTATCCCATTCACCCTTAATCTGATTTATTACCAAAGTTTAATCCCCATATACATCTAGAACTTTGACTCTGAGATTTATAGCCTCTTCAAGACCCATGATACAAGCTTCATACTCTGCCATATTATTGGTAGAATCAAATGCCAACCTTGCAGTAAAAGGAATATGGGACCCATGAGGAGTGATAATCACGACACCAATTCCTTTTCCATTAGCATTTACAGCCCCGTCAAACACCATATCCCTCCGAGATTCAGGATCAAGACCTTCCTTAGGAAAAAGTTCATCATAATCTTTTACTTTCAAATACATTACATCCTCATCAGGGAAATCGTATTTAACAGACTGATAATCATTAACTGGTTGGTGAGCAAGATAATCTGCCAACACACTTCTTTTTATAGCTTTCTAAGTATGGTATTCAATGTCATATTCAAACAACAACATCTGCCAATGAAAAATTCTTCCTGTAAGAGCAGGCTTTTCAAAAATATACTTAATCAGATCCATTTTGGAAATCACCCAAGTTGTATGATTCAACATATATTGCCGCAATATCTTTTCCACCCAGGTCAAAGCACAACATGTTTTTTCCAGCATAGAATACTGTGACTCGCAGTCAGTAAACTTTGTATTGAGATAATAAATGTCACATTCTTTTCTTCCCATTTCATCTTGTTGTTCCAAAATATAACCCATAGAATTTTCTAACACAGTCAGATACATAATCAACGATCTTCCTTTAACAGGAGGGAGCAAGATAGGAGGTTCAAGCATATACTCTTTAATGCTTTCAAATTCCCTTTGTAAATCGTCCGTCCACACACAACCTTGATCTTTCTTTAACAGCTTGAAGATTGGTTCAAATGCTACAGTCATATGGGAAATAAATCTGGAAATGTAATTCAAACGTCCAAGGAAGCCTCTAACTTGATTTTCAGTTCTTGGTGCATGCATTTCTTAAATTTCTTTAACTTTATTAGGATCAACTTCAATTCCGTTTTGGCTGACAATGAAACCTAGCAATTTTCCTGAATGAACACCAAAAGAAAACTTATTTGGATTCAAGCAAAAACGATATTTCCTCAAACGCTGAAACAACTTCAACAAATCTTCTATATGCCCTTCCTCAGTCTGAGATTTTGCGATCATATCATCAATATATACCTTAATTTTCTTATGCATCAGATCATGGAATAGGTTGTCATAGCCCTATGGTACGTTTCACCAGCGTTCTTTAACACAAAGGGCATCACTTTGTAACAGAATGTTCCCCAGAGTGTGATAAATGTTGTTTTTTCCATGTCCTCAGGAGCCATTCTGATTAGATTGTACCCGGAAAATTTGTCCATAAATGAAAACACTTTGAATTTTGTTGTACTGTCAACCAACATATCAATATGCGGTAGTGGAAAGTCATCTTTTGGACTAGCTTTGTTTAAATCTCTATAATCAATGCACATGCGCACTTTTCTGTCTTTCTTTAGTACTGGAACAATATTGGCAATCCATTGAGGGTACACTGATGTCACAAGAAAACCGACATCAATCTACTTTAAAACTTCTTCTTTAATTTTCACTGCCATGTCAGGGTGAGTTCTTTGCAACTTCTGCTTGATTGGTGGACATTCTGGCTTTAGCAGCAAATAATGTTCTACAATATCAGTATCCAAACCAGGCATGTCTTGATAAGACCAAGAAAAGATATCCACATACTCTTTCCATAATTTAATCAACCTGCTCTTCACATTGGGATAAAGCAATGCTCCAATCTTGAGTTCCTTTGGATCTTCCTCTGAGCCCAAATTAATCATCTCCAACGACTATTTATACGATTGAATGGTACTTTCCTCGTGCTCAAGCAATCGTGAAACCTTGTTGTACCCCAAAATTTTCCCTCTCATTTATCAAGTAATCTCCCACAAGATCTCCTTTGGTTCAAAATTGCACAAGGGTTGATCAGCTCAAGACACCTCCTTAAGCACTTATGACTGAAAATTAGGGTTTGAGATTGCACAAGGACAAATGTACTTTTAATTCTCCATATGACTTTCATGGATCATTTTGGACTCTCAAGATTGCTCATGTCAAGTTTCAAGTCTTGGATCACATTTTTGCTCAGTCAATTGATCAATTGACCTAAAAATCAATTGTATTAGGAAAAAGTCAACGGTGGTCAATTTACGGTCAAACTTCATAGTTTTTGGTCCATATCAACATTATGAACTCAAATATGTAATTTGATCAAGTTTGGATCACAACTCCTCAAGAAATTTGATCAAACCATCAAAAGGGAAAAATGGTCAAAATTAGGGTTTTGACTCAGTAGGTGCAATTTCTGATTTTTGACTTAGAAAATGTTTGTTTGGTTTAATTTATGATATCAAGAACTCAAATGCTTCACTTTAACCTAATTTCATGGCTCAAAACATTGCTCAAGATCAATTGATTGACATATGAATTTTTAGTCAACTGATCAAAAGTCAATTGTACACTAAAAAGTCAAACTTTGACTTTTTGGTCAAAATCAAGTGTCAAAGATCACAATTCATCAAAACATATCAAAATAGGAAACTTGTTCATCAAGAAATCAAAAAGTCAAGATTTCATTTTGAAAAGTCAAATTTTCCAAACAGAGAAGTTTTTCTACGTGTTGAAAATTTCATATTTTTTCATGACTTTGAGCAAAATTTTCACCATGATGCAAGATGATTAAAAGGAAACTTCCAACATGAAATTTGTATATATAAATGATATCTAAAACATTTTAGAACACAACTTCTCCTAGAAATGCATGGATTTCAAGTTATGATTTTGTGAATACATGTTCATGAAACTTGGAAACTTAGTGAAATTTTGCCCTAGTTTAGGCAGGATTTTGACCTAACTTCATGGAAAATTTTCACATAGTTCCAAGATGAATTTAAAAAAATGTCCAACACAGGGGTTGTAGAGGATATTACAATCTTTCCAAAATGTCAAAGAACTCATTAAGATCATACTTGAGCAAGGAGAACCGAAGGCAAGAAGTTAGGATTTTCAAACTTGAATTACAAGCCATTTTGTGAAGAATACATGAACCAAATCCATGCTAGGTTGCATAATATTTGCTTTGCAGGCCTCAAACTTGTTTTTCACTCCATAATTAAATGTTTACACATCTGTTATAGCTTTGACCCAAGCATTTGAGCCATTATCCAAGTTGCATTTCCATTAATGGCACAAAGTAACATTGCCATTCTAGTAAAGAGGCTTTAATCACAAAGTCAACTTGTCTTGATCTTTGCACTTGTTTCTTCTGATCACATATAATCTAAAAGCCATAAGAAACTTGTCTAGAGCCTCTAACTACTCAGACCATGCTTGTACTATGCATTGAAACTATGTTTGTCAACCTTACTTCAAAAACAAACCAAGAAGCCAAAACATGTGATCTTGTACTTCTGACCATCTCAAGTCTCCAAACATTTTCCTATATATCAAAACACTATTATGCAACCTAGGACAGGAGATTAGAATCCCTTAAGCACTCCCAAATTCCCCCAAGCCAGAAATTGCACAAAACCTCCATTTTTGTGTCATTTCTGACTTTGAACTTCAATCTTCAAAACCACTTGTGCGTTTCTTGGCTTAATACTTCCAAAAGCTTCTTAGCATCATACACAAACCATTCCAATACCTGTTTGCAAACTGTAACACCATTTACACCATCCTCCATAACCAAAAATAGAGCATTTCACATTGACTTCTCCAGGCCATTTCAGCTACTCTCAACTCAGTATAAGCATTGCATTAGCTTCCTAGAGACTCAAGGAAACTAACCTAATCATTGCAGCACCTTGAATCAAGCTCAAACTCATTTCACGATTTCCAAGTTTTGAGGTATTTTTCTTGAACTTCTATCTTCATATTTAGGCATTGTTAGGCTTGCTATTGTGAAGATAAAATGTAGACATCATTGCTCTGAAACTATACATGTCCATAGATTTCATTTATGTTGCTTGAGTAGGGAGAATTTTGAGTTTGAACCTCTAAAAATATTTAGGTCAGAATTTGGTACTGTTAGAAATTCATGGTCATCTTTGAGAGTTAGCTTAAGTTATTTACATATTCAGAATCGTGAGGAAATTTCTAACAAGTTTGATGTTGGAAGTTTTGTGAATGGATGAGAAATGAATGAGTTACAGGTTCTTTGGCTGGAGGTGGAAGATGAAGTTCATTCAGGGCAAAACTTATGTTACATATTTATTGTTTTGTTTAAGTTAACGAATGCATTACCACCCCAGTGGTTAAAGCGCACGCATGTCACCTTAGGGACCTGGATTCGAGCCCCAGTGGTATCCTTTTTACTATTTTTCATATTTTCTTGCTTCTTTTTTGCAGCCAGGCGCTTGGGCCTCCCCCCTTGGGCCATCCCCTTTTTTACTTTCTCTAACCCCCTGCTTTGCTTTTGAACCTGGCCCAACTTTATTTATTTTTATTTATTTCATTTTCTATTTTATTATATTTTTATTTTATATTTTCTTTATTATTTTTATTAGTATTACTATTTTTTATTATTAATAAAAAATTCAAAAAATATTTTATTTATTATTTATACTTACTTTTTTTTTGTATAAAACAAAAAAGACTAAAAAACATTTTTTTCTTAATAAATTAATTTCTTTTTGTAATTAATATTTAGATAATTAGTTTTAATTATTGTTATATTATCCTCTTGTAAATTAAAATTAATTTAGAACTTAGGTTTGTTTTAATTGATTAACTTTCATTTTATTTTTATTAATTTAAAACCTTTTCATAAAAAATCCTTTTTAAGTTAATTTCTTTTCCTAATTAGTTTAAGTTAATTTTATTTAATTTTCATTAATTGTTTTCTTAATTAGGTTTAGATTAAAACCCCTTTCCTAAAAATCCAAACAAAAATCATTTCTTTTTCCATTTGCATTTGTACATTATTATTTATTCAATTGTTGTACCTTTATTCAATATGGTTGTAATAGTTAATTGGGTTTAATTTTCTTGTAAAATCCCATTTTGTAAATTTGTATACCCCCTCTCCTAATGATGTAATAGCTTAGTATTTTTATTTTCCGCAATTTATCGCTTTATATAAATGCTAGTAAATTAGTGTTTGTATGGAAATATTAAAATCAACAAGTTAGCAAACCCTAATTCAAGATAAACAAGCATGTAAATCAACACACTTGCACCCTCAGGAATATTCCACTTTATTGCCTTACAAAAATGGTCATGCTATGCATGTGGGATATCTTAGTCAAAAGCAATCAAACACAAGATCATAGTCCCTCAATGACACTATCAAATGCTGCCTTTCAAAATGATCTTAGTCCCTCAAAGCGAATTGCAAAGATATTTCACAATGTTTCTATCATGACTATACGATGACCCACGCCCGTCCCTTTACATCCAAAGATAGGGCTTCTTACCAAATTAATGGTAAGATAGCAATATCAAAGGAAAGGGAGAAATGAACTAAGACTCTTGAGTAGGTATATTGTTCCTAGTTGCTTCCTCCCTTTTTCAAATCAAATATCCTTACTAATTTTCAAAACCAACACCAACACTTTCAAAACATTTTCCAAACTTGAAATATTTTCCAAAGATCAACACTTTATATATGTTCTTACAAACGAGAACTATTACACAGTTTGCCTAAACAATGGCGCCTTTTCAAAATACTTCCAAAAACCACACAAAGCACATTTTCAAACAAAAGCAAGTGATCTAGCAAGCAACTAAGAGCCCATAGATAACTATGGATGAAAAGGGTGCTAACACCTTCCCTTTTCATAATCTACCCCCCGAACTCAAGAAATAATCTTAAAGGTATTTCCTGTTCTTTTCATCCTTTCCTTTTGGATAAAAAAAGTCGGTGGCGACTCTTGCTAACCGCAACATTTGCGATAAAACGTAAAACACCCAAGTTAGTTCTCCCACCATATCACAAACCTGTTCTTGGATTTCATCATATTCTTATTCTTCGGTCACATACACAGGATATTCAAAGTTGGGAGAGGGTGCAAGGTTATTGTACTCAACGAGTTTTTTAATTAATCTGCACATGTGATTTATGATTAATTTTAGAAACTGACACATGTAACAAGTGATTATGCAGATTTATTTACAATTGTTATTTATTTCAAAAGTATTTTTCTTATTAGCATTTTCCAAGAAAAGCATAAAACAAAGACATAATTTTGCAATCAAAAACAACTTTTATTAATAATTTTAAAAAAACAAAACAACAAGATATGCCCATACAACATCAATACTTTCACCTTGGGCAGAATGAAAGATTTTTGAAAATACTAATAAAAAACAAATTACTTTGAAATGTGAATTCAAGAAGGAACATCAACAGTTATCCAATTCTGAACTCTGACTCCATTTTCAAGAATAGCATTGATCCTTGGAGCAGTTGGATGAAGATAGCATGTATTGTGAAAGATATCTTGATATTCACTACAAGCGGACTTCGGCTTCATGACTTCCTTCTTCATGGAGAAACCCAAACCAGTGCCATTCCTATTCACAGGAGGATTGATAACCTTCCCCCACACCTTGCTAGGGCTTTTATGCATTATCTGCTGTGCATCCTTAAATGAAGCGATAGAATTCTCATTCTTCCTTTTATTATCAAGGGACAAAGCTTGGAACTGAGTTCCAACAGTGGCTTTGTCAGCTTCTACAATACTAAAGGAAGACAAATGAGATATCAACAGAGCTTGCTCACCATTCACAATGACCTATTTCCCTTCATGAACAAATTTAAGCTTCAGGTGCCAGGTTGAAGTAACAACTCATGTTTCATGGATCCACGGTCGCCCCAATAAACAGCTATAGGTGGGAACAATATCCATAACCTGGAAAGTAATCTAGAATAAGTGTGTACCTATGCGAATAGGAAAATTTACTTCTCCGATGATATACTTCCTCGAACCATCAAATGCTTTCACTATAATGCCACTTGGGCGCTTGGGAGCTCATTGGTACTTAAGCTTCATGAGTGTACTTCTTGGTATGTCATTCAAAGCAGACCCATTGTTAATCATCACATTGGACACAAATTCATTCTTACAATTCATGGAAATAAGGAGAGCCAGGTTATGATTTCTTCCTTCATCAGGAAACTCATCATTAGAAAAGCTCAGATTATTACAAGATGTAATATTCCCCACAACATTGTTGAACTGATCCAGAGACTTTCCACAAAAGCCTGATCCAGCACTCTCATCAAAGATTCCTGATAAGCAGAAGAGTTCATTAGTAAGGCTAGAATAGAAATCTTAGATGGAGTTTGCAACAACTGATCTACAATCTTATAATCACTCATCTTGATGATTTTCAACAAGTCATCCACATCCTTTTCCAAAGCAGTGCAACTAGATTCTCCTATCACTTTCTTAGGTTCAATATTCTCAATAACTTTTTTATCAGAATTAACATCCCCTTGAAAGATAGGGGCGAAGACATGACCACTGCAAGTTACTCGACTAGCTTCAGAAATATTCTTGACATCCGACAAAGGTTGGATAGGAATTTCCACACCATCTTCCAAGATAGTCACATTTTACTTATAAGGCATAACTTTGTATGATTCATATGGGATAGGACCAGGCAGACAAATAGCTGTTGTACCCTAAATTTTTCCCCTAAAATTTTCAGTCGCACCTTCATACCATATTTTGTCATTTGGTCACAACCATTAATAAATAGCTTCATTCATAACATTTGCATCCTATCTTTAAATATGTTCTTGTGTTGTTGACTAACTTCTAATCAAAATACAAAAAATATTTGTCTTTGTCTTTGCATATTTGTGTTTTGTAGGTACCGAGTCGAAGCACATGGCAAATAAGGTTTTCTGGTATTATTTCCCTAAAATCTCTATTTGCAAAGAAAAAGAATTAAAAATTTTCATTTTTTTTCACTGTACAATTGATTGCTCCTAGAGTGCAATCGATTGCACAAAGTGAATTTTGTGCAATTTTTGGAAAAATAAACTGTGCAAACCGATTTGCACTATAATGCAATCGATTGCACAGCGTGAAAATTTGAAAAAAAAATCAGCATTTCAAGCTTGTCAAATTTTTGGCTCCAATTTTCCTTCATTTTTGAAAGATGTATCATTAATTCAAATTGTAGTGCCAATCTTTCATTTTAAAAAGAATTATCATTAATTCAAATTTTGGCTCTAATTTTTGAAAGAGTTATCATTAATTCAAATTTTGGCTCCAAGAATCAATTACCAAATTACCACTAATCCCAATCCTAAACTCTATAAATAGAGCCCTCATTTCATTCAAATTTCAAGCTTTTGATAGCCAAATCCACCTTGCTAAAAAATCTCTCAATTCTCTCTATCTACCAAATTCACTCAAAGCTCCATTTTCAAAAAGTTAGTAAGCTTTGCATTGAAGCTTACTAATCTTTGAGCTAAACCTTCATCCAAACACTTTTTCTCCATCAATTCTCTACATCCAAGCTTGGTCAATTGATTCTTGTAGTTGAATTGAAGCAAATTCTTGAAGTTGTTTTGATAATTCTCTAGATCTACCTTTGGTAAGTTGGATAATTCATCTTTTACAATGTGATCTCTTGTTGATCTTTGGGATTGATTCATTGAGCATTATTTTGTGATTCCAATGGTGTTATTTTCTCATAATTTTATGGAATTTTAGTGCTCAATTGGATCCATGATCATAAGGTGTTTGATGGAAAGTTTGAACAAGAAATTGCCCTTTTAAAATGTTGTTTTTGCTACTGTAACTGTGTGCAGTCGATTTGCACTGTAGTGCAATCGATTGCACAGAAGCAATTTTGCACAATTTTTAGAAAACTGTCCTGTGTAAATTGATTTACACAATAGTCCAATCTATTTACACAGGGATAGAATGCACTTTTTTGCCTTGTTTTGGGGCAGCTTTGATCCAAAATGCTTTTTCTACTCACTCCTTTTGATTGTTGGTTTGGATTGCAATTTTAAATGTCCAATTTGTCTGTAAACTCAATGGACTTTGTGATGTAGATGAAGTTGGATAAATGTTCATCAATTCAAATCTACCTAAGAGTGAATTATTTAATTCATTTTTGGTGCTTTGGATTAATGATATGTTTAGTGCTTTAATCCATCTAGAGGAGTGGTTGAATTTAAAGATGAAAGAATTTTGAAATGGTGATCCAAATTAGCTTATCATTTCCCTCCCTCTTCATCTTATCCCTTTCTTTTTTTTAATTGTGCTACATGTTAAGGGATGGTGATCTCTATATCATTTATCCAAACATGAAGTACATAGATTTCTATTGACCTGCCTTAAAATAGGTGTGACTTCTACATAAGTCCACTTACGATTGCTTAACATAGCGCTAAATTTTGTCCCGATTCGAATAAATGATCATTCGTGGCCCAAACTTATGATTGCAATCCCAAGTATGTTAATTTGATCTCTTTGATCCAATAACCTTGAGATTCATTGTGTGGAGGCTTTGGTTCTACCAATCCTCTAATAGATCTACAACACCTTTGGTCAACGCGGATCACTTAAACATCGTTGATCATTACATGTTGCCTTGTGAGAATTCCAAAATGGATGATATACTTGACAAAAAGCAAATGAAACTTGTTGTGTGGAGGCTTTGGTTCTACCAATCCTCTAATGAGTTCCAAATGCAAGTTTCAAGATGGTCATCCAACTAACCACTAATTACTAACAATTAACTTTACTTTACGCTTTTATTTCCATGCTTTATGTACCATTTACTTTTAGCATTTTACATTTCATGCTATTTTCATCTTTGCTCACTTGAGCATTTACTTTTATGTCATTTTTATTTTGCTCACTTGAGCTTTTCTTTCTTTTTAAAAACACCTAATAATCAACATGAACCATAAAAATCATTAATGAGACTTGGAATACATGGTTACTATCCTTTGCATTATGGAGTGATGGACTTCTTGGACTTAGAATTAGAGACCTTGGCCTATCTTGGAGACTTTGTGACTTTATTTGATATTTTGTCTGGAGTTCTTGAGGTTTACCTCAAGACATTTGGTTGTTTGTTTGTTTTATGTGCAGGTTATTGAGATTACGATCTTTGTTTGTAATCTGGAACTCACCCGTATACAGCCGTTACTCTGCCCAATTTTTGCGAAGACTTAAGACAATTGAAGTTTGGTTCTCTCAAGAGGTCTAGTATCTTTGCTTGCTTGGTTTCAATCCGAAGAATGGGAACTCTATATTGACTCATAATGTCAAGTATTGGCTTCTTGTTGGTTAGATGGTTCTTATCCCTAGCTTTTACCTTATGCTTTAGGATAGCCTCTTCTTCTCCTCCCATCTTCTTTAATTTCAAAAATCTTCTCCCTCCTTGAAAAAAAACTCTTCTTGTTTTGAAACTTGAAACATTTTCATAATAAACTTGGACTTAGGTCCATGCATCTTCGAAACATTTTCATAAATAAATTTCAATCAATTTAATAATACCTTGACCTTTTTTTGTGAGAAGACTAAAAGTCAATCAATATCATTTCAAACCATTTTGCCACTTTGCCTTTTATCTTTAAACTTTTCTCAAAAGATTAGAGTCTTGTCAATCCTTATAGTGATGCAAACAACTATACTTCTACAATATGTAGTGAAGTGAGATATTTTCCACTTGGGTGTTGAGTGAGGCATTGTTGATTTTAAAATCCAAGACATATCCTCCACTTTGAGATGATGCAAATTCTCCTTTCTCATGATTGTGGGTAGTAAGTATGTTTTTTCACACGGACAATTGCGATGATGTCTTATCTCATAAAATCAACCAACACACTTGTGTTTCAAATTTTTAAAAGAGGAAATACGTGTACCCTGATCCCCTATTGCACGAAAGGTGGTACGTAGGCACTAAAGGTTCGCAACCGCGGAGGGTGCAAAAATCATAAAAATATTTCTTTTCTCACCTCCACCATCCATTTTATATACAACACATTTTATAGCCAAAATATACAGATTTTTCAAAGAGGTTCTTGCGGAGTACCGTAGATGTTTAGGGTGCTAATACCTTCCCTTTGCATAACCAACCCCCTTACCTTGAATCTTTCCCCCTCTTTTTGGGTTATTCGCTCTTTTCCCATTCCTTCGGAAACAATAAAGCGTCGTGGCAATTTTTATTTTGATTTGTATAAAGTCTAGTCAATCCAATGGCTTAGTCTTGCACATTTCTACCGCCACAGAAAAATGGAGACTTCACTGAGGAAAGATTGACCTCTTGCTGGTCCATCCTTAAGTGGGTTGAGCCTATCTTTGTTTATATCTGTATACGTGCTAGTGTTTATGTGTTATATTTTGTATATAAGTTTATTTAGATTTTCCTGGTTTACAGGGTGCTTGGTGATTTCTTATAAGTCTTCTACCCGGACTTTGGGCAAACTTAAGATAGGACGGGCGGTATAGTCATGTTAACTTTGAGGGAGTAATCCCAAAAAAGGAGACATGAGATCCCCCACTCAGTAGAGGCCCCTTTGACTGTAGTATCATTTACCGAGTAATCGGGAAGACGTACTGCTTTCGACCTGGGAGCCTGCTGAAGCTGAGGACCGTAGATTACCTAACCCATCTTGGCCTTTTAGGTGTAGTGCGGAAGCTATGACGGAGTAATCCGGAAATAGTTGTCACGCAATACTACGCTCGGACGAGTCTTTCTTGAGAATATTACTAATTACCGAGTTAATCAGGACGTTGGTAATATCCGAAGGAAGGATGTAGACTCTGGGAACCTCTTAGAACCTTGTTCGACAGGTGATAACCATTAGTCCATACCGTATGGGTTGTACCTTTGAGTCCAGGCTCGTGACTCTGAACCATGTGATCCTGTTACTGTACAGTGCATTGCATAACATTGCATATCATTTGCATCCTCTGCATCATTCTGCATACATCCAGGTTGTTCAGGATCTTATTCCCAGTTGCTTCTTTCTTCCAGTTAGTCGTCTACCGTCAAGATGATTCCTCAACACAACTACGGGACTAGATCTGCTGTCAGATTGAGAATGGAAAACCAAGAACAACACAACATGGAAGTCAGAATGGAAATCGATGAGTTGAAGTCAGGCATGGCCAAGCTTACTGAGATGATGCAAATCCTGATTACCAGAGGAGAGCCACCTCAAAGGACTGTGATATCTGAAATCCCAACTGTTGTTGTTGACACTCAACCTATCCAACATACATCTACTACATGGCTAGAGTTTGGGTTACTTCAAAATTACTCTCCGCCTGTTGCCATTACTTTAGTGGTTGGTCAGTCTTCCCGACCAGCCTTTCAAGCTCCAGTTTTCACTGAACCTCAGCCAATCGTTCATACTGCTTTTCGTCAACCTGCTGCGCAAGCTGCTTTTGGGAATCCTCTCTTTGAGCACCATGTTGTCAGTCCTCGAAGTGTGAGTCAAGGAGACTTTGGTGAGTTTGAAGAGTTCAAAGAACAGTATCAGACTTTGGAGAAGAGACTCAGAGCTATGGAAGGAAATGAGTTCTTCAGTGTTGATGCTAACAACATGTGCCTAGTTTCTGATCTGGTCATGCCTGCAAAGTTCAAGACTCCTGAGTTTGAGAAATATAAGGGGCATAATTGTCCAAGAAGTCATTTGGTGATGTACTTTCGAAAGATGTCTGCTTACACCAAGAATGACAAGCTGCTTATCCATTGTTTCCAAGACAGTCTGAGTGGAGCTTCATTGAAATGGTATATGGGACTTGAGAAAGATCGTATACAATGCTTCCAAGATCTTGTTGATGCCTTCATAAAGCAATACAAATACAACCTTGACATGGCACCTGATCGTCGCCAACTAAATAAATATGTTTCAGAATGAGAAAGAATCTTTCAAGGAGTATGCTCAACGATGGAGAGAACTGGCATCTCAAGTTGAACCACCTCTGGCAGAGAAAGAGTTAACTGGTTTGTTCATGGATACTTTATCCCCTTTCTTTTGGGAGAAGATGATTGGTAGTGTGTCGTCCAGCTTCACAGACCTGGTGACTATTGGCCAGAGATTAGAAGAAGGAATCAAGAATGGTAAAGTGTCTAAAGCTGCTGAATCTTCTAATGGTGCAAAGAAATACCTTGGGAACTTTTAGAAGAAGAAAGAGGTAGAAGCCAATGCTATATCGACTGAGAGAAAAGGACCTCGCCGTAGGCCTTAATACACTGATCAACCACAAGTAGCGGTTGTTACTCCTGCGGTCAATGCTCAACTAGTTCAGGTTCCTCAACAACAGAATACTATGCAGAATCAGAATCAGAATAGGGCTCAGTTTGATCCCATCCCTATGACATACACTAAATTGTATCCTGCATTGGTGCAGAAGGGCTTAATTACGACTAGGCCTCTGATTCCTCGAAATCCCCCTCCATCCGGGTTAAGACCTGACCTTCACTGTGAATTTCATCAGGGAGCTGTCGGTCATGATTTAGAGAGCTGCTATGCTTTGAAAAACAAAGTGCAAGAATTGGTGAAAGCAAATATTCTCACTTTCAAGGAGGCAGGTCCTAATGTTATCAACAATCCTTTTCCAAAACAAAGTGGCTGAAGAATGAGTCGGGGTATCCTCAAGTCACTTCCTAAAGCCAGTGTTTCAGACAGGACAGCTCATCCTTGTTACTGATTAGTCACTAGGCCATGTTTCTTTCTGTTTGAATTTTTCCCTTGTTTATGTTAAAATTGTTGCTTTCAAATTATGTTTATACTTTCATGTTAAGTTTAATGAGATGAGCATTGCAATGTTTTGATTCATATCATTTTCATTTACTGCTTTCAAATATATTTCTCTTGTTTACTCCTTTTATCAAGCTTTTGTTTATGCAAAGATTGGAGGGAGGATGATGAAAATGAAATACCCATAATTGTTGCTGGTATGCTTTCGAATAAAACTTTGCTGAGGATATACAGGCATTGTTTCAAGTCCCAAACACTGGAGTAATAAGGAAGTTAATCCCTCGTTCACCCCTTTGAGCCTAGAAGTTGGAGTTTACTTCTATACTAAAAAACCCACAATCTTAACCCAGGGATGGGTAGTTCTCAGTTAATTTGGTTGTGCATTCAATTACAAGAGAAATCGTGTGAGACGCCTTTCAACAAAGGTCGCGATCAAGCTTTCCTTTGCACACAGAAAGAAGTGTCAAAGATGCTTTCAAACAAAAAAATGACAAAGATGGTTCCCCGTAATCATTGAGCAAGGCAGTCATTATCTTTCAGAAAATAAAATGAAATGAAAAGAAAAATCAAAATAAAAGTCCCGCTAAGTCAAAACCTCTGAAGGAGACTTAGCCAAAAAACGGGGGCATCCCGCGTACTGTAATTTCAAATGAAACAGTTCAGCCAAAAACTGGGGCATCCCGCTGACTGTAATCTCAAATGAAACAATTCATGCAAAAGTTGGGAATAATAAATCCAATCAGAAGAGGTCTTCAAATCCTCAAAATTCTCCACCAGAGTTGACAAAAGTCCTCAAAACAACAAAAAGATGTAAAAAGAAATGACTGTCATTCTCAAGAATCCTTTAGCTTCTGAGCCATCGTCACTGCTGCCATTAGTGTAATTCCAAAATCTCTTGGAACCTGAATGCATATTTTGAATTAACTTAACGTAGGGCTGAAGAACATCACGAAGATTGGGTTGGATACAAATAAACTTTGAGCCTTTATCCTTTATTTCTTAAACAGTGAGCCCGACCATGTTATAACCCTTAAAAGACCTAATTGAAGCAAGGTTTCTTTTGAATGCATACTACAACAAGGTTACGTAAACTGACTCCAATGATCTTTTGCGAATCATTTGTTTTGGTTTCATACCTTTGTTTTCACTTTAAAAGTATAAACCACTATGTTTTAACCAGTGATGCATTTTCTATACACCAATAACATCATTTCAAAAATGATTTTGGATTCAAAACTTTTGCATGAACTTTGCATTAAAATTACCATGTTTGGGTAAACAATTTTGCTTGCAAACAAGCTTTCCTTGTCAAGGAATTTCAAATAGTTGAGAAACTTGGTCAGTGACCCTATCAGGGGCAAGTATCTTCCAGATCCAATTGCGAATCAGTTCAAGATTTACTGCTCAGTGCAAGTTTTCTCAGATTTGGTTTGCCAGAAGATCATTTTCAAGACTCTTGCTGGGGCATTCCATTCCAACAAACATTTCAAGAACTGAAGCCATGATCTGTTTATCTCCAATAGTCATTTCAGAGTTGAAGTCGTGATCAACTTATTTCCAGCAACTTTCGATTGAAGCTATGATCAGTTTATCTTCAACAGTCATCTAATCTGAGATAAATCCCCAAGCAGCTCTCCATATCCTTCTTCAGAAGATCATCACTTCAACACAGTTTTCAAGTGTGACAAATTTGGGCGCAAGATTTTTTTTCTTTCCAATCAAATTTGGCAGAGTTCTCCGTGTTGAGGAATCAAACTTCCAAACTATTCTCCACAAAAGAGTCAAACTCCATTGTCATAAACGTCGGAATTACATGTATAAATCATTAACATATAATGCATAACAAAATTCACACATAATGTATAACAAGAGTGTTTCATCCTCATTTGCATTTTTCGAGGTCTTGTTGCAGTTGACATGTCACCTTGAGATCAAAGTCCAACTTACTTGGCACCTACCAAAGCAAACGTCAGTTTGAGTTATTTCTCTTTTTTCATCCAAAGCCAGTATTGGATGTTGTGATCTTTTCTCTCGTCTAGAGCCAGTATTAGACATTGAGTTTTCCCTTCTTTCAAAGCCAGTATTGAATGTCAAGATCTCTTTCACTCATTCAAAGCCAGTATTGGATGTTGTGATCTTTTCTCTCGTCTAAATCCAGTATTAGACGTTGAGTTTTCCCTTCATTCAAAGCCAATATTGAATGTCAAGATCTCTTTCACTCATTCAAAGCCAGTATTGGATGTTGTGATCTTTTCTCTCATCTAAAGCTAGTATTAGACGTTGATTTTTCCCATCATTCAAAGCCAGTATTGGATGTCGTGTTTCTTTTCCGTCCAACGTCTTTCCTGAACGACTCTAATGTAGCTTCAGATTTGGTCTCATCCCACATCTATTATTCTTCTAGATGTTTCTGATTGTCTTTTCAAGAGAGTTGCTTGCCTCACTCAATGCCATTCTTGGGTGTCGCTGCTTGCCTTCTCGAGTTTTATCTATTTTTTCTGAGTATCGCTGGTTACTCTTTGCCACCCTGACAGATATCCAGATGTATCTTGTTGTTCCCCGACGTGTCTTTCCACATCATTTCATCTGAACTACCATAAGTTTCCAGTTTCGAGTCTTTCCATATTTCCACAGAGTCTGTCTCATCTCATACATCATTCAAAAAATATGTGTCAAAAAAAGTCCTTGCATTCATTCATAACATATGCTATCATCTCATCGTATCAGGGACAAAATTCAGGTTTGTTTGTATTTAATTACTTTCTGCCTATCTGGCTAAAAGATAATTAAATAGGGGCAGCTGTTGTACCCTAAATATTTCCCCTAACTTTTTCAGTCGCACATTCATACCATATTTTGTCATTTGGTCACAACCATTAATAAATAGCTTCATTCATCACATTTGCATCCTATCTTTAAGTTTGTTCTTGTGTTGTTGACTAACATCTAATCAAAATACAAAAAATATTTGTCTTTGTCTTTGCATATTTGTGAAGAAGTGAAAAACACAAGAAGGGGGGTTGAATTGTAAAACTGAAAATCAATGCAATGAACACGATATTTTTATCCTGGTTCATTTGATCTCAAACTACTCCAGTCCACCCGTCAAGGTGATTTCGCCTCTCTCCAACGAGGTCTTAATCCACTATATTCAAATGAATATTACAATCTGCTTTAACAACTGCTAAAGCCTTCTTGATGCAAACCACAAACCGGTTTGTCAAGGAATCACTTTCTTACAAAGAATTGAAATCTAGGTGTGTGAATGTTTTATACAAAACAGTTTATCACAACTGTGATATTACACAACTTAAGCTTATGGAAACTAGATTGCTAAAAATAATTGAGTAAGGAGATATGGAGCTTTTAGCAAACTGAGAATAAGAAGAGTGATGATTAGCTTTTAGGCGTGTAAATTGATGTAGAGCATTAGCCAATTCAATCTTCATTGTCTTGTTTATATAGCATTGAAATTAATGAATGTTGGAGCAATAATCTTGATTCAATGCCAATTACAAACTTTCCTTATTAAGCAGATCTTGTCTGGAATGATGTCGTTGGTAATAACTCGTCTTGAATGCACAGTACCGTTGCTACTAAAGCATGTTCTGGCTTTGGCTCATTCTGACGTTGCTTAAGTGCTGATGAACTGTTGTTGTCTTTTATCAGAGTTCAGAGTGTTGAGCGCAGTTATGTTCATCAAGCTTCAGCATAAACGTGAGTTGTTCTTCTGATTCTGGTATCTGATATAGCATCTTCTGATGCTGATGTTGATATCCAATATCCTGATGCTGATTAAGATGTACTGTTGTTGATACCTATCAGAGTTTCTGCAAAACAGAAAGTAATGTTTTAGGTAGCAAATAGTTCTTACATGAATCACATAATTAATATATCTTTTCATTTTGTTATCATCAAAACTTAAACTTAGGGTAGTAGATTCAAACTTTGTTCTAACAATCTCCCCCTTTTTGATGATGACAAAAACTAGATAGTTTTTAATTGAAGATAGCGTGAAAAAGTATCAGAGATAACTACATGATAAGTTGCATCAGAATTAAATAAGGATTTATCAAAGATAAGGGATAGAGAGATATCAGAGATAGGATCGGAGATACTCCCCCTGAATTTATTACTTCCCTTTTTGATTCCAAGAGTTCTTCAGGATCATATCTTTATTGAATTCTTGAACATCAGAATGTTAGAGCTTGGACTATCAGAACTTCAGATCAGAATATCAGAGCTTTATCAGAGCTTTGCTTTGGATCAGAGTATCAGGGCTTTGGTCTTCAGTGTATCAGAAAGCATTCTTGTACCTGTAGACTTATGCAAAAACAGAAAACATTCAAGTATATCAGAGTTAGAATGTTTGAGACTTTTTGTCTCAGTAATCCGTTATTGAAAAATATCATTCTTGTTCTCCACCTTTTTGTCAGCAATCAAAAAGTGTAAGTGATGTGCTAAAACGATTAGAGCAGAAAAACTTGTTATATTAAAATATTCAGAGCCAGACAAAACAGTACAAAAGATATGCAAAGAAAAACATTGAAAATATCATGAATGAAAAACTAAGGTTGGGGAGGAAAGCGTGTGAACAGAGTCTCCAGCATTGCCTTAATCTGATCAGCAGTTTCAGTCTGCTTGTGCACCATGCTGACTACTGTATCTATCTTGCTGTCCTGCACATCCATCCTTTCTTTCATCTTCTGATCATTTTCATCCATCCTTTGCTGCAGACGAATATCATTCAGCTTCAGCTCTTCCAGAGTCTGCCTGTCCAAGGCAGCTTGAGAAACATCAGAAGCAGGGAGCTTCTGAGAGCTTTCTGCAACATCTTCAGCTTGTCTGACTTCAGCTTGAAATGTCTGATCTTCTTCTGGCTGCACTTTTGAAGTTGGACGCTTCTCAGACCATGGCTCACTATCCAGAAGGAGCACGTCTTCCTGTGGCAACTGACTTTCAACTTCCTTCAGCAGCTGTTGTAGGATTGCTAGCAGTGCTCCTTTCAGACGTTGAAGGAGTGTCTGTGTTGAGAGCTTCTGATGACTTGTCTTCAGAACCTGTAAATTCAATTTCCATACCTGCAAAAACTTCATTCTGCTTTGACTTTTCAGAGTCAAGCTTATCATCAAAACGAACACTGATTAATTCTTCCACAATCTGTGTTTCTGTATTGTATACTTTGTACCCTCTTGAGCGTTCAGAGTATCCTAACATAATACACGACTGTGCTTTAGAGTCAAACTTGTTCAAATAATTCTTTGTATTTAACATAAAACAAGTACATCCAAATGGATGAAAATATGAAATGTTGGGCTTTCTGTTCTTCCACAATTCATATGGAGTCTTTTCCAGAATAGGTCTTATTGAGATTCTATTCTGAATGTAGCACGCTGTGTTTATTGCCTCTGCCCAGAAGATCTTAGCAACGTTTGTCTCATTGATCATGGTTCTGGCCATTTCTTGCAATGTTCTGTTCTTTTGTTCTACAACTCCATTTTGTTGGGGAGTTCTAGGACAAGAGAAATCATGCAGAATGCCTCTGTCATTAAAGAATGACTCAAAATCCTTATTTTCAAACTCTCCACCATGATCACTTCTGACTTTAACGATTCTAAGATCCTTTTCATTCTGAACTTGGTTACAGAAGGTAACAAACACAGAGTGTGACTCGTCCTTGTGTCTTAAGAACTTTACCCATGTCCATCTGCTATAGTCATCTACGATTACTAACCCATACTTCTTGCCACTGACTGAAGCAGTTTTAACTGGTCCAAATAAGTCAATGTGCAGAAGTTCTAATGGCTTAGAGGTAGAAACAACATTTTTAGATTTAAAAGAAGGTTTTGCAAACTTGCCTTTCTGACATGCTTCACACAGAGCATCTGAATTGAACTTCAGATTAGGAAGTCCTCTGACCAGATTGAGTTTGTTAATCTGAGATATTCTTCTCATACTAACATGCCCCAATCTTCTGTGCCAGATCCACTGCTCGTTGTTAACAGACAGAAGACACTTTACATTCTGACTTTTCAATTCAGAAAGTTTGATTTTGTAAATGTTGTTTTTCCTCTTTCCATTAAACAGGATAGTCCCATCTTTCTGACTAACAGCTTTACATGATTTTTGATTAAAGATTATATCATAACCGTTATCACTTAATTGACTTATGGGTAACAGATTATGCATTAATCCATCTACTAGCAGAACATTATTAATAGAGGGAAGATTCCCATTACCTACAGTTCCAGAGCCAATTATCTATCCCCTCTGATTGCCTCCAAAGCCAACATGGCCTCCAGGCTTAAGTTCTAGGCTTTGGAACATATGCCTTCTTCCCGTCATGTGTCGCGAGCAGCCAGAGTCCAGGTACCATGACTGGTGTTTCTGATTTGCTGCTAAAGATATTTGCAACATGTATTATTTTATCCTTAGGTACCCAGATTTTCTTGGGTCCTGATTTGTTAGATTTACCAAAACTCTGGTTGAATTTTGGTTTCACAGAATACTTACTGCTAGTGTATTTAATATCATGTGTGTGACCATACACAAAATGTGAATTCAGAGGAGTGTGTTTAATTGTTAAATCCATGACATTCTTTGGTGTAGGAACCTTACCTTGGTATCCTATTCCCTTCCTGCCATTTCTGCTAACTCCATAGATCATTGAAGCCATTTTGCTTCTATCTATGCTTTTAGCAAGAAACTTCTGGAAACTGTGATCATACTCCTTGATGATCTCATCAGCGTTGCTGGGAGTTTCAGAAATTGGTTCCTTCTGAGAGTTTTGTAAAGTATTTTCTAATTTTGAAATTTTATTTCTCAGCTCAGAGTTCTCCAATTTAAGACTCTCAGTCTTATCAGAGTCAGATTCAAGATTCCTTTTCAGGTTTCTGAATTTAACTCTAATCTACTGATACCTTTCCAGAATTTCATTAAGGCTTTCAGCAAGTTCAGCCTTCGTAAAATTAACTGCAAAGTCAGGAAATACCTCTTCTGTGTCTGATTCTGAGTCTGATTCAGAAGCTTCACTATCTTCTGAAATGTTGGCCATGAGAGCTATGTTTGCTCTCTCATCATCTGATTCTGAGTCAGCTTCAAACGAGTCAGAGCCATCCCATGTAGCCATGAGACTTTTCTTCTTTTCTCTTCCAAACTTCTTTTTGGGCTTTTCCCTCTGAAGCTTTGGGCAGTCACTCTTGTAGTGTCCTTGCTGATTGCACTCATAGCAGATGATGTCCTTGGTGTTTGGCTTTCTGCTTCCTGAGGAGCCTTCAGATCTTCTGTATCTAGAGGAAGAATCTGTCCTTCTGTATCTGGAAGAAGACTCGTTTTGATCAGATCTTCTGGGATTCCTGAACTTTCTTTGCCTCTGCTTCCACAGTTGATTCACTCTTCTGGAGAGGAGAGAAAGTTCGTCTTCTTCTGATGAGGATCCATCAGATGTTTCTTCAACTGCCTGCAAAACTTTAGACTCAAATTTTTTGTTAGATTTTAATGCTAAAGGCTTACCTTGCTTCTGGGGTTCATCAGCTTCTAGCTCTATCTCATGACTTCTGAGGGAGCTGATAAGTTCCTCCAGAGAAATTTTGTTGAGATATTTTGCTAGCTTCAGAGCTGTAACCATTGGCCTCCACTGCTTTGGTAAGCTTCTGATGATTTTCTTGACGTGATCAGCAGTAGAGTAACCTTTGTCCAGAACCTTGAGACCAGCTACCAGAATCTGGAATCTTGAGAACATTGTTTCAATGTATTCACTTTCTTCCATTTTGAATGCCTCATACTTCTGGATGAGCTCAAGAGCTTTAGTTTCTTTGACCTGAACGTTGCCCTCATGCGTCATTCTGAGTGAGTCAAACATGTTCTTTGCTGTGTCTTTGTTGGAGATCTTTTCATATTCGGCATAAGAGATGGCGCTGAGAAGGATGGTTCTGGCCTTGTGGTGATTTTTGAAGTCACGCTTTTATTGGTCAGACATTGCTTTCCTATCAATCTTCTGACCGCTTGCATTCACAGGGTGCGTGTATCCATCTGTCACCATATCCCACAGATCAGCATCATGTGCCAGAAAGAAGCTTTCAATTCTGTCTTTCCAGTAATCAAAATTTTCTCCATCAAAGACTGGAGGTTTACCGCTGAATCTGTCTCTGTCCTCATGGTTGTCATTGCTGGTGTGTGAATAAGTTCCTGCCATTGTGTTTTTCTGACGCTTGATCTTGTACTGACACGGTTAGGTGTTTTAGCTCAGAACCAGGCGCTCTGATGCCAATTGAAGAAGTGAAAAACACAAGAAGGGGGGTTGAATTGTAAAACTTAAAATCAATGCAATGAACACGATATTTTATCCTGGTTTGTTTGATCTCAAACTACTCCAGTCCACCCGTCAAGGTGATTTCGCCTCTCTCCAACGAGGTCTTAATCCACTATATTCAACTGAATATTACAATCTTCTTTAACAACTGCTAAAGCCTTCTTGATGCAAACCACAAACCGGTTTGTCAAGGAATCACTTTCTTACAAAGAATTGAAATCTAGGTGTGTGAATGTTTTCTACAAAACAGTTTATCACAACTGCGATATTACACAACTTAAGCTTATGGAAACTAGATTGCTAAAAATAATTGAGTAAGGAGATATGGATCTTTTAGCAAACTGAGAATAAGAAGAGTGATGATTAGCTTTTAGGCGTGTAAATTGATGTAGAGCATTAGCCAATTCAATCTTCATTGTCTTGTTTATATAGCATTGAAATTGATAAACGTTGGAGCAATAATCTTGATTCAATGTCAATTACAAACTTTCCTTATTAAGCAGATCTTGTCTGGAATGATGTCGTTGGTAATAACTCGTCTTGAATGCACAGTACCGTTGCTACTAAAGCATGTTCTGGCTTTGGCTCATTCTGACGCTGCTTAAGTGCTGATGAACTGTTGTTGTCTTTTATCAGAGTTCAGAGTGTTGAGCGCAGTTCTGTTCATCAAGCTTCAGCATAAACGTGAGTTGTTCTTCTGATTCTGGTATCTGATATAGCATCTTCTGATGCTGATGTTGATATCCAATATTCTGATGCTGATTAAGATGTACTCTTGCTGATACCTATCAGAGTTTCTTCAAAACAGAAAGTAATGTTTTAGGTAGCAAATAGTTCTTACATGAATCACATAATTAATATATCTTTTCAATTTGTTATCATCAAAACTTAAACTTAGGGTAGTAGATTCAAACTTTGTTCTAACAATTTGTGTTTTGTAGGTACCGAGTCGAAGCATATGGAAAATAAGGTTTTCTGGTATTATTTCCCTAAAATCTCTATTTGCAAAGAAAAAGAATTAAAAATTTTCATTTTTTTTCACTATACAATTGATTGCTCATAGAGTGCAATTGATTGCACAAAGTGAATTTTGTGCAATTTTTGGAAAAATACACTGTGCAAATCGATTTGCACTATAGTGCAATCGATTGCACAGCGTGAAAATTTGAAAAAAAAATCAGCATTTCAAGCTTGTCAAATTTTTGGCTCCAATTTTCCTTCATTTTTGAAATATGTATCATTAATTCAAATTTTAGTGCCAATCTTTCATTTTTAAAAAGAATTATCATTAATTCAAATTTTGGCTCTAATTTTTGAAAGAGTTATCATTAATTCAAATTTTGGCTCCAAGAATAAATTACCAAATTACCACTAATCCCAATCCTAAACTCTATAAATAGAGCCCTCATTTCATTCAAATTTCAAGCTTTTGATAGCCAAATCCACCTTGCTAAAAAATCTCTCAATTCTCTCCATCTACCAAATTCACTCAAAGCTCCATTTTCAAAAAGTTAGTAAGCTTTGCATTGAAGCTTACTAATCTTTAAGCTAAACCTTCATCCAAACACTTTTTCTCCATCAATTCTCTACATCCAAGCTTGGTCAATTGATTCTTGTGGTTGAGTTGAAGCAAATTCTTGAAGTTGTTTTGATAATTCTCTAGATCTACCTTTGGTAAGTTGGATAATTCATCTTTCACAATGTGATCTCTTGTTGATCTTTGGGATTGATTCATTGAGCATTATTTTGTGATTCTAATGGTGTTATTTTCTCATAATTTAATGGAATTTTCGTGCTCAATTGGATCCATGATCTTAAGGTGTTTGATGGAAAGTTTGAACAAGAAATTGCCCTTTTAAAATGTTGTTTTTGCTACTGTAATTGTGTGCAATCGATTGCACAGAAGCAATTTTGCATAATTTTTAGAAAACTGTACTGTGTAAATCGATTTACACAATAGTGCAATCGATTTACACAGGGACAGAATGCACTTTTTTTCCTTGTTTTGGGGAAGCCTTGATCCAAAATGCTTTTTCTACTCACTCCTTTTAATTGTTGGTTTGGATTGCAATTTTAAATGTCCAATTTGTCTTTAAACTCAATGGACTTTGTGATGTAGATGAAGTTGGATAAATGTTCATCAATTCAAATCTACCTAAGAGTGAATTATTTAATTCATTTTTGGTGATTTGGATTAATGATATGTTTAGTGCTTTAATCCATCTAGAGGAGTGGTTGAATTTAAAGATGAAAGAATTTTGAAATGGTGATCCAAATTAGCTTATCATTTCCCTCCCTCTTCATCTTATCCCTTTCTTTTTTTTAATTGTGCTACATGTTAAGGGATGGTGATCTCTATATCATTTATCCAAACATGAAGTACATAGATTACTATTGACCGGCCTCAAAATAGGTGTGACTTCTACATAAGTCCACTACGATTGCTTAACATAGCGCTAAATTTTGTCCCGATTCGAATAAATGATCATTCGTGGCCCAAACTTATGATTGCAAGCCCAAGTATGTTAATTTGATCTCTTTGATCCAATAACCTTGAGATTCATTGTGTGGAGGCTTTGGTTCTACCAATCCTCTAATGGATCTACAACACCTTTGGTCAACGCGGATCACTTAAACATCGTTGATCATTACATGTTGCCTTGTGAGAAAAAGCAAATGCAACTTGTTGTGTGGAGGCTTTGGTTCTACCAATCCTCTAATGAGTTCCAAATGCAAGTTTCAAGATGGTCATCCAACTAACCACTAATTACTAACAATTAACTTTACTTTACGCTTTTATTTCTATGCTTTATGTACCATTTACTTTTAGCATTTTACATTTCATGCTATTTTCATATTTGCTCACTTGAGCATTTACTTTTATGTCATTTTTATTTTGCTCACTTGAGCTTTTCTTTCTTTTTAAAGACACCTAATAATCAACATGAACCATAAAAATCATTAATGATACTTGGACTACATGGTTACTATCCTTTGCATTATGGAGTGATGGACTTCTTGGACTTAGGATTAGAGACCTTGGCCTATCTTGGAGACTTTGTGACTTTATTTGATATTTTGTCTGGAGTTCTTGAGGTTTACCTCAAGACATTGGGTTGTTTGTTTGTTTTGTGTGCAGGTTATTGAGATTACGATCTTTGTTTGTAATCTGGAATTCACCCGTATACAGCCGTTACTCTGCCCAATTTTTGCAAAGACTTAAAACACTTGAAGTTTGGTTCTCTCAAGAGGTCTAGTATCTTTGCTTGCTTGGTTTCAATCCGAAGAATGTGAACTCTATATTGACTCATAATGTCAAGTATTGGCTTCTTGTTGATTAGATGGTTCTTATCCCTAGCTTTTACCTTATGCTTTAGGATAGCCTCTTCTTCTCCTCCCATCTTCTTTAATTTCAAAAATCTTCTCCCTCCTTTAAAAAAAACTCTTCTTGTTTTGAAACTTGAAACATTTTCATAATAAACTTGGAATTAGGTCCATGCATCTTCGAAACATTTTCATAAATAAATTTCAATCAATTTAATAATACCTTGACCTTTTTTTGTGAGAAGACTAAAAGTCAATCAATCTCATTTCAAACCATTTTGCCACTTTGGCTTTTATCTTTAAACTTTTCTCAAAAGATTAGACTCTTGTCAATCCTTGTAGTGATGCAAACAACTATACTTCTACAATATGTAGTGAAGTGAGATATTTTCCACTTGAGTGTTGAGTGAGGCATTGTTGATTTTAAAATCCAAGCCATATCCTCCACTTTGAGATGATGCAAATTCTCCTTTCTCATGATTGTGGGTAGTAAGTATGTTTTTTCACACGGACAATTGCGATGATGTCTTATCTCATAAAATCAACCAACACACTTCTGTTTCAAATTTTTAAAAGAGGAACTACGTGTACCCTGATCCCCTATTGCACGAAAGGTGGTACGTAGGCACTAAAGGTTCGCAACCGCGGCGGGTGCAAAAATCATAAAAATATTTCTTTTCTCACCTCCACCATCCATTTTATATACAACACATTTTATAGCCAAAATATACAGATTTTTCAAAGAGGTTCCTGCGGAGTACCGTAGATGTTTAGGGTGCTAATATCTTCCCTTTGCATAACCAACCCCCTTACCTTGAATCTTTCCCCCTCTTTTTGGGTTATTTGCTCTTTTCCCATTCCTTAGGAAACAATAAAGCACGGTGGCAATTTTTAGTTTGATTTGTATAAAGTCTAGTCAATCCAATGTCTTAGTCTTTCACATTTCTACCGCCACAATAACCACTGGAGCAACACCAGGCTTGCTATGGTACTCAACCTCTACAGGAGAGGGAACACCAAAACACGACACAATGACATTCACCCCCACTTCAGAATATTTAGGCATTTGTTGTACCCCAAATATTTCCCTCTCATTTTCAAGAAAAAATATTTCAATAGGTCTCTCATACTCATGAAGGTCTCAAACACTCAAGACTTATCAAGGATTGATCAGATGAACTCTCCTCATAAGCAATTGACCTACAACTAGTGTTTTGTTTTTCTCAAGGAAAATTAAGATTCTAAGGCCTCAAGTGGATTTCATGGTTCCTAATATGCTTCAAAGAATCCTAATATCAATTTTCAAGCCTTACATCACAAATTTATTCAGACAATTGCACAGATGATTGAAAATTAGTTGTATTGGATAAAAAGTCAATTATGGTCAACATACAGTCAAAACTCAAGATTTTTGGTCAACATAAATATTTTGAATTCACATTCATCATTTGATCAAGGATTGATCATGATTCATCAAGAAAACTCAAGATCCATCAAAAGTTACTAAATTAGGGTTTTCTTTAGGAGAAGTCAACTAAACTTTGACCAGGCATAACTTTCACATACTTTATCAAGAGTTCCTCAAAAAAAGCACATTTTGAAGGAAATTCAATTCTATACAACTTTGTTTCTCTAAGCTCAAGGCAAAAAATGCTTCATTTGGGAGATATGGATCAAAACATTACAAGTCATTTTAAAAGTCAACAAAAAGACATTTTTTGTCAAAGCAAGTTACATCAACTTAAAGACTTTAAATGAAAAAGTGACCAACATGAGAGTTGTAGGGGACATCTCAAGCTTTCCAAAATGTAAGAGATCACCTTCATATGACAATATTTGAGAGAGTTATGATTGGTGCAAGTTGAGTAATTTTGAGAAAATGCATGAAACCACAATTGAGCAATTTTGGACTTTTAGGCTAATGAGCCTAACTTTTGAAGTTCAAACATGTTTATGATATGTTTAGGGACCCCTAATCTATTCATGCATTATTTTAATTTTTTATTTTATTTATTTTGATTTTATTCATTTAAATACAAAATTAAATTAAATAAATATTAAATAAATGTACAAGGCATGTGGGCTTTTGTTTTGGATCATTTTGAAGCCCAAGATCACATATCCAACATAACAAAACTGTGATGGATGAAGAAGGAAAGAGATCTTCATATTTTGGAAAGTTTTGCAATATTTTTGGAAACAAACAATGATTTTGATTGCACATGTTACCTTCCAAGAATTTTAACTTAAAAAATCATCCATAATAAATAGAGGACACACTCCATAAGACAAGGACACAGATTTCCTGCCATAGAAATAAGTCTCAAAAATCACAAATTTTCAAAGAAAGTGCACCATTGAATCACAAGTTCCAATATGATTCAGCCCAAACCACCACCTCAAATCACTTCCAGAACATCTCTGAGGTAAGAATAGGTAACTTTCTATGCCTATTTGTACCTAAAACTTGCATACATGCCATGCCCGGTTTGAACTATTTTTTATTATTCGTATTACAAATTTTACACATTGTTAACTGATTTTAACAATTCAGACCGCTTAGTATGATTGTTTAGAATAGGTTTGAATCTTTACATGCAAGTTTTAACATGAGGAATACGAGATGCCATTGTTAGGACATAAAATTCTGTTTGTTTCATGGCCCAATGGTAGTGTTCTTACTTGACAAAGGAGAGGCCGTGTGTTTGAGCCTGGGCGCTTGCAATCATCTGTTATATATTTTCTAATCTTTTCCACTTTCCATTATTTTTACTTATTTTATTATTTAATTTTCTAATAATCGTTTTAGTCCATAAAAAAATTTTAAAAAAATAGTCTTAGGGTTTATATTAATTAATCTAATTTTGGACATATTTTAATTCAATTTTTTTAGAATTAGTTTTTTTAATTAGTTAACTTTTGTAATTAATTTAGAATTAGATAACTAATTATTTTATAAATGCTTAAAATTAACCCAAAATACAAAAAAAAAAGTGACATTTTGGACATTTAAATTTTTATAAATATTTTTTACCATGTATTTTTATTTATTTGCTATTTATTTTTAGACAAGTGTATAGGTTGTATAAAAATGGTAATAGCTTAGTGTTTAATTTCTCAAAAGGTTTTATTAAATATTGTAACTGTCCCGAAGCCATGTAATAGTCCTATGATTTACTTTTCGCGCTTATATTTTATATATATGTATACATAACTGCTAGATGTATGCTAATAGGGTTTGTATGGAAAGACAAAAACAAACGTTAGAAAATCTTAACTCGAGATAATATAACTGAATTGAATCACCTTTGCAAACTTTGCACCTCTTAGGTAACCTCTCTTGTCGTCTTCATAAACAATTGGTCAAGTCCCTCGAACGTAGGGACACTTTAGCAAAAGACCCTCGATTCCACAATATCATCATGGTCCCTTTCGAATAAAGATCATAACCCCCCGATGACCCTCTGAGTTGCCTACAAAATGATCTAGTCCCTTCGATGACCCTACGAGCAAAATGATGATACTCCCTTCGATACGATTGCTAAAGTATCCTTACATGTTACCTTCTATGACCATACGACGACTCTACACTTGTCCCTTCACATCCAATGCGTGGGGCTACCTACTAACTAATGGTACGAATATCACTATATCTAAAGGAGAAGGAAAAGAATAAGAACGACCTTGAGTGGGTAAGAACTTTTAATCGCTTGCTCCCAGCTCTTTTCTAAAAAAAATAAACATTTTATACATCACCTTTTCAAAAAACAAATATTTTCAAACACTATATACGCATTCTTGAGGACTGATACAAGAATCATTACAAAGTTGGCCATACTTTGGCTTTTCAAAGTAGTTTTCAAACAAAACACATACACAAAGAAAATTTCAAAAAGTGAGCTAACAATCAAGAGCCTGTAGATAACTACGAATGAAAAGGGTGTTAATACCTTCCCTTTTCATAACTTACCCCCAAAATCTATCAAAGGTCTTTCCTATTCTTTTCACCTTTCCTCATTGGATAAAAGAATAGGAAAGGGTGTTAATACCTTCCCTGTTCGTAACATTTGTGATAAAATGCTAAACAAGTCAGTTCTCCCACCGTATTACAGCGGCACAGAATCATTATCGAAGAACATGCCTTCATCAAAAGAAAAGAACCCGTCAACAGGAACATATTCATCATCAGATATGGTCTCAACTAAGTAATCTTCAATCACATTAACTCTATTGTAATCATTTCTATTGCCAGTGAATTTGATAGTACCCTTATCGAACAATAATTAAACTCCTCTTCTTATGATAGAACAACCACAAGAATGCCTACAACAGATTTGACAGGACCCATAATGATGTTCTTCTTGGCCATCCATGTGACAGAACGTAGCGTTCAGCTGTACCAAATCATCATTCATGTAATTCACATCAAAAATCCAGAATTCACTGGGACATCCATAAACCATATTCAAGTCTTCTTCATACTCAGCCCTCGGTCTAATTATACGAATAAGACCTTCATGAATCATTTCTTGAAGATCAGCTCTTACTTTATCACATCCCTGGACATCTGCATTTCAAATACTACAATTAGCACGACCGTGTGTATAATAGCTGAATTCACAGAGATCAACATGCATCTTCACTAAATCCCCTCTTACCAGGTTGATATTAAAAAGCCGAAAGTCCCCAGGACAACCAACAACTATATTTACAATATTTTCACCTTCATGTTTGGGTAGTGGATTATCCTTCACATTAGGATCAACATATTTAAAGGATAGGAGTCCATATCTCACTATCTTGTACACCTCAGACATCAAGAAAAAATAGTTTTCAATGTTGTTCCCAATGGCTCCTTGATGAAAATAACAAGTCTGATCCGCCTTGTAATACCATGGTAAAGGTGAAGGTATAGCAGGGGAGGTCTATTTTGCACTAATTTCTTTTGAATTAAAGCCGGAAACAACTCTGCATAACTTATTAGAATAAGGTTAAAAGCTTCTCTCCTTTGACCTTGCCCATGATTTCCTTGAGGAGATGGTCTCTGATAGGCAATAGCATTTGGAGCTACATTGACGAGTGGAGTCACAGAAGCAACCTACTGTTGGTACCAATGATGTCTACTCAACGGTCTAAACTTCCTTTCTTCAATGACAACATTTGTTTCGCTTTATTTCTTTCTAGAAACCCCATAGGATGATTTCATTGTTCCTTCATCTTTTGTCAAGCGTCCTTCCCTGACAGCTTCTTCTAGACGAACACCCATACTTACCATCTCAGTGAAATCACTTGGCGCACTGACAACCATCCTTTCATAATAAAATGATCCAAGAGTTTTCAGGAAGACCTTGGTCATCTCTTGCTCTCCCATTGGGGGTACCACCTGGGAAGCAACCTCGCGCCAACGCTGCACATATTCTTTGAACGACTCCTTATCTTTCTGAGCCATCACTCTTAATTGGTCACGATCAGGTGCCATAAACATATCGTACTTATATTGTTTGATAAAAGTTTCACCCAAATCATTGAAGGTACGAATGTTGCTATCGTCCAATCTCATATACCATTTCAAAGCAGCACGGGTTAAACTATCCTGGAAGAAATGAATAAGCAAGCATTGGCCATTGGTATGAGTGGACATCCTTCTGATATACATCACCAAGAAGTCACGAGGACAAGAGTTTCCCTTGTACTTCTCAAATTCTGGAACTTTAAACTTCGATGACACTTTTACATTAGGGACCGAGCAGAGTCCACTGATGTTCTGTCATTCATTTCTTTCTGCATCTCATTGAATTGGTCCTAGAAGTCATCCAATCGGCCATAGAAGCCCACACTTTCACTTGGTGGAGGAGCAGGACGATAAACTTCATCATTAATAAACGGCATAACATTCACCGTAGGAGGCGTGGTGTAACGAATCTCATTTTTGGTAATAGGAGTAACATGCATCACAAGAGGCGCGGGAATAACACCAACTTGAGCAAATAGAGGGACTTGAGCATCAGGATTATAACCTTATGGCACGAAATTTTCAGGCATTCCCCACGGGTAACCTTGAGGCATATGATTTTGAGCAGCGGTAACTGGAGTAATAGAAATGGGAATTGACGGAAGCTCAGAAGCGACCGTTGTTTATTGTGGCTGAGCAGTATGAGGAGACGAAGGAACAAGTGGTGGCTGATTGTGAGCAGCCACCAATAATTCCACCAAAGCAGTCAGATTATCCATATCGGCCTTCAAAGCAGTAACTTCATCATGCAACTCGCGATTCTCTTGCTCAAGATTTTCTAGTTTCTTCCTGGAATTATCCTGAGTATTGTATCAGTGAGACAACTTGTTGAGTGTTTGAAGTAGAGAAACAGAGTAAGATACCTGGGTTAGAATAGAAATGCAAGAAAATATGTGCAAAAAATGATGTGTGATATGAAATGCATAAGATTTATTTATTAATATTTCAAGGAACTCAAAGAATTATGGACATTTTGCCAATAGTAAAGTACAAACACATTTTGAAATACTGAAAATTTCATTATAATAATTCTAGAATGGATTACAACTTTTAGTACAAGTTTCAGTAATCCTAAGTACAAGAGAATAGAATCTAAAATCCTAAGGAGCCAAAGCTGATGAAGATCTCTCTACACATTGATGCTTTCCCACCAGTCTTGCAATCGGAGCCTTCAACTGCTTGTTCTCTTCTGAATACCTGTTAGTGACTTCTTTCCAACCACCAGAGTCAGGAAGTGAGCAACTAAGTCCTGGCTAAGATCTTTAGGAAAATAAATCCTCTTGCTTCTTCATCCTCTCCATAACATGACTTTCAATAATCCCAATCAAGTCATCCTTCTCTTTCAATTCTATTTGGTAGGACACCTCCAAAGTTTGGCACTTATTCTTCCATGCTTCATTCTATTGATGCATCCTAACCAGGGCAAGCTGAAGTTCTTCCACATCATCTAAAAATGGAGGAGTAGTCCTCACAAACATATCAGGTATAGGTTCTTTATAAGAATATGGCATCTTCAACTAAATTTCCCTTGCTTGTACCCAACGGAGATGAGGCTCCAAAAAAATAACTTCTCTTGGTCCCAAATCTTTTCTACTTTTCCTATGAATATGGAACCAAGCCTTTGCAATATCTTCCTTAGCTTCCTTATGATCTTATCCTTCTTTGAGAAAGAAACCACTCAGATGAATAATATTTGGCTTGTCTCTCATTAGATGTCCAAGTTGATGACACGCAAGAACGAGATTATAGTTAATTCCCCCCTTTGTACCAAGAAGAGGTACATTAGGGAAACTACCACAATTATAAATAATCTCCACATCATAATAAGCCTGATGATATCAACCAATTTCGGAATAAGTGAGAGCCATAATCTTTGGGGCCCAACGAGGTTCCTTCTTGATATCCCAGAAAGCATAAGACCGGGGTAAGTGAGAAATAAACCACTGATATAACAAAGGCGTGCAATAAATGATCATCTCACCACGATAAAAATCTCGAATATGGATGGAATAATAAGTATCTCCTAATAGTGTAGGGACTGGATTCCCAATCAAAAAGATCCTAATGGTGTTGACATCCACAAATTTGTCGACGTTAGGAAATAAGAACAACCCATAGGCATGTAAAGCAAAGATAACCTCAAAAGAAATTATACTCTTCATCCTAACAAAGTAGAGAGCTTTCTACAATAAAAACTGAGAGGGTAAACCTATGATTCCTCCTTTGGTAGTCATGTTAGCCTTAATCTCAGACTTCCCTAAATGTGTCATGGCGGCAATCTCATGAGACTTAGGTTCCCCCTCCAAGCCAGTGAAAGGAACGCGATCAATAATAGGTAAACTTAGTAAGTAAGAATACTCCTTCAATATGGGCATCAGCTGATAATCAGAAAAAGTAAAACATGGGCACAAAGGATCATAGAACTGGACCAAAGTAGAAAGGATACCCTCCTTCATCTTGAGCTTCATAAGAGACACGATGGATCCATACTTCTTCCAAAAATCTGTAGAGCTCTTGATCTCGGGAATTAAACTCATCAATTCATCTATCTTAGGATCCTTGAAAATGTACTTTCGAGTCTTTCTTTTTCTAGAATCCAGGGTCAAAAAGCACCTGAGATATTTACGAAAAGTCAACTTTAAGTCCCTTGAAACAAATGTTTTAAAGGGTGCTCATGGGTGCATGAATGCATGATGCAACAATCACACACAAGATCACAGACATGGGGGTTCAGAGGTTCGACGTCATGAACATGAAGTCAAAGGTACTACCCATAAGTTATGGATTACTAGTTTATCACCTGCCGAACAAGGTTCTAAAAGGTTCCCAGAGTCTACATTCTTCCTTTGGATATCACCAATGTCCCGATTAACTCGGTAATTAGTAATTATCTCAGGAAAAACTCGTCTGAGTGTAGTATCATGTGACAACATTTCTGGATTAATCTGTCATAGTTTCCACACTACACTTAAAAGGCCAAGATGGGTTAAGGGTTCTACAGTCCTCAGTTTCAGCAGGCTCCAAGGTCGAAAGCAGCACGTCTTCTTGATTACTCGGTAAATGATACTACAGTCAAAGGGGCCTCCACTGAGTGGGGAATCTCATGTCTCCTTTTTTAGGATTACTCCCTCAAAGTTAACATGACTATACCGCCCATCCTATCTTAAGTTTGCCCAAGTCCAAGTAGAGGCTTTATGAGAAATCACAAAGCACCCTGAAAACCAGGAAAATCCATACAAACATATATACATCATATAATATACAATAAATAATAGCACATACACAAATAATCAAAGATAGGCTCAACCCACTTAGAGATGGAACATCATTTGGTCGATTCGTCTCTAGTGAAGTCACCATTTTTCTATAGCGGTAGAAATATTGAGACAAAGCCATTGGATTGACTTGACTCACACATATCAAATACAAATCGCCATCGTACTTTATTGTTTTTAGAGGAATGGGAAAATAGCGAATAACCTAAAAAAGAGGGGGGGAGAATCTAGGTACGGGAGTTGGTTATGCAAATGGAAGGTATTAGCACCCAAAACATCTACGTTACTCCACATGAACCTCTTTGAAAATTTATGTATTTTGGCTATAAATGTTGTATACAAAAATAGATGGTGGAGATGGGAAAAGAAGTATTTTTATGATTTTACACCCATCGTGGTTGCGAACCTTTAGTGCCTATGTACCACCTTTCGTACAATAGGGGATCAGGGTACTCGTAGTACTTCTTTGAAATTTTTAAAACAAGTGTGTTGGTTGATTTTAAGAGAAGATACATCATCGTTATATCCGAGTGAAAAACATACCTACTACCCACGATTATGAGAAAGGAGAATTTGCATCATCTTAAAGTGGGGGGTATGGCTTGGATTTTAAAATCAACAAAGTCTCACTCGACACCCAAGTGGAAAATATCTCACTTTACTACATATCGTAGAAGTATAGTAGCTCCCATCACTACAAAGATTAACAAGAGTCTAATCTTTTAAGAAAAGAGTTTAAAGTAAAAAGCCAAGGTGGAAAAATGGTTTGAATGAGATTGATTAACTTTTAGTCTTCTCACAAAAATTTCAAAGTATGATTAAGTTGGTTAAAGTTTGATTAAGAAAATATGTTTCAAAAATTCATGGACCTAAGTCCAAGTTTGTTATAAAAGTGGTTCAAGTTTGAAAACAAGACGAGTTTTGAAAAGGAGGGAGAAGATTTTGAAATTAAAGAAGATTGGAGGAGATGAAGGGATTATCCTAAATCATAAGGTAAAAGCTAAGGAAAAGAACTATCTAACAAACAAGAAGCCAACACTTAACATAAAGAGTCAATGTAGAATTCCCATCCTTTGGATTGAAACCAAGCAAGCAAAGATACTAAACCTCTTAAGAATACCAAGCTTCAGATGTATTAAGTCTTCAAAATTTAGGAAGAGTAACGGTTGTATACAGATGAATTCCCAATCATAAACAAAGCATATAATCAGAATAACCTGCACACAAATAAAATCAACCCAATGTCTTGGGGTAAACCTCAAGAACTCCATACAAAATAGCAATAGAGTCACAAGGTCTTAAGGGTAGCAAGGCTTCTAATCCTAAGTCCAAGAGTTCCACAACTCCATAAAGCCAAGTAACTAAATAGTCCATGCAATCTTAACATTTTTTTATTATTTAAGTTGATTATTAAGTGTCTTCAAAAAGAAAATGAAAAGCTCAAGTGAGCAAAAATCAAAATGACATAAAGATAAATGCTCAAGTGAGAAAAGATAAAAATGGCATGAAATGTAAATGCTAAAGTAAATAGTGCGTAAAGGTAAAGGCAAAAATAAAAGCATAAAGTAAAAGCACAAAGTAAAAGTCAATTATTAGTGAATTAGAAGTTAGAGGTTAGTTAAATGACCATCTTGAAACTTTCATTTGAAGACTCATTAGAAGATTGATAAGATCAACGCTTCTCAACAACAATGTAATACAGTGGGAGAACTGACTTAGTTGTTTTGCGTTTGATCGCAATTGTTGCGGATAGCAAGAGTCGCCACCGACTTTTCTTTTATCCAATAAAGAAAAGGGTAAAAAGAACAGGAAAGACCTTTGAGATATTTTCTTGAGTTCGGGGGGTAGGTTAGGCAAAGGGAAGGTGTTAGCACCTTTTTCATCCATAGATATCTATGGGCTCTTAGTTGCTTGCTAGATCGCTTTTGAAAATTTCTTTGTTTGAAATATGTTTGTGGTGGGTTTTGGAAGTATTTTTGAAAAGCGCATTCGTTTAGGAAAACTTTGTTATGATTCTTGTATCTATAAGAATGCATATAAAGTGTTGGACTTTTTGAAAATATTTCATGTTTTTGAAAGTGTTTGGTGTGTTTGAAAAGGTGTTTGTTTTTTTGAAGATGGATTGTGAGCAAGCAACTAAGAACGTTCTACTTACTCAAAAGTCTTTTGTTCATTTCTCTCTTCCTTTGATATTGCTATCTCACTATTGATTGGTAAGAAACTCTACCTTTGGATATGAAGGGACGGGCATGGGTCATCGTATAGTCATAGATAGAAATGTTGTGGGATACCTTATCATATTTCTTAAGAGACTAAGATCATTTGTAAGGCAATATTCGTAGCATCATCGAGGGACTATGATCTTGTATTTTTTATTGTTCTTTTCTAAGGCGTATCACATGCATAACATGACCATTTTTAAGACAACGGAGTGGAGTAGACCCTAGAGGTGCAAAATGTGCAAGTGTTTGTATTTCATGCTTGGTTTATCTTGGATTAGGGTTGTCTAAGCATTAATTTTATCTTTCCATACAAACCCTAAATTACTAGCATTTATATGAAAGCGGTAAATTGTGGAAAGTAAATATCATACGCTATTACATCACTTGGGGAAGGGGTGTACAAATTTACAAATGGGGATTGCAATAAATTAAAATTAATTATCTATTACAACCATATTGAACTTAAATAATATACAAGAATTGAAATGTATATAATGTACAAGACATGAATGAAAGGAAAATGAATTTGTTTTGACTTTGTTTAAGAACATATTTTAACCTAATTTTCTAAAACAAGAGAAATACTTAGAAGTAAGAAAATTAAACTAAGTTAACTTTAATTTTAAATCAATAAAATGAACTAAAGTTAAGTTTAACATTAAGTTAAAGAAAATAAATTAAATAGGAAAATATTTTTGGTCTTTTTATTTTAAGAGTTTAAATAAAAATAAACTACATATTAATATAATATATTTTTGATGTTTTTAATTAAAAAAGAAAATAATAATAATAATACTAAAAATAATAAAGGAAAGAAAATAAAAACAAAAAAATTAAAGTCAGGGGGGTTTAGGAAGTGGAAAGGAGAAAAGCCTAGAAGTTTTGGCTTAGCGCGCTAACCAGTATATGGGGGGAATGATTCTGGAAGCAGAAAATGAGAAGGCCTAGAAGTTCTGGCCCAGGCATGTTATTAATAAGTATATGGAGGGGATGATGTTGGAGGTGAAAATGAGAAAGCTCAGAAGTTCTGGCCCAGGCATGCTGTTAACAAGTAAATGGTGAGGTGATGCTGGAAGCAAAAATGAGAAAACCTAGAAGTTTTGGCCTAGGCGTGCTGCTAACAGATAAGTGGTGAGGTGATGCTGGAAGCAAAAATAAGAGGAAACCTAGAAGTTCTGGCCTAGGTGTGCTGCTAATAGGTAAATGGTGAGGTGATGCTGGAAGAAAAAATGAGAAAACCTAGATGTTTTGGCCCATACATACTGTTAACAAGTAAATGGGGTAAAAATGCTAAGAAATAAAACAAAAGGTACTCCTGGGGCTAGAACCCATGACCCTTAACACTAATTTCTTACACACGCACTATCTACCACTGGGGTGGCTATACATCTGATGATGAGCTTCATCTTCTTCCTCACGCCAGCCAGAGCATCTGTAACTCATTCATTTCTCAACCAAAATGGAAAATGTAAACATGAAGTTTATGGAAAATTTCACCATGGTTCCAGAACTATAGAGCATTAAAACTATAAATCAGAAACAAGCATGAATTTTACTAGCCCTAATCTAAACCCTAATCTTTCAAAAAGTTATGAACCTAAATTCTCTCTACTCAGACCATATAAATAAAATCTATGGATATGTATAGTTTCAGAGCAATGATATCTACATTTTTTCTTTGAAAATGCAAGCCTAACAATGCCTAAATAATGAGATGAAAATCAGAAGAACTTACCTTTGCTGCTGGAGATCGTGTTTTGAATTAGAGCTTGATTCAAGTTACTGTGATGATCTGGTTAGCTTCCTCAAGTTCCCAGGAAGCTAATGCAATGGTTTGCTTGAGCTATGGATGGCTGGAATGTTCTGGAGAAGTCGAAATGTAATGCTCTGTTTTTAAAAATGAAGGTTGGTGAAGATGATGTTACAGTCTTAAAATAGAGGTTAGGATAACTTCTATATGTGTATCAGAAACTTTGTGGATGGTTAAGCCAAGAAACGCACGAGGGATTTTGGAGATTGGATTTAAAAATAAGAAATGACAATTTTTTGTGTTTGTGTTGCAATTTCTGGTTCTAGAGAGTTTCAGAAATTTTTAGGGCTTGTTAAAATCCTTTTTAAGTTTGCAAATGAAGTTTTAATTTATAGGCAAAGGGTTTGGAAGCTTCGTGAAGTCAGAAATACAAAATCACATGTTGTAGATTTTGACTTGTTGTTAAAGCAAGCTTAGACAAACATGGTTTTAAGGCGAGATAGGGTGGCTAACAAATTTAAACACGCCTATGCTGAGTTTGCAGGGGATGCTTGTGCAGAAAGAACAAACACAAAGCTCAAGGAGAGTGGACTTTGTGATTAAAGCCATTTTTTCAGAATGGAAGTGTGAACTTTCTTCTTTAAATGGCAAGGTGTATTGGACAAAGCTTAAATAAAATAGTTCATAGCTCAAGAGCTTGTGTAATCTTCAGATTAAGGATAAATACACACGTTAGAGGGCCTGAAAAGTGGGATTATGCAGGATTGCTTGGAATTGGATCAAATGTTCATCATGAAACTGACTTATAAATTAAGAACAAATGTCCAACTTCTGATCTTCGATTCTCCCTGCTCCAGCATAATCTGAAGGAATTATCGGACTTTTTGGAAAGCTTGTAACATGCTTTGCAATCCCTCTTTGAATCACTTTTGAAAACTCCCATTGTAACAGTGTGAAAATTGGCCCAGAAGTTCTGTCAAAGTTTTGACTTAAAACGCCCAGAATTTTACTAAGTATTTTAGTTTCATGGACATGTCTTCATGGATTTGTAACTTGAGATCCAAGCATTTCTAGAAGAAGTTGTGTCCTGCAATGTTCCTGATCTTATTGAGATCTATAACTTCCATGTTGGAAATTTTTCTTGAATCATCTTGCATCATGATGAAAATTTGGCGCAAAGTATGAAATTTTCATATTTTCTTAACACTTAGAAAAATTTCTAAGTGTTTAGAACTTTGATTTTTTTTCTCAAAGTAAAGTTCAATTTTGATTTCTTGATGAATAACCTTCATATTTTGACATTCCTTGATGAAATATGATTTTTGAAATTTGATTTTGATCCAAAAGTCAAATTTTGACTTTTGGTGTACAATTGACTTTTTATCAGTTAAGCAATTTTCAATTATCAATCAATTGATCCTGAGAAATGTTTTGAACCATGCCATTAGGTCCAAATGATGAATTTGGATTCTTGATATCATGTCTCAAACAAGCAAGTCATACATTTGGGTTGAAAGTCAAAAATCAAGCCTTCTCAGTCAAATCCCTAATTTTTACCATTTTGCCCTTTTTGTGATTTGATCAAATTTCTTGAGGAATTATGATCCAAACTTGACCAATTGACATATATGAGTTTAACATGTTGATATGAATAAAAATTATGAAGTTTAACTGTGAATTGACCATAGTTAACTTTTTGCCCAATAAAGTTGATTTTAGGTCAACTAGTCAATTGATTGAGCAAAAATGTGATCCAAAACCTGAAACTTGATGTTGTACCCCAAAATTTTCCCTCTCATTTCACAAGGGATCACCCTGGATCCCAGGTTTGCTTCCATCAAGTTTCCAAGCCTTGAACTGCAATTTTCCAAGAAAATCACTTCAAAGGGCAAAATGGTCATTTGCATGCTGAAAAGTCAAGCTTTGACTTTTGGATCAAAATCAAGCTTCAAGAATCATATTTCATCAAGACATGTTGGAATATGAAGTTTGTATCATCAAGAAGTTCAAAAGTCAAATTTACTATGGAAAAGCCAAATTTCTAAATACTTGGGATTTTTTCTAAGTATTTAAGAAAAATGACACTTCAGAACTTCTGAGCCAGCCTCCAGGCAGGTGCAGTCAGAAGTTGTAAACATGGTTCAACACATAGTCTTCAGTTAGAACATGGCTCTCCAACATCTACGCAAGTTCAGTCAGAGTTTGCTAGGGTAATGCAAAGAAGGTAATAAAGCGTAATACGAAGTCTGAAAGCTCCTTCAGAACATGCTGGAGCCAGAAGATAAGAGGATCAGAAGATTGGATGCTATGCAAGCTCAGAACCTCTGATCCAGAACTAAGCCTTGGTGTAGAATTTCACATTGCAGGATTTCTGGTTGTGATAAGTCTCATCATCATTTAATGCTATTTAATGCTCACAACCACCTTCTGAGTCTTTATCCAAAGGATTTTCACCACGTGTACTTCTACTGTCTTAGGATAGCAACTTTGGTACTAAGCCCATGCTTTTCTTTTTTTTTTTCCTTAATTCCTGCTGACAGCCACCATGCTTGCTTCAAAGACAAGGCAGCACTTCAGCACATGAAGGCTATTTTCAAAGCTTTGGTCAGAACTTGACCAAATCCCAAAACCTTGCTTATACAACTTGCTGCAGACCTATGACCAACAGCTAGCTCAGCCTACGTCTGCATCTCATGATTACACCAAACTAGCATACGAAAACTGTGATGAAAAAGCAAGGGAGAAGTATACCAAAAATGTCCAAATCCCATTTGTCTTTCCCCCCAAAATCACAACAAATCCACCTATAAATAAGTGGCTCCATCACACTTGCAAGGGGCTGGACTTTGAAGGAAAGACTGGTTTTTAGAGAGAGAAGAAACCTGTGAAACCTCTCATAAAAAATCTAGAAATCTCAAATAGAAGCAAACATTTGCCCTTCCCTTTGAATCAAAGGACTTGGCATTCTTCTTCTGTTACTCTTGCTGACTCAGAACATCCAAAGGCAGCAGCTCAAAGCTCCAAGACGTTCAAGATTCAAGGTAAGTCTTTCTGACTTTGCTTTTTTTTCATTTTGAACATCATTAACATGTAAATGTCATAGTATTAATGTTGTACATATCATTGCATGAATAAAAAAAACTATGGATCAAAACTTCTTGGTTAGGGCTAGACTCAGTTTAGGTTTAGAACTTCTATAACACGCACTGAACTTCGGACTTATGGCCCACTGTCTGAATACCGCCAGAACCTCTGTGTTTTCCATCTAACGTTTTTAGAGGACTTCAGAAGGTACCAATCCAAAACTTCTGATTCTGACGCTTCCTTCTGAGTCATCACGCGCCTGGCTTCAGGACTTCTGATCCTAGTTGTTCTTCTTGCAGCAACACGCTTTTTTCTATTTTTCATTTATTTTCCTTTTCATCATTTTTATATTAACTTTCTTTTAATATCAACACAAAAAGACATAAAAACATTTTTCTTTTAACTTATTTCCTTTATAATTCATTAAAACAAAACAAATCTTTCCTTTTATTTCTTGCATTATACATTTCAATATGGTTGTAATAATAACTTAGGACTTATGTTTATCTGCAATCCCCATTCGTAAATATGTACCCCCATCCCCTAAATATTGTAATAGAGTAGGACTTTACACTTCTGCAATTTATTATTTTCCTTATAATGTATAGTAATTAGGCGTGTATGGCAAGAAATAAAAATCAACAAGTAGATAACCTCAATCAAAGATTAAATACATACAGTCAAACACACTTGCACACAAACACCCTTAGAGTTTCTCCACTTGGTTGCCTTATACGAAAATAGCCATATTACGCATGCAAAGTATCTTGGTAAAACAAACAAAATCAAAAGATCATAGTCCCTCGATGACGCTATTCTAAGTTTCCTTATAAAATGATCTTAGTCCATCAAAAATGCTAAGATACTTTGCAACATTGCTAATCATGGTCATACGATGACCCATGTCCGTCCCTTCACATCCAACGATGGGGCTTCTTATCAAATCAATGGTAAGATAGCTACATCTAAAGGAGGAGGAAAAGCACATCTAAAACCTTTTGAGTAGGTAGGTTCGCTCTCAGTTACTCACTTGCTCACAACAAAAACATTTTATACACCTACACTTCCATCTTTGAATTATTTTTGAAACAAACACTTTGTATACATTCTTATAGAAACGAGAATCATTACGAAGTTCCATTTTCAAAATACTTTCAAAAACACATCTCACAAACACCTCTTTGAAATATTTTCGAAACAAACACTTTCTATGCATTCTTATAGAAACGAGAACCATTATGAAGTTCCATTTTCAAAAATACTTTCAAAACCCACATCACAAAGCACATTTCAAAACAAAATCAAGTGATCTAGAGAGTAACTAAGAGCCCATGGAAAACCATGGATGAAAAGGGTGCTAACATCTTCCCTTTTCATAATCTACCCCCCGAACTCAAGAAACAATCTCAAAGGTCTTTCCTGTGCTTTTTCACCTTTCCTTTTGGATAAAAGAAAAGTCGGTGGTGATTCTTGCTAACCGCAACATTTGCGAACACAAACACAAATCCTCAAGTCAGTTCTCCCACTGTATCACAGAATTGGCGACTCTGCTGGGGAATTCTATAAAAGTGGGGTTACCTTAGGGTTAGATCACCTTTACTTACTTACATTGTATGATTTGTTTGCTTTAAATTTTGGTTCCTTTGTTTGGGTTTGCTTTGATCCTACACCCGGATTTGGGGACACCTTTTAGGTAATTAGCAATAAACTGTGAGGGAACTGTGCGGGGTATACCAACACGGTTGAAGCAGTAGCTATGTTGATATGTCACTTTGGTTGGTACCGATAACCCTTGAGTAGTCAAGGAAAGTACGGGGCCACCGCATGGTGTCGTGAAGCATCAACTGACCTTAGAACCTTACTTAACCAACTTGGCCATTAGGACATAGTGAAGTAACCGGCTTGGGTGCAGTCCGAAGTTGGTAGATACTCGATGCTACACTCATTGAGACTTGACCCCTGAGTTTTGTTCGGTTGCGAGTCAATTGCTTATTGAACGAAGCTTGTGGGAAAGGTCGATGATATTGAGATGCCTTAGAACCCGATTACTATTAACTAGGACAGGTTGAGCCAACTAAACTTCAAGAGGGTACTTACCTACAAACTCCATGCAAGCCTAAACCTAAATAATTGTTTGCTTTGTGTGTATATGATTATTTGTATATAAACTTGCTTACCTCGCATACTTGTACATAACATCATAAGCATCATACCATTGCATTTTTAATAACCATTTCAAGGATCTCGAGGGTCTTTGATGCAAGGCCACGTTGAACCAAGACGTCCATCAAGAGACAAGAGGATTTATTTTCCTCCAAACGCCGTCAAAAAATAAAGTACATTGAACTTGAGTCAGGGGATATGACCCACTTAATATGGTGAGCTTAATCCTCGTGGAAGGACATCCGCCGATACAAAGTTCTCCAAAAAAAGTTGTTGATCAAAGTTCAACTTCTAAATTTTTCTTATGTTTACCCCACGAGATCCTTGAAAACATGCATCCATATATCATGCATCATATCATGACAGGTTTCTCCCATTCAAGTCTCCTTATCTTCCTACTGTTTATTTCAGTAGAGATGGCTCTAGAGCAGACTATCAAGGACGTCCAGGCTCAAAACGTTCAACTTCAAGATATGTTCTTGAACCTATCCAAGGGGCAAGAAGAGGTGAAATCTCTCCTCACTAGGGGCATGACCATGGGGAATCTTGAGGGAAACAAAGATGACCAGTTGGAATAGCTACAAACCGAGATATCCATAATGAAGGTCCAAATGATGGGACAGCTGGTAGGCCAGATGGCTCTTATCCAAAATCTGGCTCAACGACAAGAAGGGTTGAAAGTTCTTGTCAACCAACTTCGTCAAGACGGTTACAACCGTATGGGGCAAACAGTCAGGATTGGAAATCAGGTCACTGCTCAGCCTCCCATGAGACAAGAAGCCAGAAGACCTCCCCAATTTGCTACTAACTCACGGGTCCAACGACAACCTTTCCAACAGCAACGAAACAATCAGCCAAGGGTGGAAAGACCTCAAAGGCAGTTCACCCAAATCAACATGCCACTGTCACAAGCATTGCAACACATGTTGAAGATGAAGCTGATTACGGTGATTAACCCTCATCTGAGCCCGAAAACTTCCTCTCCTAATTACAATCCAGAGGCAAGGTGTGTTTATCATTCTGGCAGCCCGGGGCATGATACTAACGACTTTTGGACGCTGAAGTACAAGATTCAGAACCTGATCGACGAAGGAATGATGGAGTTCACACAAGATGGCCAGACTGAATTCTTCTGCCGTCTCTCAAAGGCTCACCACTTATAGTGACAAGTTCAAACAAAGAGGCTTTTGTTTATTTGAATTTTTAATTGAAATCTCTTTTGTTATTCAAACAATTATCTATTAATGTCAAACTTTGTTTCATTAATGCATTGCATATGTTTGTCTTGAATTTATCCATTCGTTTTCTCTATATTTAAACTATGTTTTTACTCTTAACTCTGGCTAAAAGTTACAAGCCTTTAGAGGGAGGATGACGAAAACAATGCCATAATCTCATACAGTATTCTTTTGGACAGACCTTGCTGACGATGTACATGCATTCTTTCAAATCCTAAACACTGGAGTTATAAGGAAGATAATCCCTAGTCAACCCCTTCGAGCCAAAGAAGTAGAAGTTTTCTTTTTCACAAAATTGAAACCTTTAATAAAAACCTGGGGCAGGGTAGTCTCTCAGTTAATTCAAATGCGCGTTCAAAATCGCAAACTTTCATTTCGTAATACAACGAATGACATAAAAAAAAACATTCCTCTGGGATCAAAAGACAGTGATGGTTCTCTACCACATAGGCAGTCATTATTTCTCAAAAAGTAAAGCCCACTATGATACGGTGGCAGAACCGACTTTTATTTCATCCAATCATTGAAAAGGGAAAAGAACAGAAAAAAAACCTTTTTTCGAGATATTCTGAATACGGGGGGTAGATTATAGAAAGGGAAGGTGTTAGCACCCTTTCTATCCATGGTTTTCCATGGGCTCTTAGGTACTTGCTCATCTTTTTAAAAATTGCTTGTGTGTGTTTGTTTTGAAAAGTTTTGTTTTACTTCGTTTTAACCCTTGTTTCTATCCTCAAGAGTTTTACGAAGTTTGTTTTTGAAAACTTTAGTTTAAAAATTGTTTGGTGTGAAAAAGTTGATTTGAGCAAATACCTACTAGCATCTACATACTCGAAGAAAAAAAATCGTTTATGTTCTCGTTTCCTTTAGACAGTGCTATCCTACTATTGAGAAATAGGAAGCACCGTCTGTGATCGGTGGATCTGGAACTGACTGTTTAACGCTGGTTCGCGAAATGTCGCGGAAGCAAGAGTCGCCACCGTCTTTTATTTTCTCCAAATGGAAAGGACAAAAGCACAGAAAAATTCCTTAAAGAGATTGCTCTCGGTTCGGGAGGTAGGTTATAGAAAGGGAAGGTGTTAGCACCCTTTCTATCCATGGTTATCCATGGGCTCTTAGATACTTGCTCACTTGTGTTTTCAAAAATGGTCTGTTTGCTTTTCAACTGTGGGTTTTAAAAAAAGTTTCTTTGAAAGTTTCAGATCGACTCTTGTGTCAGAGTGTTTGAAAAATTGCTTTGAAAGCTTTTGAAAAGTGTCGGTGTGAAAAGATTTTTGTTTGTTTTGAAGAGAGCAAGTATCTAGAGTCGTCTATCTACCCTAAGGAATTCGTCTGTGTAGATGTCCTTTAAAGTAGTGCCATCCCACCATTGAGAGGTAGGTAGCACCACCGTTGGAGGTGTTCGGGTCAATTCGAGGTTCGGGACATGGTGATCACCAGAGCAATAGGAAGACACCTTAGAAGCTACCCTCATGCCAGGTTCCCGGATCATGAGGACTTACTAAGACATCCTCTACTCGACGATCACCTTTCGAGGCAAGGCAACAGTGAGGCGTACCCTAGGGGTGGTGTGTGCGATTTGTGTGTCGTTTTTATTTGCATTTGTCTTGTCATGTTAAAATGTTCTACGCTTGATTTTATTATGGCCATTCATTCTTGCATGCTTATTTAATAGTTTAAAAAGTTTGCGGGAAAGTAAATTCTAAAGCTATTACAAATGGCGCGGGTCCACATCGCCAAAATTAAACCGGACCCGATTTGACAGAAAATTAATAAAAGCGAATTAATAGAATTAAAAGTGCGAGAAGTTTAAGTTACACGGCTTTGGGAGAGGTACATAATTATTTGAGCGAAATAAAATAAAGATGCGAAATTAAACAATTAAAAATATGGGCGTTGGACCCTTTTGCAAAATATTAAAATTAACGAGGATTTAAAATTAAAAATTAAAAGAGAATGTTTTTGGTATTTTGTGTTTTTTAAGATTTAATAGAAAAAGAATTAATCAAAGTACGACGCAAACCCTAATTCTAATGGCTTTTAAATTTATTATGAAAGTATTAATGTTTAACCTACATTAAACCTAAATTATTTATGTACAATTTTAATTATGAAAATAAATAAATAATATTATGGTAAAAAGGAAAATTAAAAGGAATAAAATAACTAAACCTAATTCTACATTTTTTAGATTTTATTGTGGAAAGAATGAAAATTGTAACCTAAATTAAAACTAAATTTATTTACATACAATTTGCTTATGAAAATAATTAAAATAAAAAAATATCATATTTTTCATCTTTTCTGACTTTTTTGTGCATTTTTATATTTTAGTAAAAATAATTAATTAAATCAAACAAATAAAGAAAAGAAAATAACAATTGAAAATAAAAATATAAAAATAATAGAAAATGGCAAACCAGGGGGGGTTCAGGCCCCAATTGTGAGGTGTTGGCCTTAGCAATCTGGCCCAATAGCATGGCCTCGTTGGACTTTTTTGAATCATGAGTGATGCGTTGACTAGGGTACAACGTGCTCCTTAGATCTGTGCCTTTGGTTTGGTCATCAGGGGCACGTGGACGTCTTGATTATGGTGGTGCATCATAGTCCTCAGTAAGTGGAATGGCATGTGAACCTGGATTGAAAAATAACATGAAGAATAATACAGACCTGGGGCTCGAACCCAGGTCTTGGATGTCAATGCAATCAGCATTTGCCAGCTGAGCCATTAAGCTCTTTTGATATATTAATAACAAAGAAATAATATGAAAGAAAAACAAAACGTTAGTGGGTCCGCGCGCCACTTTTTTAAACGGACCAACCAACTTTCGCCACCACATCATCGTCCTCGCGTGTTTTTTCTTTTTTCTGAAACAAGAACGTATGGTAACGGTTTCAGACGCGTTTCATTAGATGGCTTTAGAAAAAATAGCGAATAGCGCTATATGGTTCATAAATTGATCGCGAGGCTTGGTCCATGTTCGTCCCAATGCGTGGAATCCAATGGTCTTAGTCTCAGCCTCTAATTTTGCCTTATTGTAAAAGCCCTAATTTATCCTCCTGAAAACCCTAGAATCTCAAACATGGTATCATCGTGTATGGCAAATAAAAATACAATTAAAGGTACTGGTTAGCTTTAAAACTTCAATATGAACAAGAATCAAGTAATATATTCCACAAATAATGCATAGAATGGAATGTAAGATTATGAAATTTGTTCGATACAGTTCCGGTTCATGTTACCGATTCTTGGAGTTTGAATGGATGTTAATGATGGGAACGTGATCAGTGAAGCTTCAGGAAGCTATTGAAACAAGAATGGAGGCTTGAATCGACCTAGAACCTGCTTTTCAGTTTTGAGCTTTTTAGAGAAAATTCCAAGTTTGCAATGTGTTCTTTAGCGCAGCTTTCTGTCCCCTAGCATTAGGTTTTCACTCAAGCTTATGTACTGAATAGATTAGGTCAACAAAATTCAACCAAATCTCTTGTAATCATGATTTTTGATAATTGATTTTCTAAGGATCTTTTTGAATCTTTTTCATGTGTTCTTGTATCAATTTGCATCCAATCACCCCAAATCTTTCCTAGTTTGCATTTACACGAAATATTGACCTTAAAACATGTATAAAAAGATTGGTTTGATTAATTTAAACATTTTTCATATATTTAATTGATTTAATTGAATTAATATAAATAAAAATCCAAATAAATAAATAAAAAATGAGAAAATACTTCCCTTTGGGCCAAGTGGTCGTGCACATGCTTGGAATGATGAATCATGGAAGAAAAATGGGCCCATTAGCAATTTTAGGTCATTTGAAGTAGTGTTGACTTTTCAAAATATCCAAAAATTTCCCAACTTCCACAAGGCATAACTTGCTCAATTTTTAAGCTTTTCTCATGTTCTTGGACATTTTGGAAAGGTCTTTGAGTCCTCTAACCAATTCCTTTGGTCCCATGTCATTTTGATTTACCAATCTCAAGTTATGGCCTTTGACTTAAAGTCCCTTTTTGTTGACTTTTGAAAATGACCTATAATGTTGAAATTGATAACTTTTTGTGAGAGCATTTCTTGGACTTGAAGTATGAAGATGATTTGTAGGAAATGTCTTTCTCTTCAAAATGAGCTTTGGATGGAATTTTTCTGATAATCCATGTGAAAGTTATGCCCTGGTCAATTTCAGTTGACTTTTTCAGCTGTCCAAATAAGGAAACTTTTGCCTCTTGATGATTTTCTGAGCCAAATTTTGAGAATCATGATCAAGCATTGATCAAATGATGTTTGTGGCTTCAAGATGATATATTGACCAAAAATTTGAACTTTTGACTGTCAAATGACCATTTTGCCCCTGTAGTTGACTGTAGTGCAATTTAGGGTTTTGACTATGCAATTTTGAGCTGAATGCCTTGAAACTTGATATGAGGATACTTGACCATATTTGTAGGCATATGAGACTTGATTGGGCCTTTGAAAACTTCATTTCCTTGATCAGGACACAAACCCTAATTTTGACTGTATGGGAGACTGTTGAGTTGTGCAACCCTTGGGGAATTTTGTGACTTGGCTTGGAAATTTCTTGGAGAATATGGGAGGGCAAATTTTGGGGTACAACAGTTGCCCCTGTTCAATCTTCTTAGACCTGAGGATGCAGATTGGTTGACGTGCCTTTCGTAATCCGAGGGTAGAAGATGATTGAACACTAGAGTGCCCAGAAATTTGCGCTCACATGTTAGCGGTGTGATGGGGGGAATGGGCTTATAGATGCCATTTGGAGATTGCTGGATAGGATGATGGGCTTATAGATGCCATCTGGATGTTGATCGCGTAGGAGATTCTTTAGCTAGAACCTGCATACCTGCAAAACAGAAAATGAGTACCTGACACGTTGCAGGAGCTGATTTTTAGATGCCTGGTATAGATGTGTCCTGACTGGTTGCAGGAGTTGAGTCTGGAGCTTCAAACGGTGATGAATGAACCAAGGATGGTTACTGCCTTAGCATGAATGGTAAGAGAACCTTGGGTGATTTTAACTTCAACAACGCTCGTTGAGAAAATCTTGATGGGAATTATTATCTTCGCAGTATTGGGAAGAGAACCATAGGCAATTATAATCTGAAAGGAATGATCACCTCACTCACCGTCGGAGGGGGAAACATCTGAAAAGGACTTACCACCTCACACACCGTCGGAGAGGGAACCATAAGAGACTATCACCTCACACTCATCGTCGGAGAGGGAAACATCTGAAAAGGACTTACCACCTCACACACCGTCGGAGAGGGAACCATAGGAGACTATCACCTCACACTCATCGTCGGAGAGGGAAACATCTGAAAAGGACTTACCGCCTCACACACCGTCGGAGAGGGAACCATAGGAGACTATCACCTCACACTCATCGTCGGAGAGGGAAACATCTGAAAAGGACTTGCCACCTCACACACCGTCGGAGAGGGAACCATAGGAGACTATCACCTCACACTCATTGTCGGAGAGGGAAACATCTGAAAAGGACTTGCCACCTCACACACCGTCGGAGAGGGAACCATAGGAGACTATCACCTCACACTCATCGTCGGAGAGGGAAACATCTGAAAAGGACTTGCCACCTCACACACCGTCGGAGAGGGAACCATAGGAGACTATCACCTCACACTCATCGTCGGAGAGGGAAACATCTGAAAAGGACTTACCACCTCACACACCGTCGGAGAGGGAACCATAACTTCTGCTGAGTCTTTATCAGAAAAATCTGTTGGGAGTCGATTTAGCTGGACTAGAGAAGGCCTGGGACTAGATAAGAAATCTTTTGAGTCGATTAACTGAACCGGTCTAGGTCTTGAAATATGATTGAGAATTTCAACTGCATCTTTCCTGAAAGGTAGAGGTCAGTCATATGCAATGCATGATATGGATCAAGCAATGATGTTCTCAACATAAATGAGATTTGCATGATATAATGCGTCTGTGCATGCTATAATGATGTATGTGATGTTTTATGAATGTTTTCGTCTAGGAAAGTAGATCCTTGACGGGTGCCGGGAAGTCGATATCCTGGGCTGGTGTTGAAGAATAGATTTTTTCTTCCGCTGGGGATGATAGTTGCAAGAATACCGGTAGGAGAAGATGACTCCGTTGCGGAATAAACTTGGCAAATGGAAAATTCTGCGGGGAGAAAAATACTCTAGCGACCATGCTGGGAAGCAATACTCTGTGGGGAGAGAGATACTTTGCTGAGTCATTGATGATAATTTGCTGGGGATACCCTTGTTGTTGGAAGTGTTGATGGACTTCGCTGGGGTAAGAAGACTTCGTCGAGGACGCTCTTTCCGTGGCTTTTGGCTGAGGATAACCCAGTTATATCCTGTTAAGGAAATAACTCTTTAAATCAAGCCGGACGACGCGTTCGTACTCTGTGAGGGATAAGCTTCCAGAATCTACTGGGGATAAGCTTATTGCTTGGGGATATGAATTCCAGTTTTCCTGGGGAAATTGGATTGGATTCTCCTGGGGAGATTTTGAACTGTAATGTTGTAAGTTGAAAGGGGGAACCTATGTAGGGTTGCATGCTGATGAGTTTGTGTAAAACTGTATCTGAAATGGAGAAGGAACCTGGGTGGGGTTACTTTGATGATGGGTTCGTGTAAAACTTCGTTTTTGGAAAGGGAGAACCTGTGTAGGGTTTCTGGGTGACGAGTCCATGTAAAACTGCATCTTGAAGATAGGGAACCGGTGTAGGGTTGCTTGGTGAGGTAATTTCATGTAAAACTTCTTGATGAACCGGGGTGAGGTTATCTTGAGAGAGGTCCATGTAAGACTTCAGGAGGAACCGGGGTTAGGTTACTTGGATAAGTTTGTGTAAAAACTTCTTGATGAATCGGGGTTAGGTCATCTTGAGATAGGTCCATGTGAGACTTCTGGAGGAACCGGGGTTAGGTTACTTGGATAAGTTTGTGTAAAAACTTCTGGATGAACCGGGGTTAGGTTACTTGGATAAGTTTGTGTAAAAACTTTTTGATGAACCGGGGTTAGGTCATCTTGAGATAGGTCCATGTGAGACTTCTGGAGGAACCGGGGTTAGGTTACTTCGGGATAAGTTTGTGTAAAAACTTTTGGATGAACCGGGGTTAGGTCATCTTGAGATAGGTCCATGTAAGACTTCAGGAGGAACCGGGGTTAGGTTATCTGTGATAAATCCATGTAAGATTTCTAGGAGGAACCGGGGTTAGGTTACTTGGATAAGTTTGTGTAAAAACTTTTTGATGAACCGGGGTTAGGTCATCTTGAGATAGGTCCATGTGAGACTTCTGGAGGAACCGGGGTTAGGTTACTTCGGGATAAGTTTGTGTAAAAACTTTTGGATGAACCGGGGTTAGGTTGCTTGTGGAAAATGAGTCTGTGTATGACTTTGTCTGAAAACTGAGAAGGAACCGGTGTAGGGTTGCATGATTTTGGTTAAGTGGATGATTGTCCTGTTTGGTTTCGGATGTTAACCCATGATCTGGAATTGGTAGCGGTAGATGGTAATCATCCTTATGTTGATCTGTCCTTTGTACTTTGGTTGACAGAGCAATTGGATCGCCTGGATAACTCATTATTGCCCCTGTTTCGGAGGTGAGGGAAGAGGATACCTGTGTGGGGTGATTGACAAATCTTCGGGTAGACAAGTGACGAGATACCGGGACATAGTCGTACGCTTTGATCCCTAACTTTTGCCTGGACCACCCTTTCGGGTTTTCAGTCCACCGGGATACCCATTTTTACCCAAGCCGCCCTTTCGGGTTTTCGACTTGCCGGGTGTACATGTTTTTTTTCATTTCATCTCTTCATTTTGCCCGAACCCTTTTGGTTCCCCGGGAAGCCCTTATTTTGCCTAGGCATGTCAGCCTAGCGGGTTTTTGATTACGCGTAGTATTTTTCGACTATGTCCCCGCTCTCAGGATGTAGGGAATTGCCCCTGTTGGAAGTATTTTGCCATGCCCCAGGTAATGGGCAATGCTCCTACTGTGCCCCTTGATTGGAGGTACTTCTGTTCACAAGGTGTTCATCGTGCGAATTTCCCTGCTGTTCAAACAAATAGTCACATGCAAACAAGGTTATTTTAAGAATGCAAAAGCCTATGTCTGTCTTGGATATTTTGAAAAATGCATTTTTTGTGATACAGTGCGATGTCAACTCAAGATTTTACAGCAAACCTTCAGGAGTCAGGATACCTTCGTAACAGTATGCTTTCGAACTAACCCATGCTTCAGCTAGGACTTTTAAGGGTTATATCGTGGCCGGGTTCACAGTTTAAGAAACAAAGGATAAAGGCTCAAATTATTTGTACCCACCCGCTCTTCGTGATGTTCTCCAAACCTAAACTCAGTTGATCATGCGTTAGACCTTGCTTGAGTCTTGGCTTTGATGTTCCAATAATGGGTCAGATGTTGATGACTTCTTTTGAATAGGCAGTCATTTTTTGCTTTGGTTGAGGGTTTGTGAGACCTCTTGCTTGATTTTTGTTATCCCTTTCTTTTTTGCCTGAACTGTTTCCTTTTTGGAATTACAGTCAACGGGATGTCCCAGTTTGGTAAGTCTTCTTTATTGGTTTTGACTTTTTGGGCTTTTCATTTATGATTTTTTTTGATAATGACTGCCTGTCCTTATGATTGTTCGGAACCATCACTGTCTTTTGTTTTTGAAAAACTCATTTGGTGCCATTCATCGTGCACTTGGATCAACTGAGAGAACTACCCTGCCCCAGGTTATGATTAAGGGTTTTGATTTTCGAAAATAAAAACTCCTACTTCTTTGGCTCTGATGGGTTGACGAGGGATTATCATCCTTATAACTCCAGTGTTTAGGGATTGAAACAATGCATGTACCTCATCAGCGGGGTCTGTTCGAAAGCATACTGTAAAGATCGTGGTATCGTTTTCGTCATCCTCCCTCAAGAGGTTTAGAATTTTCAATTAAGAGTTGACCATTGCAAAAAATATGAAAGCGGTTTTAAGCATAGTAAGCATAATTAAATCAAGACAGACATGTGTAATGCATTCATGAAATAACAGAGTTTAACATGATAATTGTTTATCTGAACAAGAAAAGAAAAATACAACTTGAATTCAAATGAACAAAAATCTCTCGACTCTAGCCATGTTTTGGCAATGGAGCATTGATCACGTTGGGAGTCTCGGCAGGCTCGAACTCGATCTCTTTGGCATCGATCATGTTCTGAATTTTGTACTTCAGTGCCCAACAGTCCTCAGTATCGTGCCCCGGGCTATCGGAATGATAAGCACATCTTGCTTCCGGATTGTAGCTAGGAGAGGAGGTCTTAGGATTGGCAGGAGGGTTGATCACTGCAATCAGGTTCATATTCAACATGTGTTGCAATGCTTGTGACCATGGCATGTTAATGTTGGTGAATTGCCTTTTAGGCCCGTCCGGCCTTTGCTGGTTTCCCTTTTGCGGTTGACGACGCGGTGCAGAACCAGAGATCATGACTGCCCCTGCATGTTGGTCACGACGATTCTTTTGGCTGTATGCAGCATTAGATTCCTTCTTCCCCGTGTAAGGCTTTTTGTGAGTGTCAGAAGGTGTGGCCTCTTGAATTTTCCCACTCTTGATACCAGCTTCAATTCTTTCGCCAGTCAGGATGAGGTCGGTAAATCCAGCAGATGAGTTACCAATGAGGTGATTGAAGAATGGCCCGGATAGGGTCCCCAAGAACATATCAACGAGTTCCCGGTCAGTTAATGGAGGTTGTACCCTTCCAGCAAGGTCTCTCCATTTCTGTGCATACTCTTTGAAACCTTCGCCTGCACCTAGAGACATTCCCTGAAGCTGAGTGCGTGTGGGAGCAAGGTCGGCATTGTACTGGTAATGCTTGTAGAAAGCAGTGGCTAAGTCTTCCCAGGTACGGATGTTGGCTCCATTCAATTGATAAAACCACTCGAGCTGAGTCCCTGAAAGACTCTCTTGGAAGAAATGGATCCATAAGTTTTTGTCAGCTGTATAGGGTTGGATCCTCCTAGTGTAAGCCCTGAGATGCAATTTGGGACAGGATGCCCCGTCGTATTTAGCAAAGGCAGGTGCCTTAAACTTGTGCGGGATCACTACCCCAGAAGACAGACCTAGATCCTCGAAATCCAGGCCGGGCACTTTTTGTATCTCCATAGCACTGAGCCGGTCTTCCAACTGTTTGTACTTATCCTCAGCCGGAGGGTATTGTTCGTTGTTGAAATCTGTCTCGTTGTCGGAGACCACTGGACTAGGCACCTCTCTCTCATGGTGACTGCTTTCCCTCACAGATGGAGTAGTCCTCTCAGTTTCAGTCTGCGGTGTGTTCCCAGATCTACGCCTAGGGCTAAACAAAACAGTCCTCTTCTTCTTCTTTTCCTTCTTCAAGAGCAGGGCCTTCAGATCTTGTTGCCCCTGGGTCAAATTCATGATCAGCCCTTGGAACTGGGTGTTCTGAGCCTGGAGGGCCTTGATAGACTGCTCAGCTAATGATTCAGGATTCATGACGATCGGCTGAAATAAACAGCGAAGAAGGGTAAGCAACCTGTCAAAGGGATACCTGCAATGCAATGAGATGTATGACATGCATGCAATGATTTCAAGGATCTCGCGGGGTAAACAGAGAAACTTGTTAGAGTTGAAAACCGGTAACTTGATTGAAGAAACTTCTTGTTGTAGAAAATCCTTCTTCAAGGGTCAAAGGCTCACCATATCCAGTGGGTCATAGCCCCTGACAACCTTGGCTAGAGGAAAATAAACCCTCTTTGCCCCTGGCTAGATGTTGATTCATCTTGTCCTGCATCACAAGCCCTTGAGATCCTTGAAATGGGTTAGGATGTATGCGATGGTATGATGTCATGATGCATGGGGTAATGTAGGTAACCCTGTTATGAACCCTTATTAGGGACTATGAACAAAACCTGCAAGAAACACGTGTTAGGTAACAAGCACGCAGATAGTCAAGTACGAAGGCACACAAGTCACACAAGAGAAGCCCTTAAGGTTTAAGGCCAGCATGAGGTTTGGGTAGTACCCTCTTGAAGTTGGTGGTTTCAACCTGTCCTAATCAAAGTAACCGGGTTTTAAGGTTCCCAATATCACGGGATTGCTTTCATTGTTCATCGTTTCGATTTAGCCACTGAACTGGCGACCGAAATATTCCAGGAAAGCAACCCTCAATTGAGTGTAGTATCGAGTATCAACCAACCTCAGACTGCACCAAAGTCAGTTATCTCACTACCCTAAAGAGGCCAAGATAGTTCAATTAAGGTTCCTAAGGTCTGTTGATGCTTCACGACACCACGCGGAGGCCCCGTACTCTCCTTGACTGAAGTCAAGGGTTACCGGTACACACCAAAGTGCCACATCAACGTAGCAGACTGTTTCAACCATGTCGGTATACCCCGCACAGTTCCCTCACAGCCTTGTTGCTACTTTCTAAGAAGGTATCCCCAGATCCGGGTTAGGATCTATAGAACTCCCAAGACAGTACCCACAATAATAAAGCAAGCAAATCAGTACAATTGAAAACACAGTTATGAACTAACCCTAAGGTACACCTCACTTTAAGTTAAGTCCCCAGCAGAGTCGCCAGTTCTGTGATCGGTGGATCTGGAACTGACTGTTTAACGCTGGTTCGCGAAATGTCGCGGAAGCAAGAGTCGCCACCGTCTTTTATTTTCTCCAAATGGAAAGGACAAAAGCACAGAAAAATTCCTTAAAGAGATTGCTCTCGGTTCGGGAGGTAGGTTATAGAAAGGGAAGGTGTTAGCACCCTTTCTATCCATGGTTATCCATGGGCTCTTAGATACTTGCTCACTTGTGTTTTCAAAAATGGTTTGTTTGCTTTTCAACTGTGGGTTTTAAAAAAAGTTTCTTTGAAAGTTTCAGATCGACTCTTGTGTCAGAGTGTTTGAAAAATTGCTTTGAAAGCTTTTGAAAAGTGTCGGTGTGAAAAGATTTGTGTTTGTTTTGAAGAGAGCAAGTATCTAGAGTCGTCTATCTACCCTAAGGAATTCGTCTGTGTAGATGTCCTTTAAAGTAGTGCCATCCCACCATTGAGAGGTAGGTAGCACCACCGTTGGAGGTGTTCGGGTCAATTCGAGGTTCGGGACATGGTGATCACCAGAGCAATAGGAAGACACCTTAGAAGCTACCCTCATGCCAGGTTCCCGGATCATGAGGACTTACTAAGACATCCTCTACTCGACGATCACCTTTCGAGGCAAGGCAACAGTGAGGCGTACCCTAGGGGTGGTGTGTGCGATTTGTGTGTCGTTTTTATTTGCATTTGTCTTGTCATGTTAAAATGTTCTACGCTTGATTTTATTATGGCCATTCATTCTTGCATGCTTATTTAACAGTTTAAAAATTTTGCGGGAAAGTAAATTCTAAAGCTATTACAAATGGCGCGGGTCCACATCGCCAAAATTAAACCGGACCCGATTTGACAGAAAATAAATAAAAGCGAATTAACAGAATTAAAAGTGCGAGAAGTTTAAGTTACACGGCTTTGGGAGAGGTACATAATTATTTGAGCGAAATAAAATAAAGATGCGAAATTAAACAATTAAAAATATGGGCGTTGGACCCTTTTGCAAAATATTAAAATTAACGAGGATTTAAAATTAAAAATTAAAAGAGAATGTTTTTGGTATTTTGTGTTTTTTAAGATTTAATAGAAAAAGAATTAATCAAAGTACGACGCAAACCCTAATTCTAATGGCTTTTAAATTTATTATGAAAGTATTAATATTTAACCTACATTAAACCTAAATTATTTATGTACAATTTTAATTATGAAAATAAATAAATAATATTATGGTAAAAAGGAAAATTAAAAGGAATAAAATAACTAAACCTAATTCTACATTTTTTAGATTTTATTGTGGAAAGAATGAAAATTGTAACCTAAATTAAAACTAAATTTATTTACATACAATTTGCTTATGAAAATAATTAAAATAAAAAAATATTATATTTTTCATCTTTTCTGACTTTTTTGTGCATTTTTATATTTTAGTAAAAATAATTAATTAAATCAAACAAATAAAGAAAAGAAAATAACAATTGAAAATAAAAATATAAAAATAATAGAAAATGGCAAACCAGGGGGGGTTCAAGCCCCAATTGTGAGGTGTTGGCCTTAGCAATCTGGCCCAATAGCATGGCCTCGTTGGACTTTTTTGAATCATGAGTGATGCGTTGACTAGGGTACAACGTGCTCCTTAGATCTGTGCCTTTGGTTTGGTCATCAGGGGCACGTGGACGTCTTGATTATGGTGGTGCATCATAGTCCTCAGTAAGTGGAATGGCATGTGAACCTGGATTGAAAAATAACATGAAGAATAATACAGACCTGGGGCTCGAACCCAGGTCTTGGATGTCAATGCAATCAGCATTTGCCAGCTGAGCCATTAAGCTCTTTTGATATATTAATAACAAAGAAATAATATGAAAGAAAAACAAAACGTTAGTGGGTCCGCGCGCCACTTTTTTAAACGGACCAACCAACTTTCGCCACCACATCATCGTCCTCGCGTGTTTTTTCTTTTTTCTGAAACAAGAACGTATGGCAACGGTTTCAGACGCGTTTCATTAGATGGCTTTAGAAAAAATAGCGAATAGCGCTATATGGTTCATAAATTGATCGCGAGGCTTGGTCCATGTTCGTCCCAATGCGTGGAATCCAATGGTCTTAGTCTCAGCCTCTAATTTTGCCTTATTGTAAAAGCCCTAATTTATCCTCCTGAAAACCCTAGAATCTCAAACATGGTATCATCGTGTATGGCAAATAAAAATACAATTAAAGGTACTGGTTAGCTTTAAAACTTCAATATGAACAAGAATCAAGTAATATATTCCACAAATAATGCATAGAATGGAATGTAAGATTATGAAATTTGTTCGATACAGTTCCGGTTCATGTTACCGATTCTTGGAGTTTGAATGGATGTTAATGATGGGAACGTGATCAGTGAAGCTTCAGGAAGCTATTGAAACAAGAATGGAGGCTTGAATCGACCTAGAACCTGCTTTTCAGTTTTGAGCTTTTTAGAGAAAATTCCAAATTTGCAATGTGTTCTTTAGCGCAGCTTTCTGTCCCCTAGCATTAGGTTTTCACTCAAGCTTATGTACTGAATAGATTAGGTCAACAAAATTCAACCAAATCTCTTGTAATCATGATTTTTGATAATTGATTTTCTAAGGATCTTTTGAATCTTTTTCATGTGTTCTTGTATCAATTTGCATCCAATCACCCCAAATCTTTCCTAGTTTGCATTTACACGAAATATTGACCTTAAAACATGTATAAAAAGATTGGTTTGATTAATTTAAACATTTTTCATATATTTAATTGATTTAATTGAATTAATATAAATAAAAATCCAAATAAATAAATAAAAAATGAGAAAATACTTCCCTTTGGGCCAAGTGGTCGTGCACATGCTTGGAATGATGAATCATGGAAGAAAAATGGGCCCATTAGCAATTTTAGGTCATTTGAAGTAGTGTTGACTTTTCAAAATATCCAAAAATTTCCCAACTTCCACAAGGCATAACTTGCTCAATTTTTAAGCTTTTATCATGTTCTTGGACATTTTGGAAAGGTCTTTGAGTCCTTTAACCAATGCCTTTGGTCCCATGTCATTTTTATTTACCAATCTCAAGTTATGGCCTTTGACTTAAAGTCCCTTTTTGTTGACTTTTGAAAATAACCTATAATGTTGAAATTGATAACTTTTTGTGAGAGCATTTCTTGGACTTGAAGTATGAAGATGAGTTGTAGGAAATGTCTTTCTCTTCAAAATGAGCTTTGGATGGAATTTTTCTGATAATCCATGTGAAAGTTATGCCCTGGTCAATTTCAGTTGACTTTTTCAACTGTCCAAATAAGGAAACTTTTGCCTCTTGATGATTTTCTGAGCCAAATTTTGAGAATCATGATCAAGCATTGATCAAATGATGTTTGTGGCTTCAAGATGATATATTGACCAAAAATTTGAACTTTTGACTGTCAAATGACCATTTTGCCCCTGCAGTTGACTGTAGTGCAATTTAGGGTTTTGACTATGCAATTTTGAGCTGAATGCCTTGAAACTTGATATGAGGATACTTGACCATATTTGTAGGCATATGAGACTTGATTGGGCCTTTGAAAACTTCATTTCCTTGATCAGGACACAAACCCTAATTTTGACTGTATGGGAGACTGTTGAGCTGTGCAACCCTTGGGGAATTTTGTGACTTGGCTTGGCAATTTCTTGGAGAATATGGGAGGGCAAATTTTTGGGTACAACACCGTCGCTGGAGTTGTAAGGGTCAATTCGTAAGGGACGTACGATCACTAAAGCAATGTTAGGACGTCTTAGTAATAACCCTAGAGTCTTAAGATTATATTCGAGGAAACATTTCCGAGGCAACATTTCTGAGGTGACGTTTCCGAATGGGACCTTTGATCTTTATTAGACTGGAGGGCAACCACTAAGACACCCTATACTTAATGACCTTTCACCGAAGGCAACCGAAGTGAGAGTATACCCTAGGAGTGCGCATGTGCGAGTGATTTGATTTCAATTATTATCTTTACACATTAGGGTTTTCCAGCCGTTTTAAATTATCATGCAATCTTATCATACAATCCTATTAACATACTTCTAAACAGTTAATATTTGCGAGAATTAAAATGCGAGAAAATAAAACCTACGCTATTACAAGGCTTCGGGGGAGGGATTAATTACATAGCCAAAAAACCCGTAAAAACGATAAATAAAGAAACTCCTAATTTAAACTATTACATACTGTGAGCAGTTACATTAATATTGCAAAAATAATAAACGCGTGCGATGAATCGAAAACGAGAGATTAGGGTTTTGACCCAGCTACCTAATTGTAATTTACAAGAAAAAACATTTTTTTGTCATTTTTGTGTTATTTGAGAAAATAAATTTTAATTGAATAAATAAAAAACCTAATTACTAATTAATTTTAGTTAAGAACAATAATTAAATTAACCTATTTTTGTATTTTTTGTTTTGAGAAAAGAAATAAAAATTAAATCAAAAGTTAACCCTGATTTTTTCTAATTGATTTTAATTACATAAAAAGTTAGAATGACCCTAAATTAAATTAAACTAATATTAAATTAAATTTGACAAAATAAAACCTAATTCTAATTTTTTTGTGAAACTTGGTTTTATGATTTTTTGTGAAAAAAGAAATTAATTGTGTTAAGAAATTTAAATAAATTAAATAAAATAAAAGAAATAATTAGAAAAGAAGAAGAATGGGCCTGGTGTTGTTTTGCAAGAAGGAGGTGCAATTTGCAATTCTGAGCCCAATAATTCCTGGCCCCTTTGACTTTTTCCAATCCCATGTGCTTGCTTGACTAGGCGTATGGTGGACCCTCATGGGATAGCCTTGGATCTGCAGCCTTGATGGATGGGATGGCCAGATCTGGATAGTGCACGATGGACCCCTTGCCATGTAACGCGCTGGATTACCCTGAAAATATTGAGAAAATAAAATGCACACGCCTGGGATCGAACCCAGGACGTGTGCATCAAAGACCAACAACCTTACCATCTACGCCAGCTTGTTTAGTTGTAATAATAACAAAGAAAATAAAATATAATACAAATCATGTGCCACGCTTCCCAAAACGCACGCAGATTCAAACGATCCACTCACATATTGCCACGCCATCATCTTCCTCGTTGCTTCCGTCGTTTTAGACAAAAAGACCTTTACCTACGGACACCAGGCGTAGGTAGAACCCTTGTCCATTCCAAAATCCTGTACATGTATGATAAATCACAACCAATGGTACCAATCAACTCGTTACAACCTCACGAGCATCATGGTACCATTATTAATGGCCAATTGTTCCTGTATGAAAAATCCCTAAAAATGAAGCATGAACCCTAGCCATGGCAACTTGATATACAGTTAACAAAAATGCAATTAATCATAACCATTAGCTTGCAAACATCTCAAGGATGAAAAATATGTCTATTAATCAAGCTAAACATACCAGAATTAATGTATTCGAAATCAAGAAAATATGGAAACCGTGTGACTCTTACGGGGCATTTCAAGGTGAGGGCAAGCTTGCTAGTTATTGAAACACGATCCTGGGGAGTCCAGCAAATGATTGGAATGGCTTGAGATAGCCTGAATCTTGGAAATCAGTTTACAACTTTTCCTTGAATTTTTGAAAATCGTTCTCTCCTTTGCACGCCTCTAGCCTCTTATTTTTTGATCTGCACTTGTTCCTTATGTATCCAAGAATGTATTAGGGTTACAATTTGTTTCAAATCTTTTCCAATTAGGAATATTGATTCATGATTTGATCCTTGTGCAAAATCTTTCTAAATCAACCAAATCCAATCTTTTTGTGTAAATTTTGAACCTTGCACGATTTGATCTTGTTTCCAGTTGTGTAATGGACCTAATCATGCACAAAATCTCAAGATTTAATTAGCTTTTGATATTTTTACTATTTTATATTGATTTTATTTGATTTAAATGAAATAAAATCAAAATAAATAACAAAAATAAAATAATGAAAAGTGGAAGCGATCATGGGTCGTGCATCATATTACAAACTCAGTGCAAGCATAAAAAGTTGGGCCCATTTGGCAAAAAATGCAATTTTGGACATATTTGACTTTTGGCAATTTTGCAAAAAGGGTCAACTTTACCAATGCATAACTTCTTCAATTTTGACCCTAGAGATGTGTTTTTTGACTTTTTAGAAAGCTTAAGATGTCCTATAAGCAACATTTTTGGTCTCATCTCAATTGAGTCTTCCATGTTCATGTATGAAGCTTTGACCCAAAAGGTGTTTTTGTTGACTTTTCAAAATGACCTATAATGTCCAAATTCATATCTTCTTGTGAGTACATATTTTGAACTTGGTAGATGAAGATGAATTGTAGGGAATTGCATCCTCTTAAAAATTAGCCTTGGATGGGTCATTTTTTATAAAGTATGAGAAAGTTATGCTTGGTCAAAGTTGAGTTGACGTTTCCTACAAAACCCTAATTTAGCAACTTTTGGGTTTTGATGAATTGTGAGCAATCCTTGAGGAATCATGATCAATCCTTGATCAAATGATGAATAATACTTAAAAATGAGAATGTTGACAAAAAATCTTGAAGTTTGACTGTATGTGGGACACAGTTAACTTTTGCCCTAACACAGTCGATTTTCAGGCCTTTGAGTAATTGATTAAGAAAATTTCCTCTGCAAGGCTTGAAACTTGACATGGATGATCTTGAGAACATATTAGGACAATGTTGAGCATTTGGTACCCTTTGAACTCAAGCATCTTGATGCAAAATGAAACCCTAATTTGAGGTTGACTGCCTTTAGAAGAGAGTTTGTCTGGTCAACTCTTGGACTTCCTTGAGCAATTTGAGGACCTCACTTGACCTGTATTGAGAAATATGGGAGGGAAAATTTTGGGGCACAACAGTTGCCCCTGTTCAATCTTCTTAAACCTGAGGATGTAGATTGGCTTGTCTGCCTTTCGTGATCTGAAGGTTGAAGATGATTGAACACTGGAGTGCCCAGAAATTTGCACTCGCATGAAGTGGTACTGGTATTGCGATATTGGGAATGAGCTTATAGATTCCATTTGGAAGTCAATGATGGAAGATGGGCTTAAAGTTGCCATCAGAAGAAGTGTCGATCGCATAAGAGATTCCTTTGCGAGAGCCTGTACACCTGTTGTTGAGGAGGACTACGTTGGGGAATGCTAGTCTCTGTCTTGGGAGAAATAGAATTTTAGGAGCTTCAGTTGTTCGTTACTCTACTGGGGAATCATCTCTTAGTCGAGGAGGTGAAAATGAACTGCTATCTGGTCGTGTTCCAGGCTTTACAGTGATTTGCTGAGGAAAATAAGACCGACTGCTATCTGGTCGTGCTCCAGGTTACATCGACTTACTAGGGAGATGAGATTAGGCTTGCTATCTGGTCATCTTCCAGGCTTTGAAATTTCTCAATTCTTATTTGGTCGTGCTCCAGGCTTCAGAAGGAATTAGGTGGTTATCCGGTCGCATCCGGGCTTCAACTTGAATTTAAAGCATACTAATATTCGGTCGATTTTCAGGCTTCATAGTAATTGGCCGAGTAAACTGCTATTTGGTCGAATTCCAAGCTTCACAATACCTTATACTTTTATCTGGTCGTGTCCCAGGCTTCAGTGTCCTTTGCCGCTATCTGGTCATGCTTCAGTCTTCACAGTGTCTTATACCGTTATCTGGTCGATTCCAGGCTTCATGGTATCTTGTATTGCTATCTGGTCGATTTCCAAGCTTCGCAATAACTTGCTGAGGGTTAAGCTGTTTTCCGGGCTTCAAAGCTTGTATTTAAGACATACCACTATCTGGTCGATTCCAGGCTTCATAGTATTTTGGAGAAATCAAGATATTATCCGGTCGATTCCCGAGCTTCATGGCTTGAACTGGAGTAGAAATCTTAGTATCGATATGGCTGAACTAGAGAAATACTTATGAGAACTTGATTGCGTCTTTCCCTGAAAGGTAAAGAGTTAGTCGCATGTAATGTCATGATGTATGAAATGTATTGAGTAATGATGTTCTCAAAATAAATGAGATTATGCGGTATGATGCATATGCGCATGCTACAATGTATGGATATGCAATGTTCTTGTGATATTCTCCGGCAGGGGAAAATAAATCCTGGACTGCTGTTGGAGAGTACAAGGAGTTGAGTTCTTTGTTCTCACTGCGGATAGTGACCGAAGATGATTAGCTGGATACTTGCGTCCGTCCTGCTTGAGAACATTCCTCCGGGAGAGACTCTGCTTGAGAACAATCCTGTGGGAGAATGACTCTGCGGGGAAGATAGATACTCTGCTGGACGATCTGCTGATTTGGAGAAACAACTCCGTTGGGGATGAATTACCGTTGCTGGTGATAATGAACTCTATCGGGGATTGAATTTCTGCCTGTGGGAGCAATAAACTCAGCGGATGGTAATCTTCTATTGCTGGTGATAGATAAACTCTGCTTGGGGAGAATTTTGCCGACTCATTCGCGATTATGAACCTCGGCTGGTGAGAGTTGTCACCACTGTCTTTGGGTACTTCCTACTCTGCAGGGAGTTATGTACCTTTAGTCATATTCTCAAGCTGGCTCTATCCCTGCACCTGGTGGGTAGAGCAACTATAAGGTTTGAACATTTCTTGTTTGCCCCTGTTCCTGGAATTACGAGTAATTGTCTTTTGTTTCTTATGTAAATATTTATGAGCAACAATTATTTTCAAATGCATATATAAAAAATGAATCATTGGACGTTTTTGCAAAACAAAACAGAAAAAGAAAAAACAAGTTGAAATTTGTGAAATTGAATTGTATTGATTTTTTGAAGTTGGCCTGTAATAGACATTTTATACAAGAGGCTGACGTCCTAGTAAGAGAACGCTGCCGAGGGATATAATTTGTGAAAAAGAAAGAAAAAAAGCTATGTGAAACAATCCCATTGGGTTCCAACTCTGCTATTGCCCTTATATCCTCGAGCGTCTCATCACTTTGCTACTTAGTCGAAGGTGGATCAGATTGATTGGCGCTGTCCGAGCTTGATAGTCGATACCGAAGTCTGGTTGCAAGATGATCCAATGAGACATAGTGTTACGCTTCGATCCCTAATTTTTGCCTGAACCTCCCTTTCAGGTTTTCAGTCCACCGGGATACCCTTTTTTTCCCAAGCCGCCTTTTCAGGTTTTCGACTTGCCGGGTGTACAGTTTTTTTTATATTTTCATCCCTTACTTTTGCCTGAACCCTTTTAGTTTGCCGGGAAGCCCTTATTTTTACCTAGGCCAGTCAACCTAGCGGGTCTTTGATTAGGTGTAGTATCTTTTCACTATGTCTGCATTGACGGGGTGAGGAAGGTCGTCACCATCCATGGTGGTTAGAATCATAGCTCCTCCCAAGAAAATGTTCTTAACCAAAAATGGCCCTTCGTATGTGGGGGTCCATTTTCCCCTGGGATCACCTTGCGGTAGTATGATGCGTTTGATCACCAGATCCCCGACTTGATATTCTTGACGTCTGACTTTCTTGTTAAAATCCTTGATCATTCGCTTTTGATACGTCTGACCATGATAAATAGCAGTAAGTCTTTTTTCATTGATTAAGTTCAGCTGATCAAGTCGGGTCTGTATCCAGTCATCATTGCTCAAACCTGCATCCTTCATAATCCGGAGAGAGGGTATCTGGACTTCGATGGGTAGGACCGCCTCCATGCCATATACCAGAGAGTAGGGTGTTGCCCCTGTCGACGTCCGTGTTGAGGTACGGTACCCATGAAGAGAGAATGGTAACATCTCGTGCCAGTCTTTGTATGTCACCGTCATCTTCTGCACAATCTTCTTGATGTTCTTGTTGGTCACTTCAACAGCCCCATTCATCTTCAGCCGGTAGGGAGAAGAGTTATGATGCTGTATCTTAAACTGTTTGCAGAGCTCGGTGATCATCGTATTATTGAGATTTGTACCATTGTTAGTAATGATCCTCTCTGGTACACCATATCGATAGATCAGATTGTGTCGGATAAACCACGCTACGATGTTCTTGGTTACTATAGCAAATGAAGCTGCCTCAACCCACTTCGTGAAATAATCAATAGCTACCAGAATAAAACGATGTCCATTGGACGCAGTAGGTCTGATCTCGCCGATCATGTTGATGCCCCACATTGCAAAGGGCCAAGGAGCTGTCAATACATTCAGGGGAACCGGAGGTACATGCACCTTATCAGCATAGACTTGGCATTTATGATAGGTTTGAGAATGCTGATAACAATCAGCTTCCATAGTGGACCAATAATATCCAACCCGTAGGATCTTCTTTGCCATGGTATGTCCACTGGAATGAGTTCCGAAGGTACCTTCATGTAACTCTGCCATGATCCTTTCTGCCTCGCTTTTGTCCACACACTGCAGTAAGGTTGAATCATGGTTACACTTATAAAGGACACCATTACTGATGAAGAACTTCGCAGCGAACCTTCTCAAGAACTTCTTATCATTAACAGACGGACCCTCGGGATACTCTTGAGTCTCAAGATACCTCTTTACCTCGTGGAACCAGGGTTTATCTGCTACCTCTTCAGTCTCGATGTCACAGCAATGTGCGGGTTCGTCCAACCTCTCAATGGTAATCTGGGAGCTTCATTGTCCCACCTAACTTTGAACATATAAGACATGGTAGCTAGCGCATCCGCTAACTGATTCTCCTCTCTTGGGAAGTGTTCAAAGGTTATCTCCTCAAAGTGTGGGAGAAATTTCAGTATGTATTCTTTGTAAGGAATAAGATTTGGGTGCTTCGTATCCCACTCGCCTTTGATCTGACTAATCACTAGAGCAGAATTTCCGAATACACTCAAGAACTTAATCCTCGGGTCAATAGCAGCTCGAAGACCCAGGATACATGCTTCATACTCCGCCATATTGTTGGTGCAGTTAAAACATAATCGGGCGGTGAACGGAGTATGACAGCCCTCAGGAGATATAATCACAGCGCCAATGCCATTACCCAACGCGTTTGATCCTCCATCAAAATACATAGACCATCGGGATCTTTCCTCAGGTCCTTCATCCGGTCCAGGTTCTTCACATTCGGTCACCAACATGATGTTCTCATCCGGGAACTCGAAATTCATGGATTTGTAGTCATCCACAGCCTGATGCGCCAAATGATCCGCCAATACACTCCCCTTGATTGCCTTTTGGGTTGTGTATTGGATGTCATACTCAGTTAAGATCATCTTCCATCTTGCTATTCTTCCGGACAAGGCAGGTTTTTCGAAGATATACTTAATTGGATCCATCTTCGATATCAATAGGGTAGTGTGAGTCTGCATATACTGTCTCAGCCGGTGAGCAGCCCATGCCAAAGCGCAGCAAGTTTTCTCGAGCAATGAGTATCGGGTCTCACAGTCGGTAAACTTTTTTCTAAGGTAGTAAATAGCGTGCTCTTTTCGGCCAGACTCGTCATGCTGCCCCAGCACGCACCCCATTGAGTTACCCAGTACTGTCAAGTATAAGATCAAAGGTCTTCCTTCAACTGGAGGCATCCGAATTGGAGGTTCTTGAAGATATTATTTAATTCTTTCGAAAGCGGTCTGGCATTCATCATTCCACTTTACCACTTGATTTTTCTTCAGAAGCTTGAAGATTGGCTCACAAGTAGCGGTCAAATGTGAAATGAACTGGGCGATGTAGTTTAGGCGTCCCAAAAAACCTCTAACTTCCTTTTCTGTGCGGGGAGCCGGCATCTCCTGTATGGCCTTTACCTTGGCAGGGTCCACCTGAATACCCTTATCACTGACGATGAAACCCAGCAGCTTACCAGATCTTACCCCGAAGGTGCACTTGTTTGGGTTTAACCTCAGCTTGTACATCTTCAACCTGTCAAACAGTTTCTGGAGATGACCAAGGTGATCTCCCTCAGTCTGGGACCTTGCTATCATGTCATCAACATAAACCTCAATCTCATGGTGAATCATGTCGTGGAACAAAGCGACCATGGCGCGCTGATAAGTTTCCCCAGCATTCTTCAACCTGAAAGGCAATACCTTGTAACAGAAGGTGCCCCACTGTGTAATGAAGGTTGTCTTTTCCATGTCCTCGGGAGCCATCTTGATCTGATTGTAACCAGAAAAACCATCCATGAAGGAGAAGATCTTATGTTGCACAGTGTTGTCGACCAGAACATCAATGTGAGGAAGTGGGAAGTCATCTTTGGGGCTTGCCCTGTTCAGATCTCTATAGTCCACACACATCCGTACCTTACCATCCTTCTTAGGCACCGAAACAACGTTGGCAACCCACTGCGGGTAAGAAATGACAGCTAAAAATCCCGCATCGAACTGTTTCATGACCTCAGCTTTGATTTTCTCAGACATCTCAAGGCGCATACGACGAACCTTCTGTTTTACCGTAGGGAAGTCTTCTTTAGTTGGCAGGAAGTGTACCACAATATCAGTGTCCAAACCAGGCATATCTTCATAATACTAAGCGGAGATCTCAACATAGTCGCGTAGCATCTGTATCAACCGTTGTTTGAGACTAGGCTCCAGATTCGCACCTATCTTGACCTCTTTCATGTCTTCCTCTATACCCAAATTCACTGTTCAACTGGCTCTTCATGAGGCTGTATGGCCCTTTCTTCCTGTAGTAACAGTCTAGCAAGTTCTCCGGGCACCTCACAATCATCCTCACCTTCGTCCTCGGCTTGGTTGATCAGATTTTCAAGTCATAATTGGCAGTAGCAGAGTCGTTATCAATGGGATCCAGAGTGGATATGGATCTGCATATGATACGTGAGTGTGTGTAAGAGAATAGTTGTTTTTGATAAAGCGAGAGACAGAAAAAGAAAAACAAGGAGCACAAAATTTGTAATGCAAGAAACGTCCAATGCTTTATTAATGATATATGAAAATGACAAGTAATAAGCCCTCACAAGCAAAGCCAAGGTGCCTCGGGCAAGGTATCGGGCCATAAAGTTTCAAACTGTTACAACTCTTAAAACAAAAGTCAATTACTGTGGAATAAAAGAAACAGGTATGAAGTCCTTCGTCGTCCAGTTGTTCAATCCACCATTTGTTGTTGGGTAGATCCAGCTGTCGATATCTGAATCTTCTTCTCCATCTTCAACCGCATTAACTCCCTAATTGCTGATATGCAGAGGAGGTCTTTCAATCTGTGCATGCCTAACACCCCTTTGAGCCCCTGCAGTAAAGCCCAAACCAAATTTATCAGTTTTGTGCGTGAAATTAGGGAGCTGACCCCAATTGGTACACCCACCTTCTTCGACTACATCCCTGGCATCCTTGAGAGAAGCCATCTTCATTGGAGGTTTGTTGGTAGCAAATTCAGTTGACGCCAAAGTCTGAGGGACTTCTTCAAAGTTCTGACAAGGGGTTTCGATGAATTCCCCATCCATCTCCATGTAGCGAAAGGAATTGAGATGACTCACCATGTACTCCTCTTCACCTCGTACCGTGACAATCTTCCCCTTTACCGGATATTTCAACATTTGGTGGAGCTTGGAAGTCACTGCCCCAGCCTTATAAATCCAAGGGCGACCCAGCAAGTAAGAATACGATGGTCTAATATCCATCACATAGAAAGTGGATGCAAAAGTCTGAGAGCCAACTTTAACAGGGATGTCCACCTCCCCGTGCACCATCATTTTTTACCCTTCGAAAGCCCTAACCACAATATCGCTTGGCTTTAGAATCAAACCTTCATAATCCAGACGGTCTAATGCTTTCTTTGGCAAAACATTCAATAAGGACCCGGTATCTACCAGTACATGGGCCATAGTAGTGCCCCTGCACTCGATCGATACGTGTAGAGCGTCATTATGATTTCTTCCTTTAGCAGTCAGACCTGCGTCTGAGAAACCCAACCCATTGTCGACAGTTAAACTAGCTACGCAGTCTTTGAATTGATCGGCTGAAGTTTCCTGCGGCACATGTGCAGTTTTAAGGAATGCAATTAAAGCCTTTGCATGGGCTTCAGAACACAATAACAAGGAAAACATGGAGATTTTTGACGGGGTCTACCCCAGCTACTCGACTACGTTGTAATCGCTCTTCTTGATAATCTTCAGTATTTCCTTTATCTCCTGCTTAGAGGTTTCTATGATGATCTTCTTAGGTGCCTCCATCCGGGAAGGCTCACCTATGATTTCTTTGCCCTGAGTCCCAGATGGCTCGGCGACAGGGGTGATAACTGGAATAGGAACTGGGATGGTAGCTAATGTACCAGCAGATGGAATGACAACAGGTTTGTGGACAGTCGGAGGGGAAATCTCGGGAGAAAAGATTCTTCCACTTCTGGTGACCTTGCTAGCACCGAAAATATTGCTGACATCAACATTGGCTTCCTCACTCTTTAAGTCTTGTTTAACTCCATGGTAATACACATCGGCCCCATAGTGCCAAGGGACAGCCTTATCCGAAGTGTATGGGATAGGACCAGGGACAGTAATTATTAACGGAGCGATTCTTGGGACGGGTGTAATCCTAATAGGTTTTCTCGAGGAAACCTTGGAAGTATTGGCGAAAATGGTTATGATGGCAACATCTTGAATTGGAACCAACGGAATCATAGTCTTTTCGAACAAGATCTCTTTATTATCCATCAGGCGCTAAACACCTGATTTCAATAAGCGGCAACCAGCGGGGAGAATTGAACACATGTGGCAACCCTCGCCACAACCCGGAAATAAATCGGCCAATAACAAATTATTCTTTACTATCATCAAAGGAGTAGAAATTTCTTCCACATAGGTCACAAATAAATCATCGTCCATAACATTTACTCCATGACCATGCTTGGGCATGGGAGCAGTTATGACGTTGGGTTTTTCCGGAGCGTCAAACTCAATCTCTTTGGCTTCGATCAAGTCTTGCACCTTATTTTTCAAGGCCCAACAGTTGTTTGTATCATGACCTGGACTTTCGGAGTGATAGGCATAGCGGGCGTTCAGGTTATAGTGGGGAGATGTGGTGCTGGGATTCTTCGGGGCTTCCCTCAGAGTTACCAGATTGGTCTTCAATAATTGTGGTAGAATTTGAGTCAGGGTCATGTTGATCCGATTGAACTGCCTATGTGGTCTTTCCCCCCTTTGCTGATTGTTGCATTGTGGAGCAACTGTTGGTCTTGATATCACTACCGCATTTACTGCATGACGGTGTTCAGGTCTTCTTTGGCCCCTCGGGCCGTAGACCGCACTAGTTTCTTTCTTACTGGTGAAAGGCTTCTTTACTGCACTTGATGAAGTATCCTTCTGTATCTTACCACTTCGAATGCCAGCTTCTACTCTCTCCCCAGTTAAGATCAACTCAGTAAACCTGGATGATGAACTGCCGATCAGATAGTTGAAAAATGGACCAGATAGCGTCCCTAGAAACATGTCAACCAACTCCCTATCAGACAAAGGGGGTTGGACTCTTCCAGCTAAGTCTCTCCACTTTTGAGCATAGTCCTTAAAACCTTCACTTGCACCCATAGACATACCCTGGAGCTGAGTACGAGTGGGAGCAAGGTCGGCGTTATACTGATACTGCTTGTAAAAAGTAGCAGCAAGGTCTTCCAAGTTTCGGACATTGGCTCCTTCCAATTGATAAAACCATTCAAGCTGAGTCCCTGACAGACTATCTTGAAAGAAATGCACCCACAAATTTCTATCAGCAGTGTAAGGTTGGATTTTCCTGATATACGAGCGGAGATGGAGTTTTGGACAGGATACTCCATCGTACTTGGCAAAAACCAGAGCTTTGAACTTATGAGGGATAACCACCCCTGGTACCAGTCCCAGCTCTCCGAAATCCAAACCAGGGATATTCTGAATCTCCATAGCACTCAGACGGTCTTCTAGTTGCTTGTACCTATCCTCAGCAGGAGGATATTGTTCATCATCATAATCCGTATCATTATCAGAAACTGCAGGACTAGGGCCCTTTTCTTCTTCTTGGTTCTCCCCTTCCCTGGATGAAGAGGTCAGATCAGCTTGTCGTTTCAATCTATCCCCATACCTTTTTCCCATATTCAGAAGAACGACCTTCTTCTTCTTCTTCTTCTTCTTCTTCTCTTTCAGAATGAGAGTTTTCAAATCCTCTTGCCCTTTAGCCAAGCTCAAGAACATCTGTTGGAATTGGGCGTTATGCGCCTGAAGATCTTTGATGGCTTGATCTGAAGACATTTCTGCTGAAATAAACAGCGAAGAAGATGAGAAACCTATACTGGTACCTGTAATGGTGTGCATGATAATGGGATGCGTATGTAATGATTTCAAAGACTTTGGGGAATTTAAATTTGCAAACCAAAAAAAAAAATTTATTAGATTAACTTGTAAAAAAGGTTCAACAATGCCTTTATGGCGTTACAAAGAAATAAATGAAAAACAAATCTAAAACTAGAAAAGCAAAATCAAAAGTCCCATGGACGCTTCCTCTTTGTGCTGACGTAGTCATTGATCACTCTTTCTTCCTCGAGCTGCCTGGTGAGCTTCAAAATCTTCCTTTCTTGCTCATGGTACTTTTCCCGGTAAGTATTCCTCTCCTCTTTTAGCTGAATCCATGACCTCTGCAATGCCCCAGGATCAGTGGGCATGTAAGGATAAAGAACTGTGTAAGGAACGCCTTCTTCATTAGTGGGCTCCACAATTACTGGCAATACGGCTTCATAAGGCATCCCAAGCTTCTGGGCACGAGCTCGGACGCATTGGAGGTAAGGTTGCATAGGAAGGGAAGTCTTTGGTCCTAGATCTTAGGGGTCAGACCTGTTCACCATGCCTCAAGCTCGTATAAACCTTCGGCGGTTCTCGTCAACGTCTTCCTTGTAGTCAAATGCAATATCCTCAAGAAGTAGCTCATAGGGACCATCTCTCCGAGCACGACCAAATTGTCGCAAAGCTAGACAAGGATTGTAAGTTATACCCCCTCTGATTCCAAGCAATGGGAATTTAGGGTATCCCCCACAACAATCAATGACCGCAGTGTCTTCCATAGCCCGGGAGCTCCAAAGTATGTCTGTATGGGCCAGTGACATTATTCTGTAAGACCAGCCCAAACCTTCTTAATTCTTCAACACAGACTTGGGGAGGTGCAAAATAAACCACCTCGACAGCAATGGAATGCAACACATAAGAGTCCCTTTTCTTCACACAGTACGAGTGTAGAGGGTATGCAAGATATCACCCAGTAGAGTAGGCCCAGGATTGCGAGAAAGGAAAATCTTGACCGTGTTCACATCTACAAAGGAATCCGGATTCGGGAAGAGAACCAAACCGTAGATAACGAGAGCCAAGGTATCTTTGAAAGCCTGAAAATCCAAATTATCCCATAATAGCTTATCCTGGTCTATCAGAAACTTGGCTAAGAAACCTTCGACCCCGCTTCGTGTTTCCCAATTGGATACTACATCAACCCGTTTCAGATGCAGAGCTGAGGCAATGTCTTCTGGTCTAGGAATCTCTTCCATACCTATAAAGGGCACCTACTCAAGGATGGATATGCCCAATAAGTGAGAGAACTCTTCCAAAGTGGGAACCAGCTGGTAATTTGGAAAGGTGAAGCAATGATGCACAGGATCGAAGAACTGCAAAAGTACACTCATCATCTGCTCATCCAACTTTGAGGTGACCAGGCTAAGAAGCTGACCATGTCTCTTAATGAACATAGAAGTCTCAGAAACTCTTGAGGCTAACTCTTTAAGTTGAGCAGGTACTTGAACAAAGTTAACTCGGATGGTATTTCTGCGGACGGAAGCCATAATCTGCAAAATAGAACAAAGATAAATTCCCTTGGTCTTTGAAATGGTTAGTATAATGAAGTATGAATGCTATGTTATGATGCATGATGTCATGATAAAACAAACAACAGATATAGCAGATAACAGGCATGGAGAAGGCAAACAAGTCACACAAAAACCCTTAAGTTTAAGGCTTGCATGGGGGTCAAAGGTATTACCCTCTTGAAGTTCAGTTGGTTTCAACCTGTCCTAGCAAAATTAACTGGGTTCTAGAGGTTCTCAATATCACTGACCATCCTCCATCGGTCATGGTTTCAGCTCACGCAATCTTTTCTTGTGGTCGGAACTATCTCGAGAGTATGGTCTCAATGAGTGTAGCATCGAGTATCAACCAGTTCTCAGCTTTACACCGAGGCCGGCTATCTCACTACTTTCTAATGGCCAAGTTGGTCGATTAAAGGTTCTAAGGTCAGTTGATGCTTAACGACACATGTAGCAGCCCTGTATTCTCTTCGTTTCTCCACAAGGGATACCGGTACCAACCAATGTGCCACATCAACGTAGCTACTGCTTCAACCGTATCGGTCTACGCCGTACAGTTCCCTCACAGTTTATTTCTACTTACCTAAAAGGTGTCCCCAGATCCGGGTTAGGATCAATAGTAACTCCCAATCAAAACCCTTAAAAGTAAAGCAACCAAAACAAACAAGAGAAGCAAATATGATGAACTAGATCCTAAGGTATACCCCACTTATTAGTTCCCCAGCAGAGTCGCCATTTCTGTGATACGGTGGAAGAACCGACTGTTTTGAAAATGCTGGTTTGCGTTTTGCGTTTTTTATTCGCAAAATGTTGCAGTAAGCAAGAGTCACCACCGACTTTTATTTCATCCAATCATGGAAAAGGGAAAAGAACAGGAAAAAAACCTTTTTTCGAGATATTTTGAGTATGAGGGGTAGATTATAGAAAGGGAAGGTGTTAGCCCCTTTCTATCCATGGTTTTCCATGGGCTCTTAGGTACTTGCTCATCTTTTTAAAAATTGCTTGTGTGTGTTTGTTTTGAAAAGTTTTGTTTTACTTCGTTTTAACCCTTGTTCCTGTCCTCAAGAGTGTTACGAAGTTTGTTTTTGAAAACTTTAGTTTAAAAAGTGTTTGGTGTGAAAAATTTGATTTGAGCAAGTACCTACTAGCATCTACCTACTCGGAAAAAAAATCGTTTATGTTCTCGTTTCCTTTAGACAATGCTATCCTACTATTGAGAAATAGGAAGCACCGTCGTTGGAGTTATAAGGGTCAATTCGTAAGGGACGTACGATCACTAAAGCAATGTCAGGACGTCTTAGTAATAACCCTAGAGTCTTAAGATCATATTCGAGGACACATTTCCGAGGCAACATTTCTGAGATGACGTTTCCGAACGGGACCTTTGATCTTTGTTAGACTGGAGGGCAACCACTAAGACACCCTATACTTAATGACTGTTCACCGAAGGCAACCGAAGTGAGAGTATACCCAAGGAGTGCGCATGTGCGAGTGATTTGATTTCAGTTATTATCTTTGCGCATTAGGGTTTTCTAGCCGTTTTAAATTATCATGCAATCTTGTCATACAATCCTATTAACATACATCTAAACAGTTAATATTTGCGAGAATTAAAATAAGAGAAAATAAAACCTACGCTATTACAAGGCTTCGGGGGAGGGATTAATTACATAGCCAAAAAACCCGTAAAAACGATAAATAAAGAAACTTCTAATTTAAACTATTACATATTGTGAGCAGTTACATTAATATTGCAAAAATAATAAACGCGCGCGATGAATCGAAAACGAGAGATTAGGGTTTTGACCCAGCTACCTAATTGTAATTTACAAGAAAAATCATTTTTTGTCGTTTTTGTGTTATTTGAAAAAATAAATTTTAATTGAATAAATAAAAAACCTAATTACTAATTAATTTTAGTTAAGAACAATAATTAAATTAACCTATTTTTGTATTTTTTGTTTTGAGAAAAGAAATAAAAATTAAATCAAAAGTTAACCCTAATTTTTTCTAATTGATTTTAATTACATAAAAAGTTAGAATGACCCTAAATTAAATTAAACTAATATTAAATTAAATTTGAAAAAATAAAACCTAATTCTAATTTTTTTTGTGAAACTTGGTTTTATGATTTTTTGTGAAAAAAGAAATTAATTGTGTTAAGAAATTTAAATAAATTAAAAAAAAATAGAAGAAATAATTAGAAAAGAAGAAGAATGGGCCTGGTGTTGTTTTGCAAGAAGGGGTGCAATTTGCAATTCTGAGCCCAATAATTCCTGGCCCCTTTGACTTTTCCAATCCCATGTGCTTGCTTGACTAGGCATACGGTGGACCCTCATGGGATAGCCTTGGATCTGAAGCCTTGATGGATGGGATGGCCAGATCTGGATAGTGCACGATAGACCCCTTGCCATGTAACGTGCTGGATTACCCTGAAAATATTGAGAAAATAAAATGCACACGCTTGGGATCGAACCCAGGATGTGTGCATCAAAGACCAACAACCTTACCATCTGCGCCAGCTTGTTTAGTTGTAATAATAACAAAGCAAATAAAATATAATACAAATCATGTGCCACGCTTCCCAACACACGCGCAGATTCAAACGATCCACTCACATATTGCCACGCCATCATCTTCCTTGTTGCTTCCATCGTTTTAGACAAAAGACATTTACCTACGGACACCAGGCATAGGTACAACCCTTGTCCATTCCAAAATCCTGTACATGTATGATAAATCACAACCAATGGCACCAATCAACTCGTTACAACCTCACGAGCATCATGGTACCATTATTAATGGCCAATTGTTCCTGTATGAAAAATCCCTAAAAACGAAGCATGAACCCTAGCCATGGCAACTTGATATACAGTTAACAAAAATGCAATTAATCATAACCATTAGCTTGCAAACATCTCAAGGATGAAAAATATGTCTATTAATCATGATAAACATGCCAGAATTAATGTATTCGAAATCAAGAAAATATGGAAACCGTGTGACTCTTACAGGGCGTTTCAAGGCGAGGGGAAGCTTGCTAGTGATTGAAACACGATCCTGGGGAGTCCAGTAATTGATTGGAATTATTAGAATGGCTTGAGATAGCCTGAATCTTGGAAATCAGTTTACAACTTTTCCTTGAATTTTTGAAAATCGTTATCTCCTTTGCACGCCTCTAGCCTCTTATTTTTTGATCTGCACTTGTCCCTTATGTATTCAAGAATGTATTAGGGTTACAATTTGTTTCAAATCTTTTCCAATTATGAATATTGATTCATGATTTGATCCTTGTGAAAAATCTTTCCAAATTAAGAAAATTCAATCTTTTTGTGTCCATTTTGAACCTTGCACGATTTGATCTTGTTTCCAGCTGTGTAATGGACCTAATCATGCACAAAATCTCAAGTTTAATTAGCTTTTGATATTTTTACTATTTTATATTGATTTTATTTGATTTAAATGAAATAAAATAAAAATAAATAACAAAAATAAAATAATGACAAGTGGAAGGGCTCATGGGTCGTGGATCATATTACAAACTCAGTGCAAGCATAAAAAGTTGGGCCCATTTGGCAAAAATATGCAATTTTGGACATATTTTACTTTTGGAAATTTTGCAAAAAGGGTCAACTTTACCAATGCATAACTTCTTCAATTTTGACCCTAGAGAGGTGTTTTTGGACTTTTTGGTCTCATCTCAATTGATTCTTCCATATTCATGTATGAAGCTTTGACCCAAAAGGTGTTTTTGTTGACTTTTCAAAATGACCTATAATGTCCAAATTCATATCTTCTTGTGAGTACATATTTTGAACTTGGGAGCTGAAGATGAATTGTAGGGAATTGCATCCTCTTAAAAATGATCCTTGGATGGGTCATTTTTGATAAAGTATGAGAAAGTTATGCTTGGTCAAAGTTGAGTTGACTTTTCCTACAAAACCCTAATTTAGCAACTTTTGGATTTTGATGAATTGTGAGCAATCCTTGAGGAATCATGATCAACCCTTGATCAAATGATGAATAATACTTCAAAATGATAATGTTTACCAAAAATCTTGAAGTTTGACTGTATGTGGGACACAGTTGACTTTTGCCCTAGCACAGTCGATTTTCAGGCCTTTGAGTAATTGACTGAGCAAATTTCCTCTGCAAGGCTTGAAACTTCAAATGGATGATCTTGAGAACATATTAGGACAATGGTGAGCATTTGGGACCCTTTGGAATCAAGCATCTTGATGCAAAATTAAACCCTAATTTGAGGTAGACTGCCTTTAGGAGAGAGTTTGTCTGGTCAACTCATGGACTTCCTTGAGCAATTTGAGGACCTCACTTGACCTGTATTGAGAAATATGGGAGGGCAAATTTTGGGTTACAACTCCCACTAAGTCAAAACCTACAAAGGAGACTTAAGAAAACGAGGGCATCCCGCTGACTGTAATCTCAAAACAAGAACAGTCAGGCAAAAATTAGGGATAACGAATCAAAAAGAGGTCACTACAAATCCTCAACAAACATGAAAGAAAAATGTTGCAAAAATGACTGCCTTCCGACAAACTTAACTTGTCTGAACCATCACCAAAACGTCATTCCATACTCAATTGGAGTTCAAATGCATAATTAACTGAGTTTAGGACTGAATAATATCATGAAGAACGGGTGGGTACAAATACATTTGAGCCTTTTATCCTTTGTTTCTTAAACCGTGAACCAAGCCACATTACAACCCTTCAAAAGTCCTAATTGAAGCATGGGTTAGTTCGAAAGCATACTTTTACAAAAGGTACCCTGACTCATGTAAGGCTTTACTCAAAATCGAAAGTTGAATTACAAACTTCTTTACTTGCTAAAAACGCATTTTTCAAAACTTAAAGACAAGCATAAACTTCGCATTACTTGAATATCACTGTTCGCATATGGCTATTTGTTTGACAGCGGAGAAACTCACACAATGAATATCCAGTGAACGAAAGCTCTCTCAGTGAACAAAATCACTTCAAGTAGGACGACACTTCCATTGACAAATCTCCTATCAACAAGGGGGCATGACATGTCACTATCCAGCATACCTGGGGCAATCTAGTCATGATTCGAAGAAATCTCTCAAAAATTGCAGAGTAACCAGGGGCAAGTCTCCATCTCCATCACTTGGGGCATTGGATGTCAATATCAGCGAAGGGTTACGTACAATCAAACATTTTTGGCAATCCACAGACATTTGCTGCTAGGGGTAGTGACAAATCTCCTCAAAATCCTTCTCATAGGATGATTCCCCAGCCAGAGTTTAATCTCTGAAAACCTTTCCCCAGCTGGGACAACCTCAAAAGTCCCCAGGGACTTTCCCTAACGAAGTCGTCACCTCTCTAGCAGACCAGCAACAAGGTTTATTTCCCCAACAAACTACAGATTCCTCAATTTGAGTTCACCTTTCCAACTATAACAAATCAAAGTACCATAACTCCCTTTCCCCAGTAGACTACTCTACAATCCCCAATAAGTTACTGTGAAACTTGGACCCGACCAGATATCAGTTCAACTTTGACACCCTAGTAGAGCAACGGACGACCGAGACTCCTGAACTCTTTTCCCAAGCAGGAATAAAAATTCTCCCCAATAGTTTTGAATATTCCCTAGCATAGTTCTCCTCAAACAACAGACAGGAATCCCCAGTGGAAACATTCTAAAATGTTTGAAGACACACCTACTCTTCAGCAGTAATCCGGGATTTAATAACTCCCTAACACTTGTCAAATATTTATTCTCCAAGGCAAAATTACATTGCAACAACATTCATAGCATATGCATACAAAATACATATAACATAAATCTCATTTATTTTGAGAACATCATTACACAATGCATACATCATGACATTGCATACAACTAACTCTTTACCGTTCCAGGAAAGATCGATCGACAGATAAAGATTCCTTCATTACCTTTTGAGGTAGTAATCGTCCAAGATTCCTTCATCATCCTGCTGAGGCTCTATATACAGTTCAGATACACTCCAGACCCGGAAGCCATTCTGATACTCATTCAGATTCAGCTTTCAGATACAGTTCAGATACGCTCCAGACACGGAAGCCATTCTGATACTCATTCAAATTAAACTTTTGATACAATTCAGATACGCACCAGATACGGATGCCATCTTGATACTCATTCAGATTCAGCTTTCAGATACAGTTCAGATACGCTCTAGATACAGATGCCATCCTGATACTCATTCAAAGATAGCTTTCAGATACAGTTCAGATACACTCCAGATATGGATGCCATCCTGATACTCATTCAGATTCAGCTTTCAGATACAGTTCAGATACGCTCCAGATACGGATGCCATCCTGATACTCATTGAGGGTTTTTCAAAGTTGGCTTTACCATTGACACAATTGACGAGAAAGGGGCAATCGTTTGTGTGGACTACTCAGTGTGAGGATAGCTTTCAAGAGCTTAAGAGAAGGTTCACTACTGTTCCTGTTTTGATTTTACCTAATCCATCCGAACCGTTTATAGTGTATTATGATGCTTCATTGATGGGGTTAGGTGGTGTGTTGATGCAAGGTGTACAAGTGGTGGCCTATGCTTCAAGGAAACTTAAATTGCATAAGAGGAATTATCCGACTCATGACTTAGAGTTAGCAGCTATGGTGTTTGTGTTGAAGATTTGGAGACATTACATGTTTGGATCGAGATTCGACGTTTTCAGTAATCATAAGAGCTTGAAATATTTGTTTGATCAGAAAGAGTTGAGTATGAGGCAGAGGAGGTGGTTGGAGTTCCTAAAAGATTATGACTTTAGTTTGAATTACCATCCTGGTAAGGCGAACGTGGTTGCCGATGCATTGAGTAGAAAATCATTGCATATGTCTATGCTAATGGTTAAAGAGTGGGAATTACTTGAGCAGTTTCGCGACTTGAGTTTGGTTTGTGAAGAAACTTACTTTGGTGTGAAACTTGGTATGTTGAAGATTACAAGTGGAATATTGGATGAGATAAGAGAAGGACAAAAAGAGGACTTGGTTTTGGTTGACAAATTGACTTTAGTTATCCAAGGTCAAGGAGGAGAGTTTAGAATTGATGAGAACGGCGTGTTGAGATGTCGTGATAGAGTTTGTGTTCCCGATGTGGGAGATGTGAAAAAGAGGATCCTTGAGGAAAGACACCGAAGTGGGTTGAGCATTCATCCTAGTGCCACAAAGATGTATCAAGATTTGGGAAAGTTGTTTTTCTGGCCGAGTATGAAAAAGGAAATTGCGGAATTTGTGTATTCGTGTTTGGTATGTCAAAAGTCCAAGATAGAGCATCAAAAGCCTTCTGGTTTGTTACAACCTTTGTCTATACCAGAATGGAAGTGGGACAGTGTCTCAATGGATTTTGTTTCGGGTTTGCCGAGGACCCCGAGTAACTATGAGGCTATTTGGGTTATAGTGGATAGATTGACAAAATCTGCTCACTTTATTCCAATTAGGATGGATTACTCGATGGAGAAGCTTGCGAAGTTGTATGTGGAGCGGATTGTATGTTTGCATGGTATTCCGACGTGCATTATTTCGGATAGAGACCCGCGGTTCACATCTAGATTTTGGGAAGGTTTGCAACGAGCTTTGGGTACTAAGTTACGTTTGAGTTCCACTTATCATCCACAGACGGATGGTCAAATGGAGAGAACCATTCAATCACTCGAAGATCTTTTGCGTGCTTGTGTGTCAGAACAAGGAGGTTCTTGGGAAAGTTACTTGCCTTTGATTGAGTTTAACTATAACAACAGTTTTCATACTAGCATAGGTATGGATCCTTTTGAAGCGTTGTATGGAAGGCATTGTCGAACACCTTTATGTTGGTACGAGTCGGGAGAAAGTGCGGTGGTTGGACCAGAAATTGTGCAACAAACTACGGATAAGATTAAGTTGATTAGAGAGAAGATGCAAATTTCACAAAGTCGCCAAAAGAGATACCATGATAAGAGGAGGAAGCCTCTTGAGTTCAAGAAGGATGACCATGTGTTTTTGAGAGTGAACCCTACGATGGGTGTTGGTCGGGCTCTTAAATCGCAGAAGTTGACACCTCAGTTTATTGGTCCGTATCAAATTTCGGAAAGGATTGGTAATGTAGCGTATAGGATTTCATTACCACCATCACTTTCTAATTTACATGATGTGTTTCATGTGTCGCAATTGCGAAAGTATATTGCGGATCCGTCACATGTGGTGCAAGTGGACGGTGTGGAAGTTAGAGAAGACTTAACCGTTGAGACTTTACTGACAATAATCGAAGATCGGAAAGTGAAGCAACTTAGAGGAAGAGATATTTCTTTGGTTAAGGTGGTGTGGGGTGGTGCGGCTAATGAAAACATAACTTGGGAGCTTGAAAGCCGGATGCGGGATTCATATCCCGAGTTGTTCGTTTAGAGGTAATTTTCGAGGCCGAAAATCTTTTAAGTGGGAGAGAGTTGTAACACCCCGTTTTAATTAATATTATTTAAATTATTATTTTCTAAAAATTACCGGTTGATATTTATTTTGGTAAATCGATAATTATTTAGTCGGTAATTCGGTTCGGTATATGATTAATTGGGTTTATTCGGTTTACCGGGAAATAATTATTTTTATAAGATAATATCGTATTTTGGTGAGTATATATTAATATGTGTGTTAATTGATTAATTGGTGATAATTGAATTATATTAGTATTTATTTAATTATTTTAAGTTAGTTTATATAATAATGTTATATAATAATAGGTTAGTTTTATAAAGTAAGTATGATATATATATTAAGATAAGTTAGTATTATTTATTATATAATTTAAGTAGTAGTAGTAGTAGTTAGAGAGAGATATAGAAGGAAAAAAAACCAGAAAGAGAGAAAAGTGAGAAAATGGAGTAGCAGAAGAGGAAAATAGAGGAAAAGCTAGGGTTGAAGAAAAGAGGAAAAGTTCTAGAAAATCAACCGAAAAAGCTCGCTCCGGAGACTAATCGGTAAGGGTTAGACTTCCTCTAAAATATAGTGTATTTTTATTGCATTTGATTTCGGTTTAGAAAATTAGATTATTGTTGACTGTTAGAAAAAATATAATTTCCCTGTTATATGAAAATGGCAATGGAGAAGAAAGGGGGGGGGGGGGGGGGGGGGGGGGGGGGGGGCTACGTTAAATCTGTTACGTAACTGAGTATACAGTATATATATTTATAAATAGTAATATATATTTATATATTATATATATTTATAAATAGTTTATAATATATATTATATATTTATATATATCATAATTAATAGTGTGATTAATTATATAATCGGTTACGATTAATTGGTAAAACTTAATATTTTGAGTACGACCGGAGATGAATTAAATTGTAGATGTGTTGAATATTCGAGATATTTGGTTAATTGCCGATTCTGGAAATGATGTGTTTGGTTTATGAATATTTTGGTGTTGTGTGATAATTGTTGAAATGAAATAAATTATATTTGTTGTGCAATGTTGTGAGATTAATTCATAGGGTTGAATTATGGTGATGTATGCTTGTAATTGAGATAGAGGGATGTCTTGATTTGCATATTATTGTTTATTGAATTGCACACCGCATCATAAGTCGTGTCAAGAGGCGATGTCTGTTAGTCTCGTGGAGGCTAGTGGCTTGTCCCAAACTCAGAGTGGGAGTTTGAAAGCTTAGGGAATGGGCTTTTGTGATTATCTGTCTGAGGGATAGACATCGACAAGTCCGAAGGATAATAGATGATTGGTACCACATGCATGAGTCGTGTCGTTGTGTCGAGTCGCACGTACACGTTTTATTGAGTTTATGTGTTGTTGAATATTATACATTATGTGCTAATTGGTAAGTGAAATTGATTGTGTTTGTTTTCTTTGAGTTTTTGAATATGAGAATTTGATTAAATGAATATATTATGTAGTTTATGTAAGAGTTGGAAAAAGAGTAAGATTCCTTTATTTAATGCCTTTCATTTGCTTTAAATTACATACTTTATGTTTGTTGGAATTCTTACCCTTCTGTTGGAAAATGCTTGCTTCGGCATTGTTCAGGTACCGAAGACGGTAGTGCGTGGCACTAGCTTAGCGGATGCATTTGGATTGTATTCGTTTTATTTTGGTTTATCGAGTCGATGCTCTGGTTGTAACACTTGGGGGTTAGGTGTCTGCATTCGAACTTGTATATTTTGTATATGGATTACACTTGTATATAATCCATTATTTTGATTATATGTTGATGTATGTATACTATGACATGATAACATGTTTGGTATATGAACCGTATGGCTTAATGCCTTGAATTTTATATTTTGATTCCTCCTTTGGAGATGAAGTTATTATGATTCCGTTGCGTTTGCACGAAAAAGAAAGTATATGCCATGAATGTATTATGTGATTAAATGATTAAAGTGACGAATATGTCATGTCTGTTTTTCTCGAATATGTGAATTGATGTTGTGACACTCCTTCTGTGCAAATTTTATTTTCTCTGATTTTAATTATATCGTTTAATTCGGGGTTTATTAGAAGGGGTATTACACTGGATCCCAGGTTTGCTTGCATCAAGTTTCCAAGCCTTGAACTGCAATTTTTCAAGAAAATCACTTCCAAGGGCAAAATGGTCATTTGCATGCTGAAAACTCAAGCTTTGACTTTGGATCAAAATCAAGCTTCAAGAATCATATTTCATCAAGACATGTTGGAATATGAAGTTTGTACCATCAAAAAGTTCAAAAGTCAAATTTACTATGGAATAGCCAAATTTCTAAATACTTGGGATTTTTTCTAAGTATTTAAGAAAAATGACACTTCAGAACTTCTGAGCCAGCCTCCAGGCAGGTGCACTCAGAAGTTGTAAACATGGTTCAACACATAGTCTTCAGTCAGAACATGGCTCTTCAGTATTTATGCAAGTTCAGTCAGAGTTTGCTAGGGTAATGCAAAGAAGGTAATAAAGCGTAATACGAAGTCTGAAAGCTCCTTCAGAACATGTTGGAGACAGAAGATAAGAGGATCAGAAGATTGGATGCTATGCAAGCTCAGAACCTCTAATCTAGAACTAAGCCTTCGTGTAGAATCTCACGTTGCAGGATTTGGTGTTGTGATAAGTCTCATCATCATTTAATGCTCTTTAATGCTCACAACCACCTTCTGAGTCTTTATCCAAACGATTTTCACCATGTGTACTTCTACTGTCTTGGGATAGCAACTTTGGTACTAAGCCCATGCTTTGCTTTTTGCTTTTCCTTAATTCCTGCTGACAGCCACCATGCTTGCTTTAAAGACAAGGCAGCACTTTAGCACATGAAGGCTATTTTCAAAGCTTTGGTCAGAACTTGACCAAATCCCAAAACCTTGCTTATACAACTTGCTGCAGACCTATGACCAACAGCTAGCTCAGCCTACGCCTACATCTCATGATTACACCAAACTAGCATACGAAAACTGTGATGAAAAAGAAAGGGAGCAATATACCAAAAATGTTCAAATCCCATTTGTCTTTCCCCCCAAAATCACAACAAATCCACCTATAAATAAGTGGCTCCATCACACTTGCAAGGGGCTGGACTTTGAAGGAAAGACTGGTTTTTAGAGAGAGAAGAAACTTGTGAAACCTCTCATAAAAAATCCATAAATATCAATTAGAAACAAACCTTTGCCCTTCCCTTTGAATCAAAGGACTTGGCATTCTTCTTCCGTTACTCTTGCTGACTCAACATCCAAAGGCAACAACTCAAAGCTCCAAGCCCACGTTCCAGATTCAAGGTAAGTCTTTCTGACTTTGCTTGTTTTTTCATTTTGAACATCATTAACATGTAAATATCATAGTATTAATGTTGTACATATCATTGCATGAATAAAAAAACTATGGATCAGAACTTCTTGGTTAGGGCTAGACTCAGATTTAGGTTTAGAACTTCTATAAGTTGTTGTGTTATTATCCTTCTGACTTGCTGTTTAAAAAGAACTGATAACATGCTGAACTGCTGATTATTCACTCACTGTTTTAACACACAGAATTTTCAGGATTTTCTCACTGTTTAAGCACACAGAACTTCTGAGTTCTCTTCATTGTTTTAACACACAGAACTTCTATGATTTTTCTCACTGTTGACACACACTGAACTTCTTATGTTCACTCACCGTTCTAACACAGCACAGAACTTCTGAGTTTTCCTTACATGTCAAATACTCTGAATTTCTGATGTTTCCATTCGCTGTTTTCAAACACTCAGAGTTTCTGATTTTTACATGCTGATAACACACTGAACTGCTGACGCTTGCTCACTGTTTTAGTGTAATATAGAACTTCTGACTTATGGCCCACTGTCTGAATACCGCCCAGAACCTCTGTGTTTTCCCTCTAACGTTTTTGCAGGACTTTAAAAGGTACCAATCCAGAACTTCTGATTCTGACGCTTCCTTCTGAGTCATCACGCGCCTGGCTTCAGAACTTCTGATCCTAGTTGTTCTTCTTGCAGCAGCACGTTTTTTTTCTATTTTGCATTTATTTTCCTTTTCATCATTTTTATATTAACTTTCTTTTAATATCAACACAAAAAGACATAAAAACATTTTTATTTTAACTTATTTCCTTTTTAATTCATTAAAACAAAACAAATCTTTCCTTTTATTTCTTACATTATACATTTCAATTTGGTTGTAATAATAACTTAGGACTTATGTTTATCTACAATCCCCATTCGTAAATATGTACCCTCATCCCCTAAATATTGTAATAGCGTAGGACTTTACACTTCTGCAATTTATTGTTTTCCTTATACTGTATAGTAATTAGGCGTGTATGGAAAGAAATAAAAATCAACAAGTAGATAACCTCAATCAAAGATTAAATACATGCAATCAAACACACTTGCACACAAACACCCTTAGGGTTTCTCCACTTGGTTGCCTTATACAAAAATAGCCATATTACGCATGCAAAGTATCTTGGTAAAACAAACAAAATCAAAAGATCATAGTCCCTCAATGACGCTATTCTAAGTTTCCTTATAAAATTATCTTAGTCCCTCAAAAATGCTAAGATACTTTGCAACATTACTAATCATGGTCATACGATGACCCACGCCCGTCCCTTCACATCCAACGATGGGGTTTCTTATCAAATCAATGGTAAGATAGCTACATCTAAAGGAGGAGGAAAAGCACATCTAAAACCTTTTGAGTAGGTAGGTTTGCTCTCAGTTACTCGCTTGCTCACAACAAAAACATTTTATACACCTACACTTCCATCTTTGAATTATTTTTGAAACAAACACTTTGTATATATTCTTATAGAAACGAGAATCATTACGAAGTTCCATTTTCAAAATACTTTCAAAAACACATCTCACAAACACCTCTTTGAAATATTTTCGAAACAAACACTTTGTATGCGTTCTTATAGAAACGAGAACCATTATGAAGTTCCATTTTCAAAAATACTTTCAAAACCCACATCACAGAGCACATTTCAAAAAAAAAGCAAGTGATCTAGCGAGTAACTAAGAGCCCATGGAAAACCATGGATGAAAATGGTACTAACACCTTCCCTTTTCATAATCTACCCCCCCGAACTCAAGAAACAATCTCAAAGGTCTTTCCTGTGCTTTTTAACCTTTCCTTTTGGATAAAAGAAAAGTCGGTGGCGACTCTTACTAACCGCAACATTTGCAAACACAAACGCAAATCCTCAAGTCAGTTCTCCCACCGTATCACACTTGACATGGGAAATCTTGGGAGTCCAAAATGATCCATGAAAATCATATGAAGCATTAAAGATCCAATTGTACTTATACAAACTCAAACCCTAATTTTGAGTTATCAGTGTTTGGGGAGGTATCTTGAGCTGATCAATCCTTGTATAGTCTTGAATCAATGGAGATCTTGTGAGAGAATCTTTGATAAATTGAGAGGGAAAATTTTAGGGTACAACAGCTGCACCTGTTCAATCTTCTTGAACCTGAAGAGTAAGATTAGTGGATCTTCCTTTCATGACTTGAAGGTGAAAGATGATTGAACACTAAAGTGCCCAGAAATTTGCACTCGGTGATGTATTGATTTGGGAATGGATTTGGAGAGATGATGGTAGAAGCTGGAAGAAACATCAGCATAAATATTTGGTTGATTCATACTGACACTAGATGTCTTGCCCGTCTTTAACTGGGAGAATTAATTCTGATCCAGAAGAGGTCTTGTGATCAATGATTTTCCTGCAAGGAAAAAGGGGTTTAGTGTATGTATGCATGGTGCAATGATGTTCTCAAAATGAGATTATGTTGTATGTATATTTTATGTATGTCATATAATGTAGGAATGTGAAATGTTATTGAGGCGTATCTTAGACAGATATTGGACAGTTTTGAGAAGTTAAATCCTGGATTGCTCATTGGGGATGAAAAGTATGTGTATCTTCAGACTTTGTTAAAAATGCTTTTGTTGGGGATTCCTGCTTTGTTGAGAAGAACTCCATTGGGGAATATTGACTTTACTTGAGAAGGCTCTATTCGAGAGTGTTAATTTCTACTTGGGGGAAAGAGCTCAAGATTTCTAGTTATCCGCTGCTCTAGTGAGGAATTACCTCTTGAAATCTAGTTGTTATCTGGTCAGATTCCAGGGTTCATACCAATTTGCTGGGGATAAGGAATTTAATTGTTATCCAGTCAGATCCTAGGCTTTACAGCAACTTACTAGGGATAGTGGCAAACTCTACTGGGGAAGAGGAGATTTTAAACTGTTTTTTGGTCGGGTCCAGGCTTCAGAAATTTTGAACTTGAGGTTAACTAGTATCTGGTCGGGTCCAGGTTTCAGTAACTTGAACTATTAACTGGTCGGGTCTAGGCTTCAATCATTCGAAGAAGTCAAACTATTATTTGGTCGGGTCTAGGCTTTAGTAACTTAAAGTTGATATTAATTGTTATCTGGTCGGGTCCAGGTTTCAGAAATTCAAACTATTATATGGTCGGGTCTAGGTTTTAGCAATAATTAGAGAAGTTAAACTATTATATGGTCGGGTCTAGGCTTTAGTAACTTTGAAGAATTGAGGTCAATTGTTATCTAGTCGGGTCCAGGTTTCAGCAACTTAGACGGTTTTCTGGTCAGGTCCAGGTTTCATCAATTGATAAAGTCAAACTATTATCTGGTTTGGTCCAGGCTTTAGTAACTTAAAATTGAGATTAACTATTATCTGTTCGGATCCAGGTTTCAGAAATTCAAACTGTTATCTGGTCGGGTCCAGTTTTCAGAAATAATTGGAGAAGTTAAACAATTATCTGGTCTGGTCCAGGCTTTAGTAACTTTGAATAATTGAGGTCAACTATTATCTAGTCGGGATCAGGTTTCAGCAACTCAGACTGTTTTCTGGTCGAATCCAGGTTTTACAATAATTTAAACTTGGTGTTAACTAGTATCTAGTCGGGTCCAGGCTTCAGTAACTTGAACTGTTTACTGGTCGGGTCCAGGCTTTAAATTGTTGATTGGTCAGGTCCATACTTAAGCAATTTGAGGGTGGGCCAACTGGTATCTGGTCGGGTCCAGGCTTCAGTAACTTTTGGGGATAGTAACGACTCTGTTGGTGACTTCATTGGGGATTATGGGTTATGGTTCCTTAATTTGTAATGATCTGAGAGGAAAACTGAAGCTGTGGAATCTGTAGTTTGTGGGGGAAATAAACCCATTTGAAGAGGATATTTGACAAACTACTGGGGAAGTGACTTCTTTTTTAGGAAAAACTCCACAAGGCTTTTTCTTGAGACCAACTCGGCTGGGGAGAGGTTTTTTAAGAGATTGAAACTCTGGTTGGGGATTTCAGCATCCAATTCTGAGGGGATAATGTTAATGAAAGAATTCTGTAGGGATATCTCAAATACATTTGAGGAGATGCTTTCACTGTTTTCAAGAATATGTTTGTTAAAAGTTTAATCATGCTCATATGCATATGTTCATTCAATTTTAGTCGTTAGATACTTTTTCACTCAAAACAGGAAAAACAAAAAAAAAGTTTGCACTTCAAAGTATATTTGAATAGGCATTTTTGTACAAAGAGACAGAGATCCTAGTAAGAGGAAATCGTCGAAAGAATGGAAAGAATACAAAGTGAAAACAAAATAATAGCCAAGTGAAAGTGATCTCACTGTGTTCCATCCCCATTATTGCCCCTATGTCTTCGAACATTATTCCTTGCCATTGAAAGGAGTTGATTGGATTGATCTTAGAACATTTGAACTTGGACCTTGGTAATAAAGCTGGATGTAGAGATCCCACTAGACATAGTCATACACTTTAATCCTTAACATTTTCCTGAACCTCCCATTCGGGCTTTCAGCCCACCAGGATACCCATTTTTGCCCAAGCCGCCCTTTCGGGTTTTCGACTTGCCGGGTGTACAATCTTTTACACATATCCCTAACTTTTGCCCGAACCTCTTTGGTTCGTCAGGATGCCCATATTTTGCCCAGGTATGTTAACCTAACGGGTCATTTTTATGCATAATATTTTTTAACTATGTCCGCGTTCATAGGATGTGGGAAGTCTTCGCCATCCATAGTAGTCAGCATCATGGCACCACCAGAGAAAACTTTCTTTACGACAAATGGCCCTTCATAATTGGGAGTCCATTTTCCCCTTGGGTCGCCTTGTGGAAGAATGATGTGCTTTATTACTAAGTCGCCAACTTGATATACTCGAGGCTTGATCTTTTTTTTAAAGCCTTGATCATACAGTTTTGGTACATCTGACCGTGACAAACAGCGGCCAGTCGCTTCTCGTCAATTAGGTTCAACTGATCCAACCTAGTCTGAATCCATTCGTCTTCGCCTAGACCTGCTTCTTTCATTATCCTTAGAGAGGGAATTTGAACTTCGACAAGTAAGACGGCTTCCATGCCATAGACCAAGGAGAAAGGAGTTTCCCTAGTTGACGTTTGGGCTGAAGTACGGTAGCCATGGAGAGAAAACGGTAACATCTCATGCCAGTCTTTATATGTTACCACCATCTTTTGCACAATCTTCTTGATATTTTATTGGCAGCTTCCACTACGCCATTCATCTTGAGTCTGTACGGAGAAGAATTATGATGCTTGATTCTGAACTGAGTATAAAGTTCTGTAATCATACGATTGTTGAGGTTGGTTCCATTGTCAGTGATGATCCTTTCGGGGATACCGTAACGGCAGACGAGGTTATGCTTGATAAACCTGGCTATAAGATTCTTGGTGACTGAGGCATATGAGGCAGCTTCGACCCACTTGGTAAATTAATCAATGGCAACAAGAATGAAATGGTGTCCATTTGAAGCAGTAGGTTTGATTTCTCCAATCATATCAATGCCCCACATTGCAAACATCTATGGAGCAGTCATGACATTTAGAGGAATATGAGGTACATGGACCTTGTCAGCATAGATTTGACACTTGTGCCAAGTCCTTGAGTGATTATGACAATCAGTTTCCATTGTGGACCAATAGTTACTAGCCCTCATTATTTTCTTGGCCATAGTGTGTCCACTAGAGTGGGTCCTAAAGAGGCCATCATGCATGTCTTCCATAATTTTCTCTGCCTCCTTCTTGTCCATACACCGGAGTAGAGTAGAATCATGGTTGCGCTTGTATAGGATTTTGTTGCTTAGAAAGAATTCAGCTGAAAATCTTTGCAAGAATTTCTTATCATTGACGTAAGCTCCTTCAGGATATTCTTGTGCCTCAAGATATCTCCTCACCTTGTGGTACCACGATTTCTATTTGTCAGTGTCAAGCTCATAGCAGTCTGCAGATTCGTCAAATCTTTCAATTGTGATCATAGGAGATTCGTTGTCCCATTTGACCTTGAACATGGAAGACATTGTTGCCAAGGCATCAGCCAACTGATTTTCTTCTCTGGGAAAGTGTTCAAAGGTGATCTCCTCGAAGTATGGTATTAGGGTTAACACAAGCTCCTTGTAAGGAACAAGGTTACGATGTTTAGTGTCCCATTCTCCTTTAACTTGACTGATCACTAAAGCAGAATCTCTGAATACATTCAAGTGCTTGATCCTTAAGTCATTAGCAACCTTCAAACCCAAGATGCATGCTTCGTATTCAACCATGTTATTCGTACAATTGAAGCACAGTCTAAAAGTGAAAGGAGTGTGACAACCTTCAGGAGAAATTATCACAGCGCCAATTCTATTACATATAGCGTTGGAAGCCCCATCAAAAACCATAGTCCATCAGGATCCTTGTTCAGGTCCGTCATACGGTTCAGGTTTTGCACAGTCAGTTACTAACATGATATTTTCATCCAGGAAGTCAAAGTTCATAGATTGATAATCATCAACATCTTGATGGGCCAAAAGATCTGCCAATACACTTCCTTTGATTGCTTTTTGTGTTGTATTTTAAATATTGTATTCAGTCAGAATCATTTTCTATCTAGCTATCCGTCCAGAGAGAGCGGGATTCTAGAAGATATACTTGATAGGGTCCATCTTAGAAATCAATAAAGTGGTGTGAGTCAACATATATTGTCTTAGCCGGAGAGCATCCCATGCCAGAGCGCATCAAGTTTTCTCGAGCAGTGAATATTTGGTTTCACAGTCGGTAAACTTTTTGCTCAGGTAATATATTACATGCTCTTTTCGGCCAAACTCTTCATGTTGGCCCAACACACACCCCCATATAATTCTCTAGCACATTTAAGTACATGATCAAAGGTCTTCCTTCAATTGGAGGCATCAGGATTAAGGGTTCTTACAAATATTCCTTGATTTTGTCAAAGGTGGCTTGACAGTCGTTGTTCCATCTGACTACTTGATCTTTCTTCAATATTTTGAAGATTGGCTCACAAGTAGCATTTAAGTGACAGATGAAGCGGGCAATGTAGTTAAGTCGACCCAAGAATCCTCTGACTTCCTTCTCAGAGCAGGGAACTGGAATTTCTTGAATGGATTTTACCTTTGCAGGATCAACTTTGATGCCTTTACCACTGTCGACAAAACCTAGAAGCTTTCCAAACCTTACTCTGAATGTGCACTTATTAGGGTTCAACCTTAACTTGTACTTCTTCAGCCTTTCAAATAGCTTGTGTAGGTGATCGAGATGCTCTTCTTTAGTTTGTGACCTTGCAATCATATCATCCACACAGGATTCTATTTCATGATGAATCATATCATAAAACAAAGCTACTATAGCTCTTTGATATGCTGCCCCTGCATTCTTTAATCCGAACGGCATGACCTTGTAACAGAAGGTGCCCTATTGTGTAACAAAGGTGGTCTTTTCCATGTCTTCGGGTGCCATCTTGATTTAGTTGTAGCCATTAAATCAATCCATGAAGGAGAAGACTTTATGTTGAGCATTATTGTCAACCAAGATGTCAATATGAGGTAGATGGAAATCATCTTTAGGGCTTGCCCTATTAAGATCCCTATAATCTACACACATGTGAACCTATCCATCTTTCTTTGGCACGGGGACCATGTTCACAACCTATTGAGGATATGATGTAACAGCCAGAAAACCTACATCAAATTGCTTCATTACCTCAGCCTTTGTCTTTTCAGACATGTATGGCCGCATACGACGAACCTTTTGCTTAACAGGAGGGAAATCTTCCATTGTTGGTAGACGATGAACCAAAATGTCGGTATCCAACCCTGGCATATCTTCATATGACCAAGAAAACACTTCAACATAGTCATTTTACATCTGAACTATTCTGCTCTTGACACCATCTTCTAGGTTGGTGCCGATCTTGACTTCCTTCTTATTTGTCTCAGTGCCTAGGTTGGTAACCTCGACTAGACCTTCATGAGGTTGAATAACTTTCTCTTCTTGCATTACAATTCTGGCTAATTCTCTTGTTATTTCAAAATCTTCCTCACCTTCGTCTTCGGCTTGGTTAACTGGATGTTAGAAGTCATAATTGGAAATAGTAGAGTCGTCGGCAATGAGATCCGGAGTGGATGAGGATCTGCAAGTGTGTGTGTGTGTGTGTGTGTGTGTGTGTGTGTGTGTGTGTGTGTGTGTGTGTGTGTGTGTGGGTGGGTGTGTGTGTATGTGTGTGTGTGTGTGTGTGTGCGTGTGTGTGTGTGTGTGTGCATGTAAGATACATGGCTATTTAAAAATGTATTAAAGGAAAAGAAAGACAATGGACACAAAAAATTTGAATGCAAAAGGTCCAATAGTTTATATTAAATGATCATATGATAAATGAACATGAACAAAACCCTTAACAAATGGACCAAAGTGCCCCGGGCAAGGCACATGGCTTTAAAAGTCATTGTTTGGAATTAAGATTACAGACAAAATTCTTGAATTGACATAAAATAGTAGACAATAATTACTCCTCAATGAAAGAGATGGGAGTGAAATCCTTTGCATGCCAGTTGTTGAGCTTTCCTTCGGTAGTAGGGTAAATCTATTCTTCAAAAGTGCATTCATCATCAGAGTCTTCCACAATGTTCACTTCATGATTCCCAATGCGGAGAGGTGGCTTTCTCGCGCGAGTGTGCCTGACTTCTTTCTGAGCTTTGATGGTGAAACACAATCCAAATTTGTCTGCTTTAAATGGAATGTCGGGGAGTTGTCCCCAGATAGTACAACCCCCATCTTCGACCACAGAACAGGCGTACTTAAGTGAAACCATTCTTGGTGCAACTTCATCAGCTTTTGATATGTCGTAGGAGATTTTGTGGTGGCAATCATAGGAGGTAAAACTTAGAAAGCCTGGCACATAGTTTCTATGAATTCACCATTCATTTCCACATACTTGAAGGAATTGTGATGGCTCGCCATAAATTCTTCTTCGCCACAAACAGTAACGATCTTCCATTTGACTTGATACTTTAATTTTTGATGAAGAGTGGATGTTATTGCCCCTGTCCCATGGATCCAAGGGCGCCCGAGCAAACAAGAGTAGGTGGGACGTATGTCCATTATATAAAAGGTAGAGCTGAAAATCTGCGAGCCAACTTTAATTGAGAGATCCACCTCTCCATGAACCATCCTTTTAGACCCATCAAAAGCCCTTAAAACAATATCGCTTGGCTTCAATACCAGTCTTTCACAATCTAGCCGGTCCAAAGCACCTTCGGGTAGCATATTTAGAGATGAGCCAGTATCAACTAAGACATGTTCTAGGGTGGTTCCTTTGCATTCAACAAAGATGTGCAAATCTTTGTTATGGTTCTTTCCCAGAGGGGTCAATTCAGCATCGGAGAACCCTAATCCATTATCCGTCATTAAACTTGCTACATAGTTCTCGAACTGGTCAGTTGTGGTTTCTTGGGGAACATGGGATTTCTTCGGGAATTTGATTAAGGCTTGGGCATGAGCGTCCGAACAGAGTAACAATGACAACATGGAGATTTTGGAGGGGGTTTTCCCTAGTTGTTCGACTATTTTGAAATCACTCTTCTTTATGATTTTCAGGATTTCCTCCATCTCTCGAGTGGAGGGATTTTCAACATCAGTATCTTTGGTAGGCGCCTCCATCCCAGCAGGATCGCCTTCTTTCTCTTTGCCTCTAGTGTTGGCACTAGACTTGTTATTGGTTATGCGGATGGGAGTTGTTGTAGTAGTGGGTGGTGAAATATCAGGGGAAAAGATCCTCCATATTCTTGTCACTTTACTAGAACCTGAAATATTAACGACATCAGCTTCGTCTTTGTTGATCCAAGAATCTTGTTTTATCCCATGATAATAAACCTCGGCCCCATAGTTCCATGGAACTGCTTTGTTAGAGGAGTATGGAATAGGCCCAGCGGAAGTGATTATTAAAGGAGAAATGGTTGGCTCATTTGAAATTTTGTTAGGACCCTTTAAGGGGATCCTAAGAAGCTTGTTGGAAATGGTTATTATGGATAGGTCTTCAGCTTTGTTGGTTAAACTTTTAATGGTAGTTATCTTCTCTAACAGGATCTCGCGGATATTTATCAAGCGTTGCACACCTTCCTTCAGCCGCTTGCACCCATTTACTTGTTGATCACAACAAACACAATATTCAGAACAGTCAGGGAACACCCCGACTCTCATCAAATTAACCTTTACAGTAGTTAATGGAGTTGTTAGATCTTCAATGGAGGAGACAAAAGTAGCATCATCAATTGCATTAACACCTTTGCCATGGTTCGACATTGGTGCGGTTATCACATTTGGAGTAACAGGTGGATCAAATTCAATTGTTTTATTGTCTATCAGATCTGAATCTTATTCTTCAGAGCCCAGCATTGATCAATTTTATGCCCAGTGTTGTTGGAATGATACGCACATTTGGCATTAGGATTGTATTTTGGTGATGAAATGTTTGGATTAGGTGGTGGATCACACAATGTCACTAAGTTGGCCTTCAATAGATGTTGTAAGGCTTGGGACAACGACATGCTTATCCTTGTGAACTGTCTTCGAGGAACTTCAGATTGTTGATTTTTGGATGATTGTCTTTGAGAACACGGAGGGTTTGAGATTAACACGACATTAACAGAGGGTCGATGATCCTTTTTGGTATGGGCCCTTACCCCATACACAACGTTTGTTTCCTTCTTTCCAGTGAAAGGCTTCTTTACAGTGTTGGATGCGGAAACAGATGTCATGGGAATTTTTCCGATCTTAATGCCACTTTCGACTCTTTCACCAGTTAGGATCAACTTGGTGAAACCAGACGAAGAACTTCCAATAAATAGGTTTAAAATGGGCCAATTAATGTACCCGTGAACATGTCAACTAGTTCTCTATCAGTTAGTGGTGGTTAGACCCTACCAGCAAGATCCCTCCATTTTTGGGCGTACTCCTTAAACCCCTCATTTGTACCCATTGTCATACCTTGAAGTTGAACTCTAGTTGGTTCCAGATTGGCATTGTATTGATACTGATGATAAAAAGTTGTGGCTATATCTTCCCATGTATGGATGCGGGAACCCTCCAATTGATAGAACCATTCTAGTTGAGTCCCATCCAGACTCTCTTGGAAGAAATGGACCAAAAGCTTTTTGTCAGTAGTGTGCGGTTGTATCTTGCGCACGTAAGACCTTAGATGAAGTTTCGGTAAGGAAACCCCATCATACTTGGAGAAGACTGGTATTTTGAACTTTTGGGGAATGACAACCCCAGGTACTAAGCCCAACTCACCAAAATCCAAAACATGCACAACTTGAATTTTAACAACCTTTAGTCTATCCTCCAATTGCTTGTATTTATTCTTAGTCGGAGGATATTGCTCATCAATGTAGTCTTCATATTCAGAAGCTTGATCATTTGCACCACTAGCACGGGTGCTCCTTGACTCTTCGTCTTGATTTTCATCCTCTTCAGATGAATCTTTAACTATTTGTACCTGACGAACCGGTCCTTTGAATCTCATACCCATGTTGATGAAGGCCTTATTTTTGGTTTTCTTCTTGGCTACTAGCATAGTCATCATCTCTTGTTGTCCCTTAGCCAGGGTCAGCAAGGTCTCTTGGAACTGGAAATTATGCGCTTGCAAGTCCTTCAATGTTTGTTCGATATCCATCTTTCTAAAATAAACAGTAGAAAGATAAGGAAACCTGTTGTGGAAAACATGTTTATGTCATAATGCATGAAAATGCGTATGCAAATGATTTCAAGGATTTAGTAGATTTAAATTCATTTAGACAAAAGGAACAAACGTAAATTTCATTAATAAGTTCAAATTGATTACAAACATTCCTCTTGGGCTTACAATGGAGGAAATAAACACAAAATAAACTCCTAAGACAAAAAGGTCGAGTGCATCCTCTTTGGCACAATGTAGGCGTTCAAACTTCTCTCTTTATGAAGTTGTCTCGTAAGCTCCAAAACCTTCTTTTCACTTGCTTAGAACTGGGTTTCGAAGGTGTCTCGCTCTTCCTTTAGCTGAATCCAAGCTCTTTGCAGATCTTCAAGAGAAGTAGGCATGTTAGGATAAAGGACAGTATACAAAACATCTCCTTCGGCAACAAGCTCCATGATGATAGGTAGGATGGCTTCATAAGGCATCATGAGGTTTTGGGCGCGAGTTCGCACCCACTTGAGATAAGAATCCAAAGGAATGGAGTTCTTATGTCCCAACGTCTTGCTATCAACCTTGTTAACCCTGGCCCAAGCTCGTATGAATCACTGATGATAGCCTTGGACATCGTTCTCGTAGTCGAATGCAATTCCTTGGACAAGTCCATCATGAGGGCCATCCCTCCTAGCATATCCAAACTTTCGCAAAGCAAAACAAGGATTGTAGGTAATACCTCCCATAATGCCAAGTAGAGGGACATTAGGGAATTCCCCATAATGGTCAATAATAGTAATGTCATCCATAGATCGAGCACACCAATAGATATCAGAATGTGTGAGTGACATCAAACTACTAGACCATCTTAAGCCTTGCTCGTTCTTCACAAAAAATCAGGGTAGGTGCGAAATAAACCTACTAGCCAAAAGAGGAGTGAAACACATAAGAAGTCTTATTCTCTTCATGGTGCGAGAGCAAAGAGAATGCAAGATATCCCCAAGTAAAGTAGGCACCAGATTGCAAGATAGGAAAAATTTTACTGCGTTCACATTTGTATAATGGTCCGGATTGGGAAATAGTACCATCCCATAGATGAGAAGATCCAATACTTTTCAAAGGCTTGTAAATCCAAATCATCCCAACAATCTTGAGCCTTCTCCAACAAAAACTTGGCTGGAAACCCATTGACACCACTTCTTGTTTCCCAATTTGCCACAACATTGGATCGTTGCAAATGTAGAGCTCGAGCAACCTCCTCAGGTCTCAGATCTCTTTCAATACCATGAAGGATAATATATCAAGAATAGGAATTCCCAAGAGTTGAGAGAATTCTTCCATAGTGGGCACAAGTTGGTAATCATGAAAGGTAAAGCAATGGTGCAAAGGGTCGAAGAATTGAAATAGAACCTTTATCTTGTCTTCATCAAGGCTTGAGGTAACCAGATTGAGAAGTAGACCATATCTCTCATTGAACAGATAACTCTAAGGAACCCTTGACGCTAATTCTTTGAGTTGAGGAGGCACTCTTACGAGGTTGACTTGGATAGTATTTTTGTGAGTGGGAGTCATGTTCTACAAAACAGAACAAAAATAAATCTCTAGGTCCTTGAAATGGTTAGTACAAAATGCCATGGTATGATGTCATGATTTTATGATGTTATGTACAATTATATACATAAGAAAAGCAAACAAGTCCTTAGGTTTAGGCTTGCATGAGGTTTCATTGGTAAATACCCTCTTGAAGTTTAGTTGGTTCAACTTGTCCTAGAAAGTAATCGGGTTCTAGGGAATCTCAATATCACTGATCTTTCTTCATCGGGAATTGTTTCAGTACAAGCCTCTTTATTAGCGACTGAAATATCCCGAAAGTCAGATCTCAATGAGTGTAGTATCGAGTATCAACCAACTTCAGACTGCACCAAAGCCGACTATCTCACTACTTCCTAATGGCCAAGTTGTTCAATTAAAGGTTCTAAGGTTAGTTAGTGCTTCATGACACCACACAAGGCCTCATATTCTCCTTGACTAAACTCAAGGGCTACTGGTACCAACAAATGTGTCACACTAACGTAGCCATCACTTCAACCAAGTCGGTATACCCCGCACAATTTCCACAATCTATTTCTACTTACCTAACGGTGTTCCCCGATCCGGATAGAGGATCAATACAAACCCAAATAAGGACCCATAAATGTAAAGAAAAAAATCAAACAATGAAAGCAAATAAATGTGATCTAGCTCTAAGGTAACCCCACCAACTTCATATCCCCAGTAGAGTCTCCAATTCCGTAATACGGTGAAAGAACTGACTTGGTTGTTTTGTGTTTGATCGCAATTGTTGGGGATAGAAAGAGTCGCCACCGACTTTTCTTTTATCCAATAAAAAGGGTGAAAATAAGAGGAAAGACCTTTGAGATATTTTCTTGAGTTCGGGGGGTAGGTTATGAAAAGGGAAGGTGTTAACACCCTTTTCATCCATAGTTATCTACGGGATCTTAGTTGCTTGCTAGATCACTTTTGAAAATTTCTTTGTTTGAAATGTGTTTGTGGTGGGTTTTGGAAGTATTTTTGAAAAGCGCCTTCGTTTAGGCAAACTTTGTAATGATTCTTGTCTCTATAAGAATGCATACAAAGTGTTGGACTTTTTGAAAATATTTCATGTTTTTGAAAGTGTTTGGTGTGTTTGAAAAGGTGTTTGGTTTTTTGAAGATGGATTGCGAGCAAGCAACTAAGAACATTCTACCTACTCAAAATTATTTTGTTATCTCTTCCTTTGATATTGCTATCTCACCATTGATTGGTAAGAAGCTCTATCTTTGGATATGAAGGGACGGGCGTGGGTCATCGTATAGTCATAGATAGCAATGTTGTGAGATACCTTAGCATATTTGTTAACGACTAAGATCATTTGTAAGACAACATTTGTAGCATCATCGAGGGACTATGATCTTGTATTTTTTATTGTTCTTTGCTAAGGCGTCTCACATGCATAACATGACCATTTTTAAGGAAACAAAGTGGAGTAGACCCTAGAGGTGCAAAGTGTGCAAGTGTTATAATTTCATGCTTGTTTTATCTTGAATTAGGGTTGTCTAAGCATTGATTTTATCTTTCCATACAAACCCTAAATTACTAGCATTTATATGAAAGCGATAAATTGCGGAAAGTAAATATCCTACATTATTACATCACTTATGGAAGGGGTGTACAAATTTACAAATGGGGATTGCAAGAAATTAGACCTAATTATCTATTACAACCATATTGAACTTGAATAATGTACAAGAATTGAAATGTATATAATGTACAAGACATGAATGAAAGGAAAACGAATTTGTTTAGATTTTGTTTAAGAACATATTCTAACCTAATTTTCTAAAAGAATAGAAATAGTTAGAAGTAAGAAAATTAAACTAAGTTAACTTTATTTTTAAACCAAGAAAATGAACTAAATCTAAGTTTAATATTAAGTTAAAGAAAAGAAATTAAATAGGAAATGTTTTTTGGTCTTTTTATTTTAAGAGTTTAAATAAAAATAAACTACATAATTAATATAATATATTTTTGATGGTTTTAATTAAAAAAGAAAATAATAATAATAATAATACTAAAAATAATAAAGGAAGGAAAATAAATAATAAATAAAGTCAGGGGGTTTAGGAAGTGGAAAGGAGAAAAGCCCATAGTTCTGGCCCAGGCGCGCTAACAAGTATATGTGGGAATGATGCTGGAAGCAAAAAATTAGAAGACCTAGAAGTTCTGACCCATCCATGCTATTAACAAGTATATGGAGGGGATGATGCTAGAAGTGGAAATGAGAATGCCCAGAAGGTCAGGCCCAGGCATGCTGTTAACAAGTAAATGGTGAGGTGATGCTGGAATAAAAAATGAGAAAACCTAGAAGTTCTGGCCCAAACATATTGTTAACAAGTAAATGGGGTAAAAATGCTAAGAAATAAAACAAAAGGTACTCCTGGGGCTAGAACCCAGGATCCTTAACACTAATGTCTTACGCGCGCACTCGCTACAACTGGGGTGGCTATACATCTGGTATTATAAACAAAACCATAAATACATATTACAAAATCAGTTCTGATGATGAACTTTATCTTCTTCCTTGCGCCATCCAGAGCATCTGCAACTCATTCATTTCTCAACCAAAATGGAAAATGTAAACATGAAGGTTATGGAAATTTTCATCTTGGTTCCAGAACTATAGAGCATTAAAACTATAAATCAGAAACAAACATGAATTTTTCTAGCCCTAATCTGAACCCTAATCTTTCAAGAAGTTATGATCTTAAATTCTCTATACTCAGGCCATATAAATAAAATCTATGTGTATAGTTTCAGAGCAATGATATCTACATTTTGCCTTTGAAAATGCAAGCCTAACAATGCCTAAATAATGAGAGGAACATCAGAAGAACTTACCTTTGCAGCTGGAGATCGTGTTTGAATTAGAGATTGATTCAAGTTGTTGTGATGATCTGGTTAGCTTCCTAAAGTTTCCAAGAAGCTAATGTAATGGTTTGCTTGAGCTATGGATGACTGGAATGTTCTGGAGAAGTCAAAATGTAATGCTCTATTTTGAAAATGGAGGTTGGTGAAGATGATGTTACAGTCTGAAAACAGAGGTTGGGATAACTTCTATATGTGTATCAGAAACTTTGTGGATGGTTTGGACAAGAAACACACGAGGGATTTTGGAGATTGGATTCAAAAATCAGAAATGACAAGTTTCTGTGCTTGTGTTGCAATTTTTGGTTCTAGAGAGTTTCAACAAGTTTCAAAGCTTGTTATAATCCCTTTTCAGTTTGCAAATGAAGTTTTAATTTATATGAAAAGGGTTTGGAAGCTTGGTGAAGTTCGAAGTACAAAATCACATGTTGTGGATTTTGACTTGTTGTTAAAGCAAGCTTAGACAAACATGGTTTCAAGGAAAGATATGGTGACTAGCAACTTTAAACACGCCTATTATGAGTTTGTATGAGATGCTTGTGTAGAAAGAATAAACACAAAGCTCAGGGAGAGTGGACTTTGTGATTAAATTCATTTTTTCATAATGGAAGTGTGAACTTTCTTCCTTAAATTGCAAGGTGATTGGACAAAGCTTAAATCAAATGGTTCATAGCTCAAAACCTTGTGTAATCTTCTGATTAAGGATAGATACACATGTTAAGGGCCTGAAAAGTGGGATTATGCAGCATTGCTTGGAATTGGATCAGATGTTCATCATGAAACTGACTTATAAATTAAGAACAAATGTCCAACTTCTGATCTTCGATTCTCTATGCTCCAGCATGATCTGAAGGAATTATAAGACTTTTTAGAAATCTCGTAACATGATATCCAATCCATCTTTGAATCACTTTTGCAAACTCCCATTGTAACTGTGTGAAAGTTGGCCCAGAAGTTCTGTCAAAATTCTGACTTAAAATGCCAAGAATTTTACTAAGTGTTTTAGTTTCATGGACATGTCTTCATGGATTTGTAACTTGAGATCCAAGCATTTATAGAAGAAGTTATGTCCTGCAATGTTTCTGATCTTATTAAGATCTACAACTTCCATGTTGGAAGTTTTTCTTAAATCATCTTGCATCATGATGAAAATCTGGCGCAAAGTTATGAAATTTTCATATTTTCTTAACACTTAGAAAAATTTCTAAGTGTTTAGAACTTTGACTTTTTTTTTCAAAGTAAACTTCACTTTTGATTTCTTGATGAATAATCTTAATATTTTGACATGTCTTGATGAAATTTGATTTTGATTCAAAAGTCAAAGTTTGACTTTCAGTGTGTAGTTAACTTTTTTATCAGTTGACCAATTTTCAACTATCATATCCTGAGAAATGTTTTGAACCATTCCATTAGGTCCAAATGATGCATTTGGATTCTTGATATCATGTCTCAAACCAACAAGTCATACATTTGGGTTGAAAGTCAAAAATCAAGCCTTCTCAGTCAAAACCCTAATTTTGACCATTTTGCCCTTTTTGTGATTTGATCAAATTTCTTGAGGAATTATGATCCAAACTTGGCCAATTGACATATATGAGTTCAACATGTTGATATGAATAAAAAATTATGAAGTTTAACTGTGAATTGACCATAGTTGACTTTTTGCCCAATAAAGTTGATTTTAGGTCAACTGATCAATTGACTGAGCAAAAATATGATCCAAAGCCTGAAATTTGACATGAGCAATCTTGGGAGTCCAAAATGATCCATGAAAATCATATGAAGCATTAAAGTTCCAGTTGTCCTTATACAAACTCAAACCCTAATTTTGAGTTATCAGTGTTTAGGGAGGTATCTTGAGTTGATCAATCCTTGCGTAGTCTTGAATCAAAGAAGATCTTGTGAGAGAATCTTTGAGAAATTGAGAGGGAAAATTTTGGGGTTCAACAAACAAGTTTCATTTACTTTTTGTCAAGTTTATCATTCATTTCAAGTTCTCGAGGCAACAACATATGATCAGTGATGTTTAAATGATTTCTTTTAGACCAAAGTTTATGAAGGTTCATTAGAGGATTGATAAGACCAAAACCTCCTAACAATGAACCTCAAGGTTATTGGATCAAAGGTTTCAAATTAAACATACTTGGGCTTGCAAACATAAATTTGGGCCACGAATGATCATTTATTGAATCTGGACAAAATTTAGCGCTATGTTAAGCAATCGTAAGTGGATTTATGTAGAAATCACGCCTATTTTGAGGCTGATCAATAGCAATCTATGTACCATATGTTTATATAAATGATATGTAGATCATTCTCCAACATCATGTAGCACAAGTAAGAAAGGGATAAGATGAAGAGGGAATGGATGTATTAGATGAAATTAGGGTTTCAAATATCATTAACACCATTCATCCATTTTGGTGGATTTGGTTTTTCAACCTATCAACAACCAAGATCCAATGAGGTTGAGGAATTTGTCCCAAAATGACACCCAAGTCAGGACCAAATAAATAACAAAATAATATTTATTAAAAACAAAACTTAAAAGGTTAATAAAAGGGAAATAATTGGTAAAATACACAAGGTATATTAAAACACCAAATAAAAATCTCAAAAAAAAGTCATAAGTCAAACATGAGTTAATAAGTGTTGATAAATTTTTTGGAATTTTTTTAAAGTCAGGAACTCTTTTTAACATTTAAAGAAATATGCAAAATAAACCAAAAACTATAAAAAATAGTAAAATCAGAAATAAAAATAAAATGAGATCAACAATATTTGTCAAGAGGTCATTGGATCCTTCCATAATTAAAAATCACCAAGAAGTATTTTTAAACAATTAAAACAAATCAAAATAAGAGAAAAATTATAAAAAAATATCAAATCATGAAATAAAATAATGAAATAATAAGAATCAGAAAGATAATATTTGAAAAATATTTTGTGAATTTTTTCATAATTTTTGAGTCGGAAATGAAGTTTTTTTATGATTTTTTGAAGTTTAAAACAACTAAATATAAAAATCATAAATAAAAAATAAACTCAAAAAAATGTGGACCATCTGACCATTATCAAAATGCGTAAGTAAGCTAATCCAACAGATCAGACGCGTTGTGCATATCATGGTCTTCAGGAAATAACACATGTGATTAATTATTAAACAAATTTTAAAAAAAAGTGTGGCAATTTATCATTGGCTAAAAACAGACACGTATGTCGTCTTCAACCTCCATCCACACGATTTGTAGGATCATGAAATGGAAAAGTTAGAGCTCGAGACAGGTGTCATTCGCTTCGTCTCTTCAAGATAATTCTAATGGTACCCTCGCGCCAAAATTATATTTTCCATAGCTTAGTCAATCTGGAAAAATCCAGAGGAGTTTTTTTTGAAAGGGATTTGAAAAAAGATATATCAAACTCAGTAACAGTTGAAAACAAAGGATACCGTGAGCATCAAAGAATCAAATGCTACATTCTAGTAACAAAATTGAGACGAATTGGTGAAGAAAACTACATGTTCAAACTCAAGGATGAAAGTATGAAACTGGACTTATGGAGCTTGATTCAGGTCACGGTTCTTGAAAGTAAGAGTATGGTTAGCTTCAAAGAAGTTCAATGAAACTAACTAAAAGGATTTTTTGGTGATTTGAAGGGTGTAAATGAAAAAAAAAAACGAATTCAAGCTTAAGAGTTCAAATGAGATCTTAACAGGGGTCAATTGGCTATCAAAAGCTTGTGAAAATGGGTGGAATGTGTCCCTCGTTTATAGGAGAGTATGAGGCAATGCTCAAGCGTGTGAATGAGAGGATAAATGAGTGAATTCGTGTGAATCCTATAATGAGCAATGTGTGACTTGTTTGACTTCAAAACTCAGCCAAAACTTGCGTTTCAAGGTACTAATTACTTCTGGAAGGTTGCTAAACATGATTAGAAGAAAAAACGCACAAGAATTTTGTGTTTAGAGGCCAAAACAATCAAAACTAAATCTGACTTTAAACCCATAATCAGTTTCAGGAAGCCAACTTCACAGCCATGGCGCCAACAATGTAGGGAACTATATGATGTTATTTTTTAAGCATTGGAGAGATCTCATGTCAAGCTTTACAATGTGAAAAGAATGGTTTCATTTGGTATCTTGGATCAAAAGTTGTGACTCTTTGAAATCAGCAAAAACACATGGATTTTCCACACTTCAAAAAATTTCTAAGTTTGGCATTAAAAGTGACTTGTAATATTTTGTATCCAAACATGGCCTTCCATTTAAAATTTGCTTTTTACTAAAGAAGATGGCATAAAGTAGATCTCTTGAATGACATTTTGAGATTTGAATAACTTAAAAACTCCAAGAATTGATAAAGTTATGACCTTGTGAAGTTGGTGAAAATACATGAAATGACCTATAATGTTTTGAACTCTGAAGGTGTCTTCCATCCATTTTCAAGCTTTACACAAAGAAGTCGGTTAAATTTAAAATCCTTAAGATCATTATGGAAAATGAACGATCTCTAGGTGATAAAAATTGACCAAATTATGATCATTTGAAGTCAAACCCTAAAATTCAAAGGCTTTTCAAGGAGACTTGTAATCTTTCTCAATCATTAATGGTCTTCCATTAAAAATTAGCCTTAGATTTATGAAGATATCTTGTTAAGGACCATTTTAAGAGAATAATGGATTTAGAGTCACTCAAAAATCTCAAAAAATGAGTATGATATGGTCCTTGCAAGTCAAGAAACCCTAGCTCAGAGAGTGCCAAAAATGCCTTGAAACCCTTTTCAATTTTTGATAATTTATCTTGCACAATTGGATATTGTCATATTAAGAGAGGTTATTGTTGATGATAATAAGAATCCATAGCAAAAATAACCAACTATAAATGTTGAAAAGTTAGAGAGTTATGCACTTGTGATCACTAAATCAAGCATTTTCTCAATTCGGTCAAACTTGTTGAACCAACCTTTGAATATTTTAAGCTTTCTTGACAAAACAAAGCATGATGAATCATAATATGTATTGAAATTATATTTTATTGAAGCACACTCAAACAAATAAGCTTAAGTCTTAATGAAGCTTATTGAAGAAGGCATGGAAATAAACACATAAACCTAACTCTTTGTTGTATGCCAACACCAACCTTGAGGAAAGTTTGACCTAAATAAAATTGGAAGAGTCTTTAAACTATGTAGCTTTGATGCCATAAACATAGCCTTGAATCTTAAACTTATAAAATCCACTTATTAACCATCTGCTTGAAAATCAATCCTCAAAACCCTGGTTGATGAGATGAGAGAGATGCACTTGATTTCACACCTATAATGCACAAAGTGTAAAGAGAAAGCATACATATTTTGAATTTCGGTTAAGGGTTAGTAAACATAAAACAAACATATGCATACATAACTCAAGGTTCTTGGTGACCCCTTTAAGGCAAACCCAAAAATAGAAGAGGGTAGAAGTTACAACCAAACCCTAATGTGTGATCTTGATGTATTGATGATATCATATGATGAGAGATCTTAGAGGAAAAATTGGGGTATAACACATACTCTTCAGTAGGTCATTTGACATTGCATGCATCATTATCTTGCTAGTGGCCATGGGATCAAGGTATTCATTTCCAGGAGTTACTACAAAGAAATCGGGTGTTTTGGTGAATTTGTGACAATGTGAACCAGAAACAACGTCTTTACTGGTCTAAGCTCAGATATTTGCAACTTGAAATCAGAGTATTGTCTCGAGTTAATTCTTCAAGCATTGGAATCGTCTTGGTATTTTTTTCATTTCATATGTTCAAGCCAGAAGTAAATTATGTGTAGAATGTCTCTGAACAATTTCATCTCGCTGAATCGGTATTGGAATTTATGACTGGTTATTTGTTTCCCTGGTGTTAGGAAATGTATAACTTTCATCTGGGTCAGTATCTTCAGTTGTTTCCTTGAGCATTGAGACCGTCTTGATTCGTTTATCATCTCTCATATTCAGTTCAAGAGCTAATTCTGTGAAAAGAATCTCCAAGAATTTTAATATTTTGAAGATGTTGAATTAATTGATGATTCACTATCATGTGGATATTCAAAAACTAGTAACTTTGATTTGGTTCATCGACTCAGGTTGGTTCTTCTACCATAAAATCCTCCTTGATGTCTTCTCCATTTCGTATGTTTAGACCGAGAATCAATTCCCCAAGGAAAGTCTCCGAACGTGGGAGTTTTTTGAAGGTGTTCAGTGGAAATCCATTCTTTAGGCTGAAAATCCGGTTTGATTTTATCTTTGATTCGTATGTTTAGGTCGAGAGCCAATTCTGGGCCGAGCATCTCTGAAACTGCGAATTATCAGAAGATTTTTACAACAAAACGGAATTTTGGTTTGTCACCTTTTCTATATTGTAAAAATCATAACTCACTTGATTTTTACTATATCACGCTGGGCCCGGAATCATTGGCTCTTAAATTTAGTCTATTACAACTTTGATTCAGGCTCCAAGTTCAAACGCTATCTCGAAGGCTTCCGTTTTTGGCCTGTTTCGCACGCAATGCACTGAAAAAAACTGCAAGTTGAATTATTTTGTCTGAGGCAAAATGTTTCTCGTCACTCCGAAATTTGTAACTCGCTCAATTTTTATCTGTTGTGCCTGTTATTTCGTCTATGCATCACATAAATTGTCATCTTCATTTTGATGTTGGTGTCGGCCTGAGATTTCGCTCCGAACGCGAATTGGTATTTTGTCCTTGTTTACAAGCTGACCCTGTCAATTTGAGCCCAATCCACTCTCACATCCAAGGCCCAATTACACTCATTATGTAAACCAAAATCATATTTTTTTATGTAATAATTCACATATCTCAAAAACTCTAACTTCTCTCTCTCTCTCTCCTCTCTCTCTCTCTCTCTCTCTCTCTCTCTCTCTCTCCTCTCTCTCTCTCTTCTCTCTCTCTCTCTCTCCTCTCTCCCTCTCCTCTCTCTCACTCCTCTCCTCTCTCTCTCTCTCTCTCTCTCTCCTCTCTCTCCTCTCTCTCTCTCTCTCTCTCTCTCTCTCTATATATATATAGTATATAAATATATATATATATATATATATATATATATATATATATATATATATATATATATATATTCTCTCAAATCAAATACTTTTTCCCTCACTTTTTCTCAAGATCATCAATAATCTTCAACCAATTCAAGATCTAAAAGTCAAAAGTACCAAAATCAAGTTCTGGTTTGTGATTTCGACGCACCACCGGGAAGACCTTCGCCAGCCGCCACCGATCCTCCGTGATCTTCCTTGGAGTTTCACTTTTTGTCAACCATCGCTCGGCGACACAAGCTTCTTCGCTCGACGATGCATTACAAATGAGTCCTTTTTCTCCAATTCTCTTCTTTCGCCTGGCAACGCAAGCTTCCGCCCGATGACACTGCTCTAATCGCGATTCCTCCGTTCTTTTTTGTGACGATCTCCTCTTCTCAAACTCTTCTTTAAATTTCGGTAAGCTTCTTGATTTAATTGCTTTTAAATAACCACTTCTTGAATACGCACTTTTGTTAATTCTTAAATTGATTATTGAATTATGATCTTGATTGAGGAATTGGATTGTGAATTGAATTCAATTATGGAATTGTGAATTAAATTGGAATTATGTTGTTGAAATCCGGAATTTGATAGTTAGAATAAGTGCTTATGTGATTAAGTGATTTTCATGAAAGTTCTTATTTGAAAATTAAAGTTTTGAAGTTTATTGGATAATTAATTTTAATTCTTGAATTAACAAATGAAATTGATTTACGTTGATTTTTGAATTTGCAAATTCACATGTTAACTTCCATAAGCTTACTTTAATTTCATAATCACTTCCAAGAGTTTCTCTTAATTTTACATAACACGCCTATTCTTTAACTTGCAATTGTTGAGATTTGTGGTGATTAAAGAGAAGCATTGTTTGGATGTGATTACATAAGTGATGTAAGTTGTGATTTGTAATTCGGTAAAAATCACTTAATTCTCAAAAAATCAAATTTTCAACTTACATGTCAATTATGGAATTACTTGTGGAGATACCAGTGCACATCATATGTTGATATAATTTCCAGTTCTATGCATAAATAAACTCTCATTTCTAATGCAAAAAACATAGAGTTTTAGAAATTAAATCAACACTTGATTATGGCTTATTTTCACTTGTTTCAAATACTTTTGAGCATAAGGCTATACATGACCAATGATTAATTCTCAATACACTTGGTGATGATATTTGGTTAGCATTTTGTGCCAATTTTCATGGTTTCGGATTGAATTTCACTCACTTTGTACATGAGCAAAGTTGTTGTCCTGGAAAAGTGAATAAATGAGGCACTTAAACTTAGATTTAATTCATGAGACCTGCTTTTTGAATTTGTTGGCACGTTTGCAAGCAATCATGCAATTTTGAGCCGATTTCGTTCCGACTTTTTTCGCACCTATTTTAGGACATAAAGGAAATTTGTTCGGTTTATGATACCTTGTTATTTCTAACATGTTTGTTGACTTGTGAAAGGTACATTGTGGTGTTTTCAACCATGTAACTAAGCGGTGGTTATGTGATTGAAAAACACTTGGATTATGCTCGCTTCTGATGCAACACACTTTGTTTTTTATTTCATGAGAAATGCTTATTATTCATTATTTGTCTGGATATTGCTTGGCTTATATACTCTGTTATGTGATGTATGTAACGCCCGTTAATTTAATTAATTATTTAATTAAATTAATTATGGATTAATTGTTGGAATTGTTGGAATTGTTGAAAATGTTGATTTAAGTTGTCATGTTGTTAGTTGATTATTTGGTTGATTAAGTTGTAGAAATAGTATTGGAATAATACTAGATTTATTATATGGGCTTAATTAATGGTTGGTGGTAGTAAAAGTGGGGGTGTTGAGATTAGTCCCAATAGAATTATTAAGAATAATAGAAATTATATGTTAAGTTGAATAAGAAGGAATTAGGTTTTTTTCAAGTAGAAGAGAGAATAAGGGTTTTGGAGATTTTGGAGAGCGAACCTAGAAGTGTAAAGTTGAAGAGAAGAGGATAAGAGGCAAAGGTTGGAAACTTTGGCAAGGCTAGGTTCGATCGGAGAATTATAGAGAGGTCTCCAATCCAAGGTAAGGGTGGGGTTCTAATCCTATAATTGGGTATATGATAAATTGTATGTGGGATTTGGTTGTATGAAATTGCCATTATCTATGATTTTCTGTTGTGAAATATATGAAATCTTTGTTAGTCTTCATACGTGATTGTTACAATACTGAGAATTATTGTTTCTAGAAATTATTCATGATGAATATTGTTGGTATGTTGTTGTGTTTTGGACAATGTATTGGTGTCTTCAAGAGACTGGAAAAATTTGCGTTAAAAACAGGTAAAATCTGCGTAGGAGGAAAAGTGTGCCGAGGGGCACAAGACACATGTCGAACGGCCTGGTTGAAAGCAAGGGGTGCCGATCGGCACCATATAGGAAGAGGGGGTGTGCCGAGTGGCACACTTGTCCATGTTGAGGGACACATTTTCTTAATGGCCATATGTTGTATTAAGGGTGGCTTTTGGAATCCTAATGTACATACAACATCACGTCATGTTATTGTAGCCAGACTTGTGCCTTCAAGCTAGTAATCATATTTCTAGTATATATGATGATAATAATACAATAGTAATAATCTAGTATTATTAAGTATTATAATTTTTAGGAGTTTAAGTTAGAGAAAAAATAGTTGAAGTAATTGATTAATTTAATTATTTTCAATTCAGTTAAAGTTGTCAATAGAGTTGATAGAGTTGATAGAGTTGTCAATAGAGTTGATATAGTTATCAATAGAGTTGTTAGAGTTTACGTTAGAGTTATCAATTTAATTAAAATAGCAGAGTTAATTTTATAAAAATTATCATATAGCAGTATTAATTTAGCAGTGTTGATAAAATAGTAATAATAATAGTAATTGAGATATATTAATAATAGAGACACTTTAGTAGCAGTAAAATAGTAGAGTTGATATTTAATAGAGTTGATATTTAACGTAGCCTATTAGTGGATACTTTAGCAACAGTAACAGAGAATTAATATAGCAGACATAATTTAACTAGCAGGTTAGTATATGTATACATAGTATCAATGGAATTATTTAGTTTAATAATTAATTCTTAGTAGCCATCCTTAATTAATTGAAATGTATATTAGTAGGTAATTAGTTTGATTAATTTAAGTGGTATATTGGCAGCAGAATAATAAGTAGTTCCAATGAATTAAGTCGCAGTAGCCATTATCTTAAGTGGATTATGATTATCATTTGTCAAGGAATTTAGTTACAAGTCTTGTTAGTAGTCTGTCTTAATAATCTAGTTTATTTGAAACTATAGAGTTAGTATGTGTTGAAATAACAGAATAATTAATAAGGTTTATCAGCAGACGTAAATTAGTAGGACTTCATTACTAATAGTGTTGTTATACTTAAGTTGATGTGATATTGTTGTGGTTAATTATGAAGTTACAGGTGGTGAACTTTGTTACATTGCCTCTAACTATTGGCAAGAATCAAGTTGTAGGCTTGTTGCCAAAGTTGAATAGTTGTGGTTATGTTGTTAATATTTATTGTTGTTGTTATGTTGCCTCTATTTATTGGCAATATTATGTTGTAGGCCAATGACTAATGTTGAGATGTTATGTTGTTGTGATTGTCTCTGTGAATTCTTGTTGATAATATGAAGTTACAAATAATTTTAGATGATGATGAATTACCTCTATTTACTGGTAATAATGGCGGTGTGGGCTTATGTCTTGCGATGAATGATGATTGTTGTGAGTATGTGATAGTGCATTCATTGAGTCACATACATTTGCATACTCTGTGATGGCCTAGATTGGCAAACTGCGAAGAAGGCTTATGACTTGTTGATGCCCCTATTAATTGGAAATTTTTAAGATGGGAGTTCTGCTCCATTTCTAAGTTCAGAGTTCTGCTCCATTTTTAAGTTGAGAGTTCTGCTCCAATGGTACCACATGCATGTGCATTGTAATTGAGTTGCAGTTGATGTTGAATCTTGAGTTGTGGTGATGATATATTTGTTGTTGCTTTATGTTGTTGAATTGTTGTGACAGGTATTATCTAAAAGCTGTGAATTAGTAGATATGTTGTGTTGATGTTTTGTTGTGATTAAAGTTGTTTGTAAGTTGTGAAGTGGTGATTTTATATGATCTAATCTAATATATTATTTATCATATGACTTATTATATTATCATATATCTCAACCCTTCTATTTGAATGTTTCCCTCTGCTGGTAACATGCAGGTAATCAAGAAGGATAGTTGTTACCTTCGTTAGTTCGAGTCAGTGTCGTTGCTCTAATTTGTAGCATTCAGGGGGATGAACGCTTGATGTTTAGCTGTTGATATTGATTTCAGTTGCTGAATAAGTTGATTACATGAAATAATTGTTGTCTTGAGGATTTTTTAGTTGAATAAAATATGTTAAGTGAATTGAAATTGAGTATGTAGATTCTGCTGTTTATCAATAAAAGTTGTTTGATTTTTAAGAATAAATCAGGTTGTTATTGGTTCATCCGAATTAAGTGTCATGTATCTGTTTTATATGCGATTAAATGAAGTTTGATTTTAAGTGAAAATGTAGCATCCTATTTATGTTAAACTATGATTTTATTATTATCCGCCGGGTAGAAATGGGGTGTTATAATAGTGGTATCAGAGCAGGTCGGTCTGTCCGACCAAGTTGTCTAATGTTGTTTGTTCCTTAGTATGCAACAAATGTGTGAAACACTGTCGGTACTTGCTTGATTTTCTAATCGATTGTATGCAGGAGTTGGTTTGATGATAAGTGGGGGAGAAGCTTTGCTTCTCGGATATGTTTCGGTTGTAAGATGTTAGTTCAATATGTTGTTGATGGCAACAATGCGAGTATTGTTTTTTCCCGAATCCGAAGGTGACATGGTTTAAATATTCTGTTGTTAATCAAGTTGAAGCTTCTTGAGGGAGGACGAGTAGACAATGTTGATGTCTACTTCTCGAAGGATGAGGAGCAATGTAACAGTTGTTGACGGATGAGTAGAGTGTAAATCCCTGATGTTTCTGAAGGTGATAGAAGATGGAATTTAGAAAGTGGTGATGTTTCAGCGCTGCTGGTGCACTGTGAAATTATCGGTTTGAGTAGCCTTCAAAATAGGTCGACGTTTAAACGGTGATAGAGTGACAGATTACTGTAGACCTTGTTGTGGGATCCTTGTGAGTGATTGTAAAAGTTATTAAAGTTGTTGGAATGTTTGAATCGCGAGTCAGAGTCGGAAATGCAAGGAGATGAGTATGATTTCAAGAATGGTAAATGTTGGTACTGGTACAAAGAAATTTTGTTATGATGTTATCGTAAGATGTGTAATAGTATGTCACTGCATGACGTCGGTGTTCGTATTTTTGGATAACTTTGGAAATTCATACCTTGTGTTCCGAGTATCAGATTGGTGTTTCGTTTGAACCTGTGAGAAGGTAGAAATGTATTTTATCCTATGAAGTGTTTTCAAGCACGGTAGATTCATTCCTATGTGGAGGGACTCTGAAGTCTGGTACGGAACTAGAGGCTTTTTTGGGCATAAATGATTATTATTGCAGTTGTTCGAGACGAGGTCAAACGTAATATATTGTTGGTGAATAAGTTGCGAAATGAGATGTTCAACATTAAAAAGGATGTGAAAGTATTGGAGAAGCGCATAGATATGCAGCTTATGATGATTAACAATGATTATAATGAATGATTCCCTTTTAAAGGAAGATGCTTATAAGGGGAATTAGAGTCGTGTTTAAGATGCCAAGGTAGTGGCATGTGTAAAGGAAGAATCTGAGAGGTTCTATCACTAAAATGGTGTGGAATGGCATTGTTGAGATTTCAATTGGAACGAGGCGACGTGTAATGTACTGGTATAGTAGTAATTCTCGAGTTGGGTAAATACTTAACCTTCGTGTGAGGCTAAGTGAGTGTAATGTGGACCATGTGATATGTTGAGCGTTGGTGTCTCATCGACAAGATCGAATGAGAAGGAAATTATGGGAGTATTTGTAAACCTCATTGGAAATTATTGAATTGTGGTGCTTTAGGTGACTTGAGTACGAGTTAGAAAGCAACCTTATTATAGTTTACTAATGATGGTTTATACTCCATTATGGTTGTCGACTATCTATTGACAAATTGAGGAACTGATCACCCTTAATCTCTTGTTGATAGTAGACGAGATCGTGTTGGATGGTATAGACTTGTCTTGCTATATTAATAGTGTGTAAAGTGATTGATGTTATATCATGAGGTAGTCGCTCACTGATTTGTGTGAAGAGTGGCTAAGAAAGAGTTGAGACGTATTGAACTAGTTGGAGTGGCGAGTTATATGCAAATTAACGTTGCAAAGTGAAAGATTGAGAATATCAAGTGAACAATGGTTTTATGGTGGGTATTGAGGAAAGTATGAAACTAGATTGAAACTTGTAAACCATATATTTGACGGAAATTTTAATAAGGACGGTAACTTAAGATAGATGATCAGAGTTGCGCAACTGAAGCGTGATGGACGACTCGTTAGAAGTGAAGGACTAAATATCAGAAGTCTAGGGGATTGTGTATGTGTTTTGGTGTTAAACATGTGATGCTGTATATCCAAGTATAAGTGTGTTATGGTTGTTACTACTTTGAAAGTTGATATGTCAAGATATTGTTGAAGTGGTTGATAAGTTACTAATGATTATGTCACGAAGATGTTGAATGATCAGCATGTGTATATGAGATTTAAATCGTTTTGAGTTATTGAGATATCGAGAAAATAGTGGTCGAAGTGTTACCAAACGCGACTTAGAAATCAATGAGTTAGATGCGAAACTCGCACTAAGAGTGGTAGTATCGAATAGATTTTCGACGACGAAAATATTCTAAGTGGGGGAGAGTTGTAACGCCCGTTAATTTAATTAATTATTTAATTAAATTAATTATGGATTAATTGTTGGAATTGTTGAAAATGTTGATTTAAGTTGCCATGTTGTTAGTTGATTATTTGGTTGATTAAGTTGTAGAAATAGTATTAGAATAATACTAGATTTATTATATGGGCTTAATTTATGGTTGGCTGTAGTAAAAGTTGGGGTGTTGAGATTAGGCCCAATGGAATTATTAAGAATAATAGAAATTATATGTTAAGTTGAATAAGAAGGAATTAGGTTTTTGTCAAGTAGAAGAGAGAATAAGGGTTTTGGAGATTTTGGAGAGCGAACCTAGAAGTGCAAAGTTGCAGAGAAGAGGATAAGAGGCAAAGGTTGGAAAGTTTGGCAAGGCTAGGTTCGATCAGAGAATTATAGAGTGGTCTCCAATCCAAGATAAGGATTGAGTTATGATCCTATAATTGGGTATATGGTGAATTGTATGTGGGATTGGGTTGTATGAAATTGCCACTATCTATGATTTTCTGTTGTGTAATATACGAAATATTTGTTGGTTTGCATACTTGATTGTTAAAATATTGATAATTACTGTTTCTAGAAATTATTCATGATGAACACTGTTGTTATGTTGTTGTGTTTTGGATAATGTATTGGTGTCTTCAAGAGACTGGGAAAAATTTGCGTTAAAAACAAGTAAAATCTGTGTAGGAGGCAAAGTGTGCCGAGGGGCACAAGACACATTGCGAACATCCTGGTTGGAAGCAAGGGGTGCCGATCGGAACCATACAGAAAGAGGGAGTGTGCCAAGTGACACACTTGTCCATGCTGAGGGGCACATTTTCTTAATGGCCATATGTTTTATTAAGGGTGACTTTTGGAATCCTAATGTACATACAACATCACGTCACGTTACTGTAGCAGGACTTGTGCCTCCAAGCTAGTAATCATGTTTCTAGTATATATGATGATAATAATACAATAGTAATCTAGCATTATTAAGTATTATGATTTTTAGGAGTTTAAGTTAGAGATAAATAGTTGAAGTAATTGATTAATTTAATTGTTTTTAATTCAGTTAAAGTTGTTAATAGAGTTGATAGAGTTGTCAATAGAGTTGATATAGTTATCAATAGAGTTATTAGAGTTGCCAGTAGAGTTATCAATTTAATTAAAATACAGAGTTAATTTTAGCAAAATTATCATATAGCAGTATTAATTTAGTAGTGTTGATAAAATAGCAATAATACTAGTAATTGAGATATATTAACAATAGAGACACTTTAGTAGCAGTAAAATAGTAGATTTGATATTTAACAGAGTTGATATTTAACAGAGCCAATTATTCGATACTTTAGCAGCAGTAACAGAGAATTAATATAGCAGACTTAATTTAACTAGAAGGTTAGTATTTATGTACATAGTATCAATGGTATTATTTAGTTTAATAATTAATTCTTAGTAGCCATCCTTAAATAATTGAAATGTATATTAGTAGGTAATTAGTTTGATTAATTTAAGTAGTATATTGGCAGCAGAATAATAAGTAGTTCAATGAATTTAGTCGCAGTAGCCATTATCTTAAGTGGATTATGATTATTATTTGTAAAGGAATTTAGTTGCAAGTCTTGTTAGTAGCCTGTCTTAATAATCTAGTTTACTTAAAATTATAGAGTCAGTATGTGTTGAAATAACAAAATAATTAATAAGGTTTATCAGTAGACGTAAATTAGTAGGACTTCATTACTAATAGTCTTGGTATACTTAAGTTGTTGTGATATTGTTGTGGTTAATTATGAAGTTGCAGCTGGTGAATTTTGTTGCATTGCCTCTAACTATTGGCAAGAATAAAGTTGTAGGTTTGTTACCAAAGTTGAATAGTTGTGGTTATGTTGTTGTTAATATTTGTTGTTGTTGTTATGTTGCCTCTATTTATTGGCAATATTATGTTGTAGGCCTATGGCTAATGTTGAGATGTTATGTTGTTGTGATTGTCTCTGTGAATTCTTGTTGATAATGTGAAGTTGCAGAGAATTTTAGATGATGATGAATTACCTCTATTTACTGGTAATAATGGAGATGTGGGCTTATGCCTTGCGATAAATGATGATTGTTGTGAGTATGTGATAGTGCATTCATTGAGTCACATACATTTGCATACTCTGTGATGGCCTGGATTGGAAAAATGAGAAGAAGGCTTATGCCTTGTTAATGCCCCTATTAATTGGAAATTTTTAAGATGGGAGTTCTTCTCCATTTCTAAGTTGGGAGTTATGCTCCAATGGTACCACATGCATGTGCATTGTAACTGAGTCGCGGTTGATGTTGCATCTTGAGTTGTGGTGATGATATATTTGATGTTGCTTTATGTTGTTGACTTATTGTGACAGGTATTATCTAAAAGCTGTGAATTAGTAGTTATGTCGTGTTGATGTTTTATTGTGATTAAAGTTGTTTGTAAGTTGTGAAGTGGTGATTTTATATGATCTGATCTAACATATTATTTATCATACGACTTATTATATTGTCTGATATCTCACCCCTTCTGTTTGAATGTTGCCCTCTGCTGGTAACGTGCAGGTAATCAAGAAGGATAGTTGTTACCTTCGTTAGTTCGAGTCGGTGTCGTTGCTCTGATACGTAGCTCTCGGGGGGATGAACGCTTGTTGTTTAGCTGTTGATATTTATTTCAGTTGCTGAATAAGTTGATTACATGAAATAATTGTTGTCTTGAGGTTGTTTTAGTTGAATAAAAGATGTTAAGGGAATTGAAATTGAGTATGTAGATTCCGCTGCTTATCAATAAAAGTTGTTTGATTTTTAAGAATAAATCAGGTTGTTATCGATTCATCCGAATTAAGTGTTATGTATCTGTTTTATATGCGATTAAATGAAGTTTGATTTTAAGTTGAAAATGTAACATCCTATTTATGTTGAACTCTGATTTTATTATTCTCCGTCGGGTAGAAATGGGGTGTTACAATGCATTTATGGCTCACATTGTATTTTCACTCTTGATCATAGTTGAATATCATTTCTGACTATCGTGCTTTCTTGGTGAAGCTTGCTCGTCATATTCTGGGTTTCACCTTGCTTTCGTCTGCTTATTGGCGAACTTGCATTCGATTGGTAGCTATGGTTATTCTTTTACCTCTCGCATCATTTATCGCTTTATTTACCATTTTCTAGATATCATGAGAAGTAGGACTAAAGATGCATGACGGGAATCTTCATTGTTGATTATGTCAGGAATCCCTCTGATTTATTTAAAGACCTATTTAAGGCAATTCTACTTGTGATTTAAAAGACCTACCTCAAAAGGGGCCATGTTTTTTATTGTTTAAAGACCTACCTCGAAGTAGGCATTCCGGATTTTACGTTTGTGCTAAAGACCTCAAAGAAGGCGTTCCATTCCCTATTCCCCATTGATAAGTCCTCAAAGAAGGCAAGCGGTCAAGGGTTCGCAATCAACCCCCGCAATTTTAGTCAGTGTCATCTTTAGCTTGTGACGTACCATAATTCTTTGGAGTTGTGCAGATCTTGTATCGAGTCGGTCGAGTGGAACAAGGTTTTGCAATCAAACCCTCACACTTTTTCAGGAGTTCGCATTGTTCGATGTTGACACTCCGTGCTTGTTCATACCATCGTCTATCTCATGCCTCGATTCGTGATATCTTGGTTATGTGTTTAGTTTCTTTGGACATCCATTTTCCCCTCTCTATGCTTCTTTCCTCGGTGATACGGTACCTTGGTTAAGATTAAACTTCAAGACCCCGTCTTGCCTAGGTGATGTGAAAACTATACCTATGGTCAGAATACTCCCTCTTTCACCTACCTTGATTCGTGATATCATGGTTAGGCCTCTTGGCTTGAGTTAGTTTTCACTACTCATGACATGTGTGTGCTCTCTTGAGCTTGTTTGCTTGCTCGTTTGCTTTCACTTCTTATATATGCCATGTTCCCTTAGGATTCACTTGTTTCTTTTCAGGTGTGAGCTAGACCTTAGGTTGCAACCCATGCATGCTAACATTAGGTAGACATTTCCCTTTTGTTAAGTCGGACCGTAGGGCCACCATTGTATGATAACATCAGAGGTAGAGATAAGCTAGTCTCCTTTAGATGTTTTCTTTCTTTTTTGCATCCTTGCATTTAAAACTAAAACATTCTTTTTCTCTGAAACTCATAAAACACTCTAACATAACAAAAAACCTTTTTTCAAGGTAAAAAACACAAACCAAATTCAAAATTCATTTTGCCACTTGACTTTTCTTTTAAAATCATTTTTCAAGGTAAAAAACATAAAACAAATTGAAACATGTGAGCCTAACTACGACGCTCTGATTCCCTAAAAAGGATAAGTAGACATCTGGTCACGGGGTTCATTCGAGCAAAACTTTGTAACTATTTCCTTCTTTTTCCTGTGTTTCCTTTCGCATGCATTCCCTCTTCATTTCTTTTTAACAGTAAGCAGTAGATGTATATTAGACACACCCATAGGATTGGAATAACAAGAGTGGATCTCATAGAGTACTACAGACGTGTGAGGTGCTAATACCTTCTCCTCGCGTAATCAACTCCCTTACCCGATCTCTCGGTCGTAAGACCGTGACTTCTCCCTCCTCAAGTTTTCTCGATGTTTACCTTTTCCTTCATGTGAGATAAAATACGTTTGATGGCGACTTCATTGTTTGATGATTTCCAGCCGATTATTTCAGTTACGAGTGCAATGAGCCTGTATACTACATACTTGAATGTCCAACACTTACGAAAGAAAACACCATAAAGGATAGCTTTAAGAAAAGCAGCTTCAACGACAAGAAGAAAGGTCTCATGGTAACATGGGATAAATTAGAATCTGAAGGATTAGAATCTGAAGGATTAGAATCTGAAGGAGAGCATGTTAATGTAGCATTCATGGTCAATACGTCAGAAGGAAACTTGTCAGAAACTGAGTCTGACTCAGAAGAGGTATTTTCTGAACTCTCTTGTACTGAACTAGAATTATGTTTGTCTGAATCTCTGAGTAGGTATCAGAAACTTCAACAAAAATTCAAGAACTTTCAAAAAGTTCACGAATATGAAGTTGAAAAATATAGTAAGCTAGAGAAAGAAGTTTCTAAATAAAAAAAAAGATATTTTTATTTTAGAAAAGAAAAATATCTTTCTGGAAAAAAAATATTTAAAACTTAAAGAAACTCTTTCTAAAACACCTCCATCTTTTGAAACCGTCTTATACAAATATGATAAAGCATTTCAAAAACTCTTGAACATAACAAATTCTTGATAAGGCATTTCATCACGATTAAAAAGTATTAGATGAACAAAACAAACGAATATATAAACTTATGAAACTAATCCAATACCATTAATAAATCTAACAAATTTGTGAGTAGCGTGTTAGAATTTGGAGTTTTTGGTGGATTTTATTTTGTTTCTTCAATTTTGTTCTGATATTTGTTTTGATACTTTTGTTCATTTGGTATTGCTTGTGCCCTGTGTTTATAAAATCTTTCTTTAGCCTTCCAAAAAAAAATCACAATTACTAACAACAATACCCCAATTATAAAACCAACAAAAGTCTCAAAATAAAACAAATTGACTAACCTAAAAATGTATAAAAAAATGTGTTTTATTTAATTCGTGAGATGTGGGTAGTTCCTTCTTCAGTATGCTTTTTTAGGAAGTTAAATGTGACAAACTAATTAATTGAGCCAAGTTAATAACTTCGGTCCAATCCACGCAATATAATTAGTTAAATGGATCAACCTGATGAGCTTGTCTTATTTGAAAAATACTCTTTTCATTTGTAGGGTGTGACACAAAACTCTGAAATGACCTTAATTTATTCGGAAATGTATCTTCGAATACACGTAAATTATTAGTTCTTCGTAATTCAACTACACATCTTATATTTACTCAAAATAGATACATAGATGCATCTTCAAATATTATTTAGATGCATCTAAAGATGCATCTCCGTAATATCCTATGATGCTTTTTAAACATCAACATTGTTATAAATTTAATATTTGTTGAGGACAATATATTTTAGGTCATTTTAGACCATAAATTAGAAGAAAAACAAATACATTAATTAATTCAAATATACTACATAATTATGAAAAAAGTGATACAATTATCAAAATATACCAATCATACAAAACTTGTTCTTAAAAAATAAAAATAAAATACAACCAAACATAAACTATCGGGTATGTCTAACCCTCCGGCTTCTCCTCCGCTTATACTATATATTATTTCGTACCTCGACAATCATACCTTTTACGAGGGTCAACTGATGAATACCTTCCTCAAAAAGTATAATCTTTATGCCCAATCTCCCCATATTTACAATACGCTTACTACCACCATGTCCTCATTGCGATCATTCCTAGCCTTAAGTACCTCCTGATTAGTTGGCCTAGGCGGCCTTCTAGGAGCGTCTAGTGTCATGATAAGGTGTAATACTCATAGAACCATGTATTGTAGTCGTCTACATAAGCCATATATACAAGAGACGATACCTTGCGATACTCCTCTGGTACCAAATAACTCTCGAAATCCTCAAGTATCACATCAAGATCTTTGCAGAGGACAGTGGAAAGAACGAACTCTAAAGGGTGTCTCAGAATAATCTACAAATAGTCAAACTGACCATCACTCGCTTGGAAAAATAAGGATACATTAGACTTAACCCACATGCCAGCCATCCGGTGATCATCGTATGGAAAGAAGGCAATGTCATATGCTACATGACGATCAAGACACACTCATAATGTTCTCGGATGTTGTTGGCTCCTAAATTCGACACTTTTGTTTTTATTAATATAAACCATTAATCATGAGGGATGGTTTCGACCAGCTGATTTTGTCGAAATGCCCATCAGAAGATGGCAAGGTACTTAGAGAATTTCTTCCAAGGAAGAATCTTGTTGCCTTCGACGTCGAAGTTGCTTCTCGACGAAGGTGTTCGACGCTCAGAGTGGGACAGTTTGAGATTCAAATGTTTGGAGGGAAAACGGTTCCCAGCGGTTACCAAGTGCAACGTGTCAAGATCAAGAGCGTCGAAGGCTGTGAACGTGCCAAGTGGAGCCATCTCGAAGCAGCGTAACTGCCCGACGGTTACTTGAGATGTGTTTAGTATAAATATTAGTAGTTCACGCAGTTTTTCGCGTGTGTTCACAATTATATACAAGTCACTCATATAGATTCAAGTACCCAGTGTGAGCGAAAGAATTATTGAGAATGTATGTGTGAAACACCACTTTAATTAATCAAAGTCATTTATTTTCCAGAACTTTACTGTCTCTTCATTTACTTTTCCAGTCGAAGCTTTTATTCAAAGCTTTCTTTTATTCTACCAAGTTTTCTTCTTCATGCAATTTACATAAAGCTTCTTTACTTTCTTGTCATTTAACCATTATCAAACTTAGTCAAAACCCCAAAATCAACCATGTCTTAGGATCAATCTGATCGATCCTGCGAGTCACCAAATAAGTAACCTTTTGGAAGATCAGCGGTTGTTTACCAATTCCCACGGTAAACAAATTGGCACACCCGATGGGACCTTGTGTTGATTTTGAAGTTTAACCTTTTTATACAGAATTCCATCTTTTTCGAGAAGTATTGCATGTTATTGAGAAGTGGTAGAATATACACTAACAATACCAATACTGCCAGAAGAAGAGAAGCGATGGCGAATCCGCCAAACAATAACGAGATCCCACAAACGAATGTGGGAACAACGGTTATCCCAACCGTAAGTGAAGCGATAACCGCTGGTTCAACACCAGCAGTAACGGCCACACAAACGGGGCTATTACCCCCGTTCACTGGCCCCAGAGCGCCTTTAGGAACTCCCCCACCAAGGGGAAATCCAAGAACAAGGCCTTATGTTCCCCCAGGATTTATGACAGGCGGTCCAAATCGAGAACCACTTTATGGCATGCCAACGTCTCAATTGGCTAGCCTGACGAACGCTGCGTCCACTTTTTCAGACCCTTTAGTGAGTGCCTCTTCGCCACTCCAAGGTTCTGGAGTAGGTATGGCGAACAGAAATAGGACCCAACTCTTAGGAGGAACGTCCCAAGTAGCGCATGGCCTTACAAATGCCTCGACAGCAGTCTTGAGGCAACAAATGGACAAAAGCAACCATGATATGGTTCAAATGTTGGCACAAACTTTAAGTACAGTGTTGAATCCTCTAATACAAAACACCACCCAGTTGAATCAGCAGATGACAGCGCAAATGACGCGTTTGGCTGATTTCTTTGGGGTACCCCAACCTATTCGACAGCCCCAAAGGGCGCAAATAAGGGGAAACCAAGGTATACTGTTAGAGGAAGAAACCACTATTAACCAAGTCCAGCAGCCTGTCGAAGAAAACCTTAGGGCACGATTGGAGCAGCCTGTCGAAGAACCTAGGGTCATAGCCCCAGAGGTAAGGATAGTCAACAGAAACCAAAATGCTGACGAAGTAGTTCAGCATATCCAATACCAGAATATGGGTTTGGAAAATAATCTGGCAGCCATGATCGAAAGAATCATGACGCAAAATGGGATGAATATGGGCTTTCGTAGGCCCAACTTCACATCCCCACTGTCAGAATATGTGTTACAAACAGACTTACCTCCTAGATGTAAAGTCCCTAAGTTCACTAAATTTTCAGGGGACACGACAGAATCTACTGTCGAACATGTGGCGAGATACTTGATCGAAGCAGGAGATATTTCAAACAACGAAAACCTGAGGATTAAGTACTTCCCAAGTTCTTTAACAAAGAACGCGTTTACTTGGTTTACAACTCTCCCCCCCCCCCCAATTCGATCCATCATTGGACCCAGTTGGAGAGATTGTTCCATGAGCAATTCTACATGGGACAAACCAAGATAAGCCTGAAAGAATTGGCCAGTGTAAAGAGACGTTTCACTGAACCTATAGACGAATATCTAAATAGGTTTAGGTTGCTCAAAGCAAGATGCTTTACGCAAGTGCCAGAACATGAGTTAGTCGAAATAGCCGCAGGGGGCTTAGACTATTCCATTAGGAAGAAGTTAGACACTCAATACCTGAGAGACATGGCCCAATTGGCCGATAGAGTTCGACAGGTAGAACGCCTTAAAGCTGAAAAAGCCAAGGCGACAAAAACTCATAAAAGAGAGAGGATAGCGTATGTCGAAATGGATGATGAAGATCCAGAAACCTTCGACGAAACTATAACCGTCAAAGAAAGCGAGGTCGATTTAGCGGAACTAAAACAAGGGCCACCATACTCTTGCAAACTGTTAGTCCCCTCAAGTGGAAAAAATCCCACTGGTCCGGAAAGGACCAACGATAGGTTCCCCAAAAAGATTTATAGTTTTGATATTACAAAATGTGATGAAATCTTTGACTTACTTGTAAAAGATGGCCAAATGATAGTACCCCCAGGGGTAAAAGTGCCTCCTCTTGATCAAAGAAAGAAAAGAGGCTTTTGTAAATATCATAATTTTATGGGCCATAAAACGTCTCAATGTTTTCTTTTCAGGAATCTTGTGCAAGACGCTATCGAAGAAGGGAGGTTGAAGTTTGCTGACAAGACCCCCATGACTGTAGACTCCAACCCTTTGCAGGCTGAAGCCCATTATGCTGAACCTTCAGAGGTGAACGTGATCGAGGCATCCAGAAGCCAGTCGAAGAGGCCAGGAATCACTATGGTCGAAGTCACAAAGGACCATGTCAACATGCCAATCTTTGGCAGTTTTTCTGGGAATCTATCCAGAAAAACAATTGAAGCGGTCCAAAAGGCGGTCGAACGCCCAAAGCTGGAGACAGTTGGAGCCCAAAAATCTGGAACAAAACCCAGTTCTTACTTGGCTGCAGTTCAAGGCCAGACAGAGGACTTGGAGATTCAGATGAAGCAATTGACTCTTTCCACCAAAGACACCATGAATGTCAACATGGTCGAAGTCTCTGAACCAAAAGCATCAGAGGAGGCCATTAGGCAAGAACAAGCCAACAAAACTGCTTTCCCTCGGGAAAATGAAAATCTGGCAGATTTCCTGCAAAGGTGCCAGAAAAAGAAGTCAGAAGTGATGCTGTGTCCTCGATGCAGTTCGATCTTCGACAAAAAAGCTGCTGAACATATTCAAGGTGTAAGAGAAGCAAACAGAAAAAGGGAAAGTGTTGATACTCGACATGACCCCAGAAGAACCCACCAAAAGGGTTCAAATCAAGAAAAGAGGCCACTGACTTTCAGGCCTCCAACCAATGTGCCAGTAGATACATGGTACAAAACATCTGGTCGAAAGAGGCCAAGCGAGGAAAGATGGCACTCCTTCGAAGTGCCAAGAGGTTCATCTTTTACACATAAGAAAGAACCTCAGGTTGCTACCCCTAAAGTGACCCAGGTATCAAGCAACTACAAAGGGAAGAATCCCATGTCTCGATCTCAATGGAGGAGATACCAGAGGCGACGAAAAGCTGAGAGGGAAGCTGCTAATGAACCAAAGGTAGAATCAAGTTCAAATGTTCCTCAGAGAAATCAGAGGAAGCCTCTGGAAAGACAACCAGTGACCAATAGGCTAGTCTGGCCTAACCAGGGTGAAGTTGATAACGAAGATGGCTCTGAGTCTGATGACACCCTAGATATCATGGTGAACATAGTCTCAGTTTTTCCAAGAGAGTTCAACCGCCAGGTGGAGGTCGAAACAAGCGATTGGGAAATTGAACAAGAAATGGCCAAGCATAGGCCAGTGTGCTACTTCGTCATGGATAATGGCGCTACTGAAGAGCAGAATGGGTTCTTCGAACCACCTACAGAGGCGATGAAAAATCACCTCAAGCCTTTATTTATAAGGGCTAAACTCGAAGAAACCACAGTAAATAAGATCTTGGTAGACTGTGGGGCAACCATCAACATCATCCCTCACTTTATGCTAAGAAAAATAGGCAAAAGCGATGAGAACATCAAGCCTCACAACATGGTCCTGTCGAATTATGAAGGCGGCATAGGGACCACTATGGGTGTGATCCAACTGAACATCAAGATGGGATCTATCCTTCGACCAACTATGTTTATGGTCATATCGGCCAAACCTAACTATAATCTTTTGTTGGGCCGTGAATGGATACATGGTGTTGGAGCTGTACCATCATCAATGCACCAGAGGTTGCTACTATGGCGTCCTGATGGAATGGTCGAAAACATAGAAGTAGATCAAAGCTATTACCTGGGCGAAGTAAATCACCTAGGGCTGGCAGACTTCGACAAGAACTTGGCTCACATTGGGCCATGCCCAACACCTGACTTCGACTTGGCGCCAGCGCCAAATACTTTTTGTTCCTTATACCTGCACCCTGAGCATGGTTTTCAATGGGACAGAGAAGACTTGTCCCACATTGACTTTAGTGGGCTAACAGATATCCAACCAACTGGTTGGGGAAGTGAATTCAGTGACAATGACTGAGTCACAATCTTTGCAGCGAATTTCGGCTTACGTAGCCGAAACAAGGATGATAACGGCTCTCGAAGCCGAAGTAAAATATATGGCCATACAGGCCAATGATCAAGAGTTACCTTCTGCAGGTCCTGGAAAGGATTTCGATCCAGAACCTCCTGATATCATGCCAGAAGGAATGCAGGAACAAAGGCTCGACGCTATCTACGACGATGAGCCTTTGGGATTCGAAAAGGACCCCTTAGCGAACAACCTCGAGATGCTAGCGCAGGATCCTTTAGAAGAAATCAACTTGGGCGAAGGGTTAGAGAAAAAGCCAACTTACATTAGCGCAAAAATTGACCCAGAACTCAGGTTGGAAGTAATCCATTTGTTAAAGGAGTTCAAGGATTGTTTTGCATGGGATTACGACGAGATGCCTGGTCTCGACAGAGGATTGGTAGAACTTCAGTTTCCAATCAAACCTTGGAAGAAGCCAGTCAAGCAAAGTCCAAGACGCTTCGCTCCAGAAATACTGTCGAAGATCAAAACGGAAGTCGAAAGACTGCTGAAGTGCAAATTCATACGAACTACGAGGTATGTCGAATGGATTGCAAACATCGTGCCAGTGATTAAGAAGAATGGTACATTGAGGGTGTGCATAGATTTAAGAGATTTGAATGCTGCTACACCCAAAGATGAATATCCTATGCCTGTGGCGGAAATGCTAGTCGATTCTGCCGCTGGCTATGAATACCTGAGTATGCTCGACGGTTATTCAGGATATAATCAAATATTCATTGCTGAAGAAGATATGTCGAAAACAGCTTTTCGATGCCCCGGGGCTTTAGGCACTTACGAATGGGTAGTGATGCCTTTTGGCCTAAATAACGCTGGGGCAACATATCAGCGAGCAATGAATTCTATCTTCCATGATTTTATTAACACTTTTATGCAAGTATATATTGATGACATTGTTGTAAAATCTGTTTCCAGGAAGAACCATATAGACCACCTTCGACAATCATTCGAAAGAATGAGAGAACATGGTCTGAAGATGAACCCTTTGAAGTGTGCATTCTGTGTAAAAGCTGGAGATTTCTTGGGCTTCGTCGTCCACAAGAAAGGAATCGAAATCAACCAGAACAAGACGAAGGCAATTCTGGAAGCGAAAGCGCCAGCGAACAAAAAGGAACTGCAATCTCTGCTAGGCAAGATAAATTTCTTAAGGAGATTCATATCTAACCTAAGTGGGAAAGCTCAAGCCTTTTCACCCTTGCTTCGATTGAACAAAGAAAGATTCGAATGGGGGCAAGAGCAACAAGAAGCCTTCGACAAAATCAAAGGGTATCTCACAAAGCCACCTATTTTGGTGCCTCCTTGCAGCAACAGGAGTATGAGATTGTACATAGCTGCATCCGACAAAACTTTGGGAAGCATGTTAGCCCAAGAAGATGAAAATGGAGTCGAAAGACCCATTTACTATCTTAGTAGAGTTTTGAACGATGCAGAAACTAGATATAGCGAAGTTGAAAAATTATGTCTATGTCTTTATTTCTCTTGTACAAAGCTCAAACAATATATAAAACCAGTTGATGTGTATGTTTCGTCTCATTTTGATGTTTTCAAGTACATGTTGTCGAAACCCATCCTGCACAGCCGAATTGGCAAGTGGGCACTGGCATTAACTGAATACTCCTTGACCTTTATGCCTCTTAAGGCAGTGAAAGGACAAGTAGTGGCAGAATTTATAGTCGACCACTCAATTCAGGTTGAGAGTATAAATTATGTGGAGATAGAGCCTTGGAAACTCTACTTCGATGGTTCCAGCCATAAAGATGGAACAGGAGTAGGAGTCTTGATTATTTCTCCAGAAAAAATTCCAACAACATTCAAATACAAGATATCAGGTACTTGTTCGAACAATGAGGCTGAGTACGAAGCTTTAATTACTGGCCTTGAGATATTGTTGGAATTGGGGGCAACTCGAGTCGAAATAATGGGAGACTCAGAGTTAGTCATTAAGCAAGTCACAAAAGAATATAAGTGCATAAGAGAAAATCTTATTATGTACTTTGTGGTAGCAAATCGTTTATTGAAAAAATTCGAAATGGTCAACATTCGACACATACCCAGATTGGAAAATCAAATAGCCAACGATTTGGCACAAATTGCATCTGGGTACAAAATTTCAAAAACGAGATTACAAAGAGCAATCGAAGTCTGGGAGAAAATAAAAGAAACTTGTCTGTCACCAACAGATTTGGAATCGACAAGACTAGGGTATGCCGATCAAAGGAACTTCGAAATTTAGTTCATAGACAATTTGTCAGAGCAAGATTGGAGGAAACCCATTGTGGATTATCTACAAAATCCAGCAGCTTCGACAGAACGAAAAATAAAATATAGGGCGTTGAGTTACGTACTCATGGGTAATGAGTTATTTAAAAAGACGCCTGAAGGGGTATTGCTAAAGTGTTTAAGTGAAACTGAAGCATACATAGCCCTTTCGACTACGCACGCTGGAGCATGTGGGGCTCACCAAGTAGGCCATAAGATGAAATGGTTGTTGTTTCGACAAGGACTATACTGGCCCACCATCTTGAAAGATTGTGTCGAGTTCGCCAAGGGGTGTCAGGAATGTCAAGTCCATACAGGCATCCAGCATGTACCAGCAAGCGAACTTCACTCAATAGTGAAACCTTGGCCCTTTAGAGGATGGGCGTTGGACCTTATTGGAGAGATTCGACCAGCATCATCAAAGAGCCAGAAGTATATATTGGTAGGAATTGATTATTTCACTAAGTGGACCGAAGCTATTCCTTTAGTCAATGTAGACCAAGAAAATGTCATTGAATTTATTCAAAAGAACATTATCTTTAGATTTGGAATCCCTGAAACTATAACTACTGATCAAGGATCAGTTTTCACCGGTCGAAAGATGCAGGAATTCGCTCAAGAAACAGGCTTTAGACTCCTAACATCAACGCCTTATTATGCACAGGCAAACGGTCAAGTCGAAGCAGCGAATAAAATAGTGATTGGCTTGATAAAAAAGCATGTTGGGAAGAAGCCAAAAAATTGGCATAAGACGTTAGACCAGATCTTGTGGGCCTGTCGAACGTCCCCAAAAGAAGCCATAGGTACAACACCGTATCGGCTAACTTTTGGACATGACGCAGTGTTGCCAGCGGAAATTTGTCTTCAATCTGCAAGGGTTCAGAGACACCATGATATCCCCTCTGAAGTTTATTGGGATATGATGTTAGACGAACTATTAGATTTAGACGAAGAAAGACTACGCGCTCTCGACCTACTAAGGATTCAGAAGAAAAGAGTAGAAGACTCTTACAATAAAAAAGTGAAACCTAAGGCATTCTCGCCTGGAGAATTAGTTTGGAAGGTGATTCTCCCCATGGATCGAAGGGATCGAAGCATGGGAAAATGGTCACCCAAATGGGAAGGACCATTCAGAATTATCCAAACTTTTTCTGGTGGAGCTTATGAAGTCGAAGAGTTAGGTGAAGATAAAAGGCTCTTGAGAGTAAACGGAAAATATTTGAAAAGGTATAAACCCATGCTCCAAGAGATCAAAATAAATAGCAAGTAATGACTAAATTAACCATAAATAAGCCAAGATGGAAAATTTTATAAGAATTAGCCAAAATGGCTACATTGTCAAATACATATTACAATACATGGTTAAATAGCTGAGTAATTCAGAAGGGGATAGAATCTATGAGTCGAAGGTACTTGGCCTGCTGCAACTCTAGTCTTTTGTTGCACAAGGCATTCGCCTGGGCAAGCTTGGAAATTTGGTCATCGAAGGCTTGGGCTTTCTCAGCAAACTCTAGGCCTCGCGTAACTTCAGCTTGGCTCTCTGCGTCTGAAACAGTCAAGAGAAGCTCCTCCTTGCGCTTAGTATTAGCATTCATCTTGGCCTCCAGCTCTTCGATTTGCGCCTTTATGGAGGCATTGTCTCGATCTATGGCATCTATTTCTTCTTGCTTGGATGCCTTTTGCCTCGATAACTCTGCAATTCGAGAAGTCGTCTCAGCTACCTCAGTCCAGGCAGAAGAACTTTTGCCATGTAACGCTTCGAGCTAGCTATTGAAGCCCATCTGACGTCGATAGTCTGCTGAGACTTGATCAACAATGGAGTATAACTCCATGATAAAGCTCGAAACCTCCGGAGTCACAGCAAGCAAGTCGACTGCATTCAAAACAGCTCCCAAACACGACGGAGCAGTAGGGTCCCCCTCCAAAGCTTTCATCAAATCTTTCTTGAAGAACTGAGCCTTGACCTTCATCAAAGCCTCATCGAGAGGAGAAGTCGAAGTGGACTTCCCCGATTGAGTAGAAGCATCCTGACTAAGGTCAGATGAACTTCCCCTACTCTCGATAATGGCATTCAAGTAGCCAATGGGATCAGTTTGCTTCAAGAGTGCTAAGTCTTCTTTAGACTTATGCTTTGTCGAGGTGGTAACCTTTACAGCAGCGTTGTCTTGGGGTTGAAGTTGTTGAGTAGCGTTTGCATCGACATGACTCTCTTCGACCTGTAGTTCAGCAGTGCCAGCGTCAGCGTGATCCCCTTCGTCATGTTGTTCCTCTAACAGATCGACCACTTGAATCTCCTTTGGTTGTTGTTCTTCTGTTTCAACATTGGTTTCATCGTTCGCCAATTCCTTCTCTTGTGGCCTACTGTGTTCAGCGGAATCTAGTGTTTCAGAAGTCTTTGGTGCTGAACTTTCATTGGTCTCCTGAAAATAGAAGAGGAAGAATCTTCTAGTTTAGAAAGAGAAACAATCAAACGTGGGCATCGACACCTGAGTTAAAAAGGTCAAAGAAACTACCTGCAGAGGAATTTCAGCCCCAGGGCTAGAATTACCACTTTCGACGGGTTTATTGAGCAAAACATTTAGCTCCTCCTCCGTTGGCTCTTCGATAATCACTGGAGGTGGCCTGGGTTTTCTCCCTGCAACCTTTATTTTGATTGTGGGTCGAGACTCAGGAGAAGGAGCATCTTTCTTCAGTTTTCTCCATTTAAGAGGAGCGGGGGGAGATTCGTCCTCTTCGTCACTCCCAGATTCAACCGTCAGTGCAGGTCGTTTCTTGGGTGAAGGTGCCTGAAAACCAATTGGAGTTCGATTTAGAACGCTACATCGAAAATCAAAATGTTAAAACCAGAAGGAAATAATAAAGGTTTGGTTACCGGTGCTGAATATTTTATCGAAGGACCTTCCCCCTGATGGCTTGTTGTAGTTTTCGCCGGTGCTGGAGGTTTTGTCAAGGGACCTCCTCCCTGTTGGCCTTCTGCGGCTTTCTTGGCTGCAGGCTTTCGAACAACTAAAAGAAGACAAGTTATAATTAACAAGTTACAAGTCGAAATGGAAAGACAAAATAATTTGGAGAGTGAACTTACATTTCTTTATTTTGTCAAGGACTAGGACGAAAGACTTCTGAAGTTCGTCCACAAAATCTTTCTCGTCGAAGAACTCTTCAGCATAGTAACTCTTCCACCAGTCTTCGAAGGATGGTGAACAGAGGAAGTTAAGTTGATAATCGAACAGTGAAAGTACTGTTCGACCTGCATACCTGCCAATATGCTTGGTGGCGGCATCTTCAGTATAGTCATTGCAAAAATATAACATGGATTTCTCCCTAGGAAAAATAGGAGAATGAAGTGATTGAATGATACCAAACTGTCGAGAGACCAAGTTTGGTTGGTAAGCGATCAAGCTCAGGTGAGTCTTGGAGCTTTTAAAGCGCAGTGGCATTATTCTAGGTGTGAGAAATGCTTCCCACATTATTGTGTGTTCTTCGACATGAGGGTCACCTGACGACTTAGGATGAGGCCTGGTGAACCATTATGGACCAACCTTTCGTCGAGCAAAAGGAGCCATGGTCGAAGTGAATTCTTTTCTTCTTGCAAACATCAAGACGAAGTTTGCAAAAGTCTGTTGAAGCTCCAGCCCATCTTCAGTCGGGGTCAGTAGAGCTAATCTGGTGCCTTCGATACGCCTATTTGCTATCTCATGAGCTTGCTCATTTATTTGAGTCTTCTGAGGTAAGAAAGACTCGAAAGTGGCATTGAGCCACAGCTGAAGTAGCCAAAAGGGTCCTGCAAGCAACAGACTAGCTCTATTTTCGATGACCTTTAACAGAGTCGCTCCGCTGCTGATCGACTCGTACAGATTCGCCAAGATTAATTCTACCAAACAAATATTTTGGCCATGGTGGAGCTGGGTGGCGAGGGTGACCATCTTCTTTGTCACCTATAAAGACTTTGTACATAACACAAAGCGTGACAGCCAAAGGGCTAGAAACGCGATATGCTCTACATCCGTCACGTTGGCTGTCGACTTATCATGGTAATGGTTGATATAGGTGGTATAGGTGGGTTTTGTAGCTGAGAATCCAATCTGATCCTCCGACATTTCCTCTGGGTCGAAATAATCCCCAGTGGGTCGAAGGCCGGTGATGGCAGCCACGTCGAAAAGCGTGGGTGTTAGCATCCCACAAGGAAGGTGGAAAGTAAAATGAGTATAATCCTAGAAAAGCAAAGAGGCTATCAGCATCTCAGGGGAGTAGTTGAGACCTGTCTTCGACAGCATGACTAGGTCGTATAGCCCCAGGTTCTTCCAGATCGAAGCCTGGATTTTTTCCATTTTCTCTAGCCAAGCGCTGTAGTCAGGTGTGAGGCTAGGGCTAGACCTAAAAGCCCTAACACCCCTATTGAAGAAGCGGAGATCTATCTTCTCCTTAGCGGGATCTTCGTTGTCATCTGCAGTTTTTTTAGAGCACCCAACAGGTTTGAGCGCCTCAAGTACTGGAAAGAAGTTCTTGATCTTCATGGATTCATCAATGCATGTGGATAACGGGCCAGACATGGCGAAGATTTGGTTGGAGTATCCAACCGAAATCATTAGTTGATGTGAATAAGCTTCACGATCAGCAGTTTCCAAGGGTTCAGGAACCCTTCGCTGGCCTGTAGGGGTAACTGTTGGAACAGTTGAGAAGATCTTGGGTTTAGCATTTCTGGAAGGGATGTTAGAACTAGGAGCGTTAGAGGAACCTGAAGCCATTTGTGAGTTAAGGTTGAAGGTGAGTGAAGAACAAAGTGTTTGCAAGTTTGCAGAAATTTCGTGTTCAGCAATGAGGTTTTGAATGCAGATAGCGTGAAAAAGTCCCACAATGGGTACCTAGCGCTATTTATAGTGGTTGGGAAATCACAAAATTCGAGGCCATTTAATGTTGCAGAAGATAGTGGGACACGTGGCGTCCCCTTGCTGACATAGCCGTTCTACAGAAACGAAAAGGTGCAGCGTGCGCACTCGTTTTTGGGAAATTGTCATGATGACAATTTGTGAAAAGACATTGGGCATGCTAAACGCCGTACTGAGGTGACGTCTTAGGTACGGATGGAATGATGGCTTTTTCTTGGGATTGTCAGTGGTTGGTAGAAGACAAAAAGCGTACAGGTTAATTTGTGGCTAAGTTTGAAGGACAGGTGTCGAATGGAATCTCAAAGAACGCCTTTTTCTTTTCAGCGTCGAAATAAGGCATTCTTGGGGGGCAATTTGTTGGCTCCTAAATTCGACACTTTTGTTTTTATTAATATAAACCATTAATCATGAGGGATGGTTTCGACCAGCTGATTTTTTCGAAATGCCCATCAGAAGATGGCAAGGTACTTAGAGAATTTCTTCCAAGGAAGAATCTTGTTGCCTTCGACGTCGAAGTTGCTTCTCGACGAAGGTGTTCGACGCTCAGAGTGGGACAGTTTGAGATTCAAATGTTTGGAGGGAAAACGGTTCCCAGCGGTTACCAAGTGCAACGTGTCAAGATCAAGAGCGTCGAAGGCTGTGAACGTGCCAAGTGGAGCCATCTCGAAGCAGCGTAACTGCCTGACGGTTACTTGAGATGTGTTTAGTATAAATATTAGTAGTTCACGCAGTTTTTCGCGTGTATTCACAATTATATACAAGTCACTCATATAGATTCAAGTACCCAGTGTGAGCGAAAGAATTGTTGAGAATGTATGTGTGAAACACCACTTTAATTAATCAAAGTTATTTATTTTCCAGAACTTTACTGTCTCTTCATTTACTTTTTCAGTCGAAGCTTTTATTCAAAGCTTTCTTTTATTCTACCAAGTTTTCTTCTTCATGCAATTTACATAAAGCTTCTTTACTTTCTTGTCATTTAACCATTATCAAACTTAGTCAAAACCCCAAAATCAACCATGTCTTAGGATCAATCTGATCGATCCTGCGAGTCACCAAATAAGTAACCTTTTGAAAGATCAGCGGTTGTTTACCAATTCCCACAGTAAACAGATGTCAATTACACAGTGGCTTGTTTTCAAACCTTAAGCGTTTCACTCACTTTTTTATTGTGTTTGATTCACCAAAATTCAAGCTCTTTTTAAGAAAACTACGGTTTCTTAATTCTCAAAAAATCCTAAAAATAATTAGGCCACGTGAGAAGCTCTGAAACCACGATTGTTAGAATAAAATAGAAGGAAATGTGCTAAGTATTATTCAACTGCAAGTTTGGAACTTATAAGCCTTACAAAAAAAAATTAAAAATTAAAAATTAAAACACTGTAAATCATTGTTTTTTTCCTTACTTCGCAGTATTACAACTTTTTCTAAAAAAAAGAGAAGCAAATAAAGTTAACTAAGAAGAAAAATAAAAAACAAATAAATTGTTCTTAAAAAACCTTAGCTAGAAGAAAAGTATTAAAAAGTTTACACTCTTTTCTATTCTATTTGTATATAATATTTATAAATAAATATTTAAATTTATATTTAATTTTAAAGAGTTAAAATTTAATAATTTAATAATTTAATATCTAATATTTTGACATTATAAACATACAAAAATATAAGATTTTAAGAATTGTAGAATCAATACATTTGTCTGAATGCTAAAAAATGGTATTATTATTTTTAAATAAATAGTGATCATTTTATTTTTAAATAATTAAAATATTTATTATAATTGCATTGTAATATTTCTTTTACTTACGTTATTTATAATTCTAAAAATTAGAACAAAGGGACTAAAATATATTATATATTAGCAATTGTTAGTTGGCAGGATATGGAATTATTATCCAGAATTTAGATTTTTAAATCCACATGGAATTATAAATATTTTTTTAATTTTTTAATTATATATTATATTTTATTAAATATATATTACTATATTATTCAGAATATATATTAATTAATATTTTTCATTTGGTTTTTAAATTTGGAAATTATTTTAACGAAAATTTGATTTAATATAAAACATATAGGGCTTACTGTCCATTTGTTCTAATTCTGATTTCCATTGAACCATCGATGTGAAAAACATGTTATATAAATACTTCTCTTATTTTTCTTCCAACCACTCTACTTAGAGACATAGCATGCAACAACGCATGGGCCAACCACCTCCATCTCAACCAAGCTTTCAAGTATTGCATAGATATTAAGAGATCTTCCACCAAATTATTATCCTCAGCTTTGCAAACTCTTCTACTAAGAAAAATCTTCTCTTTCACCGCACATAAAGTCTTAAAACACCAGAAATTTAATAGTATAACTACAGCCATAAAATGTAGTGTGTTATGTGTTAACGATAATTTTTTCAAACTCCCAAGATATCTTCTCAGTTCTTTTTAACATGTGAGCCTACATATGTACTTAATTATATATTATTTGGTATCTAAAGAATCACTTTTAGAGTGATAAGAAGTAAACCAAAACAAAATTGGAATATCAAACTCCACAACACCTTCATTGTATTTTTCATTCTTTTTATGAATTCAGATATGTTTCAGTGAGTGTAAAGTCAAGGTGAGATCCACTCTATTATTTTGAAAAATCTTAACTATTCAAGCACGTGTATTAAATGAGGATATTCTCATAAGTTAAGGGTCATTCTCTAAAGTAGGAATTTTTTGGGAAATTGGAACCAAAGTGTTTAAAATTTTGGTTTTATTAAACTGGATTTAATATTTAAAGGGAATGTCACGTCAAACTGTCGAAACTGAGTCAGGTCGTTCAAAAGGAAATAAAAGAATATATGTTAAAAAATGGTCGAAATTGGTTTAGTCGACGGGTGAAAGACAAAGAAAATGGTCGAAATTGGTTTTTGTCAACCAAAAGGTTTCTGAACTTTGTTATTGATTTTTGAATCTCACCGAAGAGAAAGTGTCGAAGCAGTCAGAAGCGGTTTACTTTCAGAAGCTAGGAGCGGGAAGATTTAAATTTCAAAGTCATCAGCAGTTGCCAGCGGTTTGTAATTTGTTTAAGCGTCAAATAGGTGGCGACATCAAGTGAAGCGGTTATCTCAAGATTTTAATATTGTTCGTCGATTTCATCTAGGCAGTTACATTGTAAACATTATAAATAAACAGATTTAGTGTAGTTTTTTGGGGTGTTCACTTGTATGCTCAAATCACTTGTCAAAACTCTGTCATTCCGAGAGTTAGGAAACAAAGAGTGAAGAAATGCTTAACGTACGCGAATCATCACTTTTATTTCAATGCAAATCCTTTATTTTCAATTATCTATTTTGAATACTTTATTTGCTTTCTGTGTACTATCGAACAAAGTCTTTACGTTATTTTCTACTGCGCGTAAACAATTCAATGCTCTCTGTCAGTCACGAGTCACTAGTCAGTTAGTTTATTGAATCTTATTTTCATATGAATATCTTCTGTCGGTCACCAGTCAGTCGATCGATTCATAGTGTGGAGAGCCGTTATACTTGTTCCCTTAGTCACAGAAAACCATTTCCCTTGATAAGGATTTCGATAGAATAAGTATAATAATAAAACTCTTAGCACATGTCTTAAGATCAACTGGTCGATCTTGCGAGTTGCCCTTAGTTTTAGGACTTTGGGAAGACCAATGGTTGTTTACCATTTTTCACAGTAAACAAATTGGCACGCCCAGTGGGACACAATGCTAAGAATTTGTCTTAAGTGTATGCAGCTTAGAAATGGAAAGTTAACCAAAGAGTATAATAAGTCATCATCTAGGAAGTATATATCAAGAATGACAATTCTTGATAATCCAAACGTAGATGAAATACCGTCACGAACTTTAACTACTACCGATCTAGTAGTTTCTCAAGTTGCACCTTTTCCTCCAGTCGGGTCAACTGCAGCAGGTTCCGCACAAATTTCTCAGGCTCCACCGGGAAGCCCAAGGCCTGTAATGACTACGACTACCATACCTAATGTGCCTCATTTTGGTAATGTGGATCCTGTTTATGGAATTTCGTATTCCATGATGCCAGGATACCAGTCAACGTCGAATGCAGCAGTGGTGTCAATAATGTTCAAATTTTGAACTCCCTTGTACAAGGATCTGCACTAGGAGAAAATAATAGAGGCAACCAAATTTGAGGAATGCCTTCTCAACCAATAGTACCGCCTCTCATTAACACTTCAGTAGCAGTGTTAAGGCAACAAATGGATGATAGTAACCATGAGTTGGTTAATATGTTAACTAACCAAATGTGTAATGTATTTAATCCTATAGTACAAGAGTCAGTTGAGACTAATAGGAAGTCCGCTGAAACAAATCGACAGGTGATTGCCTAATTAACACGTTTGTGTAATTTTTTAGGTGCTCCCCCAGCACCTATTCGACAGGCGCCACTTTTTCGACTAGATGCCCCTGGTCAAATGGACATGGGGGCAATACAAGATGAAACTGTCCATCAGGGACAAGTGCTAGTACCTCCAAGGAATTTGATTGTCGATCCACCTAGGGCATTAGTACATCGACATCAAGAGGTTGATCAAATTGTTAAACAAATTCGACAAGAGGATTTAGCCGTAGAAAATAATCTAACCACCATTGTCGAAAGAATTATGGCTAGGAATGATATGAATACCATACTTCAGAGGCCAACATATTCTTCCCTTTTGTCTGAATATATCTCACATACTGAAAACCCTAGAGGATGGAAAATTCCTAAGTATACAAAATTCGGGGGAGAATCTGGAGAGTCGACAGTGGAACATACTGCTAGGTATTTGATTGAATCTGGGGATATGTCGAATAATGAAAACTTAAGGGTAAAACACTTTCCTTCTTCCCTTACTAAGGCAGCTTTCACGTGGTTTACCACTTTGCCTCCAAATTCGATTGACTCATGGACTAAGTTGGAAAAAATTTCCATGAACAGTTTTATGAGGGTCATTTGAAAATTAGTTTGGTTGAATTTCCAAACATTAAAAGAAGGTTTGCTGAAACCATTGATGATTATCTAAATAGATTTAGGTCATTGAAAGCAAGATGCTTTACTCAAGTACCAGAACATGAGCTTGTTCAAATGGCTGCTACAGGTTTAGATTATTCCATTAGGAAGAAAATAGATCCAACCTTCATGAAGAGTATGTCACAGTTAGCTGATAGAGTTCGACATCTAGAGCGTCTACGACTAGAAAAGGTCGGACATACTAAGGCTAGGACTAAGAAAGAAAAAGTATCCTTCATAGATTATGATGACACATATCCCATTTGTGAGGCCGACTATACCTCACCAACATAGGAAGAGGTCGACGTGGCTGAAATGAAGCCAGGGCCAGCATATGAATGTAAATCACTATTTCCTGCTAAAGGAAAAAATACGGTCGAAAATAATCCAAAATTTCCAGAGAAAACTTGTACGTTTGATGTCACTAAATGTGAAGAAATTTTTGATTTGTTAGTTAAAGATGGTCAAATTTTAGTACCCCCAGGTGCTAAGTTACCACCATTAGAACAACGACAGAAAAGAGGTTTTTGTAAATTTCATAATTATCTTGGTCACACAACTCTCAATGTTATCTTTTCAGGGATCTCGTACAAAAAAAGATGCAGGAGGGTAGATTGAAATTTGATGCACGGAAAATGAAGATTGATACTGATCCTCTTAGGCAAGAGGAGGCTTTGTTTCTTGACCCTGTTGACATCAACATGGTAGAAATTACTGAGTTTCCTGATGGTGATATGGTCAAATAGGGTACTGGAGAAAGTCCTGATGTCGACTTAGCTGATGTGTACCCAAGGCCTGAAGAGGACTTGCTAGAATTCCTTTACCGCTGTAAGAACAAAGGTTCACAAGCTTGCTTGTGTCCTAGGTGTGGCGCCTTGACTGGAAAAATAGATACTGAAAATTTACAGAAGTTGCAGTTAGAAAAGAACAAGGGCAAGCCATACAATCAAAGGTTCCCTACACCAAGGGACCCAAGAAGAACTGTGGGAAACTCCCATGCCAAACCAAGAAGTTATATTCCTTCAGCAAAAGCTCTTAATGGTACTTGGATTAAGCCTCAAGGGAGAAGGGGGGCACCAATTAAGGGTGCTATTGCTAGAGACCCAAACAAAGGAAAGTTGGCTATTAACTACCGACATGAGTTTAAGTCTGAGAGAAAAAGTCATATTTCTGAAAATTACATAGGGAAGAATCCCATGACTCGAACCCAATTGAGACACTTCCAGCGTTGAAAGCAGGCTGAGAGGCAAGCATCTGCTGGCCAGATTGCTGCAAACAAAGATGGCAATCAGAAGCAGTATAAAGTGAAGTTCGATTCCTCTGCAAAAGAACGAATCAAAGAGTTCGTGAGTCGACCAGTTGCTAAGTGTTCTGAAGAAGCTACTGAAAATTTTGAGTCTGAGTCTGAAGAGAGTTTGAATATCTTAGTTAATATGGTATCAATTATGCCATCAGAATATGATTGCTTAACTAAAGTGGAAGATTCAGCAGACGTTGATACTGAGGAGATGGCTTTACACAAGCCAACATGTTACTTTGTGATGAATAATGGTTCGATTAAGAACCAAGATGCGTTCTTTGAAAGACCAAATATGGCCATGAGGAGCCATTTGAAGCCTCTTTTAATAAAGGCTAAGCTTTAAGGGGTGGCTATCAACAAGGTGTTGGTAGACTGTGGTGCTACGGTAAAGATTATGCCACACCACCTATTGTATAAAATTGGTAAATATGACACCGATGTTAAATCTCATAACGTGGTCTTATTAGACTACGAAGGAAGGACTAGAAACACTATGGATGTGATCCAAGTTAATATTACTATCGACTCCGTTACTAGGCCGACTATATTCATGGTGATTCAAGGCAAGCCAAGTTACAACCTCTTAGTAGGGAGGGAATGGCTGCACGGTATAGGGGTTGTACCATCTTATATGCACCAGCATTTGGTGACTTGGAGGGCAGATGGTATTGTCGAGAACATTGAAGTTGATCAGGGATATTTCAGGGAAGACATGAACAATGTCGGCAAGAAGCAATTTGATAGGAAATTAGCTATCATTTCCCTATGTCAACCTGTGGAAGATGTGTATGCCAACCTTGATGAGGCATTTGTTTCGTTGAAGTTACATGAGACCCATGGTTTTATATGGGATGTGGAACGTCTTGAGGATCCATACTGTGACAATCGGCCGACAGGCTGGGGAGACATCAGTGATGATGTCTGAGCTAGATGCTCTGAAAAGGATTTCAGTGTATATTGCCGAAAGTAAAATAAATTTGGCGCTAGAGGCTGAAGAAAGTATGGATGTCGAAGCCAATAAGACACAAATTCTGAATGAAGGAGCAAATTTAGCTATTGAGCCAAAGCCACCAGATAAAAAAGAAGTGGCCAAAGAAAATGTCGATAAGCAGCGTCTGGACTGCATATATGACGAAGAACCCTTAGGCTTCGAAAAGGATCCAATGGCACCAGAAAGGATGCAGCCACAAGACCCTTTAGAAGAAATAGATCTTGGCGAAAAGGGGGGATAAAAGACCAACTGATATCAGCGCCAACATCGACCAAAAGTTAAAGTCTGAGGTAATATCTTTGTTAAAAGAATTTAAAGATTTTTTTTCTTGGGACTATAACGAAATTCCAGGTTTAAGCATGGATTTGGTCGAACTAGAGTTACCAATAAAAGCTGGAAAGAAACCAGTGAAGAAGACTCCCAGACGCTTCGAAAATCAAAGAGGAGATAGAAAGACTCCTCAAAAGAAGATTCATATGAACTGCAAGGTATGTCGACTGGTTGGCAAACATAGTTCCAGTAATTACGAAAAATGGAAAATTAAGAGTGTGCATCGATTTTAGAGATTTACATGCTGCCACTCCTAAAGATGAATATGTTATGCCAGTGGCAGAAATGTTGGTCGACTCTGCTTCCGGTTTTGAATATTTAAGTATGCTTGATGGTTATTCTAGTTATAACCAAATTTTTATTGCAAATGAAGATGTGTCAAAGACGGTGTTTCGCTACCCAGGGGCACTAGGAACCTATGAATGGTTTGTCATGCCATTCGGTTTGAAATATTTCGGAGTGGCATATCAAAGGGTAATGAATTCTATGTTCCATGATTTTATTGAAGATTTCATGCAAGTTTATATTGATGATATTGTAATAAAGTCAAACAGTAAATCGATTCATCTGTAACACTTTCGAGAGTCTTTTGAAAGGATGAGGAAATATGGATTAAAAATGAATCCATTAAAATGTGTTTTTTGTGTGCAGGCAGGTGGTTTTCTTGGCTTTGTGGTGCATAAAAAAGGCATAGAAGTGAATCAAAGCAAGACCAAAGCCATCATGGACGTCAAACCTCCATCGACCAAAAAGGAAATTCAGTCTTTGTTGCGCAAGATAAATTTCCTAAGGAGGTTCATATCCAACTTAAGTGGAAAATCCAAAGTATTTTCACCACTACTTCGACTGAAGAATGAGGATTTCGTTTGGCAAGAGGAGCATCAAGAGGCTTTCGACAAAATCAAAGACTACTTAGTGAAGCCTCCAATATTGGCACCTCCTGTTAGACATAGGCGTATGAGGTTATATATTGCAGCCTCAGATTCGACTATAGGAAGTATATTAGTCCAACAGGACAAAAAAGGTGTCGAGAGACCTATATATTATCTTAGTCGGATGCTTAATGATCCTGAAACTAGGTATAGTGATATAGAAAAACTACGCCTTTGCTTGTATTTATCTTGTATTAAATTAAATCAATATATAAATCTTGTTGATGTGTATGTATCTTCTCATTTCGATATTATTAAGCACATGTTATCCAAACCGATTTTACATAGTCGAATTGGTAAATGAGCTTTAGCATTAACAGAGTATTCTCTGACTTATGTGCCCTTAAAAGCAATGAAGGGACAAGTGGTGGAAGATTTCTTGGTCGACCATTCAATGGTTGGTATGCCTCATAATTATGTAGATCTAGCGCCATGGAAATTATACTTTGATGGTTCTAGCCATAAAAATGGAGTTGGAATAGGAGGAATTATAATTTCCCCCAGTGGAATTCCAGAAGAGTTCAGGTATAGAATCGACGATATATGTACAAATAATGAAGCAGAATACGAGTCTTTAATAACAAGACTTGAACTACTGATAGAATTAGGGGCAAGGAACATCGAAATTATGGGAGACTCTGAATTAGTAATTAAACAAGTATCAAAGGAATACAAATGTGTTAAAGAAAATTTAATCATGTATTTTGTGATTACTATTAGATTGTTAAAGCTATTTGAACAAGTGAGTATTCGACACATACCTCGAGAAGAGAATGAAAAGGCTAATGACCTAGCACAAGAAGCTTCAGGATACAAGAAAGACCAAAATGAAGAACTTATTCAGGTAAGAGAGAAAGTTCGAGCAACTTGGTTATCTCCTTCAGATTTGTCAATAATAAAGTTAGGGGCTGTAGATGCCGAAAATTTTCAGATTTTAACTGTTGACAATGGGCAAGAGAATGATTGGCAAAATCCATTGGCCGAATATCTGCGCATCCCTGCGGGGTTGACAGATCGTAAGATCAAGTATCGCGCCCTCAGTTATGTTTTGATAGAGAATGAATTATTTAAGAAAATTGTTGAAGGAATATTGCTTAAATGCCTTGGAGAAAGTGAGGCATATGTAGCCGTGTCAAATGTGCATAGCGGAGCATGTGGCACACATCAAGCAGGACACAAAATGAAATAGATTTTGGTGCATTCAGGTGTCTATTGGCCTTCAATGCTAAAAGATTTCATCGAATTTGCTAAAGGTTGTTAAGAATTCCAAGTGCATGGGGGCATACAACATGTTCCTGCAAGTGAATTACATGCAATTATAAAACCTTGACCATTCAGAGGATGGGCTTTATATGTGATTGGAGAAATAAAACCAGCGTCATCAAAACAGCAAAGGTATATTTTAGTTGGTATTGATTATTTTACAAAATGGGTCGAGGAAATAGCCTTAACAAATGTCGATCAAGAAGTTGTTATTGATTTTATACAAAATTACATCATATGTCGGTTTGGGATTCGAGAAACAATTACAACCGACCAAGGATCAGTGTTTACTGGACGAAAAATGTAAGAATTTATGCAAGAAGTTGGAATTAAATTGTTAATTTCTACTCCTTACTATGCTCAAGAAAATGGTCAAGTCGAAGCTGCCAATAAAGTAATAATTAGCCTAATTAGGAAGCATATAGGAAATAAGTCAAGGAATTGGCATAAAACACTAGATCAAGCCTTATGGGCATGTAGAACTTCCCCTAAGGAAGCAACATGAACTACTCAATTTCAACTTGTATATGAGCATGATGCAATGTTAGCAGTGGATATACATGTTCAATCAATAAGAATCCAAAGACATCATGAAATACCATCTGAGGATTACTGGAATATGATGACGGACGAGCTTGTCGACTTAGATGAAGAAAGGATGTTGGCCCTTAATTCGTTAATAAGACAGAAAGAAAGAGTTTCCAGAGCTTATAATAAAAAGTAAAAGATAAAGTATTTGCTATCAACAATTTAATATGGAAAGTAATATTACCTATGGACAAAAATGATAGAGTCTTAGGGAAATGATCCCCAAATTGGGAAGGGCCTTTTAAGGTGATGCAAGTTTTTTCAAATAATGCCTATGAACTTGAGGAGTTAGCCCCAGATCGACGGATCTTAAGGGTAAATGGTAAGTACTTAAAAAAGTATAAGCCCATTCTTCAAGAAGTCAGAATTTCGACATAATGAATATTCGTCGAATCAACAAGCTGGTAAAATTATGTTCGAAACCAGCAAATTCAAAATATGCATAAAATGTGTACAATAGAGGAAGATATATATAAGACGGATAAAGAAAGGTGCCATTAAAATTTGGCTTAAGCCATAAAGAAATCACAAGATCGTTGATACAATGATTAAAAGTGTTTAAATCTGTTTTGGAATGACCACAGTTCACCATGGAGGTCTGCGGCCTGATATTCAAAATCTTATGCTTGAGTCCTAAGTGTTTCAAGCTCTGTTTCGACAGAAGAAATTGCTTCACTTACGGCCATAGCATCCACGACTATTTGGTCAACCTTTTCTTGAGCTGGATTAATAATGTTATTAATCTCTTCCTCTTGCTTTGATACCATGATTACATGACGTCACAAAAAAATGGAACAGTAACGTTCACTTTTGGAGGGACGGAAAAGGTTTGGTCAAATGGTAAAACCGACGCTTCAAAGATGCCATTATCTCATATGAGTCGAAATTTGAAAATGGCATCTCTGGGGGGTATTTTGTTACCTTGAAAAATCTTAAGGTATTTAAGCACGTATATTAAATGAGGATATTCTCATAAGCTAAGGGTCATCCTCTAAAGTAGGGTTTTTTTTTGGGAAATTGGAGCCAAAATGTTTGAAAGTTTGGTTTTATTAATAGATTTAATGTTTAAAGGGTATGTCACGCCAAACTGTCGAAACTGAGTCAGGTCGACCAAAAGGAAATAAAAGAATATATGTTAAGAAATGGTCGAAATTGATTTAGTCGACGAAAGGGTGAAAGACAAGGAACATGGTCGAAATTGGTTTTTATCAACTAAAAGGGTTTCTGGACTTAGAGGAATTGTTGTTGATTTTTAAATCTCGCAAAAGGAAAAGTGTCGAAACAGGTCAGAAGCGGTTTACTTTCAGAAGCTAGGAGCGGGAAGATTTAAATTTCAAAGTCATCAGCAGTTGCCAGCGGTTTACAATTTGTTTAAGCGCCAAATAGTTGGCGACATCCAGTGAAGCGGTTGTCTCAAGATTTTAATATTGTCCTTCGATTTCATTTAAGCAGTTACATTGTAAATATTATAAATAAGCAGATTTAGTATAGTTTTTTGGTGTGTTCACTTGTATGCTCAAATCACTTGTCAAAACTCTGTCATTCTGAGCATTAGGAAACAAAGAGTGAAGAAGTGCTTGACGTACGTGAATCACCACTTTTATTTCAATGCAAATCCTTTATTTTTCAATTATCTCTTTTGAATATTTTATTTGCTTTCTATGTACTGTCGAACAAAGTCTTTACGTTATTTTCTACCGCGCGTAAACAATTCAATGCTCTCTGTCGGTCACGAGTGACTAGTCAGTTAGTTTATTGAATATTATTTTCATATGAATACCTTATATCGACCACGAGTCACCAGTCAGTCGATCGATTCATAGTGTGAAAAATCGTTATACTTGTTCCCTCAGTCACAGAAAACCATTTCCCTTGATAAAAATTTCGATAGAATAAGTATAATAATAAAACTCTTAGCACGTGTCTTAAGATCAACTGATCTTTCTTACGAGTTATCCTTAATTTTAGGACTTTGAGAAGACCAACTATTATTTACCATTTTCCACAATAATCACACTCGTCCTCATATTTTCTTCATGTTGTATAGTTCATGCATTTCCAATCATGCTTTTATGACCAATAAATGAATGGACCACACAGTAGCTGGTTTCATCCAAAATCTAACCATATCCATTCTTCCAACCACTTAAGTATGTACTTTGTGTGATGCTAAAGAACAGTTAAGTATATACATAAATTTCAATCCCATTTCCATGTGAAAGCTCATATAGAAAGCTCGTGTAAGGTTAAAATAAACACGTTTTAGAAAAACTAAAAATGTTTCTTATTACAGAAAGACATATGAAGTGAAGAAGAGGACAAAATATTGATCAAAGCTCGTGGAGAGATAGGAAACAAATGGGCAGAGATAGCTAAAAACTCAATCAAAAACATTGGAATGCAACAAAGGAGTCCCACATCTTTTTATTGAAAATGAATGAATTAAATGGGATGATTGAAATAAAAAATGGGCTTAACAATATTAAATTTTCATAATTCAAAAAAATTCTTATAAAACATTAAAAAGAAAAAAACAAATAGAGAGAATCTTCTACCAAATTTTAATTGTGGTTGTTTATGAGAGAGTCTGAATTTGCAAATGTTAAGGGGAAGATCACAAATATTTTTTTTAAAGGGGTAAATCAAAACACCTTAATATAGCAGGGGATAAATGACTATTAATCATTTACCCCACGCACATCCTCTAGAAAATACTTCTTCAGACTATATTGACGTGCAGCTGTTACCTAATCACATCGATCAAAATTGTCAACGCCTCAGCAATAGCATCGTCATTCCTTCATGCAACCATCGTCCTGAGATTCCCAAACAACCAACAATTTTCATCATACAAACGGTACCAATTGTGTCATATACACATATCGAATACAAAAGGAAATAAACACATTAATAATCTGACCAATTGGCTGACCAGACTCTGATACCACTAATGTAAACCCCCCTAAAACTTCAGCGTAATAATATGGCATAATCAGAGTAAATTATCATGCATATCAAAATAGGGTGTCACATATACTTCAAAACCAACACAAATACACCGGCCATGCTCATAACACGCATTTAAAATCATATTTCATACACTAACACATATGCATCTCGCAGTGGAATAATTTTCTTTTCAAAACAATACTAATAATTGAATCTCATAATATAATTCACACATTAAAACATTAGGCACTAAAGGCTAATCATCACATAATTTTGATACAACATAAATAAAAGAGAGTATAACAATATCTCTTAAAATAACACAAGTTCTAACATTTTCCCGTGTTACATAACCAGAGCATGACTCACTACCTAATAAGAGGATAAAATAAGAACTAGGTCCTCCAACTGATCCTCGCAAGAAGCACCACTATCTTTGGTACCTGAGCGATATCGTATAAAAACATCATTCCAATAGAAGAGTGAGAATTTACACCATTATAGAAATATATAATAATAAGTAATGTATACAACAAAACATCAATTGGATTCATCATACTTCACATATTCATGTAATTAACATTTTCCAATTCAATAGACATATTTACATATACATCATTGCTTCATGATTCATACTTCAAAAATAATAAATCACAAATACCACTAATGTATCATCCACATGAAATTCACACATTTCACACCAATTCAACATCTCACATCGACACATGTGACTCGAATGCAACTCAATGTAATATGCATGTGGTACTAATTTTTATCTTTTACAGTTTTTACTTTTAAATCACGTATATCCCTCAGAGAGATAACCACCAAAAAGTCTGTCCTCTAAACTTCAAACCGATCCCCTAGGTTTGGAACAAGTCACTAGTCTCCACGAAACTAACAAACATTGTCTCTTGGCAACAAATGATGCATATTCAACCTTAACAATCATATGCAATTAAGGTCATCTCTAAATCTTAATTATACAAGCATACATCACATAATTCATCATATTTTGAATTATGTCACCATTGAACAACATACATCTTTCATTTCATCATTTACATTCAATACATTCTCATAGCATTAATCAACTCAACACACCATAATAACACATAAACACAATGTCAAACCATGTTATTCTAATCCAACATCAAATCACAACATACATACATAAAATTCAAGTATTATGTTTTCATCAAAAAATCATCCAAAACCTATCAAATAGACATTGAGTAAATTATTAAAATTCATGGAAACCCTTATAAATCATAAGCATACAAAATCCCCAATCATTTAAACAAAATGTAAAATTTTGCATTGCAATTCGCGCTAAGGGCACCCTTTAGCTCTAAGCTCCCTCAACTCAGGGACTATCGCACTAAGCGCGTAAATCTGCGCTAAGCGTGCTCTATGATTTCTGTAGAAAAAATGTGAAACCAGCATTGCACCAGTCTGAGTTTTGACTCCAAAAACCCATTTTATCACCCAAGTTTCTATGATTTATGGTATTAAAAAGCATACCCAACATGTAGTTTCAATTTAGAACATCTAAACATGATTCAAACATCAATTTCATGGATTTTACTTAAAATCCTAACATGTTAAAATCTAGAATTTGAAGAACAAAATCCCTAAGTCATGGAAATACCCATTACATACATTTATATAATCCCATAATAATAAAATTACCCACCCTTACCTTGGATGTAGATCACTTCTATGGTTCTTCCTTCATCTTTCGCTTTTATCCCTTTTTCTCCTCTTTCTTTTCTTCTCTTGTTTTAACAAATTCTCTCTCTAAACCTATTTTTTCTTTGTTTTACATACTAACTATTTCTCTAATGGGCTTATCTCACCCACTCACTCTAAGGTAACATATAAGACACAATTAATTAATAATATTATTATCACACTTATTATCCCAATACACATATATAACACATATCAACAAAATCACATAACTTAATTAATTACTATATCATATAATAATTAATAAAATAATTAATAAATGAAAATCAAGGTGTTACACACATCATCCATCAGAATTGTAATATCCCGAAAATCATAATCAATTATTTAATTAGTTATTTGTGATTATTTGGAAATTATTATGATTTATATGATGCATCGCGATGTTTGGTGATGATATGTTGTGGGGTAGTGTTGGAGTAATAATAATATATTAGGAGTATTTGATTAGTTTATAATTATTTAGATTTTAAATAATTATTTGGGATTTTTTGGATTTAATAATAATATTTAGAATTATTATTAATAAAATAAAGAAAATTATGGTGTAGAAACGAGAAAGGCTAAATAGTAAAGTAATGTGGAATAAGTGAGGACATGATGAGAAGACCAATATTATGGGTCCAAAGGTTATGTTTGGTATAAGGTAATGGACAAACAGAATCAATTTGAATAATGAAGCAATTAAAGAATATTTGAATTGGTCATCAAATATTAAAGGAGATTTATTTGGTTATTATTAGCATTTAAAAGCATTTTCTATTCAATTCTTACTATGTAATATATATATATATATATATATATATATATATATATATATATATATATATATATATATATATATATATATATATATATATATATATATATATATATATATATACTCAGTTGTATATCTTAGAAATATATAATTTGATAAATTCATTCACTTATACGGTATCAGTAGTTCACTAAGCTTTACAGCAAAACGATCCTCAATCTCACCATGTCTTCCTCAACAACATCTGAAATTTCAATTACCCCAAATGCAAACTCTGTTATTGTCCTAAACACTCACTCGTCAGTGAAACTGAGCAACAACAATTTTCCTTCTTGGCACATGCAGTTCAACGTACTCCTTGTAGGGTATGATCTCATTGGCTATGTTGATGGCACCACTGCCAGTCCAGCCCAAACAGACCCAACATACAAACATTGGAAAAGACAGGATCAATTGATCCTGCATGCAATCATATCATCTGTTGATCCAAGCATCATTACCATGTTGGGGAATGTCAAGACCTCTAAACAAGCTTGGGACATTCTCACTAAGATGTTTGCAAGCAAAACTCGTGCAAGAATTATGCACCTAAAAGAGAGATTCTCTCGATTCACAAAAGGATCACAATCCATATCTGAATACCTCAATGGTATCAAGGCTTTATCTGATGAATTAGCCATCATCAACTCCCCAGTGGACGATGTGGATCTTGTCACCCATACTTTGAATGGCCTTGGCTCTGACTATCGAGAAATGACTGCTTCTCTAAGAACCAGAGAAAATCCTATCGGATTTGATGATCTTCATGACCTCCTTTCTGATTTTGAAAATTATTTAAAGAGGGATGTAAGTGTGCAAGAAACTCCTCTCATTGCTACTGCAAACACTACACACTAGGGAAAACAATTCTACAACAAAACACCAAAACAGTATCATAATCACACAATGCCCAGATCAACATCGTCGGGCTTTTCAAAGCGTGTAATATGTCAATTTTGTGATAAACCAGACCATACAGCCAAGGTATGCTACAAATTGCATGGCTACCCTCCAAAGAATCAACCTCCTACTGCTCTTCATACTAGGGCCATGCCCCCAGGTGCATCCGATTGGATCTTAGACTCGGGAGCTTCCCATCATATAACAAATGAGTTGGACAACATGCACTTTTCTCAATCTTACACAGGTTCAGATCAGCTTCTGGTTGGTGATGTATCTGGACACACCATCTCCAACATTGGTAAAATTATTTTAAAAACTCCCTCTCAATCATTTCATCTCTCAAATGTTTTACATGTGCCTAAATTTACTAAAAAACTATTGTCTGTTTCATCTCTATGTCACACTAATCCAATTTCCATTGAATTTTTTTCTGATCATTTCTTGATAAAGGATTTAAAGACAATGGAACCTCTTCTAAAAGGACAGCATAGCAATAGACTCTACCACATGCCCCATCCATCATCTCTACCACAGGCATTCGTCACAACTACATATATTCCTCCTCCATGGCATCACATATTAGGGCATCCATCTGATCTCCTACTTAGACATCTCCTACCATCTCACAATATAAAGAGCCAACAACAACCTTGTCTATCATGCAATAGTGTTAAGAGTCACAAGTTACCTTTTTCCATTTCCAGTATCAAAACACAAAAACCACTAGAAATTATATATACTGATGTATGGGGTCCAACCCACATCAAGTCTTTAGATGGTTTCTCATATTATTTACTTTTTGTTGATCACTTCACCAAATATGTATGGCTCTATCCATTAAGAAATAAATCAGATGTCTCTACTTTGTTTCCTACATTCAAAAATCTTGTTGAAAACTACTTCAAAGAAAATATTATTTCATTGCACTCTGATAATGGAGGAGAATTCATAAAACTAAAATCATTTCTCCACACACATGGTATATCTCATCTCACCACACCACCACATACACCAGAACTAAATGCTCCAGCTAAGAGGAGACACAGACATGTAGTTGAAACTGGAAGAGCCTTATTACATATGTCAAACTTACCACCCGAATACTGGTCCTTTGCATTCAAGACAGCAGTGTATTTAATCAATAGGTTACCAACCCCTATCCTCAACATGAAATCACCATATCAAGTCTTACACAAGAAAAACCTAACAACTTCACACCTTCATTCCTTTGGATGCCTTTGTTTTCCTTGGTTGCGACCTTATGTCTCAAATAAACTTCAATCCCGGTCTCAACCATGCATATTCCTAGGATATGCAGAATCCCAATACAGTTATATATGTCTTGACCCAATAAATCACAAAATATACACCTCTCGGCATGTCAAATTTTATGACCACATTTTTCCATACAACCAACTTGTCAAACCTACACCACCACCATCTCTAACCATACCCAACATGCCACAACCCCCTCATACCATCATACCTATCCTTCAACAATCACCAATCGATTCACAAGCTATGCCCCATGAAGAGGAGGATCATTTGACTTCAAATACAATGTCAGGTAATGATACTCATACACCTAATCTTGTTACTACACTTATTGTCACGTCTAATACCTTTGCAGCCCCTACTACTGAAACAAACCAAATTATCACAAGGTCCAAGAATAATATATTCAAGCCAAAAAGAATGTACACTGCAACAAAACATCCTCTACCTAATAATTTGGAACCTTCAAACTTTCGTGAGGCAATAAAACACACCCATTGGTGTCAGGCAATTGCCGATGAGTTTGAAGCATTAATAAGAAATGGCACATTCTCTCTTGTACCACCTAAGGCAGGGAAAAATATTGTTGGATGCAGATGGTTATTTCGTATCAAGAGAAATAGTGATGGTTCCATTGCTTGCTACCAGGCACGTATTGTTGCCAAAGGTTTCACACAATGTCCTGGTATTGACTTCAAGAAGACATTCGCACCAGTTGTTCGCCCACAAACAATTAAGATTATTCTTACCATTGCAATCTCTCATCAGTGGTCAATGCATCAACTTGATGTGAATAATGCATTCTTACAAGGAGCTCTTACTGAAGAGGTCTTCATGGACCAACCTCCAGGTATGAAATACGTGTCACACCCCAACTATGTATGCAAACTTCACAAGCCCATATATGGCCTACATCAAGCACCAAGAGCATGGCATGACTCTCTGAAAGAATTTATTATCGCATATGGATTTCAAACAAGCAAAAGTGATCCATCATTGTTCATTTATCACTCGGGTGATACTAAGGCTTATTTTCTAGTCTATGTAGATGACTTACTGCTCACCGATAACAACTCTACATTCCTTCAAAGCTTCATCAAGGCATTATCTCAACGATTTTCATTGAAAAATATGGGACAACCTCACTACTTTCTAGGTATTGAAATAATACCAACAAGCTCTGGCGTTTTTCTTTCTCAACACCGGTACATTCGTGACCTCTTACAAAAGTTTGACATGGAGTGGGCGAAACCATCTCCCACACCACTTTCTTCCACCGTAGTGCTACAACTTCACGATGGTACTTCATCCACCGATGCCACTGAATTTCGTAGAATTATTGATGGACTTCAATACCTTAATCTTACTCGTCCAGACTTATCATACTCCATCAATAAGTTGTCTCAATTTATGCACAAACCAACCTCCCTTCACTTGCAGCACTTGAAACGCATACTTCGGTATATCAAACAAACCATTAATCATGGTCTTATGCTATGAAAAACTGTCGCAAACAACCTGTTAGCATACTCTGATGCAGATTGGGGTGGGAACAATGATGATCGCACATCCACCTCAGCTTACATCATTTTCTTTGGAGGCAACCCAATTTCGTGGCTCTCAAGAAAGCAAAGAACTGTTACACGGTCATCTACTGAGGCTGAATATCGTGCAGTTGCTACCGCTACCACTGAGCTCATGTGGCTACAAAACTTACTTCATGAGCTAATAATACCCATACATGAATCTCCATGACTATTGTGTGACAATGTGGGTGCTACATACCTTTGTTCAAATCCTGTACTTCATTCAAGAATGAAACATATATCATTAGATTATCATTTTGTCAGGGAACAGGTTCAAACCAACAAGCTCATTGTAACACATGTGTCTACCAAGGATCAGTTGGCAGATCTACTTACTAAACCATTTCCCATAACCAAGTTCACTGAACTCGTGTCCAAGATAAAGGTCATTGATGGAACCTTTATCTTGAGGGGGCGTAATGGACAAACAGAATCAATTTGAATAATGAAGCAATTAAAGAATATTTGAATTGGTCATCAAATATTAAAGGAGATTTATTTGGTTATTATTAGCATTTAAAAGCATTTTCTATTCAATTATTACTATGTAATATATGCATATATATCCTTAGTTGTATATCTTAGATATATATAATTTGATAAATTCATTCACTTATATAAGGAAGGTTTGAGAATTTTGATCACTCATTTTGTACGATAGTTTTTGGGAGAAAGAGACAGAGACAGGGCTAGGGCACAAAGAGGAAAGAAGGAGCATAGGAGTTTCGGTAGAGAAAAAAGAGGATTCAATTTCTAGCAACAATTTCTAAGTTAATGGGTTTAATTGCGTTTATTATAATTGATATCGGGTTAAAGTGTTGGTAGGTTTATGTTTTGTGTGTTGATTTTGACGAGGATTGATGAAATTGAGGGAAAACCATGTGTTGAATAAATTAATGAATGAATCCTTGATGAGTGTGTGACGTTGGGACCTTTAAATAAGTTTTAAAGGCTATTAAGAATATTGTATAATCATAAGATTTCGAATTCTGAAACTGGGACTTTTTACGTAATTGAATTCGGAGGTCCGGAAGGCCTCAAACCATGGAAAATCACAGGGAGGAGAAGTGATGTCTGGTTAGCGTCGCAAGGCGACGCAGAGGCGATGCAAAGGTGATGCAAGAGTCACTAGGTGACGCAAGCGTCTCTAGGTGACGCAAGCGTCTCTAGGTGACGCAAAGGCTGTGTCGGACGACGGATGGCAAAGCGATGTAGTAGAAATCTTTAAAACGTCGTAACTTGAGTTTCAGGAGTCTGTTTGATGCGCCGTTCAAAGTGTTGGAAAGCTAGCGTGATGAACTATATTATGACTGGATTATATGAGTGCTTTGATGCATGATTCTAATAACTATGTGTTTATGAGAATGATTTATTACATGTTGTTATATTATGATGTGCTATTTTAATGATAAACATGATGTTGATTATGATGTTTTGTTGTGGTGATTTATTAGTGACGTTATTGTGATGTAAATGATGTAATTCATGATGATGATTTAGTGATGTGCGTGTACTAATAAAATACATGATATGGTAATAATTATATGATGTACCATGATGTTGAAATACTATGAAATTGGTGTAGGTAATGAGTATTAGGATATGTTGTTGTTGTGGGATGGAAACATGCTGAATTCTATGCATGTTTGACCGAGGCAGTATTGTTATGGAATCACAAAGGGATTTGTGGATGAACAAGTATAAATATAAATAGGAAGTTGTAGACTGGTGTGCATCGCCAGGTGAGGGGAAGTGTCGTCGGGCGAAGCAGACGTCGCTTGGTTGCCGCCGGGCGAGCCAAGGAGTGAAGAAAGGGTGGAAAAGGGTTGCTACTAGAGTGCTTTGCTCGCACCTTCGGTGGGTGGTGCAGAAGCGGAAGGAGCTTCGACGGGTGAGCAAGAGGCTTCATCAGGCGATGTAGTCCAGATTGAATGGTCGTGTTGTATTTTATTCAAAATGCCATAATTTGAGCTTTAGAACTTCGTTTGAGACACCGTTCGAAACATTGGATATCTAACATGATGAAGTACATGTAGGTGGACTAAAAAGAGTAAAAAGATGGATGTTTCTACTATCTAGGCTAAGATAGGCTTAGAATCTTAAGAGGTAGTTTTAATGATGTGTGTTTCTATGATGAATTGTTGGTATTTTAATGATGTATGTGTTGCTATGATGAATTGTTGGTATTTTAATGATGTATGTGTTGCTATGATGAATTGTTGGTATTTTTATGATGTATGTGTTGCTATGATTAATTGTTGGTATTTTAATAATGTATGTTGCTATGATGAGTTGTTGGTATTTAATGATGTATGTTGCTATGATGAATTGTTGGTATTTTAATGATGTATGTGTTGCTGTGATGAATTGTTGGTATTTTAATGAGGAATATGTTGCTATGATGAAATGTTGATACTATGATGTCTGTTTCATGATGATAGTAATGTTGGTGGCCTTATTGGCAAATGTAGTGGGCTTATGCCTTGTGGTTGCATAGTTGTGATATTGCATGATGATGATGCATGCATTGGTGAGGGCTTATGCTCTTTTGTTGGTATGTAATGACGTCGTGTTGAGGGCTTATGCCCTGTTGTTTCCCAATTGGAATTGTTTTGGGGGCTTATGCCCTGTTGGTACCACATGCATTTAGTTAGTTGTTGTCGGCTGCATTGTATTGCAATGTCTCGATTTGATGTCGTTCCATATGAATGAAGAATGTATTTCAATGATTTATGATGAGGATGTGTATATTTTATAATGACATAAAGGTATGAGTATAATAATTGGTAAATGATGATGTACGGATTTCATGATTGATGTTATTTATAACTACTATATATTTTCCTTATATCTTTTGTAATAAATTGTGATTACTCACCATTTCTGTTTGAATGTTGCCTCCACGTAAGTAATGCACGGGTGATCGAGAATAGTTGGTAGAAGCGTGGGGATATCTTAGAGTCTTTAGTGTGTTTCATTTGAATAGAGAGTGGCTTGCTCTGTTACATAACACGTGATTTAGGAACTTGCTATGTTTTTGCATTGTTTTATTGTTACGTATCTTAATTCATGCTTATGCTGAACCATAAGTTTTGTGGAGAATATTGTTATTAAAGTCGTGGTGCTATGAAAATGAATAATTGGATATTTCCGATGTGTTAATGATTCTTTTATGAGAAATGAAGTAATAAATTGATTTAAAATGTTATGAATTTTTGAAGATGTAACATCCTACTTGTGCACTCAGATATATTTTCATATATTATATTATAATTATTTATATGGGAAAGTGGGGTGTTATAAGAATCACATGAGACAGATCTGAAATATACTTTCGGAGTTGTGACACATGGAACACATCATGAATATATGGTCTCCTTCTTGAAAATCAACATTCTTCATTCTCTTATCATAGTAACTCTTTTGTCTACTCTGTGAAGCTTTCATCTTATCCTAAATTAACTTCACTTTTTCCCTAGTCTGCTGAATAATTTCAGGTCCAAGTACCACACTCTCATCGGATTCATACCAATATAAAGGTGTTCTTAACCTCCGACCATACAATACCTCAAAAGGTTCCATCCTAATGATAGAATGAAAACTATTGTTATAAGTGAACTCGATCAGTGGAAAATAACTATCCCATGTACCTCTCTGCTCAAGAATACAAGCTCTTAACAAATCCTCCAATAATTGAATAGTTCTCTCCGTCTGGCCATCTGTTTATGGATGATACACATAACTCATTCTTAGCTTAGAGCCCAACACATCCTACAAACTCTTCCAAAATCCAGAAGTAAATATCGAATCTCTATCGGATAAAATATTTGATGGAACTCCATGAAGTTTCACAATCACGCGGATGTAAATCTCCTCCAACTTTGGTACAGGAAAACTGATATCGATCGTAATGAAATGAGCTAATTTTGTCAGCCTATCAATGATCATCCAAATCATAGCATTCCCCTTGGAGTACTCGGTAACACAATCACAAAATCCATAGATATACTATCCCACTTACATTGCAGAACATCTAACGGTTTCAACAATCCTGCAGATTTTTTATATTCGACCTTCGACTTCTGACAAAGCAAACACGCATACACAAACCTTGCCACATCCTACTTCAATTCGGACCACCAAAATAAATTTTTCAAGTCTTGATACATTTTAGTTACACCTGGATGGATACTAAAATTACTTATATGACTTTCCTCCAGAATCATCTTTTTCTGCTCAAAATCATTAGGAATACAAAATCTCAACACAACTTACATGTCCACTTTAAAATCGATATCCTCAGTTTGATTACTTCTAACCATAAAATCTACCATTTTTACATCCAAATTCTGAGCCTCTTTAATATTATTCAAGAAATCATTGTTAATCTTCAATATCCCCAACATCATACTATGCAGTGTTAACTCACAGACTAAACTCATGTCTCTGAATTGTTTAATCAATTCTAATTCTTTAACCATCATAGCAGACATATGTAATGATTTCCTACTTAAAGCACATGTCGCAACATTAACTTTACCCAGAAGGTAATTCAAGTTGAAATCATTATCCTTTAACAGTTCTAGCCACCTTCGTTGCCTCATATTCAATTCCTTCTGGTCAAACAAATACCGCAAGCTCTTATGATCGTGAAACACTTCAAATCTGGAGCTATAAAGGTAATGCCTCAAAATCTTTAGCGCAAACACCACTACAGCTAGTTCTAGATCATGAGTAGGGTAATTTCTTCCATGAATCCTCAATTTCCTTGATGCATAAGCTACCACTTTATCATTCTGCATGAGCACACCATCTAAACCCAATTTAGAAGTACCACAATACACGAAAAATGATTCTTCATGATTAGGTAATATCAAAATCGGTGTCATCGTTAATTTCTTCTTTAGGTCAGTAAAACTTTCCTCGCACTGGATATCCCACAAAAACGCTTTGCCTTTACAAGTCAGATGAGTTAACGAAAGTGCTAACTTATAAAAACCCTCAATAAATCTCCTATAATAACCAACCAAGCCCAAAATGCTTCTAACTTCCATAACTGATTTTGGAGCTTCCCACTGCAACACTGCATCTACTTTGGATGGATCTACAATACTACCATCACCTGAAATAACGTGACCAAGAAAACTAACTTTTGTTAACCAGAACTCACATTTTGACAACTTTGCATATACTTATTCTCTTTCTATACTTGCAATATAATTCTAAAATTCTCTGCATGTTCCTCTTCTAATTTGGAATAAATCAAAATATCGTCAATGAATACTACTACGAATCGATCCAAATAAGTTCGAAAGATACTATTCATATATTCCATAAACACCCTCAGCGTATTAGTAACACCGAACGATATCACCGAATACTAATAATGTCCATACCAAGTCCTGAAAGTTGTCTTTTGAATATCGTCTTCTTTTACTTAAATTTGGTGATAACCTGATCTCAAATCAATTTTTCTAAACACACGTGCACCCATCAGCTGTTCCATTAAGTCATCTATTCTCGAAAGTGGATACTTGTTCTTGATTGTAACTTTATTTAATTATTAGTAATCAACACACAACCCCATACTACCATTCTTCTTTTTCACCAACACCAGAGCTCCCCAAGGCGATACGCTTGATCTCACAAATTTCTTTTCAAGTAAGTCCTCTAATTGCTTCTTCAACTTTGCTAATTCAGATGTTAACATCTTGTATGGTGCCATAGAAACGGGTCTGGTACCAGGGACAAGATCAATAGAAAATTTCACTTCTCTTTCTGGAGGCACATCTCTTATATCATCTAGAAAGACTTCAAGAAATTCACACACCACCGAGAAATCATCAATTGTAGCCTGGTTTTCCATAGACAAAGATGACATTAACGAAAACACTTGAGCCTCATCATGTACCAACTCCTTCAACTGTCTAGCAGACAAGAACCTAGCTTCCTCCTCCTCGTCAAGAGCAGAAAACCGAATGTATTTGTTGTAAATTAATATGAACATAATAATTATATTCCAACTAGTTCATACCCAAAATCACATCCAAACCACTCACCGATAAGCAAACTAGATCCACAGCAAAATCTCTGTCAAAGATTGACAAAGGATATTTTAAACATACTAGAGAAGTAGTCATTGATCCCTTAGCTGGAGTATCGATAACCATCTCTTCATTAATAGAAGATAATACAAGACCCAACTTTTTCGCATAATCAACTGCAATAAAATAATGTGTAGCACCAATATCAATAATAGTAATTAAAGGAGTACTGTTAATGAAACATATACCTCTGATTAATCAGTCTTCACTGGATGTCTAAGTCTTGGCTAAAGAAAATACTTTCCACCAGATTGAGCTTACTTAGACTTCTGACACTGAGTACTGTTATGCCCTTTGTTTACATCCAGCCACTTCATGCTCAGCCTTACCACAACGGGAATACCTCTTCAGTTTTCTAGTGTATTCATTACTTTGATGTCCTGGCTTACCACATCTGAAACATGTAAGGTTAGTAAGAGCGTCTCCCCCACTTGGCCTCTTACCATCGACAATTTTTTGTTTACCTTTATTAGTTAGAGTATTATAAGGCTTCCCATGGTTCTGTTGTTGCTTGCCTCTCCTATCATTTATGATCTTGTAGTGAACCTTACTATCCTCTTCATAAATCCAACAACACTTCACCAACTCCAAAAATTTACGAATCTGTTGATATCCAATTGCCCGCTTGATTTCTGAATGCAACCCATTTTCAAACTTGACACACTTTGAAAATTCAACAGTCGCCTCACTGTAATGGGGATAGAACTTTTCCAGCTCCACGAACTTAGCAGCATATTCAGTTACCGCCAAATATCTCTATTTTAATTCCAGAAATCCAATCTCTTTCTTTCTGCACACACCTTCTGGAAAATACTTCCTCAGAAACTCCCTGTTGAACACAACCCAAGTAATAACCTCACCTAAACCATCCAGCCTCTGACAGGTGTTAACCCACTAGTCATCAGCCTCTTGTGCTGGCATATGTGTACCAAAACATACCTTATGTGCCTCCGAGAAATCCATGACCCAAAAGATCCTTTCAATCTCTTTGAGCCAAGTTTGCGCCCCATCAAGATTATACCTACCCTTGAACTTAGGCAGATGGTTCATCTAGAATGTCTCTAAAATAAGAGATCTATCATTTCCACCAGCATTAGGTTGATGTTGCACATCCTGAATCATAGCCTGCACAGCAGCAACAATCGCAACATCGTTTCTTCCAGTCATTTCTCTGTTTCACACCATAACATCAAACAATGGTTAAAAGAAACAAATCGACAATATTTAACTATCACACTACACTACTGACTCAACAACCTGGTCGGACTGACCGACCTGCTCTGATACCACTATGTAACACCCTAATTTAACTCCGCGTAATTATAAATAAATCAGAATAATTTTAAACATCAACCATAATTAAGATGCTACATTATTCAAAAAGTTGCACGGTTGCCCGTGATATTAAATTATACATAACACCAAACAATAATGAACTAAAAACAACGTATCATAATATCCAAGTTTCAAATTTTATTAAATAAATAAATAACTTCACAATTTAAAACTTCACACAATTCATTCAATAATGAAATCCATATTTACCCAATTATCAAATAATCCATAAAACTCGAACAATTAATTAATATCAACAAAATAAGAATAGCGTTAATCCCCCGTAATCAAATAAGCTCTTATTTTTTATTCAGTTTTTTTTAATTTTAATATACATAGCATTTTACTTTTTTATTGTTATTCAATTATAAGCCAACTAAAATTTTTACAATAACAAGGTTTCCAATCTGATAGCTCTTGCCAATTGTACTATATTGTTTTCAGAAAAGTTGTTTCAAATTAAATATATAAACACTTTCATGTTTTAAAAAACTTTAAATGTATATGTTACAGCTGGAATACATGTTACAACTACAGCTATCACTTTTCCGTGTGGCATCTCAGTTTTGTAAATTGTTGAAATAATATAAGTGTGCGTAAGTGGAGAAATAGTTTCACATTGGATAGGAATGTAGAGACTTAAGCATATATAAGTAGGAGAATTCACTCATCTATTGTATCAATGCTCCTAATATCTCTTCCCAACATGATATCACGAGGCTTTGGTAGATTCTTTGTAGAAAGTCCACTGCCTCTTGATATTTAAATCATCTAGTACTGTTCCTAATTATAAACAATAACAATATTGTACGTGCAGCATGTATGATTTCATATTAATTGAACCTTTCTTCCTATCTTTCTTTCTGGATTGTTCTTCATATAGTACACTACTATCAATAAAATAGATTACATAATTAGCATTGACATGAGATAACTCTAGTGTTTGCAGCTTTTTCATTTCATTGTATCCCTAGCACTTTATCAAATTAGCATTGACATGAGATAAGTCTAGTGTTAGCAAACGAGGAACAAGATTGAAATTTTCACAGCCAAGAAATGGACTATCTGCTATCAAATGATTTTATGTAATAATAGTAGAACCAACCTAAACTGACAAAATAACATTTTTATGTTAAATTCCCACACATATCAGTTTTCAGTTTTCAAAAATAATGCACTAATTTAATAAATATATATGAATAAATATAGGCTGTTTTAACAAAATAAATCGAGTAGCTATGTGATAAGGTGTGTAACTTATAAGCTAAGGAGTCTTAGTTTGATTCCTACCTCTAACAAATTTTTTGAATTGTTGTAGTTTTTAAATTTTCAAGGTTTATTATAATAAAAAAATATTAAAAAAATCAATCTAGATTAAAAAATAATTAAAAAGTAAAAACATTTAAAAATTTAAAAAAACAAAAGAAATAAAAAAAAAACAAAAAATAAAAATAAAAAATAAAAAAATAAAAATCTATGTAATATTAAAAAATTAAATTTAAATCCACGTATGCAACCACGTGAAATTTAAAAAAGATTATGAGTTGAAATAGTGAGTTAGGGGTCAAACACAGAATCTAAACATTATAAGGGAGAATCTAAAAAAAAATCTTACAGGAGTTAAAACTAAATCTCGCTAAAATTACATATGTGTCGTATATTTAACTCTACATTCTTCATCTCACATCTTCACATTATGTTATGACAATCATATAACATATCAAATGTACAATCATATGACTCAATGCATGTGGTACAAAAGCCCTCATCATTATGTCGAATAGGACAGCAACATGGCATAAGTCCTCATCATAATGCCGAATAGGGCAGCAACAGAGCATAAGTCCTCATCATAACGCCAATACAGGCCAACAACATGGTATAAGCCCTCACCATGAATGCATGCAACACCGACATGCAACAATATACTACACATTGATATTTTCATCCACCAATGCAACACGGCAATACAGGCCATCATCATCAACATACATGCATCATACACTGTGCAATATATTCATGCCACTTCGCTTATCATTCACACGCAAGCACTACATCCATCATACAAAATACACAAAAGAAGCATACGACCCCAACAAATAATCATCTAATGTATTCATAATTATTTTTATAGGATAGAAAATAATTGTAGCGGAGATGGGGATGTTGCGGTGGATGTGTGGTAAGACTCGACAAGATAAAATTAGAAATGAAATTATTTGAGAGAGTGTTGGAGTAACGCCTATTATAGAGAAGATGATGGAAAATAGAGTTAGGTAGTTTGGGCATGTAGAGAGAAGATCTGTAGACTCTGCAGTAAGGAGAATATACCAGATGTAGAGAAGACAAACAATTCGAGGAAGAGGAAGACCCAAAAAGACTATAAGAGAAGTTATCAAGAAGGATCTCGAAATTAATGATTTAGATAGAAATATGGTCCTCGATAGAATATTATGACAAAAATTGATCCATGTAGCCGACCCCACCTAGTAGGATAAGGCGTTGTTGTTGTTTGTCCATCCAAATGATGCGTCAAACGGACACCCGAGTCAAAAGTTATGGATTTTCAAAATTTTGAAAAAACATGTCCAATACGGTGGTAACCGGTTACCTCCAGACTGGTACCGTTTACACCCCCTGTAACCAAAACACACGCTTTTGTCTTTCAGCTGGTAACTGGTTACCCTCATACTGGTAACCAATTACATTCCTTGCAGAATCACTTTTATCACTACGCCAAAAATAAGCTTTAGCAGCACACATACGAAAGCGCTTTTAGGAAAAAGTGTTGTTGTAGGTATTAAAAAAAATTCGCTTAAAAAAAGCGCTTTCAAAGGGTTCCTTAAGAAAGCGCTTTTCAAAAGCGCTGCTAAAGATCACCCTTAGAAATCGCTTTTTGAGAAGCGCTGCTAAAGGTCAGCCTTAGAAAGCGCTTTTCAAAAGCGCTGCTAAATCTGGCCTTTAGAAAGCGCTTTTAAAAGCGCTGCTATAGGATATGCTACGAAAGCGCTTTTTTATGTAAAAGCGCTGTTATACATGACCATTAGAAAGCGCTTTTAAAAGCGCTTTCGTAGGTTGTTTTATAATAAATTTTATTGTTTTTGATTAAAGGTGTGTTCGTACTGTGGCTGTTGTGTTTCCTTTCTTCCAACCCAACCCCCAAATTCGTTCCTGTTCCTTCTTCGTCCTCTCACGGTAGATCTTTCCGTTCAATCGCCACCATCGTCAACTCTCATCGCCGCCGCACGACTCGTCCCTCTCTTCACAAGGTTCAATCTCTCTCGAACTGCACCAATTATTTAATTTATGTATTCTGAAATCAGTTTTGGTTTTCGTTGATTATTATTTTCTTCATCATTCACAGTGTATTGGTTGTTGTTGTTGTTTGATGATTTTTGAATGTTTCCTAAAACCCTTTGATGATTTTTTTGTTACCTTTTTTTTGGAGCAATGGACGGTTTAGTGTTAGGTGATTATGTTTTAAAAGTTATTGAGGGTTTATTGAATAATCGGGCACGGAATATATTCTTGGAAGCCATAGTGACATACAAAATTCTTGTTTCATTGATTAGCAAGCACAGTTAGTGTTTCTCACTCACACTAGTTGGACGGCAGGTTGTGATTCCCGATTAAGGCTCTCTGTCTTTTGATGTTTGTTTAATGTGTTTTGGAAATTAATCGGTTTCTTTAACTTCTTCAGGACCTTCCGATTCAGAGCAACATATCTCACCGGAGAACTCAAACGTGTCAAATCGTCAGAAAACAAGAGCCATATATCTCACCGGAGAACCGCTTGCCACAGGAGAACCGTCAGGTGATTGTTTCTTCTTTTCAATCTATACAAAATATTTTGTCCTTTTTGTTTATTACAAAATTTCGTAGCAAAAAACATATCTTAGACTAAAATGAGGCCATGCCATATATAAGAAACATATGAAGTTTGGTATAGGGTTGCCCTTGAGTTTGATGAAACATGGGTGTACTAGTATATAAGAAACGGACATGTAGAGGGTTGTGCTAATGATGTTGTGTTGTGTTAGTGAATGGTGGTGGAAATTATGATTCATTAACAAATGGGGTTACTCATTTCACATTACCATTCATTATTATGTATCTATATATCTATATCTATATGTATATTTAATTAGAGATAATGTAAAGTGATTAATTAACTTGTTAATGAGATGGATAAAGAAACAAAAACAACTTTTTAAGGTAACAGAATGCATGCTTATATAAAATTGTGAGAGTTAAGAATTGTGATTAGTGATGTAATCATAAAATGTGATTAGTTGATAGAATAAAATGAATTTAGTGAAAAGTATTGAGTATTGGTTTTTTTATATGGTTGTGCAAGAGCAAGTGCAAGTTTTGAGTATTGGTTTTGTTTTCTAATTTATCATTTAGCTTAGATTGACTCAGAAACCGTAAACCATGGATAAGACATGGATGTATTCCAATCGATTGTCGAAAGAGTACGAGAACGGGGTATCAGAATTTGTTAAGTTTGCTGTTGCGCACGCCGAAGACCCTAGTCGAATGACATGTCCTTGTTTGTGTTGCTGTTATGGGAATCGGGTTGACGCAGTTCAGTTGGCATCGCATCTAATACGGTATGGAATTGATAGAAGTTATACATGTTGGAATATGCATGGTGAGAAAAGTGACGGGAATGATGAATCAGGGGATAATAGGACATATGCTTCAAACGACAATGGCACAGATACATACGATTATGATCGAGTTGAAGAGATTGCAGAAGCGCTTGAAGAAGATCTTAATGATTGTCCCAAAATGTTCGAGAGGTTGGTAAGCGATGCAGAGAAACCGTTGTATAATGGTTGTACAAAATTCACAAGATTGTCTGCGGTATTAAAGTTGTACAACTTAAAGGCGGGCAATGGATGGTCGGATAAAAGTTTCACAGAGTTATTAGCCCTTATGAAAGATATGCTACCAGAGGATAATGTTCTCCCCAATCGAACGTATGAGGCCAAAAAGATGTTGTACTCTATTGGCATGAGCTATGACAAGATACATGCCTGTCCAAAAGATTGCGTTTTGTTTCGAAACGAGTATGCATCGTTAAATGAGTGTCCTAAATGCGGTGCCCCTCGATATAAGAAAAAGTTGTCTCCGGCAAAAGTCTTATGGTATTTTCCTATAATTCCGAGATTTAGACGGATGTATCGTAGTGAAACCGATTCAAGACACTTAACTTGGCATGCAGATGAAAGAATTGTTGATGGAAAGTTTCGACATCCGGCAGATTCACCACAGTGGATGAAAATTGATAATGATTATCCTGAATTTGAAAAAGACGCAAGAAACCTTCGCTTGGCACTGTCTACTGATGGAATGAACCCACACGGTATTCAAAGTATCTCGCATAGCACATGGCCTGTAATTCTTATGATTTATAACCTACCTCCGTGGCTATGTATGAAGCGTAAGTACATGATGTTATCTATGTTAATTTATGGGCCTAAACAACCAGGAAATGACATAGACGTATATTTGGAACCTTTAATCGAAGATTTGAAGATTTTGTGGGAGAACGGTGTGGAGGTTTATGATGGGTATAGGAAAGAAAGTTTCAACTTGAGGGCGATGTTGTTTGGAACAATTAACGATTTTCCAGCCTACAGAAATCTATCCGGGTATAGAATTAAAGGTGAAAAAGCGTGTCCTATCTGTGAAGATGGAACCGATACGATGCGATTGAAACTTTGTTAGATGAATGTCTTTCTCGGTCATCGTAGATTCTTAAATTCTAAACATCAATATCGTGGATGGAGAAAAGCATTCAACGGAGATACCGAACAACGTAGAGCTCTGCCTGGATTGACAGGTGATCAATTATTTGAAAAGGTGAAAGATGTGAGTATTCAGTTTGGCAAGCCTTTTGCACATAAAGTTGTTACAGGTGGGTTGAAGAAGAGGTCGATTTTTTTTGAATTGCCATATTGGAAATCTTTGTACGTAAGACATTTTCTTGATGTTATGCATATTGAAAAAAATGTATTTGACAGTGTTATTGGTACGTTACTCAATATAAAAGGGAAGTCTAAGGATGGTCTTAAAGCAAGGGAGGGCATGGTAGAGATGGGAATAAGAACTGAATTGGGACCCGTGAAAAAAGGAACACGAACATATCTACCACCTGCTGTTTACACTCTATCCAGAAAGGAGAAAAAAATATTGTGTAAGTTCCTAAGTGAGGTTAAAGTTCCAGAAGGCTACTCATCAGATATTAGAAGACTTGTGTCTATGCAAGACCTCAAGTTAAAGAGTTTAAAGACGCATGATTGCCATGTTATAATGGAACATTTTCTACCGATAGGTATACGTTCTATTCTTCCAGAAAAAGTAAGAAGCGCAATAACTAAACTGTGTTTTTTCTTCAAGTCAATTTGCAGCAAGGTGATCGATCCTGAGATCTTACCAACATTGCAAAAAGAAATAGTTGTTACTTTGTGTGATCTTGAAATGTATTTCCCTCCCTCGTTTTTAAACATAATGGTTCATCTTGTCGTTCATCTTGTCAAAGAGACACAACTGTGCGGACCAGCTTATATGAGATGGATGTACCCTACTGAACGTTATATGAAAATATTAAAAGGGTATGTGAAAAACCAAAGTCGACCAGAGGGTTGTATTGCTGAACGATATATTGTTAAAGAAGCGATTGAGTTTTGTACTGAATATCTGTCAAATGTTCAATCAATTGGACTCCCCAAATCTCACATTGTTGAAAAAAAATAAGGTAAGAAGCTAATTGGAAATAAAGTTGTGACAATATCAATGGTCGAACGGGATCAAGTGCATTTGTATGTTCTGCATAATGAGCTTGAAGTTGAGCCGTGTGTTGAAATTCACAAAGGTTTTCTTCGAGGTTTAAATCCGAATAGAAATGAGAATTGGATTGTACGAGAGCATAATCGAAGTTTCATACCATGGTTTAAGGAACATATTTATTCAAAGTATCGTTCAGATCATGCTTCAGTAACAGAAAGATTGAGATGTTTAGCATACGGTCCAAGTTTAGTTGTGTTTTCTTATAGTGCATATGCAATTAATGGATACACATTTTATACCAAAGAACAAGATGACAAAAGTACTATGCAAAATAGTGGTGTCACCTTGATCGCTGAAGCAATGCATATATCAAGTGTGAAGGACTTAAACCCAAAATTTGCAAACCTGTCATATTTTGGGGTTATCGAGCGCATTTGGATGTTTGATTACGAGAAGTTTCAGATTCCTATATTTGGTTGCAAGTGGGTTGAAAATAATAATGGCATACGAATGGATAAGTCAGGTTTTTTGCAAGTGGATCTTAATAGGATGGGGTACAAAGATGAGCCTTTCATTTTAGCCTCTCAAGCTAAACAAGTGTTCTATGTCAATGATCCGACAAGTACGAAATGGTCTATAGTGCTATTATCTAACAAAGTAATTGATGAAAGCATTGGAGATCAAAGTGATATTGGTGTTGACATTGAATCTTTAACCATAACTGATCAAAATGATAATGAATCATGTATTAGAAACGATCATAATGAGGGTATTTGGATCAATCCAACTGTCCGCGTTGTTAAGAGACGAGTAGAACATATTCCTACCAAGAAAAGAAAGAGACCTTAGTGAAAAGGGTAATAGTATATATAATTATAGCCTATATCATTCAATAAAATTTAATTTGTCATTTCATTTTTATTTGTCACTTCATTTTTATTTGTCATTTCATTTTTATATTTGTCATTTCATTTTAATTTTCCATTTCATTTTTATTTGTCATTTCATTTTTATATTTGTCATTTCATTTTTATTTGTCATTTCATTTTAATTTGCCATTTCATTTTTATTTGTCATTTCATTTTTATATTTGTCATTTCATTTTTATTTGCCATTTCATTTTTATTTTTTTGCATTATTACAGGTCAAATGGCTAGTAATCAAGAAAACTCAAAAGATGCAAATGCTCCTGAAAATGATCCTAAAAATACTCAAGAAAATACTTCAGAAAAAGATATTACACGAGGTATAACTATTATGAGGAGAATCACCGTGATAGAGATAGAGGAGTAACATACAATGTAGAATGGAATGATAATGACCAATTAATTGGGTCTAATGCTGCAAAGTTGACAAGCTACATTGGTACGCTTGTTCGTATACACATTTCGATCACCACTCCTAGATGGAAAAGAGGAGAGTTGGATGAGGCTAAGGAGAAAGTTTGGACTGAGATAAAGGTACATATATGGTTTTTGTTATTTGCTTTATCTTGACGATAATATGTGTTTAAATTTCTTTTACTAACACACTTTATGCGTATGCTTTTTTGTAGAGGTCTTTTAACATTGAAGATACCCGTAAAAAGTATATAATGGGTTTGGCTGGAAAAAGACACAGAGGATGGAGAACATTTTTAACAAACAAGTATCTTAAAGATGATGAAGGAAATTTTCTTGAAGAGGATCCGGAACGTCCAAAGAAATATGAGAACTTCATTACACCTGAAGAATGGGTTGGTTTTGTAGGCCAAAGAAGAGACGAGAATTTCAAGAAAGTGAGTGCTATAAATCGCGAGAGAGCGTCAAAACCCGCATATCCATACAAAAAAGGGCGTTTGGGATATGCTCGCTTAGAGGAAAAAATTATAAGTAAATATAAACTCTACGATCTTATTAATTCTCTCAATGTGTTATAGTTGATGATCTTAAGACTTCCGTCATTGCGTAGTTAGAAGAGACGAAAAGTGACGCAACATCACTACCGGTACATTTGTTGTGGAAGGAAGCCCGTGTGGGCAAGGATCAAGTTGTTAATCCCGATATTCAACATGTGTATGATGAATGTGTAAGTATAAGATTGTGTCTTTAGTTAAATCAATTAATGTTTATTAATATTTAAGTAATTTTTTATCTCCACTAATAATTTTTTATATGTAATTGAATTACAGGAGACCTTGTCTCAATCGGTATCCCCAGGTGAGGATCATCACAATACCAGGAGCGTACTTAGTCGAGCACTAAATATTGCTGAGTATCCGGGTCGGGTGAGGGGTAAAGGTCATGGTGTGACTCCAACCTCTTTGTATAAGCATCCAAGGAGAAGAAATCCTAGCAATGCAGAAGTGATGCAAACATTGCAGGATTTACAAGCTCAAGTTCGTGAATTGCAGAAGGATAAAGAGAGATATATGGCGGAAAAGAGCAGTTCACAATTGAAAGAAACTAGTGACAAAGCTAGTATCAACTGTCAGCATAAATTTCCCGAGGTAATTTTCAATATATATCCGTTATTACTATAGAATATTTTTAGTCACTTCTAACGGTTATTATTGGTTTAGGGCATTTCATCTTGCCAGCTATACCTATCGTCACCGACTTATCGACTAGTTGGCAAGGGAAAAGTCCATAACAGTTCGGGAGATTTACTTCATAATAGACTGCTTCAGGATGGACACATGAAAGTATCGGTTGACATTGCTTTAGATATGGATGCATTATTGTCGGTAGCTGACATTGTTGCTAAGACCACATTGCTGCGAGATGCAATAGGATCTTTTGTTGCATGGCCATCAGACCTCATTTTTATAGATGATCAGGTATGTTGAAAACAATTATGAATTTTTAAGTCTTCAACTGTCAGTTCTGACCTCAGTTATTTCCACGGTAATTATAGACTCCTACAACACCCGCATCTAAGGGTAAAGGGATTTTGCGGCACGACGAGTCTGACGTATCACCAAAAGAGGTACGTTTAAAGTGTTAATTATATGATCCGAATAAAAAACTGCATAATTTTATAATTTAACCGAGTTTATATGATTTTTAGGTAACTTTTCATGGGTCACAACAAGTGAGCCAGAAAATCGTTGGCGTACCACCCAAGAAAAGGGTGCCTACTAGATTTTTCCCTCGATACCGACAGTGTCTTGAAACAATAGTGGGAACAACAAATTTGATGGATGGTGGTATTCGTCAAATGGATATGGATCAAGGTATTTTTGGTTTTCCTTGCACCGAAATAATTGGACATGAGGACGTGGAACAGATTTTCCGTCATAAAGAATTGGGCGTCAGTATTATGCACGCATACATCCGGTAACCCCATCTTTATATTATGTAATTAGCTGAAATCTTTTTTAAACATTTTCAATGAATATACTCTAATATTAATTATGTTTTTATTTAAGGCTGTTATATGAAAAATTGATGCGCGGGAATCAATTGTCAAACTGATTCCATTTTGTGTCTTCCTCCCGTGTCAGCGGAGCGACAATTGGTAGGGAACCGGATTCAGTAAGAGAGAACTTAGTCGAAAGATTCATGGCAACTGGCAGTACAGAAAGCTTATATCTTTGGGCGTATAATACTATTCCTACAGGGTTAGATTTTCATTCTAAGTTCATTTTAATATTTATAATTTTTGCGTAGAAAAATTTCTTCTAAACTGTTGTTTTAATTTATAGACGTCACTGGTTGTTGGTTGTTATCGATCCTATAAAAGAAGTGGTCTATTATCTGAATTCGGTTGACGGTGATTGGACAAATTATCCGGATATGAAGTTAATGATTGATACGTAAGTGAGATTATTCTAAATATTTGTGTGTATTTATGTATTTAATTATTTCTGTGACATTGTTCTAAATATATATTTTTATTTTGTTAGAGCGATACAAGTATTCCGGTGTCAAAGAGAAGCTCGGGTACGACGGTCTAAATCAAACAACATTAATTGGATCAAAGTGCAGGTATATTAATTTCCACTATTTTGCTTATAATATTTACGCTATTTGATAAAACAATACAACTATATATTCTTATTTGTTTTTCTATGTAGTGTCCTCAACAATAAAACGGTATAGATTGCGGATACTTCGTTATGCGGTTTATCAAAGAAATCATTCAACTGAATCAAATAGAGATTCCACTCACGGTATGAATTTATAACTTAGGATTTGTTTTATTATTTCTCGGATATTTCATATAATTTTTTACTTTTAACTAAATCATGCATATTATGTTTTGTTATGTAGTACTTCGATGAGTACAAATGTGCATATTACACGAAACTTCAGTTGGAAGAAACCAAAGAGGAGTTGTGTCAATATTTTATTGAGCAGAGAATAATATAAGGACTGGTTTAGTTGTTGTTAGGGTTGATTTTGTAAGACTGATTTTGAGTTACAATACTGATAACAATGGTTTATATATAATTTGAGATACAAACATAATTTATGATTGATTTTGAGCAATGATAGTTTCTTGTTTATGGTTTCTTGTGTTATACTTGTGTACTAAAGTAGTTGATAGAATAAAATGAATTTAGTGAAAAGTATTGAGTATTGGTTTTGTTATATGGTTGTGCAAGAGCAAGTGCAAGTTTTGAGTATTGATTTTGTTTTCTAATTTATCATTTAGCTCTGATTGACTCAGAAACCGTAAACCATGGATAAGACATGGATGTATTCCAATCGATTGTCGAAAGAGTACGAGAATGGGGTATCGGAATTACAATGCATTACCGCTATTTATGAATTACAGGTTATGGCAACTGATTTATATAAATAATATACTGCAAACAATGCAGGTATATGAATTATATAAATTATACCTCTAAAAAAAACACCTTATGAAAGCGCTTTTTGGAGAAAAGCGCTTTCATAGGTAGACCTATGACAGCTCTTTTTCACATAAAGCGCTGTCTAAGGTAAACATATGACAGCGCTTTTCCAAGAAAAACGCTGCTAAAAGACAACCTATGAAAGCTTTTTTCCAAAAAAAGCGCCACCAATGAAAGCGCTTTTTCATAAAAAAGCGCTGCCAAAAGCCTACTTAAGATAGCGCTTTTTAGAAAAAGCGCTACCAAAAGCCTACTTAAGATAGCGCTTTTTAGAAAAAGCGCTGCCAAAAGCCTACTTAAGAGAGCGCTTTTTAGAAAAAGCGATGTCATAAGGGTACTAAAGAGAGCGCTTTTTAGAAAAAGCGCTGCCATAAGGGTACTTAAGAGAGCGCTTTTTATAAAAAGCGCTGTCATAAGTAGACCTACGAAAGCGCTTTTCATTAAACAAAAAGCGCTGTTAAAACCTATAGTAGCGCCACCTTAGAAAGCGCTTTTAAAGGCCAAAAAAAGCACTTTCGCAGGTTTTTTTGGCGTAGTGTATGCTATTTTCCTGCTATGAAAATCACTTCTTCACCCACCCAAGCATCACACAATACAAAATTCCAATTTCTATTTTCAACACATATTCATACATCATTAGCAACAATCTATTTCTCTCACAAACATGATTACACATAATTAAATCATACAATTGCAACATTAACATGACCTCGACACTAACACACAAATACACAACATTGTTATTCATTCTATAACACCAATTTCACTCATTATACATAAATATTACCCATCATTCTAACATATTTCACATCATCTATTTTATCACTTTCTTCATAATGTACCATTTATTCATCAACAATATTCAATCAATAAAAACAGAATTTTGAGAACCTAAGAACACACAACTATGATAACCTAATCACTACCATAATCTATCATTATACAATCTGTTATAGAGTTAGAACCCGTCTCCCTTTATCTTAGATTGACGATTCCAAACTTCTACAGTGAATTCCCTTGCCCTAACCTCAAGTATACTCTTCTCCTCTTCTCTCTTTTCACGATGAGTTTCTCGTTCTAACTTCTCACCTCGTTATTTTTCCAATAATAACCTTTAGACCCTTAATTATTAATTCCAACTTTACCCTCATCTAACTAAATAATTATTTAATTTATAATTATATAATTCTATCTTGTTATTCTAATAATAATAATAATAATAATAATAATAATAATAATAATAATAATAATAATAATAATAATAATAATAATAATAAATTATTGATTATCAAATATAAATTATCAATCATTAATAAGTGTAATTTTAATATTACTTTGAATTAATATAACTGAATTTAAAATTACAATTTTTTTATTTTATATATTTTGTCAAATTTCATTATAAAACTTATACATAAACATTCAGTATATTTTAATGTCATACGTTTATTTTTATCACATAAAAATTAATTTAATAATATTATATAAAAAAATAATAAAACAACTAAGTTTTTTGAAGTATGAATGTCCTTTTATATTATTTTATATTTAAAACTTTTAATTCATCTATTGATTATCAATTATAAATTATCAATTATTGATGATAAATTATCTACTACTATAAGTCATGGTTCTACCTACGCTACAAACTTATATGTTGCCATGATGCCATGAGTAGCAACAAACATGGAACTGCGGATTCTCTTATGTAACTTGGGAAGCTCTGGGACAGGAGAAGGTAGACTCGATTCTGCTATGTACCTTTCTCAAGTTTATCGGCTTCAAATTTACCATACTCAAATCTCCGGAACTGTCTAACTTGTGAAGCAGCTAAGTGAGCATAGCAGAATGGCGCAACTGTATACAACATTTTACTAATTAGATTCTATTATCAAATATAAATAATATACAATGATCAGATAAATAAAACTCTTATAGAACTTACCAACAGATGTGGCCTTGGTGCTCCTCTGATTACTGTAGTCGCAAAACACATTAGCATAAGATAAATTAATTTAATTTATTATGAGAATGTCAAAACATATTATGTTCACTTACACATAGGATAGAGAGTACACAAGCTCTTGTAGATCATATGCAGAAAAGCCAATCCCATCCATCAGAACATGATAACCAGAGATGAAAAATGATCTAAGCATCGTATAGAAACCGGGAAAACTTTGAAGCATAAATAAATATACCCTATAATTCCTTTATCCATCGTTTTACGCAGCTTATCATCCCATAAATCAGCCACGTCCACTAACTTGAACAAATTGTCAATCATTTCACTCCTAGAACCCTGACTCTGGACGGTTGCTCTATATTTAGATACTAGGGGCCATTGTCTTGAGCTTATCACCTACATATTTTAGATTGAAGCAGGAAAATAATATTTAGGCTAAGAATATGAAGGAATGATGCACATTTTTAACGGCGGACACAATATAAAACTTTTACTACCGCAGCCATAGATGGAGCCGATAGACCAGGTGGAGTATGAGAGTCTTTCATGCCCAAAATTAAAGTAGGAGCATCTGATACAACTGGGATGGATCGAGATATTTCAGCCTTTAATCGAGAATTCATCCCATCAAGCTAGAAAACAATAAAATTATTCAATGATGGAATAAAGAACATAGCCAATGAATGACAAGTTTCAAGAAAACGGTGTCAAAATATATATACCTTAGCATTGATCTTTTGAATTACACTGCTGAGGTAGTTGGTCTGGTACCGGTCTTTTACCTTAAAGGGCCGCACACACTGAGTAACGATGCCTTTGGTAACCGCACACATGTTCTTCCATGGCCCTTCACGTGTCAAAATTAATTTGAGGACATTTAACAAATACAGATCAATAAGTAAATCAAACTTGTGAATATATCAAATCACCAACCATAAAAATCAGAATTCCAAGGAAGGATACATAGCACAAACGTAGCTCAATATGAGCTTTATCAATGATATTAAATGTTACGAACTAACAGAATAGTAAATCAATATAGCAGTTAAAGAAACCGTTATGGAAATATGGGAAGAAAGAGCTTTATTGATTAGTATGGAAACAAATGCAGAGAGCAGAATGAATCAATCCCACAATGGGCCCAGAGCTATGCTCCTATAGGATCCTAGAGTATCCTATCCATTCCTTCTAGATCTAGCTACAATCCAGATGATTATTCCCTCTACTGACTGCTCCTTATATTGTGGAAACGTACTGCCCCCTCCTTCATGCCACCTCATGATTGGTAACTAACTCATCCTCTAATTCCCCTTTTTACCTCTTCTAGAATATACTTTCCAAACTCTGGGACCACTAGAGGTGTGGTGAATTAATTGTTCTGGTAACTGTAAATTATTGTCATTGTTTCTATCAATACTCCTTTCTTCAACTGCAACCTTGTCCTCAAGGTTGAATTGTGGAAATTGACTTTTTAGCATGACATAGTCTTCCCAGGTGGCTTCCTCTACTGTCCTCCCCTTCCAATGGATAAGCAATTGTTTCACCTCTTCACCTTGCTTCTGTACCTTCCTCACAGCCAGCACAGTTTCCGGTTCAAACACCTCTCCCTGCTCTCCTGCCATAAGGTCTGGCAGCTCTTCATTCTCATGGTACTGTCCCACAGCTTTTTTCAACAATGATACGTGAAACACCGGATGAACTCTAGAACTTGTTGGCAGTTTCAATTTGTAGGCGACAACTCCAATTCTCTCTGTAATAGGGTAAGGTCCATAGTATCTAGCAGCAAGTTTAGCATTAATTCGGGTTACCACAGAATTTTGCCTGTGTGCTCTCAACTTAACGAAGACCCACTCTCCTACTTCGAAACTCCTATCGCTTCTCTTCTTATCAGCCCGAGCCTTCATCCTATCTTGTGCTCGGTGTAAATGACTTCTCAACTGTCTGATTGCCTCATCCCTTTCTACTAAATCTCTCTGTACTGCCTCAACCCTTGTCTCTCCTTGAACCCATCTACCCATCACAGGAGGAAGTCTACCATAGACTAGTTCAAAAGGGGTGTGCTCTGTAGTAGTATGAAATGAAGTATTGAACCAATATTCAGCCCAATGTAACCATGACATCCAATTCTTGGGCTGATCAGAGATGAAGCATCTAAGGTACGTCTCTAAACACCGGTTAACTACTTCTGTCTGGCCATCGGACTCTGGGTGATAGGCCGAGCTCATCTTGAGTTGAGTTCCCTGGACCTTAAACAATTCCCTCCAAAAATTTCTCATGAAGACGGGATCTCTATCACTCACTATAGACGTAGGTATCCCATGCAACCGGACTACTTCTTTGCTAAAAATCTCAGCCAAACTTCTAGCCGTATTTGGATGCTTAAGAGGAATAAAGTGACAATATTTAGACAACCTGTCCACAACTACAAAAATAGCTTCATACCCTTTGGATTTTGGCAGGCCGGTGATGAAATCCATAGAAATATCTTCCCAAATGCGTTCCGGTATGGGTAGGGGTTGCAACAAACCTCCTGGAGAAGAAGCTAAATATTTTTGTCTTTGGCAAACATCACAACTTCTTACAAATTCCTGCATTACTCCCTTCATTCCCACCCAATATACATTTGCTGCCAGCCTTCTATATGTCTTGTAGAACCCCGAATGCCCTCCTTGTGGGGTGCTATGGAACTCTTTCAATAACATAGGAATCATGGTTGAATGTCTTGAAAGGACTAGTCTACCATCATACATTAAGACTCCATGTTTGTAGGTATATCCAGGTTTAGGAACCGGATCTTGTGATAGTTCAGCTATTATTTTCTGCAATTCCTCGTCATTCTGCACCTCCTCCTTCATTAATTGTGTCTGATCCCACTGCAGAAAAGACGTGATACTCCTCAACTCCATTCCCTCATGCATTCTAGACAAGGCATCAGCTCCTTTATTTAGTTTGCCTTGCTTATAGACAACCTCAAAATCATAACCAAGTAGCTTTGCAGCCCAGTTTTGCTGTTCTGCAGTAGATATTCTCTGCTGCAACAGTTGCTTCAGGCTCTTTTGGTCGGTAGAGACAATGAATTTCCTGCCAAGGAGGTAGGGTCTCCAGTGCTGTATAGCCAACCCCAAATGCCATAAGTTCTTTCTCATATGCAGACTTAGACAGATTTCTTACTCCCAACGCCTTACTAAAGTAAGCTATCGGTCGTTTATCCTGCATTAGAATTGCCCCTATACCACTACCAGAAGCATCACATTCAATTATGAATGGTTTACAAAAATCAGGTAGAGCCAGGACAGGTGTTGTAGTGAGCTTCACCTTCAACTCTTCAAAAGCTCTCTGAGTTTCATTTCCCCATTTAAACCCATCTTTCTTTGTCAACTCTGTTAACGGCTTAGCTATCCTGCCATAGTGTTTGATAAATTTTCGGTAATATCCAGTCAGTCCTAAGAAGCCTCTAACTCCCTTCACATTCTTAGGTGTAGGCCATTGGGTCACACTGACTATCTTATTAGGATCCACAGCTACTCCCTCTTGGGATATGACATGCCCCAAATAGTCAATGGATTTCTGAACAAAGAGACACTTCTTCTTGTTGGCTACTAACCCATTGTCATCTAGCACTTGTAACACCATTTGCAAGTGCTGCAAATGGGACTCCCAATCAGTGCTGTATACTAAGATGTCATCGAAGAAAACCAACACATATTTTCTAAGCATGGGTTTAAACACTTCATTCATGAGGCTTTGGAATGTGGAAGGTGCATTCATAAGGCCAAATGGCATGACGAGGAATTCATAGTGTCCCTCATGAGTACGAAATGTTGTCTTGTATACATATTCTTCCTTGACCCTTACACTTGATGATAACTAGATTTTAAATCCAATTTAGAAAAAAATCTAGCACCATGCAACTCATCTAACAACTCTTTTATAACAGGTATTGGAAATTTATCAGGAATTGTTACCCTGTTTAGTGCTCTATAATCTATGCACATACGCCACGAACTGCCCTTCTTCTTCACCAATATTACCGGACTAGAGAAAGAGCTTGTGCTGTTCCTGATTATTCCGGTAGCCAACATCTCTTTGATTTGCTTCTCAATTTCATCTTTATGATGGTGAGGATATCTATAGGGCCTTACATTCACCGGATTGGTCCCTTCCACTAAATTAATAACATGTTCCTTGCCTCTGATTAGAGGTAGTCCCTTAGGCTCTACGAACACCGACGCAAAACCGTGTAATAACTGACCCAGCCTCTCCTTCTGCAGTTGGGACAAATGGTCCTCTGGTGCTCCACTCCCCTGTTTCTCTATACTCCCTAACTTCCTTTCTCTCCATTGCTTGGGCTTTTCTAATATACTCTGCAGAGCCACCATGGACTCATCGCTGCTCCCTAAGCCTTGTAATGTAACCCACTCCTTATTACTCCAAAAGCTCATGAGTTGTTTCTTCCAATTCATAATCATATCTCCAAGTGTGTTCAGCCACTTTATTCCCAACACAACATCAATTCCCCCTAACTCAAACAGATGCATATCTGCTTGAATTCCAAAATTCTCGATCTTCAATTGCACCTCTCTGCAAACTCCTTGAGTCATGGTTTGAAAACCATCACCCAACTTGATTCTCATCTGTGAAGTCTTCTCCATGGGCCAATCCATCTTGCTTACCAACTTCTGAGAAATGAAGTTATGCGTCGCCCCGCTATCTACCAACACAAGCACCGGAACTCCTTTGATCTCTCCTTGGAAACGTATAACTTGGGGAGTGTGATTAGTCATCTGATCCAAATGCATCAGGCTCATCTCTCCCTCCTCTTCGCCGTCCGCCTCATTCACTTCGATTGCCAGAACTTGGCCCTCTATCTCCTCCGTATCACTGTCATCGACAAGAAGGATCTGAAGGTGTTTATCGGGGCATTGATGTGTAGGAGAGAAAGGCCCCTTACATTTGAAGCAAAGCCCCTTCTGTTTTCTATCCATCAATTCCTGATAGGATAAATGTTGAAACCCACGTTCACGAGACCCATTCCTTCTCTTATCTCCATGGGCTGCTCTTTCATCTCTAGGCCCAATAGGATTGCTTTTAGAACCCCCATTCACTCCACCTTCTCTATTTTTCACTAAAACCCAATCTGAATTTCTTCGGCCCGCTCCATGAGTTCCGGGTCGGTGTGACCCGCTTCCAAACCTGGACCCTCTCCTACTAGACGACCCATTTTCTCCATCGACCTCTTTCTCTACTGCACGCGTCACCTGTAACAACCTTGTATGACTCATTTCCCCCATGGCTACGAAGCTGCGAACTCGTCCTCTAATCTCCGCCTTCAACCCATGAAGAAAATATCCCAAAAATTGCTTGTCGGGAAATTTCGGAATCTGAGCCATGAGATATTCAAATTCGGTGATATATTCTTCCACCGTTCCACTCTTTTTAAGCCCTGTTAATTGTTCATACACGTCACTGTCGCCGTAACCACCATATCTGGCCAACAGTGATTCCTTCAACTTCTCTCACTTTCAACTCCGGTAGCGTCCCTTGAACACGGAAATACATTTCAGCTCGTGAAATCCACCCCGCAGGATGTTCGTCGTTGAAGGACGGTAGCTCTACCTTTTTGATGGATTGACGAAACTCTGTCAATGCATCACGACTGAGGTTGTAAAGCCCCGATCCGGAGGAATTCCCCTTCCCATTTGCACTACCTTCTCCTTCCAGCACCGTCTTCCCTAGACACCGTTCAAACATGGCCATGAGACTCTCATGGCTAGTCTTCACCGCATTCTGAACGTCTATCAACGTCGACTTCACCTCCGACATCTCTCCTTCTAACGCCACTACCTTCGCATCCATCTTAACCTTTTTCGGGGGCATTCACTGGTTTCGGGAATGACAATCCGGTAGGTCGGACCAGTTTGTTACGAACTAACAGAATAGTAAATCAATATAGCAGTAAAAGAAACAGTTATGGAAATATGGGAAGAAAGAGATTTATTGATTAGTATGGAAACAAGTACAGAGAGCAGAATGAATCAATCCCACAATGGGCCCAGAGCTATGCTCCTATAGGATCCTAGAGTATCCTATCCATTCCTTCTAGATCTAGCTACAATCCAGATGATTATTCCCTCTACTGACTGCTCCTTATATTGTGGAAACGTACTGCCCCCTCCTTCATGTCACCTCATGATTGGTAACTAACTCATCCTCTAATTTCCCTTTTTACCCCTTCTAGAATATACTTTCCAAACTCTGGGACCACTAGAGGTGTGGTGAATTAATTGTTCTGGTAACTGTAAATTATTGTCATTGTTTCTATCAATAAACATGTGCAGTACACGTCTGGTGGATCGTTGATAAGTACTGTAATCTGATTTAGAGTACTTGTCGACGATCCGACAAGTACTGTAAGCTGGCTCTTTATGTGTATGTAAAGGTTGATCAATTTCCTACGAATAGCAAAGTAAGAATCACATTTACTAGTTAAGTGTGATGTGAAATAGGGGTTAATTCTATTTTTTTTCAAAATAAATATAATATTTAACATCGATTGTCTAAATGGTTCGATGTAAAATATAGGTTTTAACATCTGTTGTCTTACTAGTCCGATGTAAAATATAGGTTTTTACATCGGTTACAAAGCGCGTCCGATATAAAATATTTACTATCTTTCTTAAAAAATTAGGCTATATAATCGAAGTGGAATCTCAGTAATTTTTTTTGGTAATTAATTTTTCATATTTTTCGAACATCACACATAACACATTTAGGTCACTATTTTTTATATTTTTTCAACCTCACACAGACCACATTTTAATCGCTATTTTCATATTTTTCTACCTAGTGAACGATAATTTCATTCCACCAAATAGCTAGGATGCACATATATTCTTCAAAATGAAAAATTGATTTACAAAAGTACTAATCTAGGATACACTTAAGTATACAAAATTATAAGGAAGTTTACACACGGTAGACTATTACAACAATAAAACAAGTGAAAATATACAAAAATATTCAACCATTTATAAGTTGTTTTTCACACTTGAAATATACCAACATGCAATCCACAAAAAAGATGAGTTGTAGCTTAAGTAGATAACACCAAAATCATGTTGACAATAAACAATAACCCCAATTAACATTGACAGACAACACCAAAGTCAAGAAACTCATATATATATATATATATATATATATATATATATATATATATATATATATATATATATATATATATATATATATATATATATATATATATATATATATATATATATATATATATATATATATATATATATATATATATATATATATATATATATATATATATATATATATATATATATATATATATATATATATATATATATATATATATATATATATATATATATATATATATATATATATATATATATATATAACTTATCAGCTAAAACTTAATTTTTATATAACTCAAAGAAACATTTTGTCCAACGGAATCACAAATCATACAAATCATCTTGTGTTAATTATGTTGTGTTAATTCTTTGAAAATTTACATGAAGTTGCAAAACGCAAAATAAATGATAAAGTACACTACAAAATTTAAAATTATTACACATCTACCGTGAAACATTTTCTAGTAAAATAAGTGTTAGAATGTTTGCTCTTAAATATCTCTTTCAACAAAAGAAATCAACTAATAAAAAAATAAGAAATACAGAGGAACTAATAAAACATGGAAGATACATGTTCATATAAAGAATATTATATTCTTACCACCAATCAACTAATTAAAAATAAGGAATATAGAATAAATAATGGAAGATTCGTGTTCATATAGAGTATTATATTTTTAATTTGATTATCATCAAGCATATGCACAATTTATTTTGACTTGATAACAGTACCAGCTAGCTTACCTAGATCGGTAACTGGATTATTGCCATCTTAAAAGGTAACTTTCTATGCAACTCAAATAAAACACAAATGTTAGTAGTTGAGTGTACCTCGTCATCCTTATATTTTTTCTGCTTGATACCATTCCTCTTCAGAGTCTTATTCGAAATCAAGCGCTATGAAAAATATCCGACCAGCCGAAGGAAAACAAAGTTGTATTCACTATATTGCTTGAGATTGAATCAATTAATTATCAAATTTATTACAAATTACAAATAAAATTGAAACTCTGCACGGTGAGTATAAAATATTAAAATATATTAAAGAAAGATATACAACTTTAGTCACTAAATGCTAGTGGAATATGGATTTCTACCAGCAAAGGCCTACAACAGAAAGTTAAAAATTGAAGTGACGAACACTGCAACATCCAATTGAATTAAGTAGCGCCCATGAAAGATTGTTTAAAAAAATATATATCTAACCTGAGTGCTGCCTTTCCAACCACACTTTGTGCGAAAACACTTCCATGCAGCGGACCCTCTAAGCTCAAAAATTATGTTATTAAACCAAAGTGGAATCAAGGTCACTAACAAATAGAACTAGACAAGTCTATGAAAAAAGGTAAGTAGTAAGATACATGTCTGGTGCAACAAAAATTCATTAATTAACCTATGAACATTCAAAGTTCTTATGTTCCATGAACCTTACCTGGTCTAGTAGCCTTAACAATGGAAGTAGTATGGTAGCCATTGATTTTAAGCGGCGAAGGAGGGTATTTCAAAGTGGCCTTAGAATAAAATATTATGAAAAATCCACTTTTAGGTTGAAAAAAGTGGTGCGTTTGAAAGAGGGGTTTTGGGAATGGAGTTGAATTGGAGAGGGTTTAAGTGTTCATAGTAGAGAGTTTTGAAGGGTAGCTTAGTAATGGAGTTACAGCGTGAGGATAACGAAAACACATCTTCTATGACATACAGAAGAATGAAGAAGAAAAAAAATGCTAGTGCAGTGGAGAGGGTGCCATGGAAAGGTTATGCCAGAGGCGAGACGCGTTGCCGGGAGTGCGACAACGGGGGCTTATGCGTCGCCAAGAGTAAGACGAGGGAAGGCAGAGATGGAGCGCAGTTGAGTGGGAGACGCACAGCGGAGACGGAGGCGAGCTGGTTCAGTCTTGGAGGCAGAGAGATGAAGAAAGAAAATGGTGGGTTCCGTCTTAGAGGCGAAGAGAGATGAAGAAAGGAAACAATGGGTTTCTGTCTTGGAAGCAGAAACAAAAAGAAGTGATATAGTCTAGGGTTTTATTTTTTATTGACTTTTTCATATTGGTGGAGAGTTTGGCTCGATGTAAAAGCCCACATCTCATATTGGTGGACAGAGTCTCGTAAATTTTCACGATCAATCTATGAAAAAAAGAGCTTACATACACATATTTCATGGTTAAATAGAGCCTCTTAAAAAAATTCACGATTCAAATGAAGTTTAACTTCTCACACAGAACCTCTCAAAAGTTTGAAACGGCTCTGCTACTTAGCATGGGTTCAGAAGCATAATTAATGCATTTCATTGCCTGGTAAAAAAGAAAATAATGCACACATTTATGTTGACATATACATGACAACCAATATTCAATATATATAGTAATTATACTTACATGGGTCAAAAAAGCCCTTCGTCGTTGAGGCGAAAGTCTCGAGTGCCTAACAAAAGGTTTCTGTTGGTAAAGGGATAGGTCTTTTGTGTACCGTTAAGAGGAATCAATAGCTAAGCTACAAAGGAGTTAGCAAAGCCAGGTTAGTTAGTTAGCAAAGATAGGTCTTCAGTTGAATCTATATCATCTCTTGCTTGGTTAGTTAATTAGCTAAAAGGGTGTTAGCAAAGCCATCTATTTTAAGCAACATGTTAGTACAAAAAAAATATAAAACAGCTAACCTACCTCAATTGGTAGATAAATTGGTCTTTGGGGCTTTCCAACATTAATACACGGATAATTTCCAGAATACTTCAGGGGAATCATCTTTCTCTGTGTGAAATATTCGAAAACACTTATATCCTCCTTGTCCCCTCTCTTCTTCAAAATAAAGCTACAAAACACACATCTTCCTTAATAACAAAACATGTAACTAAGTAACAAATAGAAAACAAAAGTCACTATTAGAGACGGATAGTGCGGAGTTATTTTTTATCTTCCACGTATTTAATAAACGGATACCATCGCATCAAAATTAATCTATATTGTTATATAGAAAATTTACATTTGCATTTTGCATGACAGATCACTCGGCCCAGTAATCATATACTCTATCTTTGAATGGGTGGTTTTGTATCCACAAATAGTTTAGTACTTTTGGCCTATACGGTAAAATATACAAAGGATCAAGTCTTGATATAACAATAGCAACAAATAGTTGAAGAATAAATAAAGTGTGATAACGCACAGTTTGTCAGCATGATGCCTCAGTATAATATCAAGCCCCGTGATTGCTTCTCTAGAATTCTCAATATTAGAGTGTAGACGAAATCTGGAGACATATTTGATTACAACTTTATATTTTTTCGAGTATTCGTCCAAGAGATGTTCAATATATTTCTATACCAAATATCAACCTGCATAAATATAAATACACATACACAATCAGGAAGATTAACACAAAATAAAAAATATTAATACACAAGAAAATTATGTTAATAGAAAAGAGTTATGCTACTATGACACTCAACTTCATACACTACATCCTAATTTTATACTATGAGTATATACTTACCATTTTTAATAATTTTTTTGTCTAACTTTGGAATTTGTGACAAGCTTAATCTATTGCATATAGCACCATATTTCTATTCTATTATATTATATTATTTGTCTTTCCTTATTATTAGGGTTAGTTCCTATTATTTAGGGAAAATTATTGATTTTATGCTACTATCATTTGCCATCTATATAAAGCAAGGATGACTTATAATTATTAAAACAGTTATTTACATATCACATTAATACATACGGTACATTAATACATACGGTGTAAACGAATATGGTGTCAAAAAATAGTGTCAACGTAGTATATCTGTAACATAAAAGAAAATTATACACATACTCTATATTGTGTGAAATACTTATGAATGTCTTCGGATTTGTTAAAATTCACTTTATAGTATTTGCACAACAAAGTCAGTCTAGTTCCAGCTGACCCAAATTCACTCCTAATCATTGGTGCCAACTTTTTATCTGCTTCCGAATCCATATCCTACACCAAAAGCATATAAAAGAAGTGTTCAACAATTTCAACATCAAAATAAAATAGCTAACCAAAGTTTACAAAAATTTATCGAAAACATATAACTGAAATAGATCGATCGTACGAAATTACTTAGACTCGAAGTTAACATCAAAAAAAGAAAAATCAAGTGAAATCAACAACCGCATAAATAGAATTACCAAAATATGATCAACAATATATAACAAAAAATGAACGATCTTATGTGAAATTGGAGAAGAATAGAGAGGAAGACAAAGTCGATGTAACTTTGTTCAAGCAAATTATGGGATCTCTGAGGTACGTGTGCAACGTCGACCTAATATAGGTTTTGCAGTCGGATTAGTGAGAAGATTCATGTGGATCAAGAGTGTCGCGCATGAAGGCTGCAAGAAGAATCCTGAGATACTTAAAAGGATCAATAAACTGTGGAATACTATTTCAACGAGACTCTAAAAGCAAAGAAGCAACAATTAATTATTTTTCAGATGTTGATTGATATGGAGATAAGGAAGATCGAAGAAGTACAACTAGATATTTCTTTCAAGTATCTGGTGCCCCAATCTTATGGTGTTCGAAAAAACAACCTATGGTGGAATTGTCATCTTGTGAAGCTGAATATATAACATGATCCTTTGATGTTTGTCAAGCAATTTGGATCAGATCAGTACTTGAAGAAATGGCTGTCGAAGTGAAAAAAACCTGTAGTGTTTCAAATCGACAACAAGTCAGCCATAAATCTGGCGAAGAATCTAGTTCTGCATGGAAGAAGTAAACATATCAAAGTTAGGTTTCACTTCTTGAGGGAAAATGTAAATCGATGTGAACTTAAAGTAAGGCATTGCTCGAGTGAAGCATAGTTGGCGGATATTTTCACCAAAAGATTGAAGATCGACACATCCCTGAATTTGAGAAAGAAATTAGGAATAATTCAAATTGCCTATTTTTAGAGTATGTTCGACAACTTGGATTATGGGGGTGTGTTGAAATACTAAATTATATTTGTTAAAATATTATATTAGATTAGATTAGATTTGATTAGATTTTATATTTAAATATTAATCCAAGTTGTGTAGACTCAAATTCAATTAGGATTGTATATAAATAGTCCTACTCTATATAATTATTTGTACAATTCAATAATACAAATATCTATTTCTTTATTATTCTTTCTTTCTCTCCTCACTAAAAGTGTCTCACGCACTAACAATGTCATCTTGATAGCAATTCTTACCAACCTCTAATTTAGTTTAACACTTATCTACTCAACCCTAATTTAATTTAACACGTATCTACTTAATATAAATTCAAAGTTATCATGATAACAATTGTAAGTGTTTGTTGGTAGCAATTTTGGTAAAACACTACTTTGGTAATGTTTTGCTTAATGTCTTGACATTTGAAGTAAAACATCTCAACTGTTTTTGAATGATGTCAAAGCAGATAATTTAACATCTGTCTTCTGATCTGAACGCGTTTTTTAGATCTTCTGTTTCCTGTTTTTAAGCGTGCCTTATTCAGGTTTTGTGGTTTATAACTTGCGAAAAATATGGAGGAATATTTTTCAATTTGTCTTATCGTAGCCTAATTTCATGGAGATATTCAAGAGATTCAATATTGAAATATTTGTTTTTCATCCCAAGCCCATAAAGAAGTTGTTGCGCCTTTTTAAGGACTTGCATCCTTATTCGTACAACTGCAACAATTGAAGAAAAATATATTCTTTGTGTTTAAAAGTCTGAATCTTTTAATTATAATACACTCTAGTATTTTTTCAATACTTGAGTTGTAATTTTTTAGTTGAGTTGTAAATTGTGGATCATTCATAAGCTTTTAAGTATTGAATGATTGAGGTTTTTCAAGCTTAATAATTCTGTTGTTTTTCACTATTAGTGATTGAAGGGATTTGAGGAGGGCCTCATACTTAGGTGTTTCTTATGTAAAAGTATAGCACGGATAATGATTAAGTGATTAGATCGTAAACTGGTTATCTACTGAGGGTCTATGAATTGATACTATTTAGTAGACCTGTCCCTGACTTGGTAGCCCTAGAGTAGGTGTTGTTGTACACTGAACTGGATTAACAATCCCTTGTGTTTTTACTGCTTTTATATCGTTTCATTTTATATTATCCTCAGATATTTGTGTCGTGACATCTCCTTCGACTTCACATATCGGATACCAGAATTTCAATTGGTATCAGAGCAGGCATCTTGCTCTATATATGGGTGATATCTAGGGAAGATACTTTCTGGTACTATAGACAAGGAAGGAGGATTTGTGAACAGACCACCCATTCTGGATGGAAGCAATTATGACTATTGAAAACTACGTATGGTGGCCTTTCTAAAATCTCTGGACATCAGGGCTTGGAAAGCTGTCTTAAAAGGATGGAAACACCTTGTTAAATTGGGAGAAGATGTAGAACCTACTTTTATGTTAAATCCAGGAGAAGACTGGTCTAAAGAAGAGGATGAAATTGCACTTGGAAATTCTAAATCCTTGAATGCTATATTCAATGGAATTGACAAGAACATTTTTAGATTTGTAAAAACATGTGAAGTAGCTAAGGATGCCTGGAGGATTCTTCAATCTACCCATGAAGACACATCCAAAGTTAAGATGTCAAGACTTCAGTTGCTCACCACCAGATTTTAAAATCTAAGAATGAAGGATGATGAAAGTATTAATGACTTTCATATGAACATTCTTGAGATTGCTAATGCATCCAGTGCTTTAGGATAAAAAAATACCCAAAGACAAATTGGTGAAAAAGATGTTTAGGCCTCTTCCCAAGAGATTTGATATCAAAGTAACTACCATAGAAGAAGAATAAGACATTGACAAGATGAGAGTGGATGAACTTGTTGGATCCCTTCATACATTTGAATTAATCATCAATGAAAGATCTAAAAAGAAGAACAAAATCATAGCTTTTGTTACCAATATTGAAGATAAAGAGGAGGAGTGTGATCTGGATACAGATGAAGAAATATATAATGCTTTAGTTCTGCTTGAAAGATAGTTTAACAAAGTGATAAAGAAGATGGATAGGAACCCAAGATCAAATGTCAAGAATATTTCATCTAACATCCATAAGTCAAATGAGTTTGGAAGAAAAAGGGATGAAAAAAATCCACTCAAGGGAAGGGAATATAGTGTCATGGATGTGAAAGTTTTGGTCACATTAGAGCTGAATGTCCTACATATCTTAAGAAACAGAAGAAGAATCTATCTGTTACTTGGTCTGAAGAGGATTTTGAGAGTGATCTTGAAGAGGAATCTGCCAAGTATGTTAAAGCATTGACATGAAAATATGTTTATGATGAAGAGTATAGTGATGGTGAACTAGCCTTTGATGAGTTAGTTGCCTCGTACAGAGAACTGTGTCTCAGAAGTGTAGAAGTTTTCCAAGAAGGGGAGAAACAGAAAGCTCTCATAACTCAGTTGAAGACAGAAAGGAAAGAGCACCTGAAAACTATATCTAGTCTGGAAAGTGAAGTGACTTATCTGAATTTAAATCTTGACAGAATGGTTAAATCACTCAAGATGCTGAATAATGGGTCTGACACATTAGATGAAATTCTTCAAGTGGGAAGAATGACAGGACACAAGAGTGGTCTAGGGTTTAATGAGAAAAATGAACCTTATTCAGAAGAACCTTCATCAGATTCCACTCATGGAAAGTCTAAACCAAAGATGTCGAATTAAATGTCTTAACATCATGACAAGAAAACACATCATAGCAAACATCATGGCAAGAAAAAATTTAATCACACCAGAGAGAAATTCCAGCCCTGGAGGTGTCACCATTGTGGAAGGTTTTGTCACATAAGACCTTTCTGTTTCAAGTTCTATGGGTACCCTAAAACTGCCCCTCTTCCCAAGATTGGTCAGATCTTTCTCAATATAGAAAAAAGAAGAAACAGTGGGTTCCCAAGACTGTTGTTGCTAGTCTCATAGCTCATACCTCTCTCAGAGTCTCAACCAAAGATGACTGGTACTTTGACAGTGGTTGTTATGGACACATGACAAGTGTTAAGAATCTGTTGGTAGATATCAAATATCACTCCACCAGTTATGTGACTTTTGGTGATGGAGCCAAAGGTGAAATCAAAGGAGTTGGAAAGCTGGAATGTTCAGGAGTCCCAAAACTTGATAATGTGTTACTTGTTAAAGGGTTAACAGCTAACCTAATAAGTATAAGTCAAATGTGTGATCAAGGGTTCAAAGTAAACTTCACCAAGACAGAATGTCTCGTTTATAATGAGAATAATGAAGTTATTATGAAAGGAATCATATCTAAAGACAACTATTATTTATGGGTTCCCCGAGAGTTTAACTTCTCCTCAACATGTGCTTTAGCCAAAGAAAATGAAGTTAAAATATGGCATCAAAAACTGGGACACTTGCATCTGAAAGGAATGAAAATAATCATATATATAGAAGTCATGAGAGGGATTCCTAAGCTCAAGATAGAAGAAGGGAGAGTATATGGTGAATTCCAAATTAGAAATCAAACTAAGATGTCACATCAGAAGATCTAACATCTCCCCACATCAAAAGTTTTGGAACTTCTTCACATAGACTTGATGGGACCTATGCAGGTTGAAAGTCTTGGTGGAAAGAAGTATGCCTATGTTGTTGTAGAAGACTTCTCTAGGTACACATGGATAAGTTTTATCAGAGAAAAATCAGAAACTTTTGAAGTCTTTAAAGATCTCTGTCAAAAACTTCAAAGAGAAAAGGATAGTCATGTCATCAGAATCAGAAGTGATCATGGAAAGGAATTTTAGAATAATAAATTTGTTGATTTTTGTTCTTCTGAAGGAATCAATCATGAATTTTCCTCTCCCATCACTCCTCAGCAAAATGGGATTGTGGAACGCAAAAATATAACTCTTCAGGAATCTGCCAGAACTATGATTCATGCTAAGAAGGTATCCTACCACTTTTGGGCTGAAGCTATGAATACTGCATGATATATCCATAAAAGAGTCACTCTAAGAAAAGGCACATCAGCCATCTTGTATGAAATATGGAAGGAAAGAAAACCTACTGTCAAATACTTTCATGTTTTTGGAAGTAAATGTTACATCTTAGCTGATCCTGAATAGAGAAGAAAGATGGATCCCAAGAGTGATGAGGGAATATTCTTAGGTTACTCTACAAATAGTAGAGCTTACAGAGTCTTCAACTCCAGAGCTAAGGTTATGATGGAATATATAAATGTTTTTATTGATGATAGAGTATGGAATGATGAAGAAGATTTCTTAGAAGATGTCTTAGAAGCTGTTGGAATATCTTTGTCAGACATTTCAACAGAATCTAATGACAAAAGTACTAATCCTAACCCAACTCAAGAAGATCTTAAGCCCAGTCAACTCAATAAAAGACCTTCAATCAGAACTCAGAGAGATCATCTTAAGGAACTTATTATAGGAGATCTAAATAAAGGAGTTATTACTAGATCAAGAGAAGGGATGTCAAACTCTTGCTTTGTTTTAAAAATCGAGCCTAAGAATATCAAAGAAGCTGTAACTGATGAGTTCTGAATTAATGTTATGCAAGAAGAGATAGAATAATTTAGAAGAAATGAGTTTGGGATCTGGTTCTAAGACTTGAAGGGACAAATGTGATTGGCACTAAATGGGTGTACAAGAAAAAATCCGATGAAAAAGGGGTGGTTACTAGAAATAAGGCAAGATTAGTTGCACAAGGATACACTTAAATTGAAGGAGTTGATTTGATGAAACCTTTGCCACTGTGGCCAGACTTGAATTAATCGGACTACTCTTAGGAGTTGCTTGCATTATGAGGTTAAATTGTTTCAAATGAATGTAAAGAGTGCCTTCTTAAATGGCTATCTGAATGAGGAAGTTTATGTGGAACAACCTAAGGGATTTGTTGATCCAAGCCTTCCTAACCATGTGTACAAACTGAAGAAATCCTTGTATGGATTAAAGTAGGCTCCAAGAGCTTAGTATGAGAGATTGATAGGATTTCTTGGTGAGAATGGATATAGGAAAGGCGGCATAGAAAAAATGCTTTTTGTCAAGGAAGAAGAAGGGAAGATCATGATTGCACATATTTATGTTGATGATATTGTGTTTGGTGGGATGTCAAATGAGATGGTTCAACATTTTGTCAAGTAAATGCAGTCAGAATTTGAGATGAGCCTTGTAGGTGAGTTAACCTACTTTCTTGGTCTGCAAGTTAAATAAATGGAAGATTCGATATTTTTATCTCAGAGCAAATATGCGAAGCATATAGTAAAGAAATTTGGGATGGAAAATTCCATTCACAAAAGAACACCTGCTCCCGCACATATGAAGTTATCTAAAGATGAAAAAATGAGTAAGTGTGGATCAAAGTATTTACAGAAGTATGATAAATAGTCTTCTATATCTCACAGCTAGAAGACCTGACATTGCCTTTTCTGTAGGGGTGTGTGCTAGATATCAAGATGATCCTAAAGTTAGCCATCCCAACCATGTGAAGATAATTCTTAAATATGTGAATGGGACAAATGACTATGGTATGCTATATTCTCATGGATCTAGCTCTGCTTTAATTGGTTATTGTGATGCTGATTGGGCAGGAAGTGCTGATGATAGAAAAAGTACATCAAGAGGATGTTTATTTTTGGGAAATAATCTCATATCTTGGTTCAGTAAGAAGTAAAATAGTGTGTCTCTATCCACTGTTGAGGCTGAGTATATTATTGTAGGAAGTAATTGTTCTCAGTTGGTTTGGATGAAACAAATGTTGACAGAATATAATGTCAAACAGGATTTCATGACATTATTTTGTGACAATCTAAGTGCCATAAATATATCGAAAAATCATATTCAACACAGCAGGACCAAACACATTGATATCTGTCATCACTTCATAAGAGAGCTTGTTGAAGAAAAGATTGTTGCCTTAGAACATGTAGCTACTGAATTACAACTGGCTGACATTTTCACTAAGGCTTTGGATGCAAACCAGTTTGAGAATTTAAGAGAAAAATTAGGGATCTGCATATATGAGGATTCGTAGCAATTAAGGGCGTGTGGAAATATCATTAAAGTAATATTATATTATTTATTATGTTTCCAAAAAATTAAGTATCTTAAGCAATCATTTCAAGATTATCTCAAATACTCTTCCACACGCTACGAGATTACTTCTTTCTATTTTCACAACCTCTTTGTTCTCCTCTACAGAAAAAGAACCCTTGTTATTTTTCATCTCACTGTTCAAAAATATTCAAAGGTGGCACAACATCATGCTTCGTCTCCCTCAAAGTGCTCTTATGATGAAGCCAAGGCTTCTAAGTCAAAGTCTGCCAACCATCCTGAGGATCTCTCCCTTGATAAAGTCCTGGTCGTCGCTCCTCTGACAATTGTTCCTCCTCCCGAGAAGAAGTTCAAGAAACCCAGATCGTCGCATGCAAAGAAATCCAAAGATGAGTTTGACACTTCTAAAGGTAATGCTCCTAATACTACTGATGATAGGAAAAAAGAAGACATTGTTAATGTTGATAGAAGTATTAGAAGACTGGTAGATAGGGTGTTAAATAAGGGTTTTTTGTGCCTGGGATTTCTACTCCTCTTGCCCGAATTCCTGCTCAGGCTGATAAAGGCACTGATCCTCAAAATGTTGTTGAATCATTTGTCTTAAAGAAAGATGTTGCTGAAAGTGAACTTGACAAGTTTGCTACATATGTTCTAGAAGAAGTGGAAGATGATGTTGAACAAGATATTGAGACATCATCTACTGAGAAGGACTCTTCTGCTAAGGAAGATGTTACTGGCTCCAAAACTGCAAAGAATCTAAATGCTGAGAATGTGGTGAATATTGATGAGCTGTCTGATAATAACCTTATTATCAATGTGATACCTGGAATTGCTAAAAGGCTCAAGTATAGAAAAGTGAAAGTTGTGGATGTCACATCCCCTGCCAAGAGTATCAAGAAGAAGACTATGTATGGTCCTCCAAATCCCAAGAGTAAAGTGGTTCCTCTCTCCAACAAAATAAAAGTTAAACATGATAGCTCCTCAGATGATGATGAAGATGATGTTCAGGACATCTCTCCTATGAAGAAGTTTGCAAGTAAGAAGCTTTCTGTCATGGTTCCGGATGCTCCTCTTGACAACATTTTCTTCCATTCTGTTGGAAATGCTGAAAAATGGAAATATGTCTTCCAAAAAAGGATTTATCTTGAAAGAGAGTTGGAAGCAGATGCACTGGAGTGCAAAGATATTATGGAGTTGATTTCCTTTGCTGGCTTTATGAAGACTGCCACCAGGTTTGCAAAATATTATGAGACTCTTGTTAAGGAATTTATTGTTAATATTCCTATAGATTATGCTGATCACAGAAGTAAGGAATATAGGAATGTGTTTGTTAGAGGTAGATGTATTGAATTTTTGTCTGCTGTCATCAATAGATATCTGGGCAGGTCTAAAGATGATTACTGTGAGTTGGAAGTGACTGATAATCAGGTGTGCAAAGCCATCGCTGCAAACCAAGTGAGTGATTGTCCCTTGAAGAATAAGCTCCCTGTTAGTAAGTTAAGTGTGAAACATGCAATCCTGCATAGAATTGGAGATGCTAACTGGGTCCCTACTAATCATACCTCAACCATTACAGTTGGGTTAGGAAAATTTATCTATGTTATTGGAAATAAAAATTTGTTTGATTATGGTGCTTACATTTTTGAAGAAACTGTAAAGTATGCAGGAACCTGTGCTATCAAGATGCTTACTGCCTTTCCATCTCTTATTTGTGGGATTATTCTAAATCAGCATCCTGGAATTTTGTGTGGCACTAATGTAATTTGCAAAAGGGAGTCTGCCTTGTCCCTTCACTTCAAGCTGTTTTCGGGTAAACATATCCCAAACATTGTTTTGACATCTACATCCTCTGAAAACAAGACCTCAAGCAAGGATGATATGATTACTGAGTTAATGGAAGCATGCAAAGAGCTTAATGAGGTAATCAGAGTTAGCTCAGCAAGAAAGCTAAAATTTGAAAAGATGATCAAGGAGCTGCAAAAGGATAACAACCTTGATGATAGAGTGGATACTGAAGGAGAAGATTCTGATAGTGAAGGAAGCTCTGAAGTTGCCAAGTCTATTGGTCCTGAAGACAGTTAGACTCTGTGTTGGTGCCTTCTTTTTGGGTTTTTATTTTTTATTTTGATACCTGCATTCTTTTTGTCACTTGTATGTGCTTGACACTTATACTGGTTTGTACTTCTTTTTCTACTACTCTCTTGAATGCATGTTTATTTGGCATATTATGTCTAAAAAGAGGGAGAGGAATTGATTGACTGACTGACTGACTATCTGGTAAGTTTGAGGGGGAGTTTCATGTCTCAGAAGATGTTCTAACATATTTCACTGCTAACTGCTAACTGAGTTTCTTTTGCTTGTACTGCTTCTCTGATAATGTGCTCAAATAATGTTTTAGCCAAAATTTGCTAAAGGAGGAGTTTGTAAGTGTTTGTTGGCAGTAATTTTGGTAAAAGCACTACTTTGGTAATGTTTTTCTTAATGTCTTGACATTTGAAGTAAAATATCTCAACTGTTTTTGAATGATGTCAAAGCAGATGTCTTAACATCTGTCTTCTGATCTGAACGTGTTTTTCAGATCTTCTGTTCCTGTTTTTAAGCGCGCCTTATTCAGGTTTTGTGGTTTATAACTTGCGAAAAATATAGAGGAATATTTTTCGATCTGTCTTATCTTGACCTACTTTCATGGAGATATTCAAGGGATTCAATATTGAAATATTTATTTTTCAGCCCAAGTCCATAAAGAAGTTGTTGCGCCTTTATAAGGACTTGCATCCTTATTCGTACAACTGCAACAATTGAAAAAAAATATATTCTTTGTGTTTAAAAGTCTGAAACTTTTAATTGTAATACACTCTAGTATTGTTTCAATACTTGAGTTGTAATTTGTTAGTTGAGTTATAAATTATGGATCATTGATAAGCTTTTAAGTATTGAATGATTAAGGTTTTTCAAACTAAATAATTCTGTTGTTTTTCACTGTTAGTGATTTAAGGAATTTGAGGAGGACCCCATACCTAGGTCTGTCTTAGGTAGAAGTATAGCACGGGTAGTGATTAAGTGATTAGATCGTAAACTGGTTGTTTACTGAGGGTCTATGAATTGATACTATTTAGTAGACTTGTCCCTGACTTGGTAGTCCCCAGAATAGGTGTTGTTGTACACCGGACTGGATTAACAATCCCTTGTGTTTTTACTGCTTTTATATTGTTGCAATTTATATTGTCCTCAGATATTTGTGTCGTGACATCTCCTTCGACATCACATATCAGATATTAGAATTTCAACAATCTTAGCCTCAATCCTACCTATGTACCGACATGTCATCTTGATAGTAATTCTTGTCCAATCCTAATTCTAATTTCTTTTTTTTTCTTCCATTTATTTTATAAATTTCTATGTTTAAAAAATAACTTACTTATTTAAATAAAAATAAAACCATAATAGATTTTCTAATAACCTAAAAATAATACAATACTATAAAATACTTTTTGTATTATTGTTTCACATTAAAAAATTAATAGTATAATTGTAAACATAATCTAAATCGCCTACAAGATAATTTTATATGCAAATAAAAAACTAAATATCAACTATTATAAAAATGTGAATTTATTTCTAATATATCCATGCGATGCACGGGTAAGCGATCTAGTAGACTTTAAAAAATTACTTTTAAGTCTGTGAAATAAACGAGTTGAACCTAACGAGTTGAGTCGAGATGTTCGTGAACTTCTAACAAATCGAGTTTGAGCTGGAAAAAATTTTGTGATGAACTCGAACTCGAACTCGGTCAATTCTTAACAAATCGAGTTTGAGCTGAAAAAAAGTTTGTGATGAACTCGAACTCGAACTCAAACTCGACTAATTCTTAACGGGTTAAACTAAGATGAGACGAGTTCGACTCAACTCGACTTGACTCATTTCCAGCCTTAATGATGAGATATAATAGAATGTTGTATTTGACTTTTTATATATATATATATATATATATATATATATATATATATATATATATATATATATATATATATATATATATATATATATATATATATATATATATATATATATATATATATATATATATATATATATATATGAAAAATAATATTTTTAAAATTAAACATATCTCCAAAATATTCGACGGCCCTATTGATGATGAGGATTTAGAATGCAGAGATTCATTCCTAGCAATTGTGGAGATTTTCTTGCGTTTATTCACTATTGGTTTCTTTGTGACAGCTCTTGTCATTATGCTTAAGAATTCCGAGGAAAATGAGTATGGTTCTGTTAATCAAGTTTTGTTTTTAATCAAGTGTACTAAATTTATGCTCTAAGTTGTTTTGCTATATTGAAAATCAAAAATTGATTCATAAGCATGATGAGTATATCACTCAATTTTTTTGAGCTAAGGTTTTGGTTCGTTAAGAGAGTTACTTTGGTTTTGCATTGTTGACCGATAAAAGTCACACTGGTCTTTTTTTTATTTATTTAAACTCACTAGTCTTTGGTTGAACAATGTACAGTACTTTAATTAAAATAGTACTCTTAGTCAAATTCATAAATAGAACGTTAAACTATAAACTAGTTTTAAAGTCAAATTCAACTCGTTTAGATTATAAATTAGTTAAATAATCCCTGCGTGCACTAGTTTTATTTGAATACACTTTTTAATAATTAAAAAATCATAATTTAAACAAATTAAATTCAACAAATAAATAAGTTTTTTTAAAATATTTAATGTTATTGTTTTTAATTTATATAAAACAAATAAAAGATAATTTTGAAATGTGAGAGTTTGTATAAATTTAAATCTTAAATTTTATAAATAATTTAAAAATAATTAATATATTTTTTATTAATTATAAAATGTTAAGTTAAATTAATTGAAATATTATATTCATTATGTTATTAGATATATAAAAACTTTAAGCTTTTTTTAATATAACTTTTTATATTTAATATATTTATTATTTGTTAAAAAATTTAATAATTATTATTTGTATTAAAAAATAGACATTTGTTTTATAATATTTATAAGAGTAGATCACTGACACTTTTAATCATTTATTATTGGACTATAATTTATAAAAAGTAAGAAAATAACCAATGATCATCATATTTGTTATGATTTTTTTCTTAAACATCATTACATATTTATAAATTGAGCAACTCTACATTCCTTTAATTTTCTATTGTGATAGCATATTTGTTGAATGTGTAATTCTTTAAATCAAAGCAGTATTCAATAGAAGTTGTATTAACTCTATTTGATAGAGAGTCGAATATATCAAATAATTGTCAGTGCTAATAGCTGTCGTGTCATATCTCAAATTTGTAATCCTCTCTTATTTCAATTGTCATCCCATTTGCATATATGATTCTTTTGAGTATTCATTTAGGTCATTTATTTGCATCATGCGTTCATTAGTACGGATTCAACTGGCTCATTGCCATTCCCATTTGCATACATGATTCTTTTGAGTATTTATTTAGGTCATTTATTTGCATCATGCATCACTATTAGGTCTAAGGGTTCGCTAGTATGGAATCAACTGGTTAAAATGGTTCTCTCAATGTTCAACTGGTTTTCATAGATTAAGGTCTTACTATGCTCAATATGTGGATTAAGGTCTTTTTCATTATTTAAAACCAAACATTTATATCCAAAGACATGAAGATGAAATAAATTTGATTTTCTACCTTTTAAAAATTCATAAAGAATTTTGTCAATAATTGAACTGGATAATTATCCTATTCAAGACATAACATGTTGTGCTAATAGCATCGACCCAAAAATATTTTAGTCGACCATGATCATTGAGCATTGTTCTTGCCAACTCCGCTAAAATGTGATTTTTCCTCTCAACAACACCATTTTTTTGCAGAGTTCTAGGAGCTGAAAAAGTTATGTTAAATACCAAATTTATCACAATATTCTTCAAAGAGGTGGTTTTCAAATTCACCTCCATGATCGCTTTGAATAGCAACTATCTTTGAGTTCATTTTATTTTGAGCAATCTTGACAAAACGTGTGAAAGCTATGAACGTTTCATCTTTGCTTCTTAAAAAGAAAGTCCAACAAAATCTAGAGTAATCATCTACAATTACTAAACTATAATAATTTCCACCTATGTTTTTAGTCAGCGAGGGATCAAATAAATCCATGTGAAGGAACTCAAGTGGCCTTGATGTAGAAACAAATTTCTTAGATTTAAAAGAGACTCTTGTTTGCTTACTCTTTTGACATGTATCACATAAGTGGTCTTTAGAAATTTTATTTTTGAGACTATTTTATTAAATAAGTCAAAGTTGACATGAGCTAAATGTCTATGCCATAGCCAAGAGTCTTCACTCAAGGTAACAAGACATTGAGAATTATTCAAAGAAATCTCATTTAAGTCAAGCATATGAATGTTACTAATCCTCAAACCCTTAAACATACAATTCTTCTTTTCACTATGTTCAATTATGCAACAATCGTTTGCAAATGGCACTTTGTATCCATTATCACATAATTGACTAATACTAAGAATGTTATGTCTAAGACCTTCAACTAGCATAACATTTGAGATAGTAATAGTTGAGGGATTACTAATACTACCTTTTTCAAGTATTGCACCTTCATTTAACTTCCAGTCAATTAACCTAGTCCCTTAACCATTAACCAACTACCAAGTAACTGATTAAGTGAACCTTAAAAAGAAACTAACTTCAATAACCAATCTCGAACTGTAATTGTCAACAAAACTAACTGCTAACCACAAAAACTAAGCTACCTCTGCCCTAAACAGACCTACCCTAAACCAATTAACCAACTTGCCCTAAATAGCTGACCCAACCTAACAACCTACCTGAATCTGTTTCAAACTTTCCCTCCAACTTGCTTTCAAACTAACACAAATTAGAATAATTTCACTCAATTTCCAACGGGATAAAACACAAACTCTAACAAACTATCTCATTCAATCTCAACCCTTCTTTAATCTCTCATGAGGATCACTATCCTAGGGCTTCAATTTAATCAATCCTAACCGAATTAACCAACTCTTCCCTCCAAACTGCCTTCACCCTCACCTATAAAAACCTCACATTTCACTCTGAATCCATCGGCAATCTTTCACAAACTTACTCTGCCCAATTTCCACACCTTCACTCACTCTCAAAGCTCATCACTGAGCTTGTTCAGAGTTTCACACTCAAACTCTGAAACAAGTGAGCTAAACCCCTCCAATATCTCAACATTCACCATCAACTCGATCTCCCTGCCCACAAGACTCTGCTCAATCTCTCATCCCTGTTTTACCAACAACAATACAGAACAGCAATAGTCTCAGAACAATTTCAAAAAAAAGAGAAAGATTGAAGGGGGAGATACGGATCAGAAAGCAGACATAAGCAAGAAGTAGAATTGAAATTACGTACCTGGACCTTGAAGACCACTCCTCTGGGTTTCTTCATCTCTACGCAAGCTTAAAATTAACACTCACCGGGATAATCCCTTTCCCGCAGGTAGGTCTTGCACTCACCTCCATTTTACTGCATCCTTTCGCGTCTTACTTGTTACCACACTACTCTCCTTGAGGCATTGAATAGAAACCCCAAGACTATTGCTTGAATCCTAACCTGAGCGCCATTTATTTTGGTTTTGGGACTTTAGGGTTTTAGGTTAGGGTTTCCGATTTAAAGATTTTATAGGTTTTTAAGGGAATCAGGGTTGAGATTTGGATAGAGTGAAAAGAGAGGAAGAAGATGGTGGAGTTTTCTTGAGGGTTGAGGCCACACAGCCGCCGGAGGAGAATCCCGGCACGGCAGCGGAGATTTCCGGCCGCCTCTGTTGTTGAGAGGGAAAAGTGGTGGGGCCGGGGTGAAAACTTGAGAATGAGAGAGTCTCAGTCCCCTTTTCCCCCTCCAATCTGCGTATTGGGCTGGGTCTCCTTGGCCCAGTTGCAGCTTTTACTTATCACACCCTCATTTTGGTTTGGGAATCTCTTATCCCACCCTATGTTCTTGAAAAGAATTTTAGAAAAATTTAATTTTGCATTTTGCGTTTCTGAAAGTGTATTTTTGAAATGTACCTTTTTTTTATTTATTAAACTTTAATCTATTATCTATTATCTATTATCTATTATCTATTATAAATATATAAAAATCAAAGTATCATTAACTTACCATAATATCCTAATTAATAAATTTTAATTTAGTCTTAATCTAAGGGTATATTTGTAACTTTCTGAAATACTTGCATCATATCGATTTGACAATAAATATGGCTGATGTGTCACACTATAGTTTTTTCTGCCACTTTTTACTTTTTTTTAATTATTTCTAACTAACAACAATTATGCCATTTTGTTTATATTTACACGTTATAATCACACCTAATTATGTGCTACATACCACTTCCCCAAACCCTCATCCAAACCAAAAGTCATTCAATTTGAAATTTAAATTAAAACACTCATATTATAGCTGCTACTAATCACGTTTTTTGTTGCAAGATTTAAATTGGCAGCACAAGATGAACAACCATCATAAATGTTGAGTTCTTGAAATGGTAAATCTATACAACCAAAGAAATCGTTTTTCCCAAGATGCAACAAATAACTCATTCACCCAACTCTATTAAAACACAAATTAGAAAACCTAATTTCATCTTCTTACCTAATTTCATCTTCTTCCTGCGCCGCTCAATCTCTTTTCATTCTTCTCTCTTTGTTGCTACCAATTTCGTTTCGTTGTAATCTCAACCATCTAATATTCTCATCCTAACCTGTTAATTTATTTGTTTCAGACGTTCAAGCGTAAGAATGGTGGTCGTAACCAAGACCTCTGAATCTCAACAACATCAATAACCAACAACACCCGTTATAGATCTATAAAAGAATTTTCTTCAAATGCAATTTTTAACGTTAATTTGATTCATACATATGTAAGTGACGAAGGTGAGTGATTGAAACATGTGATTGAAAGTTGAAACTGAAATGTAGTTTGGAATATCATATTTTATGTTGTATTCTATTCGTTTTCAGGGTTGTCTTACTATTTCTCCTTTTCCAAAAAAAAAAAACTTAACTTGACACCTAAAATGGGATATCTTTATCTTTAGGTTTGAGAGTTGCAGAAGGGGATTTTTGAGTTTGCATGTGACGAACAACACAACCATGATATTGTTTATTTTTTGCTGTTAGGTATGTTTTTTTTTATTCAGATTTTATTTCTCAATTTTTTTAATTTTTTTAATTAAAATATGAGGTTGAGTTTTGGCTTTTTTTATTTGTTTAGTCTTGGTGAATACAAAGCTCACACATATATATTTACGATTGATTCTCCAAATAGATAGAAGCTTATTTCTTTTGCTTCCTCTTTCAATTTATTATTAATCTATTTAAATTTCAATTTCTCCCATCACATGTTTGATAAAAGAAGGCAGTATATTCTCATCAATTTTGTTGTTTATTTTGCTTACTATTATATTTATTTGTATCTAATTGATATTTTTGTATTTATTTTCTTGATTTAATCGGTTCTTCTTTTGGAATATGTATGAATATGGAGGCTGATAATTGATTTCACACTTGAATCAGTAGGGGACCAATCAACAAATTGAATAACGGATTGTTTCACAGTTTAAGTTTAATTTTTATACATTGATACGTAAAATGAAATTATGCTGATTGCGATTTGATTTTGTCATGTGAAAACAGGTTTAATATAGTCACAATCTGTCTTAACAAGGAATTATCAAACTTTACCTCATGGTCGATTCAAGCATTTGTTTTAGAGGTTGAAGATAGAGAGAGGATTAGTGGTTCGGCTTATGGGGGTCAACAGGACATCTGTTGCACCAATGATCTTCCTAAACTCACTGTGTGCAATGATGGACAGGGTTGTCACCGGCCTTCTCCCATGAATTCAAATTGGCCTGAAGTTTATGGCGTGGCTTTTTATCATGTCCAAGAAATAAACAGTTTATTTTTAGTTTTAATGCTTTATAATATTATTGTTTGCAGAGTTGTCTTAGCATTTTAAGTTACAATATTCACCATGGTCATGGCTGAGTGACCATTTGCTTCTCTAATTTCAGAAACAAAAATATTGCTAAAGAAGAATTGGAGACTGCCACAACAGAACCAGAGACCACTATTTTAAATCTACTTAATCGAGTCGATTTTCACATGTGATTCATCATCAAAGCCAAGTGTTAACTTATATTTTCATTCAAGTTATTTGATAGTTAACCTTATAATAGTAAATATATGTTCAATATGGTGCAGATGATTTGATTTCCCGAGCATTTGATTTCCATCTACAGCCGTAATTGAAGATTAGGAAATTGAAATCATTGAATTTTATGCTTCCACAAGGAATATCAATGGCTTTCATTGGCAGGTATTGATTATATACTAATTGTATTTTCTGACAGATAGCAAATGCAAATGTCTCATTGCAATGTTTGGAGGAACTGTTTTTGGAAGAGGAACGAGATTTTGATGAACATGAGGATAGTCAAAGGGATGAGACTCTTATTCACCCGAAGTTCTAAAGTAATATGTTTTTAAGGGTTCAAGAGTAGCGGGTGTTGCTGAAGTTCACTACCAATTTCAGAAGAACCATAAGCAAGGCAATAATTATCTAAGATGTATGAGATGATAAAACCAACGTTGATATGCGATCATTTTCTGGTTCTATAGAAGAATGTTTTTAACAAGATTTGATTCAAATTATGTATATGTATATTATTATTGCTTTCATATTTTATATGTCATATCAACATTGGTTTTGGCATAATATATTTTTCTACTGTAAATTATGTTGGCTAGCAAACACACTACTGTAAGTTTCGTTCAATTAACATATTTACGATCTTTTTTAAATAGAATTTAATTTTTATTTTGAATAGAAATTATAATTCTCATTTGTCGTGAAATTTGAATAAATTTTTTATTTTGTATTGATATTTTTTTATTTTTAATTGCTATAATTTTATAAACAAATATTACAATTTTTAATAAAATATTTATGATTTATTTTTTTAAAGTACGACTAATTAATATATTTTTATACAATATTAAAAACAAATATTACAATTTTTTAATCAAATATTGGAGTACCATTTAATTTGATACTTTACCAATATATCTTTTGAATGGAGACATTATTATCTTTTATTTTTATTATACTTATATGAAAATTATTTTGAATGGTGACATAAATATATTTAATTTTTATATATGATTTGATTCCATAAAATATTATGATCAATAAAATTTGAATTCTCTTTTAATATTATAGGTTTGATACTGTTTCATATTGTAGGAATATTATATACATTAGAATATATAAAGATATGAAAAAAATTAAATCAAAACTTTACAAATATATCTTTTGAATGGAGGTATTAATATTATTTATTTTTATTATATATAGAAAATATTTTGAATGGTCACATTAATACATTTTATTTTTATGCATGATTTGATTTCAAAAATTTATGATCAATAAATTTTGAATGGAATTATAATTTAACCAATAAAATTTTCTACCGACTTCTAAATATATTTGTGTATATTTTTTGAAAGGTTACATTTATATTCTTGAAAAAAATAACGTAGTTTAAAGGATGTATTGTTAAATATAAATATATTGTTAATAAAATTAACAAAAAAAGTATATTATAAATATATAAAAGATAAAGTAAATAAGAACTCTAATGTTTATCTTAAATATTTAATTTATCATTCTATAAATGTAAGAATAAATATTATTTTGTAATTATTTAGATCCTTATTTGACCTAAAATAAACTATTTCAATTTCTATAAAAAGGTTAATAAAACAAAACAAAATCAATTGACATTTGATAATTTTTTTAAGTTTATGAAATAACTAAAATATATCATAATCTTTTCAAATTAATTTTATAATTGTAATCATGATAAAAAAATATTAAATGGTAATCATGAAAATTTAATGATAAATGATAATCATAAAAATTTATGATAAAATAAAAAATTATTGATACAATCATTTTAATAAATTAAATAATTTATAATTAATTTTATAAAGGTGAATAAATTACAAATAATTTTATAAATGTAATAAATTAAACTATTTATAAAATTATTTATATCAATAATAGTAAATTACATATATTTTAATAATGGACACACGAATTCAACATGCTTATAAACCGGAAAAAAGTTACAATAATTTTATAAACAGGAATAAGTTAATATCATTTTATATAAATTAATGGTATAATATAATGTATTAAATAATTATATGACACTTTATTAAATAAATTTATTTCATGAAATTAATTTTATATAATATTATTAATATTTAATTATTGAAAATTCGCAATAAACTGAAAAATATTTATTACAAATCGAATATAATAAAACATAAGAAATAAATACATAATTTTGAAATGTTATATATGATTCATTGTAATAATAAATGTTAAATTATTATTTAATATTATAATAAATTTTCCGATATTCTTAGATTTAATTTATTCTTTTTCCCGTATATAATAATAATATTATATTATTATTTAATATTATAATTTTTGATTGACAATAATAAATTCATTTTAATTAGTTAGACATTAAGATAATAAATTTAATATATATCACTAATACACGATATTTATTTATAAATGTAATTAACTAAGAGACACATATTTATCACTGTTGAATAAATAAATTTAAGATGATATGGTAAATATTTATTTTTACAATTATTTTTATAAACTTAAATAACTTACAAATATTTTTATAAACGAACAAAATTCAAATATTGATGTAATTGTTTTTAACATGAATAAGTTAAAATATTTTTATAAATTGTCACACGGGTTAAAGACACTTATAAACGAGAAAAAGTCTACATGTTAATATAATTAATTTTACAAACTAAAAATAAATTATAATAATTTTTATAAACATGAATAAATTATAAATATTTTTATAAACCGGAAAAAATCAAGTATTGATACATGTAGTGCAACATGTAGACAATTCAAGTATTTATAAACATGTTAATACAATTAATGCATATGAAGTTCTAACTCCTGAATTTCTCAGTAAATTAAGAACGTCAGAACTTCCCAATCATAGGATCAAATTGAAGGATGGTACACCTATTATGCTAATGAGAAATTTGGACCAAGCCGATGGGTTGTGCAACGGAATAAGATTAATTGTTACAAGATTTGCAAATCATGTCATTGAGGCAAAAATCATGTCTGGAAAGAACATAGGTAACATTTTTTACATTCTACGAATGTCTATGTCACCTTCTGATTCACCTTGGCCATTCAAGTTGATTAAGAGACAATTTCCGATTATTGTCTCCTATGCAATGACAATTAATAAGTCACAAGGTCAATCTCTTGATAGTGTTGGATTGTATTTGCCTACTCCTGTGTTTAGTCATGGTCAATTATATGTTGCAATTTCAAGAGTTAAGAGCAAAAGTAGGCTAAAAATTCTAATTCATGACAAGGAGAATGTACCGTGTTCTACTACTACTATTGTTGTGTACAAGGAAGTCTTTCAAGCACTTTGATAGTTAGTAAACTTTATATCTTATATTTTACGATTCAAATTAAAAATCTATTTTGAATTAAAATATATAGTATGTACATTTTCCATGTATTTCAAGAAGTATATAATTTTTCCTATTTGTTCATGCAGACGTGATTTGTTGATAGGACCAACGCTTGCTACAAATATGGAGTTAAATGCCAACATGGTTTACATGAGACATATACTCGACTGAAAATATGGTAACATACTTAATAATTTAATAATCTATAAATGTAATGTGAATCCAGACGAGACTCGTGCGATAACACGGGTTTGTTACTAGTTGATTCTAAAAATATTTTTTCGAAAATTTCTGAAAATAAACACATTTCTTGTATTTCTATTCTCTAAAAGAAACACTTTGGATTCATATGAATTAATTGAATTGATTGCGTAATAATAAAACTTAAAATTTTTTAAAATTATATACTCTTTTTGTTTCAAAATAACTATTATTTTAACAAATAAATCTTATTTTAAAATGACTGTTATTTTCACTTTTTAATGTAGTAATGATTATTAGTTACTCTTTTACTTTTTATTCTCTATACTATTTTTAATATATTAATATCGTTAATTTTTATTATAAAAATGTAATATTTTATTATAACATCATTACATTTTTAAATTTGTCTTGCAAAAATATTAAATAATAGTCATTTTGAAACGAAAAGAACAAGAATAAGTAGTAAATGACAAAACACAAAGAAAACAAAACTTAATAGTCCAATCAACTTCACGTGGGTTCATTATGCCATAGTCATAGAAGAGGATAATAACGCATGCTACCTTTTGTTGCTATTATAGTAGAAGAAATATAAAAAATGTAATGTATTTCTAAAATTAATGAAGCAGTAAAATATGGTGTATTTCAAAAACGAAAGAATTATATAATATGTAGGTATGTTTCAGAAATATATTTTTAGAATTTATAAATATTTTTTAAAAATTTACACAATACACTAGAAGATTATACGATGTATTAAGAAATTTCATTTGACTTAACTGGAAAAAAAAACAATGAATTTAGGCTTAGTCCTCATGGGCTTAGCGCCCTGCTTATTTTTATTTATTTATTTCTTTTGAATTTTCTTTTAAAAATTAGTTGATTAATCTCTTGTTAGAACTTATGAGAGTAATAATGCACTTAGTTTTAATTAAGATTTTTATTTTATAAATTAATTCTTGGTTAGAATAAAATTGGATTTAGTTAAAATTGGGGTTTGTAATCTTGTTTTTAATGTTGATTATGCTTCTTTTAATTCATGAATTATTGAATCCAGTGGCTAGTATTTTGTGAACAAATTGTATTTGACCTACAATCTTACATGATAGCTGATCAGTTAATTAAATTAGTGCCCTTTGATTTTAATGCTAGTTGATCCTTTTGGTCAATTAATTAAATTAGAACCCTTCCATTTTAATGCTAGTTGATCCTTTTGGGTGATTAGTCATTTAATTTGAATTTTAAGGTAAATTTTGTATAGGCTTTGCATAAAACATTAGAATAATACCTTTTTGGTATTATGTAATTTGATCTCGTGGTTAATTCACTTGTATAATTTGGTTTACTTTTCATCAATAAAACAAAAGTCTCTTCTTAAAATAAACTTTAAAAAATATTTAAAATTACGATGCAAATTGTACGCCACGAGCTCTAAATAGTGGAGACGAAATAATTGGATATATGTCTTCTTTATTCCGAGTATTTTGAACACAGGACATATGACCCGACTGTTCATAGTGCTCATCATTACTCATGGACTTCAGTTCAATTGATTTAAAATAGTTTTCTCAATTAAAGGACGAAAAAGGTTGTTGTTGGGCGTATGCCTCTCATTACCCCATATATTTGGATGTTCACCGTATGGTTTGTGATTTGGATATTCACCTCCTAACAATTGATCTCGACCAATCAAATCTTTTTTTCCGCTTTAAGACAAATGAAAAACTTTTCATAAAAGAACGTGTTATTTCCATTCTACCGTAATACAAACAAATACTTAAGTCTCTTATGCTCGAGCATACAAGCGAATGTTTAATTGCTTAAACGTGAATATTAATATTGTTTAATAAAAACAATTAACAAATACTATTTTCTATCCACGAACTACAGGGCTCTGATTTTCTCATTGCACTATAGGAATACGTGAGCACGGGATTTTGAAATCTTGGCGAGCACATTAATTAAAAAATTAATTTTTCCTTTAATTAAAAGCAATAATCAATAATCGCAAGTAACCTTTAGGTAATAACACCCTTATACGCAAAACAATCGAAGCAACTCTCGTTAAGTATAACAGGTGTGAGGGGTGCTAATAGCTTCCCCTTATATAATCGAATTTCGAACCTGAATTTGGTTGCGATGGCCTTTTTCTTACATATTTTTGGGATTTATCGATATTTTTCCTTTACTTCAGAATAAATAAAGTTTGGTGGCGACTTTGTCTGTATTTCAAGTGTTCCTTACGCTTGGGTATTTTTGCGGCGCAACAATCTGTAAGTTGTTGAATGAGAGTATGTAGAAAGCGTTAGACTTAGCATTTATAATGTATTAGCTGAGTTAGTTAGTTAGAGTTTTCTTGGTTAACAAGAAAATCCAAATATAAATATGGGGTATCGTATCATTGTAAATATGAGGCAATTCAGTTAGAACCGAGAATCAATGATATCTTCTTCTTTTCTCCAAAACCTAGAATTGTATCTGCTATCTTTTCTCCCTCAATTATCTTCTCTCATAATCTTTGTGAATCATAATCATCTTACAACCAAGGTGTGGTTGATTCACTCAGATTGATTATTGTTCATCAAGATATATTCAGATTATCTCCAAGATTGAGGTTAAGTCCAACATTTGGTATCTAGAGTACTGGTTGTGATTCTTAGGAAGCAAAGCACAATGAACCGTTCGAACGAGCATTTTCCAGCAAATCTTCCAATTCTGAAAGATACAAAATATGAGAGTTAGTGTAAGAAAATGAATGTTGTATCCTACTATCAAGATCTTTGGGATCTTGTGAAGAATGGAGTAACATCAATTAGAGATAATTCTACGGATGAATAAAAGGTTGCATATAAAGATTTGAGAAAGAAATATTATAAAGCTCTCTTTATAGTCCATCAATGTGTTGATCCAGACAACTTTGAGAAAGTCTATGATGTAGACTCAACAAAGGAAACATGGGACATCTTGGAGAAATCATTTGAAGGTGTAGAGAAGGTGAAAGAGGTTAGGTTACAAACTGATGAAAGAACATATGAGTTACTTCAGATGGAAGAAACTGAAAGTGTGACTGATTTTTTCACGAGTTACGAAACAGGTGAATCAAATTAAGATGTATGAAGAAATGTTGACATCAATATCAGTTGTTTCAAAGACCTTGAGGTCATTGGCTCTAAAACTTTATCATGTAGTAGTAGCCATAGAAGAATCAAAACATTTGTCAAGTATGACAAAATAAGAGGTTCAAGGCACACTTGAATCTCATGAACAAAAGATGGATGAAAGATATGCATGCCAAGCGAAAAGTGATGTAGCTTTATATGTGCAATCATTAAATGAAAATAAAGATAAAGGAAGATGAAATGGAAATAAAGGAAGATGATGTTACAACAATTCAAATAGTATAGGTTACCAACAAGAAGGAGGTTTGTCGAACCAGAGAAAACCCTTTGTGATACGATGGGAGAACTGACTTGGTGTTTTGTGTTTTATCGGAAATGTTGCGAATAGAAAGAGTCACCACCGACTTTTCTTTTATTCAATAAAAGAAAGAGTGAAAAGAACATGAAAGACCTTTTTGAGAATTTTTTTGAGTTCGGGGGGTAGGTTATGAAAAGGGAAGGTGTTAACACCCTTTTCATCCGTAGTTATCTACGAGCTATTAATTTCTAGCTCACTTTGAAATGCTTTGTGTTTTGTGTAAGTTAAAAGATGTTTTAAATATGTTTTGAAAGTGGTGACTTTGTAATGATTCTCGTATCGTTGAGAGTGTATACAAAATGTTTGTTTGGAAGTATTTTGAAAACGCCTTGGTACGGCAAACTTTGTAATGATTCTCGTATCGTTGAGAATGTATACAAAGTGTTTGTTTTGCAGATATTTGTTTGAAAAGATGTTTGTTTTTGAAAGTTTTTTGAAAGTGTGAGGTGTAAAGAATGTTTTGGTTTGTGAGCGAGCAATTGCGAGTAATCTACCTACTCAAAAAAGTCTTTGTTTTTTTCCTCCTCCTTTAAATAGTGTTATCTTACCATTGGTTGGTAGGGAGCCATATCATTGGATGTGAGGGACAGGTGTGGGTCATCGTACAGTCATAGAAGGTAACTTGTGGGATGCTTTATCAATTTTCGTAAGGGACTAAGATCATTTTACCGAAGGCAACTTCAAAGGGTCATCGAGGGACTGCGGTCTTTTTTAATCGAGGGTCTTTGCTAAAGCGTCTCATATTTGAGGGGCATGATTGTTTTTGTGAGGCAATAAGCGAGGTTATCCTAGAGGTGCGCGTGTGAAAAGTGTTCTGATTCAAGTTTGATTTGTCTTTATTAGGGTTATCTAGAAGTTGATTTTAAATCTTACCATATACGCCTAATTATTATACAATGATAAGTAAATGCGGTAAAGTGCGGAAAATAAAGTTCTACACTATTACAATGCTTCGGGAGTGGGGGTACAAATTTATGAATGGGGATGAAGTAGAAGCCTAATTAAACTATTTACAAAATATAAGCAATTACAATAATCTAAATAATGCGAAAAATGGTAAACTACGAGCAAATGAAAAGAGAAATAAAATTGTTTTTCGGTGTGTTTTGATAGAAAAGAAACTAAAAATATAGAACAAAGATGTAACTAAAACAAAAGTTATTTAGACTAAATTAAAATTCTAAGATTATCAAACATTAAAATTATAAAATTTACTAAATTAAATCTAAACTAATTTAATTTTAAGGTTATTAAATAACATCTAAACTAATTTAAAAAAATCTCAAGTTATTAACATAAATCTAAACTAAACTAAAATTCTAAAATTACTAAATTAAAATTAGACTAAATTAAAATTTTAAAGTTGTCAAATTAAATCTAAACTAAAGAAAAATTCTAAATTTATTAAATTAATCTAAATAAAATAAAATTAGGGGTGGTGTTAAAGTAGAAAATAGGGTGCAGTAGATATAAATTCGCAGATGGCCTTAAGTTGGTAACCAAAAAAAAGCAGTAGTAGCCCAAGTTTATATGAAATAAAAACTGACTATAACAAAAAAATTGATACAAAGAGAAATATTGATGGGTGTTATAAAAAAAACGGAGTGGGCTATAGTTAAAAAAACGATGGGCTTGGGGCGGATTTGCTAAGGCCCAGAAGGAAGATTATTTACAAACCCTAGTAAGACACATTAAAGGGTTGCTACGGCTGCCTCTTGATCTCTTTTAATTTCCAATAAAAATCACTTAAATGTAATTAATTAGAATAAACCTCTCCCTCTTCTGAACCAAGGCATTGCATGTTATACTTCCCTTTCAATTAATTTGCCATTATGGAAATCAAAATCTCTCTCTCTAAATTGGTAAAACCTTTCATGCTTTGAGGTACTGATTTAATTTTTGTTGTTCTCAACTTCTCTCGTCTAAATCGAACACAACCGAAGCCTCTCATCTCTCTCAATCCACCATTAATCGAACAACCAAAGCCTCTCATCTCTCTCAATCTCTATTTTGTCTCCATCACTCACTCGGTTATTATTCGCTTCTGTTTCAATAAAAGAACGCAACAATAACCTACATCAATGCTTCACTTTGTTTCTTTAACACAACTAAATGAAATTCGTTTTCTTTGTTCTCTTACTTTCTATTGTTTTCATATTCAAACTATGGAAGAAATCTTACAATCAAGTTAGGCAAACAAGAAAAATGCGAAAGGAGACAACAAATCTTCTTGTAATTCAAGCACTCATCACAAGTCGACAGTGCCACTAAAAAAATGCAAGAGCAAGATTCATCTTATAGTAGTGCAAGATACAAAGAAAAACCGTGAAATCGAGCGCCAGAGAAAGAAGTTACCTGCAAATATGAGAATTTATATGGGAAAAGATCAAGTATGGTGTCTAAACTTTACTCCGTGTTTTCGATTTCCTCTTCCTTTCTGAACTGAGTGTAGTGCGTTTTGAGATATTACAGTATTGACAAAGTTGTCGGTGTTATGGTTTGCTTCTGTTGTTGAGTATTCTGAGTTCTGATTGCATATTTTGAATGAAGTATGGAGTGGTTGTAGATCTGAAATGAGACCCCTCTGGGCTCAGGTATAGCGTTCTGAATTTTCTACTTCTTTGGTCTGCTTTGTACGAAATTTCTTCCTTCTGTGAGTTTTTGCTTCTGAAATGCGTATGGTTTGTTGTATTTGAATGAGGTTTTGTGTTGTTGCAGTTCGATGGTGGTGAATGGGGTCTGCTTGGAAAGGTCAGTAAATGGAGGAGTATGGGGCGGTAGTTGAGGGTTTTATTTTAATGTTGAAGATCTAAGCAGAAGTTTACGGAGAAAGAGATAAAGAGAGGTATGTGATTTTGTATGTGAACAAAATCATGAGTTACAGGTTGAGTAAAATTTCTTCTTAAGTTTTTGCTTAACAAAACTCCTCCCTATCTGTAATATGAAAAATGGTTTATATAGGTGGATTAATGGGTGTTTTTTTTAGGGGGGGGGGATTGATGAGGTTTGAATAATTTAGGTTACTGTTTCATAGCACTTTCTAATGCAGTTTCTGTTTGATATATTTTGTGCAATTGTTGGACAGATTTGATGCAGATTTGCAGGCTGAGCAAAGGGTTTTGTGAACTGCTGTATGGTGCAGGGAAGCAGAAGTTTTAGAGTGACATAGAAAGTTGTTTTAGCAAGGTTTTTGGACTAATTAGGGGCAGCATGGTAGGCTGTTTGTAGTGGTGCAGGACATAATTTTTTTGTAGGTTTTTTTGGACAGTTCATCAGGTTTTTGGACAGCAACTTGGCAAAGCATGAAGATGGTTTAAAATTTGGCTTTTTAGGACTTAGACTTTCAATATTAGGGCTCAATTTCTTTGTACAAAAGATATGTATAATTCTTTGTAAGATTGAAGTAAAACCTCGTGTATTCTTAGCAAAAAAAAATCTTTGATTTTGGTGTGATGGCTTTTGCAAAATAATGAAGTATGCTTGGATGCTTTAAATTTTGAACCATGATGAACATGTATATTTGAACATCTTGAATCTTGAATGAGCATTCAAATTCATAATGGACTTGAGTAATGAATGAGCTCTTGGAAATGCAACCTTGAAATAAATTATGACATTATTCTTGAATTTAGATTAAATGATACTTTGGTTTTTTACTTTGAAGAATCAATATTTAAACTTGCATAAATCACATGAATGAACTTGAGCTTTGTATCTTGACTTCTAATTAATTCAGTCGTATCATCTTCCAACCTTTAATCTTAAATAAAATTCTTGAACAAATTAAATGCCTTAAGAATTTTAATAAAAAATCCAATCCAATAATCATTAACGCTCAAACACAAGTGACTTCAATTTTGAGCAACAAACAATTAATGAATCTTCAAACACAACTTGTTGCCTCATGGATTATCAAGTTTCTTGGGAAAATGCTTATGACATGAATTTAAATTAGAAGTTAAGAACATTCTAAATCAAGCAAATGACTTATGATGATTCGATAACTTTCAATGTCTTCTAAACACAATTTTCATTTGATCCTTGAAGAGAACTTATAGATGACATCTATTATGAAAATGTGAAAAAATAATCACCTCAAGATCTTGAAAATTGAGAAAATTACAATTCTTGGAAATCAGGCAACAATTACTTGAGATTAGGTCAAAGTCCAGAAAGTGACCTCTAAAGTATTCAAATTTTTGATGATCTTTTGCACATAATCGACTCTTGACTTGTAAAGAGAAGTTGTAGATGATGTCATGGAGAGTCATACGCAAAAAGAACCACTCAAAAATATTTAATAATGAAGAAGTTACAATCGTTTGAACTTGATCTTGAAAATGTTGACTTTTTGGTCAATATAGTTGATTTTCGGTTATCCGAGCAATTGACTGAGAGAAATTGTGATGCAAGAAGTGAAATTTGATATGAGCATTCTTGAATACATATGAAGCACAATGAAAGCAACTTGAGACCTTGGAAACCCAATCTTGCTTGAGAAATACCAAACCCTGGTCGTGGACCCAATGCTTAAGAGGAGAATTTGTCTGATCAATTCTTGAGCATTTGAGAAACCCTAGGAGAAAATCTTGAATGAAAAAAAGGAGGGAAAGTTTTGGGGTACAACAACTTCCCCTGTTCAATCTTCTTAAACCTGAAGAGTTAGACTGGCATGTCCTCCATTCGTGATTAGAAGGTGGAAGATGATTGAACACCTAAGTGCCCAAAAATTTGCACTCGCATGTGCAAGAAATAATATGGTCGGTTGATTATATCAGGAATGGGATTAAAGATGCCATTTGGAGAGATGACAGAGATTTGTTGAAGATGGGCTTATAAATGCCATCCAAAGTAATTGTTGATAGAGGCGTCAGAATGAGTCTACGCTCGACTGTATCTGAGGAGGTATCAGGATAAATCTACGTTTTATTTAAATTTGAGCCACAGAATGTTTTTGTCTGTCTTTAACTGGGAGAAACATCAAAATAAATCTTTGGTCGATTTAATCTGAGCTAGAAAAAGTATCTACTGGTAGAAGTATCAGAATAAATCTTTGGTCGATTTAAACTGAGCCAGAAGATGTATGTGTCTGTCTTTACCTAGGAGAAGTATTAGAATAAATGTTTGGTCGATTTAATCTGAGCCAGAAAAAGTATCTACTGGAAGAAGTATCAGAATGAATCTTTGGTCGATTTAATCTGAGCCAACAAAAGTATCAACTGGAAGAAGTATCAGAATAAATCCTTGGTCGATTTAAACTGAGCCAGAAGTTGTTTTTGTTTGTCTTTAACTGGGAGAAGTATCAGAATAAATCTTTGATCGATTTAATTTGAGCCAGAAAAAGTATCTACTGGAAGAAGTATCAGAATAAATCTTTGGTCGATTTAAACTGAGTCAGCAGAAGCTTAAAATAAATATTCGTCATGTATATAGTTGCCCCTTCCTATTTCGGGAATTGATCTATAATCGATTTGTTGGTAAACCCGTCATGTATCGGGAGTTCATACCATTAGTGATAAATATATTTACCCCGTCCTCTTTCAGGAATTGATCTTTATCTGACCAAAGAGAAAGAAAAATAGTTTCCCTGTCCTGTTTCGTGAGCTAATCTTCAATATGTTTTTCACAGATAGTTGTCCTGTCTTGTTTCAGGAATTAATCTGTTAGTGATAAAGATAATCGCTATGTCCTGTTTTGGGAATTGATCTTTATTTGTCCATAAAGAAAGGAAGATAGTTTCCCCTTCTTGTTTCAGGAGTTAATCTTCAATCTGCTCATGTAGATAGTCTCCCCATCCTATTTCGGGAATTAATCTACAAACAGTTTATTCTTCACATATAGTTGCCATGTCTCGTTTCAGGAATTAATTTATGGCTAGTCATTCATATAGTTTCCCATTTTCTTGGTATTCAAGGAGGTATCACTTACAACCCCTGCTTATCCCTACGATAGTTTGGTTACGCCCGGAGGGATGGTCCCCACGAGATGCTTATCCAAGGAGTGGTATTTGACTACAAGAATGACGATCAAGGTTATCGTCAGAGGTTTATCCAAGCCTGGAGGATGTTAAACAAGGTGGATAGTAAGACGTTAGGACACAAGAACTCCATTCCCCTTGAGCCTTACCTTAAATGGGTGCGAGCTCGTGCTCAGAAACTTGTGATTCATCTTACCAGTCATCATGGAGCCTGTGGTCGAAGGAGATGTTCCCTACACTATCCTTCATCCTGACAAGCCTACCTCTCTCGAAGACTTGTAACAAGGTTGGATTTAGCTTAAGGAAGAACGAGATACTTTCGAATCTCAATTCTATGCTAGTGAGAAGAGGGTCTCGGAGCTTATGAAACAGCTACAAGAAGAGCAAAGTGTGAACGCCTATCTCGCACCGAAGAGGATGCTTTCAATCTTTTTATCTTAGAAAGTTATTTTGTAAGCCCAAAAGGCATGATGTAATCTTTCTTGTTTTGTTTAATGAAAATTAACATTTGTTCATTCTTTTGTCTATACAAATTTAAATCTCATTAATCCTTGAAATCATTTGCATATACATATTCATGCATCATAACATGACAGGTTTTCACATAACAGGTTTCCTTATCTTTCTGCTGTTTATTTCAGCAAGATGGATCTAGAGAAAACTGTGAAGGATCTCCAAGCCCAGAATTCTCAGTTTCAGGAGACTCTACTAGCCCTAGCTAAGGGGAAGCAAGATATAATGGCTTTGCTGGCTGTTAAGAAGAAGCCAAAGAAGAAAGCTCTACTCAACATGGGTAGAAGGTTCAAGGAGACAGTTCGTCAAATCCCAGTAGGAGGAGACTCATCTGAAGAGGACGAGAACCAGATCGGTGAGGTCAAGAGTAATCAAGTTGTCTGTGTTAATGATCAAGTATCTGATGATGATTATTTCAATGAGTAGTATCCACCCGCCGATATCAAATACAAGCAGTTAGAAGACAGTTTGAAAGCTGTTGAAATCCAAGCCGTCCTCGGTTTAGATTTTGATGATTTAGGTTTGATATCTGGGGTAGTCATCCCCCACAAATTCAAAATACCAGTCTTTGCAAAGTACGATGGATTTTCTTGTCCAAAACTCCACCTAAAATCTTATGTGCGCAAGATACTACCGCACACCTCTGATAAGAAGCTCTGGGTTCAATTTTTCCAAGAAAGCTTAGCTAGAACGCAACTTGAATGGTTTTTTCAGCTAGATGGTTCTCGTATCAATGCTTGGGAGGATTTAGCTACTGTCTTCTACCATCAGTATCAGTACAACACCGACTTGGCGCCAACGAGGGTTTAGTTGCAAGATATGACCATGGGAAAGAATGAAGGATTTAAGGAATATGCGCAAAAGTGGAGAGACCTCGCCAGTAGGGTTCAACCACCCTTGACTGATCGAGAACACATCGACATGTTCATGGGCACTTTGTCTGGTCCCTTCTTTAATCTATTGGTTGGTTGATCTTCTTCTGGTTTCACCGAATTAATCTTAAATGGTGAAAGAGTTGAAAGTGGCATAAAAAGTGGGAAGATCTTTGTGGCATCTACCTCCACTCCCAATCCTATCAAGAAACCTTTTGCTATAAAAAAGGAAGTCAATGATGTGTACGGGGAAAGGGCCCGTATCAAAAAGAATAATCATCCGTCTATCAATGTTGTATGAATCTCCAATCCAACTCCTCCTCCAAGACCATCTGCAAATCATAAACGTTTTGAAACTCCGAGAAGACAATTTATGAGGTTAGGCGTGTCATTGTCTCAAGTATTACAACATTTGCTCAAGGTTAATTTAGTGACACTGCACGATCCTCCCTCCAACCCTAATACCTCGTCACCAAAGTATAATCTGAACGCTAAGTGTGCTTACCACTCCAGCAGCCCCGGGCATGAGACTGACCAGTGTTGGGCCTTGAAGAACAAAATCCAGGATTTTATTGATAACAAAACTATTGAATTTGATTCTCCTCCAACGCCGAATGTAATCACCGCTCCAATGCCGAAGCATGACAAAGGTGTTAATGCTGTCGAAGATACAATTTTTGTTGCCTCTGTTGAAGAACTGACTACTCCACTGAATACCATCAAAAAGAACCCGTTGAAGGCTGGGATTTTCCCGGGCTGTGTAAAAGACTGTGTGTGTTGTACAAGACAACACAATGGTTATGAAGGGATGAAGAAAGGCATACAACGCCTGATAGATAGCCACGGAATTCTATTCGAGAAGACCCCAATTTCCAAGAGTTTGATTAACAAATGTGAAGACCTCTCCATTATTAACATCTCAAATAAACCTCTTAGGATCACCTCCAAAGGCCCTATTAGGATTTCAAATGAACCCACTATTGCTCCCTTAATAATTACCAATCTCGGACCAATTCCCTACTCTTCAAACAAAGTGGTACCATGGAATTATGATGTTGAAGTGTTCTATCATAGGATTAAACAAGACGCGTGGATCGAAGAAGGAAAAGACGACAATGTTGATAACATAGCTGGCTCGAGCAAAGTAACTAGAACTGGGAGAATATTTTCACCCAATATCTCACCACCAGTGGTTACAAAGACACCCATCCGTATTACTGCCGCCAAGCCAAGTACTAATACAAAAGGGAAGGAGAAGGTTGTCGAGCCTGATGTGATTGAAGTACCCTCCAAGGACGTAGCTGACGAAGAACCCTCCGCTTGCGAGATGGACAAGATTTTAAAGATCATAAAAAGAAGCAACTTCAAGATTGTAGAACAGTTAGGGCAAACCCCTTCTAAGATTTCAAGGTTGTCATTGCTGCTTTGCTCCGATGCCCATGCTCGGACATTAATCAAGTTCCTGAAAAAGGCTCATGTCCCCCATGAGACAACAACAAACCAATTTGAGAATTGTATGGCTAGCCTGACAGCTGATAATGGCTTGGGATTTTCAGATGCTGACTTAACACCTCTTGGGAAGAATCAGAATAAAGCTTTACATGTTTCTGTCGAGTGCAAAGGGACTACCTTAGCACATGTGCTAGTCGACACTGGTTCTTCTCTGAATGTATTACCCAAGGGGGCGTTAGACCGTCTAGACTGTGAAGGTTTGGTCTTGAAGCCAAGCGATATCATTGTAAGGGCATTTGACGGATCAAAGAGGATTGTTCATGGGGAGGTAGATCTTCCAATCAAAGTGGGCTCCCAAATCTTCAACTCCACCTTCTATATTATGGATATTCGTCCTACCTATTCTTGTCTGTTAGGTCGCCCGTGGATCCATAAAGCTAGGACAGTAACCTCAACTCTCCATCAAAAACTCAAATATCCAGTCAAGGGAAGAATAGTCACCGTCTGTGGAGAAGAAGAGTTTATGGTAAGCCACCTTAACTCGTTCAAATACGTAGAGATGGATGGAGAATTCACTGAAACCCCATGTCAAGCCTTTGAAGTTATGCCACCGATGATTGCTGCTACCAAATGTTCTTCTGGTGAGTCTAAAGCTATTAAGACCACGCCAAAGATGGTTTCAGTCAAGGATTCCCGTGCGGCAATTGAAGAAGGGAACTGTGATACTTGGGGATAACTCCTCGATATCCCATTTAAAACGGACAAGTTTGGTTTGGGCTTCACTGGCAAAGCTCAGAAGGAAGTGAGGCGTGCTCGTGCTGGAAAGCCACCTCTCCGCATTAGAAGCCATGAAGTCAACGCCATGGGTGATTCTGATGAAGAAGCTGCATTTTAAGATTGGGTGTATCCAACTACAACGGAGGTGAAGAATTGGCATACAAAGGACTTTGTGCCCATCTCCTTCATTGAGGAGTAATCTACTTGTTTTTGCTTTTCTTTCAATTCAAGAACATGTCTGTAATATTTTAACAATGACTTTTCAGCCATATGCCTGGCCCAGGGAACTTTGGTCCATTTGTAAAGGGTTTTATTTATGTTCATCTAATCATATGATCATTCAATACATTGGACTCTTTTGCATTCAAATATTTGTGTTCATTGTCTTTCCTTTCTTTCAAATACATTTTTTTTAAAAATAGCCATGTATCTTACATGCACACACACACTCTTGCAGGTCCACATCCACTCTGGTTTTAAACAAGAAAAGTGAAATAGATACACAAGTTACTCATCATCTTCAACCTCTCACTCATCCATTGACAACTACACATAATATTTTTTGTCGATCAAGGTGCGGGGCGTGTGTTGACAACGTTTGAAGTAGAAGATTGCGATCTTGTTCGGGTTGAGTAATTGTGGGTTTTTCTTGAATAAAATCTGAGGGTTTTGTCCTCCAAAGATCATTGGGAATTGGGTTTTTTTTTATACAATTCTTTGCTTCATCAAATTCAGTCATGCTTAAGGGATTGAGAAACTGTGGGTTCGCTAGACAAGGTAGCTACAATTGGAGGATTCTGAAGGAAGAATTTGGATCATCATCTTGCGATCAAATCAGCCGAGCAGAGGGTTTGAGAAACGGTTTGGGTTCTCAACAAGCTAGCTACAACCGGAGGTTTATCAAAGATTTTGGTGACATACTTAGTTCAAATCGAATCAAGGGAAGAGAGAAGCTTAGTTTTCAATTCAAAATATTGGGTTTGAATTGTGGTGACTATTTTCTATCTCTTGTACAAACTTTACAATCATAATAGCAGTTATCCTAATTCTAAATTCTAGAATTAGGGACAGACGTGTCCCACGCAAGGACGACAAGGGGAACTTCCTAAACAAATTGTGTGTCGTTTTTCTTTCTAGTCTTTTACCGCTTACTTGCTATAATCTGCAAATTTACTCTTGTGGTTCCAACTGTTTGGTTTTGCAGTGCAATTGAACTATTACCAAAAACTATAGTAATCACTCTGATTGTTATAATTGATTTCAACACTACAAATTAAGATAGATTGATTTTGTGTGATTACGCACACCAAGTATTCGATAAAAGTCCAAAAGTGCAAATTTGTAAGCTTTCTTCTCAACATTTCATTGGAAGTAATTGACAATAGTTAAAGAGTATAAGTGATCAATTATAATTGAGTTAAGTGTTAATAATTCTCATTGATTCATTCCATTCGATTTTACGCATATTTGATCTTTTCAATAGAGGATCGTTTTTAGACGAGTGTATTTGAGTAGCTTTCACTGCGTTTCAAGTTTTCCTTAAAAACTGATTTTAAAAATTACGACATCTATTCAACCTCCCTTCTAGATACGTTTTATCGTCTAACAACATTCCCCAACAGACAACGTCCTATTGTCTTTAGGCCTTATGAAAGAGTGTTGGATTGGGCCTCCCCAATAGTAGAGCAAGTGTTAACCTAGTCTAGATCAAGTTTATTACAATATCAAGGAATGAATATATATATATATATATATATATATATATATATATATATATATATATATATATATATATATATATATATATATATATATATATATATATATATATATATATATATATATATATATATATTCGTTACAAGTGTTATCAATGTGATGAATAAAAAAAATTATTTATGTTCAAATGAGTTTGCTAACCTAACCCAATTTTCTATTATTTATTATTATGAGTGTATTTTAAGAGAGATAAGAAAGAGAATGATTCGTAAACAGGACACCTCCCCCACCACACACACAATTGAAAAGAAAAGAATAATGCAAAATATTGGCCAACGGAATCTGTTTAATTCATTAGATATTTTCTCAAGGCAAGCATTTTATATTGTATTATATAAACTATAAAAAGAAATTGAGTACACGGCTACTCATGTTCAATTAACAATTGCGCTAATAAAGTACGGAGGAGTGTCATGGAAATTTAAAACGATGCAATCACCATTAATTTGACTAAACTATTTAGAGGTGTAATCATTTCCACATTTGAATTGATTTTTGTTCAAAAATTAGATTTGCAATGCATATTTTCATGCTATTTTTAAAATAACTTAGTGTCGTTGGAGGAATTTATTAGGGAGTATTGATATATAATGTAAAATTATATATCTTTGTGAGATATGTGAGTGGATTTTATACACTTTTGTGAGACACACATTATTTAATTATTTAAAATCTTAAAGTGATAGTAAATGAGTTATGTTATATCTCTATTTTGTCTCTAAGATCCTTTATCATCTCATATCATCACAATACATCAAGATCAAACATTATGGTTGATTATTTCTTTTACTCTCTCGTATCTTTAAGTTTGTTATCGAGAGATCGCTAAACACCCTAATTGTGTGTGTGTGTATATATATATATATATATATATATATATATATATATATATATATATATATATATATATATATATATATATATATATATATATATATATATATATATATATATATATATATATATATATATATATATATATATATATATATATATATATATATATATATATATATGTGTGTGTGTGTGTGTGTGTGTGTGTGTGTGTGTGTGTGTGTGTGTGTGTGTGTGTGTGTGTGTGTGTGTGTGTGTGTGTGTGTGTGTGTGTGTGTGTGTGTGTGTGTTTTATATTTTACCGACCTCTAATCAAAATACTAAAAATATGTCTTGTTTGTTTTATTTTCTTTTGTAAGATTGAGTTGTGGATCAAGTCGTCCAGAAGATTCCTCAACTAGGATTTTGAGTTGTTGAAGTCAAAGATTGATTCTCAAGGTTTATACATTCAAGGATTGGCTTATAATCTTAGGTCATATCGTCTTTAAGCATCATTCGTCTTCAACGGAGCAAAGATTGTTCAAAGTTTAGTTAGTTTATTCATCAAGAAAGATTCAAGGTTCATGGATTCTAATTTATTCAAGGTTCCAATTTTCAAATTTAAATTTGATTGGAAGGAATTTTCTTTTGTTTCCGTTACTTGAAGAAATATTTTTGAGCAAAAGTGAGAATTAATCATGATGCATATGGATTTATTCTTTGATATTTTTGCAAAGAAATATTCAATTCAAGTTGAGAAAAATTGAAGATAAATGCATGATCATTTAATTTATCATCGTAATATCCATTTGAATTTTATTAATTATTTTCAAGCATCCTAAAACAAAACTAAACAAAAAAATCAATGTTTCTAGAAGGCCCAAAACATCTTTAATTTATTACATCATTATTTCATAGATTTATTGCATCATATTCTATATTAAATTAAATAAGCTTCTAGAACACACTCACATTTGCCACCTTTTTTTATTGATTCTCAAACCATCCTTGGTGGAGCCTATAAATAAATTCCTCCTCATTCACAATTTTCACCATCAATCTGTTAGAACAAGATTTTGTTCTGCAATATTATCTGAATTTTGATGATAACAAATGAGTATGTTTGATTGAACAATTTTGATTCTCTAATGTTTATTATTTTTTAGTATTTAACAAACGGGTTGTGCTTCTGATGGATGGTGTGGCCACGACATTAGAAGAGAATTAGTTTCGCTTCTGTGCTACACAAGTTCTGATGAACAGTAGCAAGATACTCCAGAAGACTCTGAAGTGTAGGCTCTGATATGAAGTCTAAAGAAACAAGTCAAAACATCTGAAGACAGAAGTTCTACTTAAATTCAGATGCTGAAGACTCATGCTTCTAAAGACAATGTGTTGTAAAGAAACCAGCCATAAGATCTGAAGACAAAAGTTCTACTTAAGTCCAGATGCTAAAGACTCATATTTCTGAGGACAACGTATTCTAAAGAAACAATTCAGAAGATCTTAAGACAAAAGTTTCTACTTAAGTCCAGATGCTAAAGACTCAAGTTTCTAAAGACCAGTGGTTATAAGAAAAGGGTTCTAAAGACCAAGTGTTGAAGACTCTGAAGATAGAAGTTATTAAGACTCTAAAGACTTGAAGTTCTAAAGACCCAAGGTTCTAAGAAAAGGTTCTCACGACCAAGTGCTGAAGACTCTGAAGACGCAGTTCTGAAGACTTAAAGTTCTGATGACCTTGTATTATGTTATCACTTCTAAACTTATGCTCGCAGAAGCCTCTGAAGTGCAGAAGGAAAGAAGATAACGTTAACATGGTATAAAAAGTACATGGTACAATCAATGTTTCATTCCACTACTGTTTACTGTGGAAAATGGTAAACAATCGCTGGTCCTTCCAGAGTCCTAAACTGAGGGTGTGATCGGTGGATCTGGAACTGACTGTTTAACGCTGGTTCGCGAAATATCGCGGAAGCAAGAGTCGCCACCGTCTTTTATTTTCTCCAAATGGAAAGGACAAAAGCACAGAAAAATTCCTTATAGAGATTGCTCTCGGTTCGGGAGGTAGATTATAGAAAGGGAAGGTGTTATCACCCTTTCTATCCATGGTTATCCATGGGCTCTTAGATACTTGCTCACTTGTGTTTTCAAAAATGGTTTGTTTGCTTTTCAACTGTGGGTTTTAAAAAAAAGTTTCTTTGAAAATTTCAGTTCGACTCTTGTATCGGTCCTCAAGAGTGTTTGAAAAATTGCTTTCGAAAGCTTTTGAAAATGTGTTGGTGTGAAAAGTATTTTTGAATTCGTTTTGAAATTTAGAGCAAGTATCTAGAGTCGTCTACCTACCCTAAGGAATTCGTCTGTGTAAATGTCCTTTAAAGTAGTTCCATCCCACCATTGAGAGGTAGGTAGCACCACCGTTGGAGGTATTCGGGTCAATTCGAGGTTCGGGACATGGTGATCACCAGAGCAATGGGAAGACACCTTAGAAGCTACCCTCATGCCAGGTTCCCGGATCATGAGGACTTACTAAGACATCCTCTACTCGACGATCACCTTTCGAGGCAAGGCAACAGTGAGGCGTACCCTAGGGGTGGTGTGTGATTTGTGTGTCGTTTTCATTTATTTTTGTCTTTTGTCAAAGTGATCTATGCGTTTGTTTTTATTTAATCATTCATTCTTGCATGTCATTATTAATAGTTAAAAATTGCGAGAAATATAAAGTTCCTAAACTATTACAAAGGCGCGGGTCCACATCGCCAAATTTAGTCCAAGACCCGATTTGACATAAAATAAAGTAAAGTGCGAGAAATATAAATGTCTGAATTACATGGCTTTGGGAGAATTACATTAATATTTACAAGAAGGAAATAAATAAAAATGCGCGAATAGGAATTAAAATTGGAAACGAGGGCGTTGGACCCTTTTTAATGAAATTAAATTAAATGATTAAACTAATGAAATTAAAGAGAAAAAAGAAATTATTATTATTTTTTTGAGTTTTTGGTATTTATGTTTTTTATGTATTTTTATGAGAAAGATTAAATGAAATTAAAATATTAACCCTAATTCTAATTTTTTTTATTTATTAAGAAAAACATGTTAAAATTAAACCTAAAATTAATCTAATTATTTACATGCAATTTTGATTTATAAAAATAAATAATTAATTATTAGTGAAATTTATTTACAAAAAATATTAATTAAATAAATATATTTTGATTTTTATGACTTTTCTGTTTTTTACTATTTTTTATATTTTATGAAAATAAGTTAAATTAAAGGAATTAATTAAAAAAAGAAATAATTGAAATAAATAAAATAAGGAAAAGAAAGAAAATACAATACCTTGGGGGGTTTCTGTCCCCTTTTTGGAGGTGAATTGGAGTGGTTTGGCCATTTGTGTTCTGGCCTCATCATGCATAAGTTGTTCTACTTTGGCCATTTGGCTTTTGGCTTTTGGCCATTTGCGTTTTGGCCTCAACGTTCCTTAATCTTCTCAGGATGTCTGTCTCGCCATGTATTGGTGTCATGCATAAGTTTTTCTACTTTGGCCATTTGGCTTTTGGCTTTTGGCCATTTGGCCTCAACGTTCCTTAATGAACCTGGGATCCTGTCTAAATCTGCAGTTGAATCTCACGAACACATTAAATAAAATCATAAAATGCAAATAAAGTCAATATATGAAGAAATTTAATGTTTAGGCACAATATGACATGTATGAATGATTATACTCTTTTGATCATGGAGATCAAATCAATCTTACCCTTACTGGAAAATCAGTGGCCTGAATGCTTTTATGCCTTACTGGAAAATTAGGATCATGGAGATCGAGCCAGCCTTACCCTTACTGAAGATGTAGTGAGGTGTTGGTTTGTAACTGTGATGGCTTGTTTGTAGTGAGAGAGGGATTTGTAATAAGGATTTCAAGGTTTTAGGGTTCTTGAAAGAGTTTGATATTCTAACAGTATTGTGGCAAGGTTTTTTTCTCTCTTTTCCTCCTCTCTGGTTTGTGTGAAAAGAAGGTGATTATATAATGAAAATTAGGGTAAAGCAAATGGGCTTTGAATGTGCAATTGGGCCTCTAATATTCACTTGAATTCGTCACTTTCCAGGCTAAATCGCAGGGACTTAAGTGCATTTTTTGAAGTTGAAATGTGAAAACAAAATGTAGCTGACATCGAGAACTAACTCCTGTCCGAAAATCGACTCAATCGGATAAACGGTGAATTAGTTATGAATTTTTGAAGTTTCAGCTCAGACAAACTTATTTTGGGCTCTAGTGTCGACTCTGACACGTTCTTCAATAAAAAACTGGTATTGATCGGTGCATAATTTGGTCTCGACTTTTGAAGCAAAGTTGTAGATCTACAAGTCAGGGACCTTGTGTAAAAATATGAGTCCAATCCGATAAAAATTGACCGAGTTATGAATTTTCGAAGTTTCGGCCCAGATGAAATAATATTCAGCATTCAGGATTTTCAGCGTGTCACGCACTCTGAGCAAAAAACGAAGGCCTTTTGAATACTGTTTGAACTCAATACCTTCTGTGAAAATGTAGTCAACTCAATTTGTGAAATTTTGGCGCCGGAACCAGCTCGATACGATGAAAATCGACCAAGTTATGATTTTTTGAACATGACGCAAATAAACTTCTGTCACAAATTTTCTGCACGAAAATACCTGATAAATTTACATTTTTGAAGACCTTCTGATCGAAATTGGCTTCCAGCCGTGAGAGATGAAAACGTAGATAACGTCAAGACGGAATTTTGGCCACCAGAACGGGTTCAAAACGAGCCACGATCTTCAAGTTATGAATTTTTTAGCGCGTAAAAACTGCACTTTCAGCACACTTTTTCACCATATTTCTTCGAGAAAACTCACACATTCGGATACCTTCTTTAAAGAATTGACTCTTGAGCCGAACCTGAATTTGAGAATACGTTATCAGAGATATATTGGCGAAAGAACACCTGAATATAACGCGCCGGGTTGGACTTGTGAATTTTCTTGAAATGTTTTGAGAAATATGGGAGGGCAAATTTTGGGGTACAACAGTTGCCCCTGTTCAATCTTCTTAGACCTGAGGATGCAGATTGGCTGACGTGCCTTTCGTAATCCGAAGGTGGAAGATGATTGAACACTAGAGTGCCCAGAAATTTGCGCTCACATAGTAGCAGTATGGTGGAATGGACTTATAGATGCCATTTGGAGATTGATGAATAGGATGATGGGCTTATAGATGCCATGCTAAAAGATGATGGATAGGTGGATGGGCTTATAGATGCCATCTGGATGTCAATCGCATAAGAGATTCCTTAGCGAGAACTTGCGTACCTGTAAAAGAAAATGAGTACCTGACACGTTGCAGGAGCTGATTTTTAGATGCTTGGTATAGATATGTCCTGACTGGTTACAGGAGCTGGGTCTGGAGCTTCAAAAGATGATGAATGAACCGGGGATGGTTACTACCTTAGCATGAATGGTCAGAGAACCTTGGGTGACTTTAACTTCAACAATGCTCGTTGAGAAAAATCTTAAAGGGAAGAGAACCATAGGCAATTATAATCTGAAAGGGAATTGTCACCTCACTCACCGTCGGAGAGGGAACCATAAGAAAAGGAATTATCACCTCACTCACCGTCGGAGAGGGGACCATAGGAGACTATCACCTCACTCACCGTCGGAGAGGGAAACATCTGAAAAGGACTTACCACCTCACTCACCGTCGGAGAGGGAACCATAGGAGATTATCACCTCACTCACCGTCGGAGAGGGAAATATCTGAAAAGGACTTACCACCTCACTCACCGTCGGAGAGGGAACCATAAGAGACTATCACCTCACTCACCGTCGGAGAGGGAAACATCTGAAAAGGACTTACCACCTCACTCACCGTCGGAGAGGGAACCATAGGAGACTATCACCTCACTCACCGTCGGAGAGGGAAACATCTGAAAAGGACTTACCACCTCACTCACCGTCGGAGAGGGAACCATAGGAGACTATCACCTCACTCACCGTCGGAGAGGGAAACATCTGAAAAGGACTTACCACCTCACTCACCGTCGGAGAGGGAACCATAAGAGACTATCACCTCACTCACCGTCGGAGAGGGAAACATCTGAAAAGGACTTACCACCTCACTCACCGTCGGAGAGGGAACCATAGGAGACTATCACCTCACTCACCGTCGGAGAGGGAAACATCTGAAAAGGGATTACCACCTCACTCACCGTCGGAGAGGGAACCATAGGAGATTATCACCTCACTCACCGTCGGAGAGGGAAACATCTGAAAAGGACTTACCACCTCACTCACCGTCGGAGAGGGAACCATAGGAGACTATCACCTCACTCACCGTCGGAGAGGGAAACATCTGAAAAGGAATTGTCACCTCACTCACCGTCGGAGAGGGAACCATAGGAGACTATCACCTCACTCACCATCGGAGAGGGAAACATCTGAAAAGGACTTACCACCTCACTCACCGTCGGAGAGGGAACCATAGGAGACTATCACCTCACTCATCGTCGGAGAGGGAAACATCTGAAAAGGAATTGTCACCTCACTCACCGTCGGAGAGGGAACCATCTGAAATTATAACCTGGGATAACTTCTACTGAGTCTTCATCAGAACAATCTGTTTGGGGTCGATTTAGCTGGACTAGAGAAGGCCTTGGACTGGATAAGAGATCTTCGAAGTCGATTAACTGAACCGGTCTAGGTCTTGAAATATGATTGAGAATTTCAACTGCATTTTTCCTGAAAGGTAAAGGTCAGTCATATGCAATGCATGATATGGATCAAGCAATGATGTTCTCGACATAAATGAGACTGGTAAGGTGTGATGCGTCTATGCATGCTATAATGATATATGTGATGTTTTTATGAATGTATGTTTTCGTCTAGGAAAGTAAATCCTTGACGGGTGCCGGGAAGTCATTCCTGGGCTGATGTTGGAGAATAGATTTTGCTTCCGCTGGGGATGATAACTGCAAGAGTACCGGTAGGAGAAGATGACTCCGTTGCGGAATAAACTTGGAAAATGGAAGATTCTGCAGGGAGAAAAGATACTCTAGTGACTATGCTGGGAAGCAATACTCTGTGGGGATAGAGGTACTTTGTTGAGTGTTGATAATAGTTTGCTGAGGATATCCTTGTTGTGTTGGAAGTGTTGATAGACTTCGTTGGGGGTAAGAGAACTTCGTCGGGGACGCTCTTTCCGTGGCTTTTGGCTGAGGATAACCCAGTTATATCCTGGTAGGGAAATAACTCTTTGAATAAAGCTGGGCGACGCGTTCGTGCTCTGCGAGGATAAGCTTCCAGAATCTACTGGGGATAAGCTTACTGCTTGGGGAGATGAATTCCAACTTTCTTGGGGAACTGGATTGGACTTTCCTGGGGAAGTATTGAACTGTATTGGTTATGTTCTTCCACGGAACCTACCTTGATACCTTGGAGGACAGAAACAATCAGATTGCTTAGACCACCCGTTATTGCCCCTGTTTCTATGGGGGAGGCACCTGTGGGATGCTGATAATTGTTGAGGGTCAAACCTTCTTCAGGTAGGCAGGTGACAAGATGACAGGACATAGTCGTACGCTTTGATCCCTAACTTTTGCCTGGACTGCCCTTTCGGGTTTTCAGTTCACCGGGATACCCATTTTTGCCCAAGCCGCCTTTTCAGGTCTTCGACTTGCCGGGTGTACATATTTTTCATTTTCATCCCTTATTTTTGCCCGAACCCTTTTGGTTCGCCGGGAAGCCCTGATTTTTGCCTAGGTATGTCAACCTAGCGGGTCTTTGATTTTGCGTAGTATTTTTCGGTTATGTCCATGTTCTCAGAATGTAGGGAGTTGCCCCTGTTTAGAAGTGTTTTTGTCATGCCACCAGAAGATGTTTAATCAAGCAAGATTCATTGTTGGAATGCCCCAAGTGATTCAGGCAGAGATTTGCCCCAAGCTATTTGGCCTTTTGAGAGATTCTCCGAATCTTGATTGGATTTCCCCAGATGATTGGACCATGATCATGTCGTGCCCCTTGGTTGGAAGTGCTTTTGTTCACTAGGTATTTCTCGTGCGAATTTCCCTGCTGTTCAAACAAAAAGTCATATGCAAACAAAGTTATGTTAAAAATGCAAAGCCTATGTCTGTCTTGAAGATTTTGAAAATGCATTCTTTTTCATAAAACAAGTGAATGTTTGTAAAACACGATGTCAACTCCGTATTTACCGTAGGCCTTAAGGAGTCAGGATACCTTTCGTAACAGTATGCTTTCGAACTAACCCATGCTTCAGCTAGGACTTTTAAGGGTTATAACATGGCTTGGTTCACGGTTTAAGAAACAAAGGATAAAGGCTCAAATTTTATTTGTACCCACCCGCTCTTCGTGATGTTCTCCAAACCTAAACTCAGTTGATCATACGTTAGACCTTGTTTGAGTCTTTGCTCTGATTTTCCGGTGATGGTTCGGATATTGATGATTTATTTTGAATGGGCAGTCATTTCCTTTTTGTTGAGGGTTTGTATGACCTCTTTCTTTTTTATTTTTGTTATCCCTTTCTTTCTTTCTTTTTTTGCCTGAACTGTTTCCTTTTTTGGAATTACAGTCAGCGGGATGCCCCAGTTTCGTAAGTCCCCTTTATAGGTTTTGACTTTTTGGGCTTTTCATTTATGAATTTTTTGATAATGACTGCCTGTCTTTACGATTGTTCGGAACCATCATTGTCTTTCTTTGTTTTGTAAGGACCTCCTTGGTGCCATTTGTCATGCACTTGGATCAACTGCGAGACTACCCTGCCCCAGGTTATGATTAAGGGTTTTAAATTTCGAAAAGAAAAACTCCTACTTCTTTGGCTCAGAGGGGTTGACGAGGGATTATCATCCTTATAACTCCAGTGTTTAGGGATTGAAACAATGCCTGTACCTCATCAGAGGGGTCTGTTCAAAAGCATACTGTAGATTATGGTATCATTTTCGTCATCCTCCCTCAAGAGGCTTAGAATTATTAAGTGAGAGTTGATCATCAGAAAAAATATGAAAATAATTTGCATTTAGTGAATACGAATATATTGTTTCAGAACAGACATATGCGATGCATTAATGAAATAACAATGTTTAACATGAGTAAATGTTTGAACAAAAGAAAATTGCAACTTGAACATTCAAATGAACAAAAATTTCTCAATCCTAGCCATGATTTGGCAAGGGAGCAGTGATTATGTTCGGAGTCTCAGGTACTTCAAACTGAATCTCTCCAGCGTCGATCATGTCTTGAATCTTGTTTTTGAGAGGCCAGCAGTTATCCGTAGTATGCCCCGGGCTATCAGAATGGTATGCGCACCTATCGTTGGGATGATAGTTAGGAGCAGAAGTGTTTGGATTCCGGAGAGGAGCCCTTAAGGTGATCAGCCCTGCCTCCAACATTTGTTGTAGTGCTTGATCCAGCGACATGTTGATCTTGGTAAACTGCCTTTTAGGCTTGTCTGGTTTGCTCTAATCAGTCCGTTGTTCTGGGCGAGGTCGTTGTTGGACCTGTGAAGTAGTGGCAGCTTGGAGAGGCCCAAACTTTTGACTTCTTGGAAGTTGATTAATGACCGGGTCCCTGACTTGGGCTGGTTGTTTCATGTCTTGATGAAGCTGACTGATCGTGGCCCTCAGCTCTCCTTGCTCCTGAGCTAAACCTTGAATGAAGGCCCTTTGCCCCAGCATCTGGGTTTTCAATGTGTCTACCTCAGCTTGTAGACGTTTCAGCTGTTCGTCCTTGTCGTCCTCAGCATTGTTCCTGACAAAGGTCTCCATGAGAAGTGTCCTTAGCTCCTCCTGCCCCTTGGATAGATTCAGGAGGATTTCCCCGAACCGGGTCTCTTGAGCATGGAAGTCTTGGTTATCTGGTTGGGAAGCCATTGCTGAAATAAACAGCGAGAAAGGTAAGTGACCTGCAACAAGGATACCTGCAATGCAATGATATGTATGATATACATGCAATGTTTTCAAGGACCTCGCAGGGTAAACAAGAAGATTGTTAGCATTAGGTAGCTTGATTGAGGGAACTTCATGTTTGCTGAGATTCCTTCTTCAAGGGTCAAAGGCTCACCATATCCAGTGGGTCATAGCCCCTGACTTTAATCATCATGTCTGGTTTTGATTTCCAAACAACCTTGGTTAGGGGAACCTTCTTCAAGAGTCAGAGCTCACCATATCAAGTGGGTCATAGCCCCTGACAACTTTGTCTAGAGGAAAATAAATCCTCTTTGCCCCTTGTTGGGATAGTTGATTCACCATGACCTGCATCACAAGCCCTTGAGATCCTTGAAGTGGATTAGGATGTATGCAATAGTATGATGGTATGCTATGCATGGGGTAATATGGATAAACCCTGTTATGAGTCCCCATCAAGGACTGCAAACCAAAACCTGCAAGAAACTCAAGTAAAACCTGTCATGAGTCCTAGTTAAGGACTAAAAACAAAACCTGCAAGAAACTCGGTAAACCCTGTTAGGAGTCCTAATTAAGGACTGCAAACCAAAACCTGTAAGAAACTTAGGTACCCTGTTATGAGTCCCTATTAAGGACTATAACCAAAACCTGCAAGTAGTTCATGTGTCAGATAACAAGCATGCAAGTAGTCAAGTACAAAGGCACGCAAGTCACACAAGAGAAACCCTTAGAGTTTAGGCCAGCATGAGGTCTGGGTATTACCCTCTTGAAGTTGGTGGGCTCAACCTGTCCTATCAGAAGTAACCGGGTTCTAAGGGTCCCAATATCACGGGATTGCTTTCATTGTTCATCGTTTCGATTTAGCCACTGAATTGGCGACCGAAATATTCCAGGAAAGCAACCCTCAATTGAGTGTAGTATCGAGTATCAACCAACCTCGGACTGCACCAAAGTCAGTTATCTCACTACCCTAAAGAGGCCAAGATAGTTCAATTAAGGTTCCTAAGGTTTGTTGATGCTTCACGACACCACGCGGAGGCCCCGTACTCTCATTGACTGAACTCAAGGGTTACCGGTACACACCAAAGTGCCACATCAACGTAGCAGACTGTTTCAACCATGTCGGTATACCCCGCACAGTTCCCTCACAGCCTTGTTGCTACTTTCTAAGAAGGTATCCCCAGATCTGGGTTAGGATCTATAGAACTCCCAAGACAGTCCCACAATTTAAAGCAAACAAGGAAAGCAATTGAAAACACAGTTATGAACTAGCCCTAAGGTACACCTCACTTTAAGATTATCCCCAGCAGAGTCGCCAGTTCTGTGATCGGTGGATCTGGAACTGACTGTTTAACGCTGGTTCGCGAAATGTCGCGGAAGCAAGAGTCGCCACCGTCTTTTATTTTCTCCAAATGGAAAGGACAAAAGCACAGAAAAATTCCTTATAGAGATTGCTCTCGGTTCGGGAGGTAGATTATAGAAAGGGAAGGTGTTATCACCCTTTCTATCCATGGTTATCCATGGGCTCTTAGATACTTGCTCACTTGTGTTTTCAAAAATGGTTTGTTTGCTTTTCAACTGTGGGTTTTAAAAAAAAGTTTCTTTGAAAATTTCAGTTCGACTCTTGTATCGGTCCTCAAGAGTGTTTGAAAAATTGCTTTCGAAAGCTTTTGAAAATGTGTTGGTGTGAAAAGTATTTTTGAATTCGTTTTGAAATTTAGAGCAAGTATCTAGAGTCGTCTACCTACCCTAAGGAATTCGTCTGTGTAAATGTCCTTTAAAGTAGTTCCATCCCACCATTGAGAGGTAGGTAGCACCACCGTTGGAGGTATTCGGGTCAATTCGAGGTTCGGGACATGGTGATCACCAGAGCAATGGGAAGACACCTTAGAAGCTACCCTCATGCCAGGTTCCCGGATCATGAGGACTTACTAAGACATCCTCTACTCGACGATCACCTTTCGAGGCAAGGCAACAGTGAGGCGTACCCTAGGGGTGGTGTGTGATTTGTGTGTCGTTTTCATTTATTTTTGTCTTTTGTCAAAGTGATCTATGCGTTTGTTTTTATTTAATCATTCATTCTTGCATGTCATTATTAATAGTTAAAAATTGCGAGAAATATAAAGTTCCTAAACTATTACAAAGGCGCGGGTCCACATCGCCAAATTTAATCCAAGACCCGATTTGACATAAAATAAAGTAAAGTGCGAGAAATATAAATGTCTGAATTACATGGCTTTGGGAGAATTACATTAATATTTACAAGAAGGAAATAAATAAAAATGCGCGAATAGGAATTAAAATTGGAAACGAGGGCGTTGGACCCTTTTTAATGAAATTAAATTAAATGATTAAACTAATGAAATTAAAGAGAAAAAAGAAATTATTATTATTTTTTTGAGTTTTTGGTATTTATGTTTTTTATGTATTTTTACGAGAAAGATTAAATGAAATTAAAATATTAACCCTAATTCTAATTTTTTTTATTTATTAAGAAAAACATGTTAAAATTAAACCTAAAATTAATCTAATTATTTACATGCAATTTTGATTTATAAAAATAAATAATTAATTATTAGTGAAATTTATTTACAAAAAATATTAATTAAATAAATATATTTTGATTTTTATGACTTTTCTGTTTTTTACTATTTTTTATATTTTATGAAAATAAGTTAAATTAAAGGAATTAATTAAAAAAAGAAATAATTGAAATAAATAAAATAAGGAAAAGAAAGAAAATACAATACCTTGGGGGGTTTCTGTCCCCTTTTTGGAGGTGAATTGGAGTGGTTTGGCCATTTGTGTTCTGGCCTCATCATGCATAAGTTGTTCTACTTTGGCCATTTGGCTTTTGGCTTTTGGCCATTTGCGTTTTGGCCTCAACGTTCCTTAATCTTCTCAGGATGTCTGTCTCGCCATGTATTGGTGTCATGCATAAGTTTTTCTACTTTGGCCATTTGGCTTTTGGCTTTTGGCCATTTGGCTTTTGGCCTCAACGTTCCTTAATGAACCTGAGATCCTGTCTAAATCTGCAGTTGAATCTCACGAACACATTAAATAAAATCATAAAATGCAAATAAAGCCAATATATGAAGAAATTTAATGTTTAGGCACAATATGTCATGTATGAATGATTATACCCTTTTGATCATGGAGATCAAATCAATCTTACCCTTACTGGAAAATCAGTGGCTTGAATGCTTTCATGCCTTACTGGAAAATTAGGATCATGGAGATCGAGCCAGCCTTACCCTTACTGAAGATGTAGTGAGGTGTTGGTTTGTAACTGTGATGGCTTGTTTGTAGTGAGAGAGGGATTTGTAATAAGGATTTCAAGGTTTTAGGGTTCTTGAAAGAGTTTGATATTCTAACAGTATTGTGGCAAGGTTTTTTTCTCTCTTTTCCTCCTCTCTGGTTTTTGTGAAAAGAAGGTGATTATATAATGAAAATTAGGGTAAAGCAAATGGGCTTTGAATGTGCAATTGGGCCTCCAATATTCACTTGAATTCGTCACTTTCCAGGATAAATCGCAGGGACTTAAGTGCATTTTTTGAAGTTGAAATGTGAAAACAAAATGTAGCTGACATCGAGAACTAACTCCTGTCCGAAAATCGACTCAATCGGATAAACGGTGAATTAGTTATGAATTTTTGAAGTTTCAGCTCAGACAAACTTATTTTGGGCTCTAGTGTCGACTCTGACACGTTCTTCAATAAAAAACTGGTATTGATCGGTGCATAATTTGGTCTCGACTTTTGAAGCAAAGTTGTAGATCTACAAGTCAGGGACCTTGTGTAAAAATATGAGTCCAATCCGATAAAAATTGACCGAGTTATGAATTTTCGAAGTTTCGGCCCAGATGAAATAATATTCAGCATTCAGGATTTTCAGCGTGTCACGCACTCTGAGCAAAAAACGAAGGCCTTTTGAATACCGTTTGAACTCAATACCTTCTGTGAAAATGTAGTCAACTCAATTTGTGAAATTTTGGCGCCGGAACCAGCTCGATACGATGAAAATCGACCAAGTTATGATTTTTTGAACATGACGCAAATAAACTTCTGTCACAAATTTTCTGCACGAAAATACCTGATAAATTTACATTTTTGAAGACCTTCTGATCGAAATTGGCTTCCAGCCGTGAGAGATGAAAACGTAGATAACGTCAAGACGGAATTTTGGCCACCAGAACGGGTTCAAAACGAGCCACGATCTTCAAGTTATGAATTTTTTAGCGCGTAAAAACTGCACTTTCAGCACACTTTTTCACCATATTTCTTCGAGAAAACTCACACATTCGGATACCTTCTTTAAAGAATTGACTCTTGAGCCGAACCTGAATTTGAGAATACGTTATCAGAGATATCTTGGCGAAAGAACACCTGAATATAACGCGCCGGGTTGGACTTGTGAATTTTCTTGAAATGTTTTGAGAAATATGGGAGGGCAAATTTTGGGGTACAACAGAGGGTAACTTGCGAGATCGACCAGTTGATCTCAAGACGCGTGCTAAGAGTTTTTACTATCACACCTATTCCATCGAAATATTAGTCAAGGAAAATGGTTTTCTTTTGACTGGGGAAACGGGTGTAATGGCTTTCCATACTATGATTTAATCGACTGACTGGTGACTCGTGACCGACATAAGATATTCATATAAAAGCGAGACTCACTAAACTAAAACTAACTGGCTGGTGACTCGTGACCAACAGATAGTGTCGAATTGTTTATGTGAAATAGAAGATAACGTATAGATCTTGCTCGACAGTAAAGAGAAAACAAATAAAATACTTAAAAGATATGATTGGAAGATAAAGGATTTGCATTGAAATAAAAATGGTGATTCACGTACATCAAGCACTCTTCACTCTTGATTTCCTGACGCTCGGAATGGCAGAGTTTAATAAGTGATTTGAGAGTACAAGTGAACACACGCAAACTATACAAAATCTGCCTATTTATAGTGTTTACAATGTAACTACATAGATAAAATCTACGGCTAATATTAACATCTTGAGGTAACTGCTTCACTAGATGTTGTCACCTATTTGGCGCTCAAACACATCGTGTATTGCTGGTAACTGCTCATGATTTTGAAGTTCCACTTATTTGGCGCTTGAACACGTCGTGGGTTGATGGTAACCGCCCACGATTCCTCTAAACCTCTTGAACATAAACCGCTTCTGCCTTTCTTCGACACTTTCTTTCTGGCAAAGAATAATCACACTTCCTCTAAGTCCAAGAAACCCTTTTTTGTCGACTAAAACCATTTTCGACCAAGTCCTTGTCTTTTACCCTTTGGTCGACTAAACCAGTTTTAACCTCATGACATATGTTCTTATTTCTTCCTAGTCGACGTAGTTTGATTTCGACAGTTTCAGTGTGACTCCTTTCAAGCACTAACTCAACCTTAATAAAACCAGCTTTTCAAACACTGACTCATGTTTCCCAAAAAACCCTTATTTTGGAGGATGGCTCTTAGCTTATGAGAATATCTCCATTTACCACATGTACTTGAATACCTTAAGATTTTCCAAGGTATCAAAATGCCCCCCAGAGATGCCATTTTCAAATTTCGACTAATATGAGATAATGGCATCTCTGAAGCGTCGGTTTCACCATTCGACCAAATTGTTTCCATTTCTCTAAAAATGAACATTATTGTTCTGTCTTTTCAGTGACGTCACGCAATCATGGTAGCGTATCATATCTCTCAGTTTAGAGACATGTAACATTAATTGCTTGCCATCATTTCACTTTTAGTGGGAAATGTGGCCCACTAACTCACGTTGATCCTGTGGCACACGTCCCACTAACTGACGTGATTTGAAGTTGGGAAATCACAAAAGATTTTTCCCATTATTTCTTCTTTCCTCAGGGTCTATAAATACCCTTATTTCCCATTTTTCTATTTTTCTTCACTTCTTCAACTCTTTCTTTTTAGAAAATAAAACCCAGAAACTACACACCATCGATGTTCTTCATCTTCATCCTCCTTCAAACCTTTTACAATGACGAATGTTAAAAATCAAACTTCCTCTCCAGCAATCGCTCTTCAACTGCGCCTTGTCGACGACAAAGCTTATGTGCCAGAACTCCCATTTGCTGAGGAGAAAGCCAAAATTTGGCAATCTCAGGTGCTTATCCCTTTCTCTCTTGAGGAGAAACCCTTAGCCTTTTTAGGACCACTTCCTGCTGATGCACCCTCTGAAATCTATGTAGATGATAAAGAGGCATTTTTCCCACTAGTACTACTACCAGACCCATTATCTCTTCTCCAAAACTTATATCCCTTAAATATATTGACAGGAACTTTAGGACTGCTCTGCCTCTGCATTGCCCTAAATTTCGTGCTTTGATGGCACGTTTAGAAACTGCTAAAGGAGACCAATGGAAAAGGATGGGTATTTATACCCTACTAGAACTTTCTCGATGTGTTCAACCTTATTCTAGTGGCATGCTCATAGATTCCATACATTTCTGGGAGGGATCGACCAACACCTTTCATACCAAATATGGTATGATCACTCCTACCCTGTTCGACGTCGCTGCCATCACAGGGCTGAAACCATCTAGAATGGTTTTCAACTATAGAGATGTTGAACCTGTTCCACTAAGGTTCGACATGGGTGAAGCTGGAAAGCCAACATATAATAATTTCATCAGCCATCATGCTCAAACCTCTGGTCCTGTAACTGATGAAGAGCATGTGGCGTTTCTAACCTTATGGCTATCTCGCTTTGTTTTGTGTTCCAGGTCAATGCAGGTGGCCAAAAAATTCTCTTATCTGACTACCCACTTGCATATGGGTGAAAATGTTGCTTTAGGTCAACTGATTTTGGCCTCTCTCTATGCAGCTTTGACTGATGCTGCTAACCAAATAAAACATTTTGACCCTAATAATCCAAAGAAAAAGAACGTCTTACTCCATGGTCCATTCTGGCTCTTGCAGCTATGGTTGAATGCCACTTTCTCTGAGGAGATTAAGCCCTTTAGAAATAGAAAGGTAGCATGCCCTCCATCTCAAAGCCATATCATTTGGCAACGCCTTCTCCCTTTGATTCCTATCGATAAAGGCTCCCTAAATTCTGAAGTCTTTAGACTGCTGTTTACCATTATACTAACAAGAATAGATTTCAAACCCTCGATGGCCCCATTTCATGATAGACAAGATGGCCTAGAGTGGTTTGTGAGGGCTTTCCCACCTGCAAGAGAAGAGGACAAGAAAACTTCCTTAATCCACAAGTGGCGTTACTTGACTCCCCAATTCTTATCTACTGTGATTGTCGGTGTGAACCCGGGTTTGGTCGCTTATCAACCTAACCTGGTGGCTCGATAATTTGGCCTCTGTCAACTTGTTCCTAAATATTTGTTCAATTCTCACAGGCTGCTGGTAGACATCACACTGACCAACCCTTCGAAATGATCAAGGATGATATAGGGAATCTGTGGACACGAAGATCCACGCTCACTCTCACTCCTTTCCAGCCGTCTTTCTACTGCACCAAAGAATTTGAAACTTGGTGGCAGACATATTTTGTTACATTCATTGGTGATTCTAATGCCAAGCTGACTGAACTAACTATAGCTTTCTCACCCGTCTCAACATGACCTTATCTCAGATTCTGCCACAATTACTGAAGACCAATCTGTTGATTCCAAAGGAAGCCCCAAAGAATTCAAATACAACGTCACCGAGGTATAACCCTAATGCCCGCTGTGCTTATCACTCTGATAGCCCGGGCATAGTACAGATGATTGTTGGACTTTGAAGAGTAAGATACAGGACTTAATTGATGCGAAGGAGATTGAGTTCGAGGCGCCCGAGAGGCCTAATGTTGTGACTGCTCCTATGCCCAAGCATGGAGTAAATGCTATAGGCGAAGACTCATTTGTGGTTTCTGTGGATGATATTATTACCCCTCTGATGACTGTAAAGAAGAACCTTTTGCTAGCCGGTTTATTTCCGGGCTGTGATGAAGGTTGTCGTATGTGTTATGTTCTACCTACCGGTTGCCATCTCTTAAAGTCAGGTGTCCAACGCCTGATGGATAGTAAAGAAATTCTATTTGAGAATATTGTTGTTCCCTCCGTTCTTACTAAAGAAGTTGCCATTATTACCATTTTCGACAATTCTTCCAATGCTCCCTCGAGGAAGCCTGTTAGAATTACATCTGTTCCGAGAATCGCACCTGTGATCATCACTGTTCCGGGGTCCATCCCCTACACCTCTGATAAAGCTGTGCCTTGGCACTATGGGGCCGATGTTTATTTTCATGGAGTTAAACAAGAGTTGGATGTTGATACTGACATCAGCAATATTGTTGGACCTGCTAAAGTCACCCGCAGCAGAAGACTTTTCTCACCTGATATTGCTCCACCAACTGTCCGAAAACCCGTTGTTATTACACCCGCCAGTGTACCCGCTACTATTCCTATTCAAGCTCATATTCTTACCCCTGTCGCTGAGTCATCTGACACTCGGGGAAAAGGGATCACCACTGATGTGCCTGCCCAGACGGAGGCACCAAAGATGATTATTGTTGAAGCTTCTAAACAAGAGATGGAAGAGATTCTAAAAATCATCAAAAAGAGTGACTACAATGTAGTTGAGCAGCTGGGGCAAACCCCATCCAATATTTCTATGTTGTCACTGTTGTTATGCTCAGAGGCCCATGCCAAGGCTCTGATTACCTTCTTAAAGACTGCTCACGTACCACAAGAGACATCAGCTGATCAGTTTACAGATTGCGTGGCCAATTTGATTGCTGATAATGGTTTGGGTTTCTCAGACGCCGACTTGACTGCTAAGGGGAAGAATCACAACGATGCCTTGCATGTCTCCATTGAATGAAGGGGCACTACTCTTGCACATGTATTGGTGGATACTGGTTCCTCATTGAATGTCTTGCCTAAGAAAGCTCTAGACCGGTTGGATTGTGAAGGGTTGGAGCTGAAGCCAAGCAACATCATTGTCAGGGCATTTGATGGGTCTAAAAGAATGGTACATGGAGAGGTTGATATCCCGATCAAGGTTGGTTCTCAGGTATTCAATTCTACGTTCTATGTGATGGACATTCGGCCATCTTATTCTTGTTTGTTGGGTCGTCCATGGATCCACAAAGCTGGGGCCGTAACCTCAACGCTCCACCAGAAGCTGAAGTACCCGGTCAAAGGGAAGATTGTGACAGTGCAAGGAGAGGAAGAGTACATGGTCAGCCACCTCAACTCTTTCCGATATGCAGAGATGGATGGGGAGTTCATTGAGACCCTATTCCAGCATTTTGAAGAGGTTCCCCAGACGTTGGCGTCAACTGAGACTGTTTTCGAAAATTCTCCTATGAAGATGGCTTCCTTAAGGGATGCTCGGGCCGTTGTTGAGAAAGGTGGGTGTGCACAATGGGGGAAACTCCCTGATTTTATACAGAAGACTAACAAGTTTGGTTTGGGTTTCACTGCAAAAGCTCAAAGGGCCGTTTGGAACGCACGAATCGGAAGACCTCCCGTGTTCATCAGCAACTCGGGAGTGAATGCCATTGAAGACGATGTAGAAGAGTCTGAATTCGACAGCTGGATCTATCCTACGACCGATGGTGGACCAAGCAACTGGACAACAAAGGACTTCATCCCTATTACTTTTGTTACCCAGTAACGAAACTTTTTGTTTTGAATGTGTAACAGACAATGTTTTAAACTTCATGGCCCGGTGTCTTACCCGGGGCACCGTGGCTTCATTTGTGAGGGCTTTATGTGTGTCGTTTTCTTATATCATTAATAAAAGTATTGGACGTTTCTTGCATTTCAAATCTTGCGCTCCTTGTTTTTCTTTTATTATATATTACAAAACAGCTGTTTTACACACACTCACGTATCATGATCTACATCCACTCTAGATCCCACTGATAACGACTCTGCTACTGCCAGTTATGACTTTGAAAATCCGATCAACTTAGCCGAAGACGAAGGTGAAGATGATTGTGAAGTGTCTGTTGAGTTTGTTAGACTACTGCTTCAAGAATAGAGGGCCATACTACCTCCAAGCCATCAATTCCGATGCCTCCAATTACAGGAAGACCGTTGATCTTATAAGTGTTGGATAATACAAAGAGGTACGTGTTGGGACAGCATGACGAGTCTGGCTGAAAAGAGCATGCTATTTATTGCTTTAGAAAAGAGTTCACCGGCTGTGAGACACGATACTCACTGATCGAGAGAACTTGCTACGCTTTGGCATGGGCTATTCGTCGGCTAAGACCGTATATGCTGGTTCATACTACCCTATTGATATCAAATATGTGAACGTCATGACGGCACCTTGGACTTTTGCAATGTGGGGCATTGATATGATCGGCGAGATCAGACCTACGGCATCCAACGAGCATCGTTTCATCTTGGTAGCTATTGATTACTTTACGAAGTGGGTTGAAGCAGCTTCCTTTTCTACTGTAACCAAGAACGTCGTGGCACGGTTCATTCGGCACAATCTGATCTGTCGATATGGTGTACCAGAGAGGATCATTACAGACAATGGTACCAATCTCAACAACAAGATGATCACTGAGCTCTGTGAGCAATTCAAGATACAACATCACAACTCTTCTCCCTACCGGCCAAAGATGAATGGGGCTGTCGAAGCGGCTAATAAGAACAATAAGAAGATTGTGCAGAAGATGACAGTGACATACAAAGACTGGCACGAGATGTTACCATTTGATCTTCATGGGTACCATACCTCAGCACGGACGTCAACAGGGGCAACCCCATATTCCTTGGTATATGGAATGGAGGCAGTCCTGCCCATCGATGTTCAGATATCCTCTCTTCGGATCATGAAGGATGCAAGTTTGAGTGAAGATGACTGGATTCAGACCCGGCTTGATCAACTAAACTTAATCGATGAAAAAAGACTTACTGCTATTTGTCATGGTCAGACGTACCAAAAACGGATGATCAGGGCATTTAACAAGAAAGTTAGACGACAAGAGTATCAAGTTGGGGACCTGGTAATCAAGCGCATTATCTTACCTCAAGGTGATCCCAGGGGCAAATGGACCCCTACTTACGAAGGGCCATTTGTGGTTAAGAACATTTTCTCAGGAGGAGCTATGATTCTAACCACCATGGATGGTGACGACTTTCCTCACCCGTCAATGCATACATAGTGAAAAGATACTACGCATGATCAAAGACCCGCCAGGTTGACTGGCCTGGGCAAAAATGAGGGCTTCCCGGCGAACCAAAAGGGTTCGGGCAAAAATAAGGGATAAAAATGAAAAAAATTTGTACACTCGGCAAGTCGAAAACCTAAAAAGGCGGCTTGGGCAAAAAAGGGTATCCCGGTGGACTGAAAACCCGAAAGGGCGGTCCAGGCAAAAATTAGGGATCAAAAGCGTAACACTATGTCTCATTGGACCACCTTGCATCCAGACTTCAGTATCGACTATCAAGCTCGAACGGCACTAATCAATCTGATTCATCTTCAACCAAGTAGCAAAGTGATGAGATGCTCGAGGATATAAAGGCAATAGCAGAGTTGGAACCCAGTGGGATTATTCATATAGCTGTTTTGTTTTCTTTCCACAATTGTGTAAATTCTATCTGTTCGACGGCGTTCTCTTACTAGGACGTCAGCCTCTTGTACAAAAAGCGCCTATTTACAGGCCAAACTTCAAAATCAATACAAATTCATTTTCAGACAAATTTCAAACTGTTTTTTTTTTCTCTTCTGTTTTGTTTTGCAAAGAACGTCCAATGTTCATTTTTGATATATGCATTTGACATTAATTGCTGATCATAAATATTTACATGCAAAATAAAAGACGAATTACGGGTAATAGCAGAAACAGGGGAAAATAAGAATTGTCTGAACTGTACAGTTGCTTTGTCCACCAGGTACCAAGGTATATTCAGCTGAAGAATATGGCTAAGATACTTTCACTCCCCGCAGAGTAAGACAATAATGGTAGCTCTCTCAACTGAGACTTGCAACCGTGAACGAATCGGCAATACTCTCCCCAAGCATAGTTGGTCTACCATCAGCACTAAAAGGGTTTTAATATTCCCCAGTGGAGTATAAGAACTTTCCCCAGCAAGTATAAAAGTATCCCCGACAGCCTTAATGTTCCTCAACGGAGTATAAGAATGTTCCCCGACCGAATACAAGATACCCCCAGTGAAGTCAATATTTCCCCAGCGCAGTCTGAAAAAGCTTCCCCAACGGAGTTGAAACATCATCCCCACTAGACTCTGGAAGTTTATCCTCAACAAAGTACAAAATAAATCTCCCCAGCCAAGTTCAAAAGATCATTCCTAACAGAGTTCGGAGGAGTATCCCCATAAGAGTCTAACAGGGTTATCTCCAGCAAGTTGCAACTGAAAGATCATCCCCAGTGAAGTTCTTTCTTCTCACCAAGCAGGAATTCACTCCTCAACAGATTCAGTATCACCAGCAACGGTAATCCATCCCCAACAGAGCTTATCATTGGAATCCTCAGCAGAACATCACTTCCCCACAGAGTAATTCCCCTTGGAGTAATCTCCTCATCAGTTTATTCCCCAACGGAGTTATCCTCTCCTGCAAGTTTATCATCTTCGTTCATCATCCCCAGCAGAAACGGAGAATCCAACTCTATTCTCCAGCAGTTATCCGGGATTTATTTTCCCCAACTAAAACATCACATTTCCATACATCATGATACATGCATATACGCATCATACCGTACAATCTCATTTATGTTGAGAACATCATTGCTTGATCCATATCATGCATTGCATATGACTGACCTTTACCTTTCAGGAAAGATGCAGTTAAATTCTCAGCTATGTCAAAAGAGACAAAACCAGTTAAATCGATTCCTACAGATTTTTATGAGGCCAACCATGTCAAAAGAGACAAGACCAGTTAAATCGATTCCTAAAGATTTTTCTGAGGCAAACCCAGTTAAAGGAGTCAAAACCAGTTAAATCGATTCCTAAAGATTTTTTTGAAGCCAATCCAGTCAAAGGAGACAAGACCAGTTAAATCGATTCCTAACGATTTTTCAGAGGCCAATCCAGTCAAAAGAGACAAAACCCCCCTTTGGTCCAATCAAATCGATTCCTAAAGATTTTTCTGATACCAATCCAGTAAAAAGAGACAAAACCCCTTTGGTCCAGTTAAATTGATTCCTAAAGATTTTTCTGATACCAATCCAGTCAAAGGAGACAAAACCCCCTCTGGTCCAGTAAAGTCGATTCCTAAAGATTTTTCTGATGCCAATCCAGTTAAAAGAGACAAAACCTCATCTGGTCCAGTCAAATCGATTCCTAAAGATTTTTCTAACGCTGACCCGGTCAAAGTTCATACCACCTATAAACAATATCCAAATGGCATCTATAAGCCCATTCCCGACATCACAATGCTGATACCACTTCATGCGAGTGCAAATTTCTGGGCACTCTAGTGTTCAATCATCTTCCACCTTCGGATCACGAAAGGCACGAAAACCAATCTACATCCTCAGGTTTAAGAAGATTGAACAGGGGAAGCTGTTGTACCCCAAAATTTTCCCTCCCATATTTCTCTAGACATTGCAAGAATAATCTCCAAGTGACTCAAGATTGCTCAAGAGTTGGACAGTCAAATCATCTCCTAAGGCAGTCAATCTCAAATTAGGGTTTTGTGTTGCATCAAGATACTTGCATACAAATGACCTCAAGTGCTCCCCAATGTACTAATATGTTCTCAAGTTCATCCATGTCAAATTTCAAGCCTTGCAGAGGAAGTTTGGTCAGTCAATTGCTCAAGAAGTCCAAAAATCGACTGTGCTAGGGCAAAAGTCAACTGTGACCTAAAAATAGTCAAACTTCAAGATTTTTTTGGTCAACATTCTAATTTTTAAGGATAATTCATCATTTTATCAAGGGTTGATCATGATTCATCAATGATTGCTCAAAATTCATCAAGACTCAAAAGTTGCTAAATTAGGGTTTTGTAGGAAAAGTCAACTCAACTTTGACCAAGAATAACTTTCTCATTCTTTATGATAAATGAACCATCCAAATCTAATTTTTAAGAGGATTCAATTTCCTACAATCCATCTTCACACCCCAAGATCAAGAAATGCACCTACAAAAAGTTACAAATTTGGACATTATAGGTCATTTTTGAAAGTCAACAAAAACACCTTTTTTACAAAGCTTATAACTTGAGCATGGAATATCAAAATGAGATGATACCAAAAGGGTTGGTTAGAGGACATCTCAAGGTTTCTAAAAAGTCCAAGAACACCTCTAAACGTTCAAAGTTGAAGAAGTTATGCATTGTTGAAGTTGGGCATTTTTTCAAAATTGCCAATAGTCAACTATCCCCAAAACTTCAAATTTTGCCAAAAAGGGCCCACTTTTTTCCACTTGATTTGATCTTGTCACACTACACACGTGTCCTATCTTCAGTCTTATGTCCATTCATTAATTTTTCTATTTTTGTGATCGGTGGATCTGGAACTGACTGTTTAACGCTGGTTCGCGAAATGTCGCGGAAGCAAGAGTCGCCACCGTCTTTTATTTTCTCCAAAATGGAAAGGACAAAAGCACAGAAAAATTCCTTAAAAGAGATTGCTCTCGGTTCGGGAGGTAGGTTATAGAAAGGGAAGGTGTTAGCACCCTTTCTATCCATGGTTATCCATGGGCTCTTAGGTACTTGCTCAATGTGTTTTCAAAAATGTTTGCTTGCTTTTCAATTGTGGGTTTAAAAAGTTTCTTTGAAAAATTTCAGTTCGACTCGTACGTCAGAGTGTTTGAAAAATTTGCTTTGAAAGCTTTTGAAAAGTGTTGGTGTGAAAAGATTTCAGTTTGTTTTGAAATTAGAGCAAGTATCCTTGAGAACCTAACTACCCTAAGGAATTCGTCTGTGTAAATGTCCTTTAAAGTAGTGCCATCCCACCATTGAGAGGTAGGTAGCACCACCGTTGGAGGTGTTCGGGTCAATTCGAGTTTTAGGGACATGGTGATCACCGGAGCAATGGGAAGACACCTTAGAAGCTACCCTCATGCCAGGTTCCCGGATCATGAGGACTTACTAAGACGTCTTCTACTCGACGACCACCTTTCGAAAGGCAACAGTGAGGCGTACCCTAGGGGTGGTGTGTGCGAATTGTGTATCATGTTTCAATTATTTGTCTTGTCATGTTTGTTGTGTTCTACGCTTGATTTTAATTAGGGCCATACATTCTTGCATGCATATTTAACAGTTATAAGTTTGCGGGAAAATAAATCTAAGGTTATTACAAATGGCGCGGGTCCACATCGCCAAAATTAAACCAGACCCGATTTAGCGAAAAATAAAGAAGCAATAAAATAAAAGTGCGAGAAATAAAGTTACAAGGCTTTGGGACATATACATAATTATAATAAATGACATAAAATAAATGCGCAAATTGAATAAATTATGAACATGGGCGTTGGACCCTTTTGCAATAAATTAAAATTAATGAAGAATTAAAATTAAAATTAAATGTTTTGGTATTTTTGTGTTTTTTAAGATTTAAAAGAAAAAGAATTAATGAAAACAAAAAAAAATTGGATGTAAACCCTAATTCTAACTATTTTTAAATTATTAAGAAAAAAGATTGAATTTTGAACCTAATTTAAATCTAAGTTATTTATGTACATTTAATTATAAAAAATAAAATAAATAATGATATTATGGAAAAAAAAAAAAGATCAAGGGAGTGGAAATTATTAATTAACCTAATTCTAATTATTTTTGGATTTTTATTTATTAAAAGAATTAAATTGCAAACATCCTAATTAAAACTAAATTCATTGTACATTAATTTATTTACAAGAAAATAATTATAATAAAAATATTTACTCTTTTTTTTTTGGTCTTTTCTGGTTTTTAATTAAGTTTTTGTATTTTGTAAAGAAAACAATTAATTAATTAAAACAATGAAAATAAAAAAAAAAAAAAATTATGAAAAGCAAAGCAAACTAGGGGGGGTGACCCCAAAATTGGAGGTGTTGATCCAAGAACATTGGCCCATTAAGCCTGAGGTTTGTTGACCTTTTCCATTCGTGTGTGATGCGTTGACTGGCACTTATTGTGTTCTTCAATCTGTAACCCTTGATCTGGATGCTTTGGGCACGTGGATGGTCTGACTTTGAAGTGTATGGTGGGCGTCAATGATAGCGCTGCATGGGAATTCATGTTGAAAAATAATATGAGAAATATGTGAGACCTGGGGTTTGAACCCAGGTCATGAGAGTCACAAGCGTATGTCCCTGCCAGCTGAGCCACTAAGTTTCATTTAATATATTATATCACATAAATAATAAAAAACAAAACCAAGGCAATTGTGGTCCAGCGCGCGAAGTTTTTAAACCAACGAATCAGCAATTGCCACGATATCTTCGTCTTCACGTCCCTGTAAACAAAAGCGTATGGCCACGGTTTTGCAAGTGTGGTGTTAGGGGACTTTTGGAAAAATAGCGAATAGCCATATAAGCTACATAAATTGTTCGCGAATGGTGGTTTATGTCCGTCTCAATGCACTGAACTCAATGGCCATGGTCTGAAGCTTTGATTTTTCTTCTTTGCAAAAGCCCTAATTTTAAAAACCTGTAACCCTAATATTCGAAAATGGTAGAATCGCATATGGCTTATGAAAAGTCAATTAAACACATCAGTTAGCTTGGAAACTTCACATTAAACAAGAATTCACAAATAAAAATGCAAAAGCATGTATGAATTATGATATAGGATTTCAAAAGTTTCTCTGTACAGGGGAGGTTCTTGCTGCCGATTCTTTGCGTTTGGATGGATGTTTGGAGTTGGAATTTGTTCAGAAATGGTCCAGGAAGCTATTAGAAAAAGAATTAAGGCTTAAAACTTCCTCCCACTTTGAAATCAGTTTTGTGTTTTTATCCAAAAATTTCAATGTTGCCATCAGCTTTTTAGCGCAGCCTTTGATGTGTTATGGTTAGGGTTTGACTTGGTGCTTATGATGGAAGAGAATTGGCTTGCTAGCTGACCTAGATTCATGCTCATGAGAGAACTAGTCCTAGGGTTTTTTCATTAACAAATTTTTCCTTCTTTTAAGCCAAGACCAAGACTTAGTGTGCATTTTGACCCTAGCCTGAGTTTTTGAGTTGGCCCATGATATATGGAAGTTGTCCAAATTCAAATGACACTATTCCATTGGTTTTTGAATTTTATTTGAATTTTTAAAGATTTAAAATGAATTAAATTATCAAAAATTAAATAAAATAGAAAAATCAATATTTGGTCTTGAATTTAATCATGGGACACGTGTGTGGCATGACAAGGATGAATCAAGTGGAAGAAAGTGGGCCCTTTTGTCAAAAATTGGAGTTTCAAGGATAGTTGACTTTTGCCATTTCACAAAAATTTCCCAACTTCTACAAGGCATAACTTGCTCAATTTTTAAGCTTTTCACATGTTCTTGGACATTTTGGAAAGGTCTTTGAGTCCTTTAACCAATGCCTTTGGTCCCATGTCATTTTGATTTACCAATCTCAAGTTATGGTCTTTGACTTAAAGTCCCTTTTTGTTGACTTTTGAAAATGACCTATAATGTTGAAATTGATAACTTTTTGTGAGAGCATTTCTTGGACTTGAAGTATGAAGATGAGTTGTAGGAAATGTCTTTCTCTTCAAAATGAGCTTTGGATGGAATTTTTATGATAATCCATGTGAAAGTTATGCCCTGGTCAATTTCAGTTGACTTTTTCAGCTGTCCAAATATAGCAACTTTCGCATCTTTGATGATTTCTGAGCCAAATTTTGAGAATCATGATCAAGCATTGATCAAATGATGTTTGTGGCTTCAAAATGATATGTTGACCAAAAATTTGAACTTTTGACTGCCAAATGACCATTTTGCCCCTACAGTTGACTGTAGTGCAATTTAGGGTTTTGACTGTGCAATTTTGAGCTGAATGCCTTGAAACTTGATATGAGGATGTTTGACCACATTTGTAGGCATATGAGACTTGATTGGGCCTTTGAAAACTTTCTTTTCTTGATCAGCACACAAACCCTAGTTTTGACTGTATGGAGGCCTTTGCACTGTGCAACTCTTGGGGAATTTTGTAGCTTGGCTTGGCAATTTCTTGAGGAATATGGGAGGGCAAATTTTGGGGTATAACAGTTGCCCCTGTTCAATCTTCTTAGACCTGAGGATGCAGATTGGCTGACGTGCCTTTCGTAATCCGAGGGTAAAAGATGATTGGACACTAGAGTGCCCGGAAATTTGCGCTCACATGTTAGCAATGATGGTGGAATGGCTTATAGATGCCATCTGGATGTTTGATTGCGTAGGAGATTCCTTGGCGAGAACCTGTATATCTGCAAAACAGAAAATGAGTACCTGACACGTTGCAGGAGCCGATTTTTTAGATGCCTGGTATAGATGTGTCCTGACTGGTTACAGGAGCTGAGTCTGGAGCTTCAAACGGCGATGAAAGAACCAGGGATGGTTACTACCTTAGCATGAATGGTAAGAGAACCTCGGGCGACTTTAACTTCAACAACGCTCGTTGAGAAAAATCTTGGGTGTCTTTAACTTCAACAACGCTTGTTGAGAAAAATCTTGGGTGTCTTCTACTGGAATAAGAATCAGGGAGATCTTAGGGTCGATCTGACTGAACCAGAGAGGCCTTTGACTGGATAAACATCAGGAAAATCTTAGGGTCGATTTAACTGAACCGGAGAGGCCTTTGACTGGGTAAGCATCAGGAAAATCTTAGGATCGATTTGACTGAACCGGTCTAGGTCTTGAAATGTCTTCAACTGGATAAGCATCAGGGAGATCTTAGGGTCGATCTGACTGAACCAGAGAAGGCCTTTGACTGGATAAGCATCAGGAAAATCTTGGGACGATTTAACTGAACCGGTCTAGGTCTTGAAATGTCTTCAACTGGATAAGCATCAGGGAGATCTTAGGGTCGATCTGACTGAACCAGAGAGGCCTTTGACTGGATAAGCATCAGGAAAATCTTGGGATCGATTTAACTGAACCGGTCTAGGTCTTGAAATGTCTTCAACTGGATAAGCATCAGGGAGATCTTAGGGTCGATCTGACTGAACCAGAGAGGCCTTTGACTGGATAAGCATCAGGAAAATCTTGGGACGATTTAACTGAACCGGTCTAGGTCTTGAAATGTCTTCAACTGGATAAGCATCAGGGAGATCTTAGGGTCGATCTGACTGAACCAGAGAGGCCTTTGACTGGATAAGCATCAGGAAAATCTTGGGACGATTTAACTGAACCGGTCTAGGTCTTGAAATGTCTTCAACTGGATAAGCATCAGGGAGATCTTAGGGTCGATCTGATTGAACCAGAGAGGCCTTTGACTGGATAAGCATCAGGAAAATCTTGGGACGATTTAACTGAACCGGTCTAGGTCTTGAAATGTCTTCAACTGGATAAGCATCAGGGAGATCTTAGGGTCGATCTGACTGAACCAGAGAGGCCTTTGACTGGATAAGCATCAGGAAAATCTTGGGACGATTTAACTGAACCGGTCTAGGTCTTGAAATGTAGCTTGAGAACTTAACTGGATCTTTCCTGAAAGATAAAAGTCAGTCATATGCAATGCATGACATGGATCAAGCAATGATGTTCTCAACATAAATGAGACTTGCATGATGCAGTGCGTTATGCATGCTATAATGATGTATGTGATGTTTTATGTATGTTTTCGTCTAGGAAAGTAAATCCTTGACGGGTGCCGGGAAGTCGTATCCTGGGCTGATATTGAGGAATAAACTTGTACTTCCGCTGGGGATGATAGTTGCAAGAATACCGGTAGGAGAAGATGACTCCGTTGCGGAATAAACTTGGCAAACGGACGATTCTGCGGGGAGAAAAGATACTCTGACGACCATGCTGGGAAGCAATACTCTGTGGGGAGAGAAATACTTCGTTAAGTGTTGACGATTATTTGCTGAGGATGCCTTTGTTGTTGGAAGTGTTAATGGACTTCGCTGGGGATAGGAAAGAACTATGTTGACGACGACCTTTCCGTGGCTTTTGGCTGAGGATAACCCAGTTATATCCTGTTAAGGAAATAACTCTTTAAATAAAGCCGGACGACGCGTTCGTGCTCTGTGAAGAATAAGCTTCCAGAATTTAACTGGGGATAAGCTTACTGCTTGGGGTGATGAATTCCATCTTTCCTGGGGAACTTGGATGGGACTCTCCTGGGGAAGTTTTGATATGCTGGGGAAGTGATTCCTTTGAATGTTGATGTATGCCGCCGGGGAACAATCTTTAGACCAAGACTGCCGGGGATGCTTGTTAAGAATATATGCTGCTGGGGAATATTGGGACCTACTCGAGAATACCCAATTTCCTTGAGACTTGTTAACTTTGTTTGGGGAAGAATGCACTGACTTGCTGTCTCACTCTCTGGGGAACTTAAGATGCCTGGTTGGGTTCTTTAGCTGAACCTACCTTGGTACCTTGGAGGATAGAACAATTAGACTGTTCAGACAACTCTTTATTGCCCCTGTTTCTAGTGTCACCTGCAATTAATTCTTTGTTTCGTATGCAAATATTTATGAGCTAGCAAATTATTGTCAATGCATATATCACAAATTGAACCTTGGACGTTCTTCGCAAAACAAAACAGAAAAAGAAAAAACAATTGGCACGTTTAACTGAAAAGTATATTTGTATTGATTTTGAATGGCCCGTGAATAGGCGTTTTGTGTACAAGAGGCTGACGTCCTAGTAAGCGGAACGTCGCCGAACAAGAGAGTTTATACAAGTTTTGTACAAAAGAAAATAAACAGCTGTGTGAAATATGAATGATCCACTGGGTTTCGACTCTGCTATCGCCTTTATAACTCTGAGCGTCTCATCACTTGATGACCTTGGTTGAAGGTGAAGCTGACTGATCGATGCCGTCTGAACTTGATGTAGATACCGGATTCTGGATGCAAAGTGATCTGATGAGACATAGTATTACGCTTTTAACCCTAACTTTTTCCTGGACTGCCCTTTCGGGTTTTCAGTCCACCGGGATACCCATTTTTGCCCAAGCCGCCTTTTCAGGTTTTCGACTTGTCGGGTGTACAGATTTTTTTCATTTTCATCCCTTCATTTTGCCCGAACCCTTTTGGTTCGACGGGAAGCCCTAATTTTTGCCTAGACATGTCAGCCTAGCGGGTCTTTTTTTCATGCGTAGTATTTTTTAACTATGTCTGCATTGGCGGGGTGAGGAAGGTCGTCACCATCCATGTTGGTTAATATCATTGCTCCTCCTGAGAACACATGCTTAACCACAAATGGCCCTTCGTACGTAGGGGTCCATTTGCCCCTTGGATCACTCTGAGGAAGGATAATTCGCTTGATCACCAGATCCCCGACTTGATATTCCTGTGGTCTGACCTTTTTGTTAAATGCCCTGATCATTCGTTTCTGATACGTCTGACCATGACAGATAGCAGCAAGTCTCTTTTCGTCAATAAGGTTGAGCTGATCAAGTCGTGTCTGGATCCAATCATCTTCATTCAGATTTGCATCCTTCATTATCCGGAGAGAAGGAATTTGTACTTCGATCGGCAAGACTGCCTCCATGCCATAAACCAGAGAGAAAGGAGTTGCCCCGGTTGACGTCCTAGCTGAGGTACGATACCCATGCAGAGCGAACGGTAACATCTCGTGCCAATCTTTATACGTTACTGTCATCTTCTGCACGATCTTCTTGATGTTTTTATTAGCTGCTTCTACAGCCCCATTCATCTTCGGTCTGTAAGGAGAAGAATTGTGGTGCTGTATCTTGAACTGTTCGCAGAGCTCAGCGATCATCTTATTGTTCAGATTGGTACCGTTATCTGTAATAATCCGCTCAGGGACACCGTACCGACAGATCAGATTGTGCCGAATGAACCGTGCCACCACAGTCTTGGTTACCGTAGCATAGGATGCTGCCTCAACCCACTTCGTAAAATAATCAATTGCCACTAGGATGAAGCGATGTCCATTAGATGCCGTAGGTTTAATCTCACCGATCATGTCTATGCCCCACATTGCAAATGGCCAAGGCGCAGTCAGAACATTCAGGGGAACCGGAGGAACATGCACCTTGTCTGCGTAGATCTGGCATTTATGGCATGTCCTAGAATGTTGGTAGCAATCAGCTTCCATGGTGGACCAGTAATATCCTGCCCGTAGGATTTTCTTAGCCATAGTATGTCCACTGGAGTGTGTACCAAAAGTCCCTTCATGTAGCTCTTCCATGATTCTTTCTGCTTCAGTCTTATCTACACAACGCAGTAGGGTTGAATCCTGGTTTCGCTTGTACAAAATGCCGTTGCTAAGAAAGAACTTGGCTGCAAACCTCCTCAGGAATTTCTTATCATTGACAGATGCTCCTTCAGGGTATTCCTGAGCTTCTAGGTATCTCTTCACTTCGTGGTACCAAGGCTTCTCAGTCACCAATTCGGTTTCGAGATCACAACAGTATGCCGGTTCGTCCAGTTTCCAGATGATGATCCGGGGAGCTTCATTATCCCATTTAACCTTGAACATTGAAGACATTGTAGCTAACGCGTCCGCCAACTGATTCTCTTCTCTTGGAAAGTGCTCAAATGTTATCTCTGTGAAGTGGGGGATCAAGGCCAACACACATTCTCTGTAAGGAATCAAGTTTGGATGTTTCGTATCCCACTCTCCTTTGATCTGATTGATCACGAGAGCGGAATCTCCGAAGACACTCAGAAATTTGATCCTCAGGTCGATCGCAGCTTGAAGACCCATAATACACGCTTCATACTCCGCCATGTTGTTGGTACAGTTGAAACACAGCCGGGCGGTGAGTGGAGTATGAGTACCTTGTGGAGATACGATTATGGCGCCGATACCATTTCCCAAAGCATTGGAGGCTCCGTCAAAGTGCATAGACCATCGGGATCCTGGTTCAGGTCCTTCATCCGGTCCAGGTATTTCACAGTCAGTTACTATCATAATGCTTTCATCTGGAAACTCGAAGTTCATTGATTGGTAGTCATCCACAGCTTGATGTGCTAGGTGGTCTGCCAATACACTTCCCTTGATGGCTTTTTGGGTCGTGTACTGAATGTCGTATTCCGTCAAGATCATCTGCCATCTTGCAATTCTCCCAGACAGAGCAGGCTTTTCAAATATGTACTTTATAGGATCCATTTTTGAGATTAACAAGGTAGTGTGAGTCAGCATATACTGTCTCAGCCGGCGAGCAGCCCATACCAAAGCGCAGCAAGTTTTCTCAAGCAGTGAGTATCGGGTCTCACAGTCGGTAAACTTTTTGCTAAGGTAATAAATGGCATGCTCTTTTCGGCCAGACTCGTCATGCTGCCCCAGCACACACCCCATTGCATTATCAAGTACTGTCAGGTAAAGTATCAAAGGTCTCCCTTCAACTGGTGGCATAAGGATGGGTGGTTCTTGGAGATATTCTTTGATTCTGTCAAAAGCAGCCTGACATTCATCATTCCAGCGTACTACCTGATCTTTCTTCAGCAGCTTGAAGATTGGTTCACAGGTAGCAGTTAAGTGTGAGATGAACCGAGCAATGTAATTCAGACGTCCTACAAAGCCTCTGACTTCCTTCTCTGTCTTAGGAACTGGCATCTCTTGAATGGCTTTAACCTTAGCAGGGTCCACTTGAATTCCCTTGTCACTCACCACGAAGCCTAGCAACTTTCCAGATCTTACCCCGAAGGTGCACTTGTTCGGGTTCAACCTCAGCTTGTACAGTTTCAAACGGTCAAACAGTTTCTGCAGATGATCAAGGTGTTCTTCCTCAGTCTGGGACCTAGCGATCATGTCGTCAACATACACTTCTATCTCATGATGGATCATGTCATGAAATAAAGCAACCATGGCACGTTGGTAGGTTGCCCCAGCATTCTTTAGTCCAAAAGGAATGACTTTGTAGCAGAAGGTGCCCCACTGAGTAACAAATGTAGTCTTTTCCATGTCTTCCGGAGCCATCTTGATCTGATTGTAGCCTGAGAAACCATCCATGAAAGAGAACACTTTATGCTGAGCTGTATTATCAACAAGGACATCAATGTGGGGTAGAGGGAAGTCATCTTTGGGGCTGGCCCTGTTCAGATCCCTGTAATCGACACACATCCTGACCTTGCCGTCCTTCTTAGGTACCGGCACCACATTAGCAACCCACTGAGGGTAAGAAGTCACTGCAAGAAACCCGGCATCAAACTGCTTCATCACCTCGGCTTTAATCTTCTCAGACATCTCTGGACGCATACGGCGGACCTTTTGCTTAACCGGAGGGCAATCTTCTTTAGTTGGTAAGTGATGGACCACAATGTCGGTATCCAATCCGGGCATATCTTCGTAGGACCAGGCAAAGATTTCTTTATAGTCATGCAGCATCTGAGTCAACCGTTGCTTCACGCTGAGTTCTAGGTTGGCACCAATCTTGACCTCTTTCTTGTCTTCCTCAGTACCCAAGTTTATTATTTCCACTGGCTCTTCATGGGGTTGAATTGCCCTTTCTTCCTGTTGTAACAGTCTTGCAAGTTCACCAGGCACCTCGCAATCATCTTCACCTTCGTCTTCGGCTAAGTTGATTGGATTTTCGAAGTCATAACTGGCAGTAGCAGAGTCGTTACCAGTGAGATCCAGAGTGGATTGAAACCTGTATGAGTGAGTGTGTGTGTAAATACAGCTGTTTTGCAATATGTAAAGAGAGGAAAGAAAAGGAGCGCAAAATTTGAATTGTGAAAAACGTCCAATGCTTTTATTCATGATATATGATAGTGACAAACAAAAGCCCTCATAAATAAAACCACGGTGCCCCGGGTAAGACGCCGGGCCATATAGTTTCAAATTATTGTTTATTACAAATCAAAAACAAAGAAATTCATTACTGGGGAACAAAAGTTATGGGTGTAAAATCTTTAGCAGTCCAATTGGTCAATCCACCGTCGATCGTCGGGTAGATCCAGCTATCGAACTTTGACTCTTCCATTTTATCTTCCTCTCCAATAGCATTCACTTCTGAGTGGGTGATGAGCACAGGAGGTCTTCCAATTCTCGCCTTGCGCACCGCTTTCTGAGCTTCTGTGGTGAAACCCAGCCCAAACTTGTTAGTCTTAGGAGTAAGATCAGGGAGCTTGCCCCAGTTTGCACATTCACCTTTTTCGATCACAGCCCGGGCGTCCTTTAAGGAGGCCATCTTCATAGGAGAAACCTCTTCATCTGCTTCTGCTGCTGCCAGGGTTTGTGGCACTTCCTCAAAATGTTGAAAGGGGGTTTCAATGAACTCCCCATCCATTTCTACGTATCTGAAGGAGTTGAGGTGGCTGACCATGTACTCCTCTTCCCCTTGCACCGTTACGATCTTCCCCCTGACTGGGTACTTGAGCTTCTGATGCAATGTGGAGGTCACAGCTCCAGCCTTGTGGATCCACGGGCGACCCAGCAAACAAGAATAGGACGGATGGATGTCCATCACATAGAATTTTGAATCAAATACCTGTGACCCAACCCTGATTGGGATGTCCACCTCACCATGTACCATTCTTTTGGACCCGTCAAAGGCCCGGACAACAATGTGAGTTGGTTTGAGCTCTAGACCCTCACAATCCAGCCTATCCAGAGCCTTCTTGGGCAGCACGTTTAATGAAGAACCTGTATCAACCAGCACATGAGCAAGAGTAGTGCCCCTGCATTCAATGGAGACATGCAGGGCATCATTATGGTTCTTCCCCTTTGCTGTCATATCGGCATCAGAGAAACCCAGGCCATTATCAGCGGTTAGGTTGGCCACACAGTCGGTGAACTGGTCAGCAGACGTCTCTTGGGGTACGTGGGCTGTCTTTAAGAAAGCAATCAGAGCCTTTGCATGGGCCTCTGAACACAGCAGCAGTGACAACATGGAGATTTTAGAGGGGGTGTGCCCCAGCTGTTCTACAACGTTGAAATCACTTTTCTTTATTATTTTGAGGATTTCTTCCATTTCCTGCTTGGAAGCCTCAACAATGGTCTTTGGTGCCTCCGTCCTGGCAGGCACATCAGCAGCAATCCCCTTGCCCCGAGTATCGGATGACTCAGTAGCAGGGGTGGATACTTGGTCAGGGGGAGAAACAGGCACCCTGGCAGGTGTGAAGACCAAAGGCCTATGAATTACCGGAGGAGCAATGTCTGGCGAGAACAGTCTTCCACTACGAGTGACCTTGGCAGGCCCGGTGATGTTGGAGACACCAGTATCAATGTTGAACTCTTGTTTCACACCCAGAACATAAACATCCGCCCCATAGTGCCATGGGACAGCCTTATCAGATTTGTAGGGTATAGGCCCCGGAATAGTAATGGTGATGGGAGCACTCTTGTGAACTGGCAAAATTTGGGCAGGCTTCTTTGAAGGAGCCTTGGAATGGTTGTTGAAGATGGTAACGATCGACACTTCTTCAACAGGAGCAGCAGGAACAACAGTCTTTCTGAACAAAATCTCTCTACTATCTATCAGGTTTTGGACGCCTGACTTCAGCAGAGAACAACCAGCAGGGGAAGCCACACATAGAGGGCAACCTTCGCTACATCCCGGAAATAAACCGGCTAGCAACAGATTCCTCTTGACTATCAGCAACGGAGTAGCAACATCATCCACCGAAGCTACATACAAATCCTCCTCAACAACGTTCACTCCATGCTGGGGCATGGGAGCAGTTACAACATTCGGCCTCTCGGGCGCCTCAAACTGTATTTCCTTTGCATCAATGAGGTCTTGAACCTTATTCTTTAAGGCCCAACAGTCATCTGTGTTATGCCCCGGGCTATCAGAGTGATAAGCACAACGAGCATTTGGATTGAACTTGGGGGATGCAGTATTGGGAAACTTTGGAGCCTCCCTGACAGTCACTAAATTGGTGGATAGCAACTGTGGCAGGATCTGTGATAAGGTCATGCTTAACCGGGTAAACTCCCTCCGGGGTCTTTCAAACTTTTGAGGATTAGTTGGCCGAGGAGCGGCAGCAGGTTTGGCAATCATTACCGCACTGACAGATTGGTGGCGTTCAGGTCGCTCTGTTCTCCGGGAGCTATATACAGCACTAGCCTCCTTTTTGAAGGGTTTCTTCTCAGTACTGGAGGAGGCAACTTTCTGTATCTTCCCCGATTTTATACCGGCCTCGATCCTTTCACCAGTTAGGATCAGATCAGTAAACCCAGCAGAGGAATTACCAATGAGATGATTGAAAAATGGACCAGATAGGGTCCCCAAAAACATATCTACCAGCTCCCGATCCGTCAATGGTGGCTGCACCCTGCCAGCCAGGTCTCTCCATTTCTGGACATACTCCTTAAAACCTTCACCCGACCCTAGCGACATACCCTGGAGCTGGGTACGCGTAGGAGCGAGGTCGGCATTATACTGATACTGCTTATAAAAAGCAATGGCCAGATCCTCCCAGTTACGAATGCTGATTCCATCCAGCTGATAGAACCAATCGAGGTGAGTCCCTGAAAGACTCTCCTGGAAGAAGTGGATCCAAAGGTTCTTGTCTGCTGTGTAAGGCTGGATCTTCCTTACATAAGAACGGAGGTGCATCTTGGGACAGGAAGCCCCATCATACTTCACGAAGGCAGGTGTTTTGAACTTGTGTGGGATCACCACCCCAGTAGACAACCCCAAGTCTCCGAAATCCAATCCAGGCACCCGCTGAACTTCCATAGCCTTTAATCTGTCTTCCAGCTGTTTGTACCGGTCTTCAGCAGGAGGGTACTGTTCGTCGTTGAAGTCTGTTTCAGTATCAGAGCCCACAGGAGTAGGGACCTCCCTTTCTTGATGACTACCTTCCGTCACAGATGGAGGAGTCCTTTCAGCTTCAACCAAAGTGTTCCCGAGTCTGCGCCCAGTGTTAAATAGCACAATCCTCCTCTTCTTCTTAGTCTTCTTCAGAAGCATGGTCTTCAACTCTTGTTGACCCTGAGCCAAGCCCTTGATCAGCTCCTGAAATTGGGTGTTTTGCGCCTGAAACTGGACATTCTGCGCCTGAAGAGCCTTGATAGATGCCTCGGTTGATGATTCAGGGTTCATGATACTGAAATAAACAGCAAAGAACAGTAAACAACCTGAAAAGGAGAGTACCTATGATGCACATGATGAATGATATGTGTTTATGCAATGCATTCAAGAGTTCGAAAATTCAAATTTGTTGTAGACCAAAAGGAACACACGTTATTATTAAGAAAATCATTGTTTAATACATCAAAGCCTCATGGGCAAAAGTACAACAAGGTCAAATCAATCCCAAAATATGTTGCGCATCTTCTTTGGAGCTATGTAAGTGTTGAGGTTCCTTTCCTCATGCAACAGGCGGGTGAGCTCCAAGACCTTCTTTTCACTGGCATGCAAACTAGTCTCAAGAGAATTCCGCTCTTCCTTAAGCTGGATCCAGCTCTTCTGCATTTCTTCCCAGGATGTGGGCATATCAGGGTGCTGAATAACGTGAGACACCTCTCCTTCCAAGGCAGGCTCTTTGATTACTGGAAGCATGTGAGGATAAGGCATTACCAACTTCTGAGAGCGGGCTCGTACCCACTTGAGGTAAGGCTCCAAAGGGATGGAGTTCCTGTGCCCCAGTGTCTTGCTGTCTATCCTACTAGGCATCCTCCAAGCTCTGATAAACCTCTGGCGAAGTTCTTGAGTATCGTTGTCGAAGTCAAAAACTATGTCAGGAATCAACATGTCATGAGGACCATCCCTCCGAGCATAACCAAACTGTCTCCAAGCCAGGCATGGACTATAAGTAATACCCCCTCTGATTCCAAGTAAAGGAACATTAGGATACTCCCCGCAACGATCAATGATAGTGACATCTTCCCTGGACCTAGGGCACCAATGTATATCTGCATGTGTAAGAGTCATCAACCGTTGTGACCATCTCAAACCCCGCTCGTTCTTCAGGACCGATTGTGGAAGGTGCGAGATAAACCACTTTCCCAGGAGAGGAGTGCAACACATAAGGACGCCTCTTTTTCTCATGGTTCGAGTGTAACATGAGTGAAGGAGGTCCCCCAGCAACGTAGGTATAGGATTCCTGGACATAAAGATCTGGACAGCATTGATATCAACGAGCTGGTCTGGGTTAGGGAACAACACCAAACCATAAACAAGAAGGGCCACAACCTCTTCAAAAGCTTGTAAGTCAAGGGAGTTCCAACATTCATAGGCCTTTTCAAACAGAAACCTGGTTAAGAACCCTTTGATACCACTCCTAACTTCCCAATGCCCCTTGAGGTCAGATGACTGTAGGTGCAAGGCTTTAGCAATCTCTTCAAGCTTAGGTTCCTTTTCTGTACCGTTGAAGGGTAGCTGATCAAGGATAGGGATCTTCAGGAGTCGGGAGAACTCCTCCAATGTAGGTACCAACTGATAGTCCAAGAAGGTAAAACAGTGATGCAGAGGGTCAAAGAATTGGAACATGACCTTTATCATATCTTCCTCAATGTTGGTGTTGACCAAGCTGATGAGGCTTCCATGCCTTTCACTGAATGAAGAGTTCTCGGGAATCCTGGATATAAGCTCCTTAAGCTGAGGAGGGATCCTTACAAGACTGATTTGAATTGTCTTTCTACGAACAGTTTCCATGTCCTACAAAACAAGAACAAAGATGAAAATTCGAACCCCTGAAATGGTTAGTTAATGCATATGGTGCTGGATGATGTCATGATGCTATGATTAACACACCACAGATATTTACAAAGACAAACATGTAAGGCACACAAGGCACACCAGACAGGCCCTTAAGGTTTAAGGCCAGCATGGGGTCTGGGTAGTACCCTCTTGGAGTTGGTAGGTTCAACCTGTCCTAATCAAAGTAACCGGGTTCTAAGGTTCCCAATATCACGGGATTGCTTTCATTGTTCATCGTTTCGATTTAGCCACTGAACTGGCGACCGAAATATTCCAGGAAAGCAACCCTCAATTGAGTGTAGTATCGAGTATCAACCAACCTCGGACTGCACCAAAGTCAGTTATCTCACTACCCTAAAGAGGCCAAGATGGTTCAATTAAGGTTCCTAAGGTCTGTTGATGCTTCACGACACCACGCGGAGGCCCCGTACTCTCCTTGACTGAACTCAAGGGTTACCGGTACACACCAAAGTGCCACATCAACGTAGCAGACTGTTTCAACCATGTCGGTATACCCCGCACAGTTCCCTCACAGCCTTGTTGCTACTTTCTAAGAAGGTATCCCCAGATCCGGGTTAGGATCTATAGAACTCCCAAGCAACCCACAATTTAAAGCACACAAGGAAAACAATTGAAAACACAGTGATCTTAATCCTAAGGTACACCTCACTTTAAGTTTTGTCCCCAGCAGAGTCGCCAGTTCTGTGATCGGTGGATCTGGAACTGACTGTTTAACGCTGGTTCGCGAAATGTCGCGGAAGCAAGAGTCGCCACCGTCTTTTATTTTCTCCAAAATGGAAAGGACAAAAGCACAGAAAAATTCCTTAAAAGAGATTGCTCTCGGTTCGGGAGGTAGGTTATAGAAAGGGAAGGTGTTAGCACCCTTTCTATCCATGGTTATCCATGGGCTCTTAGGTACTTGCTCAATGTGTTTTCAAAAATGTTTGCTTGCTTTTCAATTGTGGGTTTAAAAAGTTTCTTTGAAAAATTTCAGTTCGACTCGTACGTCAGAGTGTTTGAAAAATTTGCTTTGAAAGCTTTTGAAAAGTGTTGGTGTGAAAAGATTTCAGTTTGTTTTGAAATTAGAGCAAGTATCCTTGAGAACCTAACTACCCTAAGGAATTCGTCTGTGTAAATGTCCTTTAAAGTAGTGCCATCCCACCATTGAGAGGTAGGTAGCACCACCGTTGGAGGTGTTCGGGTCAATTCGAGTTTTAGGGACATGGTGATCACCGGAGCAATGGGAAGACACCTTAGAAGCTACCCTCATGCCAGGTTCCCGGATCATGAGGACTTACTAAGACGTCTTCTACTCGACGACCACCTTTCGAAAGGCAACAGTGAGGCGTACCCTAGGGGTGGTGTGTGCGAATTGTGTATCATGTTTCAATTATTTGTCTTGTCATGTTTGTTGTGTTCTACGCTTGATTTTAATTAGGGCCATACATTCTTGCATGCATATTTAACAGTTATAAGTTTGCGGGAAAATAAATCTAAGGTTATTACAAATGGCGCGGGTCCACATCGCCAAAATTAAACCAGACCCGATTTAGCGGAAAATAAAGAAGCAATAAAATAAAAGTGCGAGAAATAAAGTTACAAGGCTTTGGGACATATACATAATTATAATAAATGACATAAAATAAATGCGCAAATTGAATAAATTATGAACATGGGCGTTGGACCCTTTTGCAATAAATTAAAATTAATGAAGAATTAAAATTAAAATTAAATGTTTTGGTATTTTTGTGTTTTTTAAGATTTAAAAGAAAAAGAATTAATGAAAACAAAAAAAAATTGGATGTAAACCCTAATTCTAACTATTTTTAAATTATTAAGAAAAAAGATTGAATTTTGAACCTAATTTAAATCTAAGTTATTTATGTACATTTAATTATAAAAAATAAAATAAATAATGATATTATGGAAAAAAAAAAAAGATCAAGGGAGTGGAAATTATTAATTAACCTAATTCTAATTATTTTTGGATTTTTATTTATTAAAAGAATTAAATTGCAAACATCCTAATTAAAACTAAATTCATTGTACATTAATTTATTTACAAGAAAATAATTATAATAAAAATATTTACTCTTTTTTTTTTGGTCTTTTCTGGTTTTTAATTAAGTTTTTGTATTTTGTAAAGAAAACAATTAATTAATTAAAACAATGAAAATAAAAAATAAAAAAAAAATTATGAAAAGCAAAGCAAACCAGGGGGGGGTGACCCCAAAATTGGAGGTGTTGATCCAAGAACATTGGCCCATTAAGCCTGAGGTTTGTTGACCTTTTCCATTCGTGTGTGATGCGTTGACTGGCACTTATTGTGTTCTTCAATCTGTAACCCTTGATCTGGATGCTTTGGGCACGTGGATGGTCTGACTTTGAAGTGTATGGTGGGCGTCAATGATAGCGCTGCATGGGAATTCATGTTGAAAAATAATATGAGAAATATGTGAGACCTGGGGTTTGAACCCAGGTCATGAGAGTCACAAGCGTATGTCCCTGCCAGCTGAGCCACTAAGTTTCATTTAATATATTATATCACATAAATAATAAAAAACAAAACCAAGGCAATTGTGGTCCAGCGCGCGAAGTTTTTAAACCAACGAATCAGCAATTGCCACGATATCTTCGTCTTCACGTCCCTGTAAACAAAAGCGTATGGCCACGGTTTTGCAAGTGTGGTGTTAGGGGACTTTTGGAAAAATAGCGAATAACCATATAAGCTACATAAATTGTTCACGAATGGTGGTTTATGTCCGTCTCAATGCACTGAACTCAATGGCCATGGTCTGAAGCTTTGATTTTTCTTCTTTGCAAAAGCCCTAATTTTAAAAACCTGTAACCCTAATATTCGAAAATGGTAGAATCGCATATGGCTTATGAAAAGTCAATTAAACACATCAGTTAGCTTGGAAACTTCACATTAAACAAGAATTCACAAATAAAAATGCAAAAGCATGTATGAATTATGATATAGGATTTCAAAAGTTTCTCTGTACAGGGGAGGTTCTTGCTGCCGATTCTTTGCGTTTGGATGGATGTTTGGAGTTGGAATTTGTTCAGAAATGGTCCAGGAAGCTATTAGAAAAAGAATTAAGGCTTAAAACTTCCTCCCACTTTGAAATCAGTTTTGTGTTTTTATCCAAAAATTTCAATGTTGCCATCAGCTTTTTAGCGCAGCCTTTGATGTGTTATGGTTAGGGTTTGACTTGGTGCTTATGATGGAAGAGAATTGGCTTGCTAGCTGACCTAGATTCATGCTCATGAGAGAACTAGTCCTAGGGTTTTTTCATTAACAAATTTTTCCTTCTTTTAAGCCAAGACCAAGACTTAGTGTGCATTTTGACCCTAGCCTGAGTTTTTGAGTTGGCCCATGATATATGGAAGTTGTCCAAATTCAAATGACACTATTCCATTGGTTTTTGAATTTTATTTGAATTTTTAAAGATTTAAAATGAATTAAATTATCAAAAATTAAATAAAATAGAAAAATCAATATTTGGTCTTGAATTTAATCATGGGACACGTGTGTGGCATGACAGGGATGAATCAAGTGGAAGAAAGTGGGCCCTTTTGTCAAAAATTGGAGTTTCAAGGATAGTTGACTTTTGCCATTTCACAAAAATTTCCCAACTTCTACAAGGCATAACTTGCTCAATTTTTAAGCTTTTCACATGTTCTTTGACATTTTGGAAAGGCCTTTGAGTCCTTTAACCAATGCCTTTGGTCCCATGTCATTTTGATTTACCAATCTCAAGTTATGGTCTTTGACTTAAAGTCCCTTTTTGTTGACTTTTGAAAATGACCTATAATGTTGAAATTGATAACTTTTTGTGAGAGCATTTCTTGGACTTGAAGTATGAAGATGAGTTGTAGGAAATGTCTTTCTCTTCAAAATGAGATTTGGATGGAATTTTTCTGATAATCCATGTGAAAGTTATGCCCTGGTCAATTTCAGTTGACTTTTTCAACTGTCCAAATATAGCAACTTTTGCATCTTTGATGATTTCTGAGCCAAATTTTGAGAATCATGATCAAGCATTGATCAAATGATGTTTGTGGCTTCAAAATGATATGTTGACCAAAAATTTGAACTTTTGACTGCCAAATGACCATTTTGCCCCTACAGTTGACTGTAGTGCAATTTAGGGTTTTGACTGTGCAATTTTGAGCTGAATGCCTTGAAACTTGATATGAGGATGTTTGACCACATTTGTAGGCATATGAGACTTGATTGGGCCTTTGAAAACTTTCTTTTCTTGATCAGCACACAAACCCTAGTTTTGACTGTTTGGAGGCCTTTGCACTGTGCAACTCTTGGGGAATTTTGTAGCTTGGCTTGGCAATTTCTTGAGGAATATGGGAGGGCAAATTTTGGGGTATAACAGTTGCCCCTGTTCAATCTTCTTAGACCTGAGGATGCAGATTGGCTGACGTGCCTTTCGTAATCCGAGGGTAAAAGATGATTGGACACTAGAGTGCCCGGAAATTTGCGCTCACATGTTAGCAATGATGGTGGAATGGCTTATAGATGCCATCTGGATGTTTGATTGCGTAGGAGATTCCTTGGCGAGAACCTGTATATCTGCAAAACAGAAAATGAGTACCTGACACGTTGCAGGAGCCGATTTTTTAGATGCCTGGTATAGATGTGTCCTGACTGGTTACAGGAGCTGAGTCTGGAGCTTCAAACGGCGATGAAAGAACCAGGGATGGTTACTACCTTAGCATGAATGGTAAGAGAACCTCAGGCGACTTTAACTTCAACAACGCTCGTTGAGAAAAATCTTGGGTGTCTTTAACTTCAACAACGCTTGTTGAGAAAAATCTTGGGTGTCTTCTACTGGAATAAGAATCAGGGAGATCTTAGGGTCGATCTGACTGAACCAGAGAGGCCTTTGACTGGATAAACATCAGGAAAATCTTAGGGTCGATTTAACTGAACCGGAGAGGCCTTTGACTGGGTAAGCATCAGGAAAATCTTAGGATCGATTTGACTGAACCGGTCTAGGTCTTGAAATGTCTTCAACTGGATAAGCATCAGGGAGATCTTAGGGTCGATCTGACTGAACCAGAGAAGGCCTTTGACTGGATAAGCATCAGGAAAATCTTGGGACGATTTAACTGAACCGGTCTAGGTCTTGAAATGTCTTCAACTGGATAAGCATCAGGGAGATCTTAGGGTCGATCTGACTGAACCAGAGAGGCCTTTGACTGGATAAGCATCAGGAAAATCTTGGGATCGATTTAACTGAACCGGTCTAGGTCTTGAAATGTCTTCAACTGGATAAGCATCAGGGAGATCTTAGGGTCGATCTGACTGAACCAGAGAAGCCTTTGACTGGATAAGCATCAGGAAAATCTTGGGACGATTTAACTGAACCGGTCTAGGTCTTGAAATGTCTTCAACTGGATAAGCATCAGGGAGATCTTAGGGTCGATCTGACTGAACCAGAGAGGCCTTTGACTGGATAAGCATCAGGAAAATCTTGGGACGATTTAACTGAACCGGTCTAGGTATTGAAATGTCTTCAACTGGATAAGCATCAGGGAGATCTTAGGGTCGATCTGACTGAACCAGAGAGGCCTTTGACTGGATAAGCATCAGGAAAATCTTGGGACGATTTAACTGAACCGGTCTAGGTCTTGAAATGTCTTCAACTGGATAAGCATCAGGGAGATCTTAGGGTCGATCTGACTGAACCAGAGAGGCCTTTGACTGGATAAGCATCAGGAAAATCTTGGGACGATTTAACTGAACCGGTCTAGGTCTTGAAATGTAGCTTGAGAACTTAACTGGATCTTTCCTGAAAGATAAAAGTCAGTCATATGCAATGCATGACATGGATCAAGCAATGATGTTCTCAACATAAATGAGACTTGCATGATGCAGTGCGTTATGCATGCTATAATGATGTATGTGATGTTTTATGTATGTTTTCGTCTAGGAAAGTAAATCCTTGACGGGTGCCGGGAAGTCGTATCCTGGGCTGATATTGAGGAATAAACTTGTACTTCCGCTGGGGATGATAGTTGCAAGAATACCGGTAGGAGAAGATGACTCCGTTGCGGAATAAACTTGGCAAACGGACGATTCTGCGGGGAGAAAAGATACTCTGACGACCATGCTGGGAAGCAATACTCTGTGGGGAGAGAAATACTTCGTTAAGTGTTGACGATTATTTGCTGAGGATGCCTTTGTTGTTGGAAGTGTTAATGGACTTCGCTGGGGATAGGAAAGAACTATGTTGACGACGACCTTTCCGTGGCTTTTGGCTGAGGATAACCCAGTTATATCCTGTTAAGGAAATAACTCTTTAAATAAAGCCGGACGACGCGTTCGTGCTCTGTGAAGAATAAGCTTCCAGAATTTAACTGGGGATAAGCTTACTGCTTGGGGTGATGAATTCCATCTTTCCTGGGGAACTTGGATGGGACTCTCCTGGGGAAGTTTTGATATGCTGGGGAAGTGATTCCTTTGAATGTTGATGTATGCCGCCGGGGAACAATCTTTAGACCAAGACTGCCGGGGATGCTTGTTAAGAATATATGCTGCTGGGGAATATTGGGACCTACTCGAGAATACCCAATTTCCTTGAGACTTGTTAACTTTGTTTGGGGAAGAATGCACTGACTTGCTGTCTCACTCTCTGGGGAACTTAAGATGCCTGGTTGGGTTCTTTAGCTGAACCTACCTTGGTACCTTGGAGGATAGAACAATTAGACTGTTCAGACAACTCTTTATTGCCCCTGTTTCTAGTGTCACCTGCAATTAATTCTTTGTTTCGTATGCAAATATTTATGAGCTAGCAAATTATTGTCAATGCATATATCACAAATTGAACCTTGGACGTTCTTCGCAAAACAAAACAGAAAAAGAAAAAACAATTGGCACGTTTAACTGAAAAGTATATTTGTATTGATTTTGAATGGCCCGTGAATAGGCGTTTTGTGTACAAGAGGCTGACGTCCTAGTAAGCGGAACGTCGCCGAACAAGAGAGTTTATACAAGTTTTGTACAAAAGAAAATAAACAGCTGTGTGAAATATGAATGATCCACTGGGTTTCGACTCTGCTATCGCCTTTATAACTCTGAGCGTCTCATCACTTGATGACCTTGGTTGAAGGTGAAGCTGACTGATCGATGCCGTCTGAACTTGATGTAGATACCGGATTCTGGATGCAAAGTGATCTGATGAGACATAGTATTACGCTTTTAACCCTAACTTTTTCCTGGACTGCCCTTTCGGGTTTTCAGTCCACCGGGATACCCATTTTTGCCCAAGCCGCCTTTTCAGGTTTTCGACTTGTCGGGTGTACAGATTTTTTTCATTTTCATCCCTTCATTTTGCCCGAACCCTTTTGGTTCGACGGGAAGCCCTAATTTTTGCCTAGACATGTCAGCCTAGCGGGTCTTTTTTTCATGCGTAGTATTTTTTAACTATGTCTGCATTGGCGGGGTGAGGAAGGTCGTCACCATCCATGTTGGTTAATATCATTGCTCCTCCTGAGAACACATGCTTAACCACAAATGGCCCTTCGTACGTAGGGGTCCATTTGCCCCTTGGATCACTCTGAGGAAGGATAATTCGCTTGATCACCAGATCCCCGACTTGATATTCCTGTGGTCTGACCTTTTTGTTAAATGCCCTGATCATTCGTTTCTGATACGTCTGACCATGACAGATAGCAGCAAGTCTCTTTTCGTCAATAAGGTTGAGCTGATCAAGTCGTGTCTGGATCCAATCATCTTCATTCAGATTTGCATCCTTCATTATCCGGAGAGAAGGAATTTGTACTTCGATCGGCAAGACTGCCTCCATGCCATAAACCAGAGAGAAAGGAGTTGCCCCGGTTGACGTCCTAGCTGAGGTACGATACCCATGCAGAGCAAACGGTAACATCTCGTGCCAATCTTTATACGTTACTGTCATCTTCTGCACGATCTTCTTGATGTTTTTATTAGCTGCTTCTACAGCCCCATTCATCTTCGGTCTGTAAGGAGAAGAATTGTGGTGCTGTATCTTGAACTGTTCGCAGAGCTCAGCGATCATCTTATTGTTCAGATTGGTACCGTTATCTGTAATAATACGCTCAGGGACACCGTACCGACAGATCAGATTGTGCCGAATGAACCGTGCCACCACAGTCTTGGTTACCGTAGCATAGGATGCTGCCTCAACCCACTTCGTAAAATAATCAATTGCCACTAGGATGAAGCGATGTCCATTAGATGCCGTAGGTTTAATCTCACCGATCATGTCTATGCCCCACATTGCAAATGGCCAAGGCGCAGTCAGAACATTCAGGGGAACCGGAGGAACATGCACCTTGTCTGCGTAGATCTGGCATTTATGGCATGTCCTAGAATGTTGGTAGCAATCAGCTTCCATGGTGGACCAGTAATATCCTGCCCGTAGGATTTTCTTAGCCATAGTATGTCCACTGGAGTGTGTACCAAAAGTCCCTTCATGTAGCTCTTCCATGATTCTTTCTGCTTCAGTCTTATCTACACAACGCAGTAGGGTTGAATCCTGGTTTCGCTTGTACAAAATGCCGTTGCTAAGAAAGAACTTGGCTGCAAACCTCCTCAGGAATTTCTTATCATTGACAGATGCTCCTTCAGGGTATTCCTGAGCTTCTAGGTATCTCTTCACTTCGTGGTACCAAGGCTTCTCAGTCACCAATTCGGTTTCGAGATCACAACAGTATGCCGGTTCGTCCAGTTTCCAGATGATGATCCGGGGAGCTTCATTATCCCATTTAACCTTGAACATTGAAGACATTGTAGCTAACGCGTCCGCCAACTGATTCTCTTCTCTTGGAAAGTGCTCAAATGTTATCTCTGTGAAGTGGGGGATCAAGGCCAACACACATTCTCTGTAAGGAATCAAGTTTGGATGTTTCGTATCCCACTCTCCTTTGATCTGATTGATCACGAGAGCGGAATCTCCGAAGACACTCAGAAATTTGATCCTCAGGTCGATCGCAGCTTGAAGACCCATAATACACGCTTCATACTCCGCCATGTTGTTGGTACAGTTGAAACACAGCCGGGCGGTGAGTGGAGTATGAGTACCTTGTGGAGATACGATTATGGCGCCGATACCATTTCCCAAAGCATTGGAGGCTCCGTCAAAGTGCATAGACCATCGGGATCCTGGTTCAGGTCCTTCATCCGGTCCAGGTATTTCACAGTCAGTTACTATCATAATGCTTTCATCTGGAAACTCGAAGTTCATTGATTGGTAGTCATCCACAGCTTGATGTGCTAGGTGGTCTGCCAATACACTTCCCTTGATGGCTTTTTGGGTCGTGTACTGAATGTCGTATTCCGTCAAGATCATCTGCCATCTTGCAATTCTCCCAGACAGAGCAGGCTTTTCAAATATGTTCTTTATAAGATCCATTTTTGAGATTAACAAGGTAGTGTGAGTCAGCATATACTGTCTCAGCCGGCGAGCAGCCCATACCAAAGCGCAGCAAGTTTTCTCAAGCAGTGAGTATCGGGTCTCACAGTCGGTAAACTTTTTGCTAAGGTAATAAATGGCATGCTCTTTTCGGCCAGACTCGTCATGCTGCCCCAGCACACACCCCATTGCATTATCAAGTACTGTCAGGTAAAGTATCAAAGGTCTCCCTTTAACTGGTGGCATAAGGATGGGTGGTTCTTGGAGATATTCTTTGATTCTGTCAAAAGCAGCCTGACATTCATCATTCCAGCGTACTACCTGATCTTTCTTCAGCAGCTTGAAGATTGGTTCACAGGTAGCAGTTAAGTGTGAGATGAACCGAGCAATGTAATTCAGACGTCCTAGAAAGCCTCTGACTTCCTTCTCTGTCTTAGGAACTGGCATCTCTTGAATGGCTTTGACCTTAGCAGGGTCCACTTGAATTCCCTTGTCACTCACCACGAAGCCTAGCAACTTTCCAGATCTTACCCCGAAGGTGCACTTGTTCGGGTTCAACCTCAGCTTGTACAGTTTCAAACGGTCAAACAGTTTCTGCAGATGATCAAGGTGTTCTTCCTCAGTCTGGGACCTAGTGATCATGTCGTCAACATACACTTCTATCTCATGATGGATCATGTCATGAAATAAAGCAACCATGGCACGTTGGTAGGTTGCCCCAGCATTCTTTAGTCCAAAAGGCATGACTTTGTAGCAGAAGGTGCCCCACTGAGTAACAAATGTAGTCTTTTCCATGTCTTCCGGAGCCATCTTGATCTGATTGTAGCCTGAGAAACCATCCATGAAAAAGAACACTTTATGCTGAGCTGTATTATCAACAAGGACATCAATGTGGGGTAGAGGGAAGTCATCTTTGGGGCTGGCCCTGTTCAGATCCCTGTAATCGACACACATCCTGACCTTGCCGTCCTTCTTAGGTACCGGCACCACATTAGCAACCCACTGAGGGTAAGAAGTCACTGCAAGAAACCCGGCATCAAACTGCTTCATCACCTCGGCTTTAATCTTCTCAGACATCTCTGGACGCATACGGCGGACCTTTTGCTTAACCGGAGGGCAATCTTCTTTAGTTGGTAAGTGATGGACCACAATGTCGGTATCCAATCCGGGCATATCTTCGTAGGACCAGGCAAAGATTTCTTTATAGTCATGCAGCATCTGAGTCAACCGTTGCTTCACGCTGAGTTCTAGGTTGGCACCAATCTTGACCTCTTTCTTGTCTTCCTCAGTACCCAAGTTTATTATTTCCACTGGCTCTTCATGGGGTTGAATTGCCCTTTCTTCCTGTTGTAACAGTCTTGCAAGTTCACCAGGCACCTCGCAATCATCTTCACCTTCGTCTTCGGCTAAGTTGATTGGATTTTCGAAGTCATAACTGGCAGTAGCAGAGTCGTTACCAGTGAGATCCAGAGTGGATTGAAACCTGTATGAGTGAGTGTGTGTGTAAATACAGCTGTTTTGCAATATGTAAAGAGAGGAAAGAAAAGGAGCGCAAAATTTGAATTGTGAAAAACGTCCAATGCTTTTATTCATGATATATGATAGTGACAAACAAAAGCCCTCATAAATAAAACCACGGTGCCCCGGGTAAGACGCCGGGCCATATAGTTTCAAATTATTGTTTATTACAAATCAAAAACAAAGAAATTCATTACTGGGGAACAAAAGTTATGGGTGTAAAATCTTTAGCAGTCCAATTGGTCAATCCACCGTCGATCGTCGGGTAGATCCAGCTATCGAACTTTGACTCTTCCATTTTATCTTCCTCTCCAATAGCATTCACTTCTGAGTGGGTGATGAGCACAGGAGGTCTTCCAATTCTCGCCTTGCGCACCGCTTTCTGAGCTTCTGTGGTGAAACCCAGCCCAAACTTGTTAGTCTTAGGAGTAAGATCAGGGAGCTTGCCCCAGTTTGCACATTCACCTTTTTCGATCACAGCCCGGGCGTCCTTTAAGGAGGCCATCTTCATAGGAGAAACCTCTTCATCTGCTTCTGCTGCTGCCAGGGTTTGTGGCACTTCCTCAAAATGTTGAAAGGGGGTTTCAATGAACTCCCCATCCATTTCTACGTATCTGAAGGAGTTGAGGTGGCTGACCATGTACTCCTCTTCCCCTTGCACCGTTACGATCTTCCCCCTGACTGGGTACTTGAGCTTCTGATGCAATGTGGAGGTCACAGCTCCAGCCTTGTGGATCCACGGGCGACCCAGCAAACAAGAATAGGACGGATGGATGTCCATCACATAGAATTTTGAATCAAATACCTGTGACCCAACCCTGATTGGGATGTCCACCTCACCATGTACCATTCTTTTGGACCCGTCAAAGGCCCGGACAACAATGTGAGTTGGTTTGAGCTCTAGACCCTCACAATCCAGCCTATCCAGAGCCTTCTTGGGCAGCACGTTTAATGAAGAACCTGTATCAACCAGCACATGAGCAAGAGTAGTGCCCCTGCATTCAATGGAGACATGCAGGGCATCATTATGGTTCTTCCCCTTTGCTGTCAGATCGGCATCAGAGAAACCCAGGCCATTATCAGCGGTTAGGTTGGCCACACAGTCGGTGAACTGGTCAGCAGACGTCTCTTGGGGTACGTGGGCTGTCTTTAAGAAAGCAATCAGAGCCTTTGCATGGGCCTCTGAACACAGCAGCAGTGACAACATGGAGATTTTAGAGGGGGTGTGCCCCAGCTGTTCTACAACGTTGAAATCACTTTTCTTTATTATTTTGAGGATTTCTTCCATTTCCTGCTTGGAAGCCTCAACAATGGTCTTTGGTGCCTCCGTCCTGGCAGGCACATCAGCAGCAATCCCCTTGCCCCGAGTATCGGATGACTCAGTAGCAGGGGTGGATACTTGGTCAGGGGGAGAAACAGGCACCCTGGCAGGTGTGAAGACCAAAGGCCTATGAATTACCGGAGGAGCAATGTCTGGCGAGAACAGTCTTCCACTACGAGTGACCTTGGCAGGCCCGGTGATGTTGGAGACACCAGTATCAATGTTGAACTCTTGTTTCACACCCAGAACATAAACATCCGCCCCATAGTGCCATGGGACAGCCTTATCAGATTTGTAGGGTATAGGCCCCGGAATAGTAATGGTGATGGGAGCACTCTTGTGAACTGGCAAAATTTGGGCAGGCTTCTTTGAAGGAGCCTTGGAATGGTTGTTGAAGATGGTAACGATCGACACTTCTTCAACAGGAGCAGCAGGAACAACAGTCTTTCTGAACAAAATCTCTCTACTATCTATCAGGTTTTGGACGCCTGACTTCAGCAGAGAACAACCAGCAGGGGAAGCCACACATAGAGGGCAACCTTCGCTACATCCCGGAAATAAACCGGCTAGCAACAGATTCCTCTTGACTATCAGCAACGGAGTAGCAACATCATCCACCGAAGCTACATACAAATCCTCCTCAACAGCGTTCACTCCATGCTGGGGCATGGGAGCAGTTACAACATTCGGCCTCTCGGGCGCCTCAAACTGTATTTCCTTTGCATCAATGAGGTCTTGAACCTTATTCTTTAAGGCCCAACAGTCATCTGTGTTATGCCCCGGGCTATCAGAGTGATAAGCACAGCGAGCATTTGGATTGAACTTGGGGGATGCAGTATTGGGAAACTTTGGAGCCTCCCTGACAGTCACTAAATTGGTGGATAGCAACTGTGGTAGGATCTGTGATAAGGTCATGCTTAACCGGGTAAACTCCCTCCGGGGTCTTTCAAACTTTTGAGGATTAGTTGGCCGAGGAGCGGCAGCAGGTTTGGCAATCATTACCGCACTGACAGATTGGTGGCGTTCAGGTCGCTCTGTTCTCCGGGAGCTATATACAGCACTAGCCTCCTTTTTGAAGGGTTTCTTCTCAGTACTGGAGGAGGCAACTTTCTGTATCTTCCCCGATTTTATACCGGCCTCGATCCTTTCACTAGTTAGGATCAGATCAGTAAACCCAGCAGAGGAATTACCAATGAGATGATTGAAAAATGGACCAGATAGGGTCCCCAAAAACATATCTACCAGCTCCCGATCCGTCAATGGTGGTTGCACCCTGCCAGCCAGGTCTCTCCATTTCTGGGCATACTCCTTAAAACCTTCACCCGACCCTAGCGACATACCCTGGAGCTGGGTACGCGTAGGAGCGAGGTCGGCATTATACTGATACTGCTTATAAAAAGCAGTGGCCAGATCCTCCCAGTTACGAATGCTGATTCCATCCAGCTGATAGAACCAATCGAGGTGAGTCCCTGAAAGACTCTCCTGGAAGAAGTGGATCTAAAGGTTCTTGTCTGCTGTGTAAGGCTGGATCTTCCTTACATAAGAACGGAGGAGCATCTTGGGACAGGAAGCCCCATCATACTTCACGAAGGCAGGTGTTTTGAACTTGTGTGGGATCACCACCCCAGTAGACAACCCCAAGTCTCCGAAATCCAATCCAGGCACCCGCTGAACTTCCATAGCCTTTAATCTGTCTTCCAGCTGTTTGTACCGGTCTTCAGCAGGAGGGTACTGTTCGTCGTTGAAGTCTGTTTCAGTATCAGAGCCCACAGGAGTAGGGACCTCCCTTTCTTGATGACTACCTTCCGTCACAGATGGAGGAGTCCTTTCAGCTTCAACCAAAGTGTTCCCGAGTCTGCGCCCAGTGTTAAATAGCACAGTCCTCCTCTTCTTCTTAGTCTTCTTCAGAAGCATGGTCTTCAACTCTTGTTGACCCTGAGCCAAGCCCTTGATCAGCTCCTGAAATTGGGCGTTTTGCGCCTGAAACTGGACATTCTGCGCCTGAAGAGCCTTGATAGATGCCTCGGTGATTCAGGGTTCATGATGCTGAAATAAACAGCGAAGAACAGTAAACAACCTGAAAAGGAGAGTACCTATGATGCACATGATGAATGATATGTGTTTATGCAATGCATTCAAGAGTTCGAAAATTCAAATTTGTTGTAGACCAAAAGGAACACACGTTATTATTAAGAAAATCATTGTTTAATACATCAAAGCCTCATGGGCAAAAGTACAACAAGGTCAAATCAATCCCAAAATATGTTGCGCATCTTCTTTGGAGCTATGTAAGTGTTGAGGTTCCTTTCCTCATGCAACAGGCGGGTGAGCTCCAAGACCTTCTTTTCACTGGCATGCAAACTAGTCTCAAGAGAATTCCGCTCTTCCTTAAGCTGGATCCAGCTCTTCTGCATTTCTTCCCAGGATGTGGGCATATCAGGGTGCTGAATAATGTGAGACACCTCTCCTTCCAAGGCAGGCTCTTTGATTACTGGAAGCATGTGAGGATAAGGCATTACCAACTTCTGAGAGCGGGCTCGTACCCACTTGAGGTAAGGCTCCAAAGGGATGGAGTTCCTGTGCCCCAGTGTCTTGCTGTCTATCCTACTAGGCATCCTCCAAGCTCTGATAAACCTCTGGCGAAGTCCTTGAGTATCGTTGTCGAAGTCAAAAACTATGTCAGGAATCAACATGTCATGAGGACCATCCCTCCGAGCATAACCAAACTGTCTCCAAGCCAGGCATGGACTATAAGTAATACCCCCTCTGATTCCAAGTAAAGGAACATTAGGATACTCCCCGCAACGATCAATGATAGTGACATCTTCCCTGGACCTAGGGCACCAATGTATATCTGCATGTGTAAGAGTCATCAACCGTTGTGACCATCTCAAACCCCGCTCGTTCTTCAGGACCGATTGTGGAAGGTGCGAAATAAACCACTTTCCCAGGAGAGGAGTGCAACACATAAGGACGCCTCTTTTTCTCATGGTTCGAGTGTAACATGAGTGAAGGAGGTCCCCCAGCAACGTAGGTATAGGATTCCTGGACATAAAGATCTGGACAACATTGATATCAACGAGCTGGTCTGGGTTAGGGAACAACACCAAACCATAAACAAGAAGGGCCACAACCTCTTCAAAAGCTTGTAAGTCAAGGGAGTTCCAACATTCATAGGCCTTTTCAAACAGAAACCTGGTTAAGAACCCTTTGATACCACTCCTAACTTCCCAATGCCCCTTGAGGTCAGATGACTGTAGGTGCAAGGCTTTAGCAATCTCTTCAAGCTTAGGTTCCTTTTCTGTACCGTTGAAGGGTAGCTGATCAAGGATAGGGATCTTCAGGAGTCGGGAGAACTCCTCCAATGTAGGTACCAACTGATAGTCCAAGAAGGTAAAACAGTGATGCAGAGGGTCAAAGAATTGGAACAGGACCTTTATCATATCTTCCTCAATGTTGGTGTTGACCAAGCTGATGAGGCTTCCATGCCTTTCACTAAATGAAGAGTTCTCGGGAATCCTGGATATAAGCTCCTTAAGCTGAGGAGGGATCCTTACAAGACTGATTTGAATTGTCTTTCTACGAACAGTTTCCATGTCCTACAAAACAAGAACAAAGATGAAAATTCGAACCCCTGAAATGGTTAGTTAATGCATATGGTGCTGGATGATGTCATGATGCTATGATTAACACACCACAGATATTTACAAAGACAAACATGTAAGGCACACAAGGCACACCAGACAGGCCCTTAAGGTTTAAGGCCAGCATGGGGTCTGGGTAGTACCCTCTTGGAGTTGGTAGGTTCAACCTGTCCTAATCAAAGTAACCGGGTTCTAAGGTTCCCAATATCACGGGATTGCTTTCATTGTTCATCGTTTCGATTTAGCCACTGAACTGGCGACCGAAATATTCCAGGAAAGCAACCCTCAATTGAGTGTAGTATCGAGTATCAACCAACCTCGGACTGCACCAAAGTCAGTTATCTCACTACCCTAAAGAGGCCAAGATGGTTCAATTAAGGTTCCTAAGGTCTGTTGATGCTTCACGACACCACGCGGAGGCCCCGTACTCTCCTTGACTGAACTCAAGGGTTACCGGTACACACCAAAGTGCCACATCAACGTAGCAGACTGTTTCAACCATGTCGGTATACCCCGCACAGTTCCCTCACAGCCTTGTTGCTACTTTCTAAGAAGGTATCCCCAGATCCGGGTTAGGATCTATAGAACTCCCAAGCAACCCACAATTTAAAGCACACAAGGAAAACAATTGAAAACACAGTGATCTTAATCCTAAGGTACACCTCACTTTAAGTTTTGTCCCCAGCAGAGTCGCCAGTTCTGTGATCGGTGGATCTGGAACTGACTGTTTAACGCTGGTTCGCGAAATGTCGCGGAAGCAAGAGTCGCCACCGTCTTTTATTTTCTCCAAAATGGAAAGGACAAAAGCACAGAAAAATTCCTTAAAAGAGATTGCTCTCGGTTCGGGAGGTAGGTTATAGAAAGGGAAGGTGTTAGCACCCTTTCTATCCATGGTTATCCATGGGCTCTTAGGTACTTGCTCAATGTGTTTTCAAAAATGTTTGCTTGCTTTTCAATTGTGGGTTTAAAAAGTTTCTTTGAAAAATTTCAGTTCGACTCGTACGTCAGAGTGTTTGAAAAATTTGCTTTGAAAGCTTTTGAAAAGTGTTGGTGTGAAAAGATTTCAGTTTGTTTTGAAATTAGAGCAAGTATCCTTGAGAACCTAACTACCCTAAGGAATTCGTCTGTGTAAATGTCCTTTAAAGTAGTGCCATCCCACCATTGAGAGGTAGGTAGCACCACCGTTGGAGGTGTTCGGGTCAATTCGAGTTTTAGGGACATGGTGATCACCGGAGCAATGGGAAGACACCTTAGAAGCTACCCTCATGCCAGGTTCCCGGATCATGAGGACTTACTAAGACGTCTTCTACTCGACGACCACCTTTCGAAAGGCAACAGTGAGGCGTACCCTAGGGGTGGTGTGTGCGAATTGTGTATCATGTTTCAATTATTTGTCTTGTCATGTTTGTTGTGTTCTACGCTTGATTTTAATTAGGGCCATACATTCTTGCATGCATATTTAACAGTTATAAGTTTGCGGGAAAATAAATCTAAGGTTATTACAAATGGCGCGGGTCCACATCGCCAAAATTAAACCAGACCCGATTTAGCGGAAAATAAAGAAGCAATAAAATAAAAGTGCGAGAAATAAAGTTACAAGGCTTTGGGACATATACATAATTATAATAAATGACATAAAATAAATGCGCAAATTGAATAAATTATGAACATGGGCGTTGGACCCTTTTGCAATAAATTAAAATTAATGAAGAATTAAAATTAAAATTAAATGTTTTGGTATTTTTGTGTTTTTTAAGATTTAAAAGAAAAAGAATTAATGAAAACAAAAAAAAATTGGATGTAAACCCTAATTCTAACTATTTTTAAATTATTAAGAAAAAAGATTGAATTTTGAACCTAATTTAAATCTAAGTTATTTATGTACATTTAATTATAAAAAATAAAATAAATAATGATATTATGGAAAAAAAAAAAAGATCAAGGGAGTGGAAATTATTAATTAACCTAATTCTAATTATTTTTGGATTTTTATTTATTAAAAGAATTAAATTGCAAACATCCTAATTAAAACTAAATTCATTGTACATTAATTTATTTACAAGAAAATAATTATAATAAAAATATTTACTCTTTTTTTTTTGGTCTTTTCTGGTTTTTAATTAAGTTTTTGTATTTTGTAAAGAAAACAATTAATTAATTAAAACAATGAAAATAAAAAATAAAAAAAAAATTATGAAAAGCAAAGCAAACCAGGGGGGGGGGGGGGTGACCCCAAAATTGGAGGTGTTGATCCAAGAACATTGGCCCATTAAGCCTGAGGTTTGTTGACCTTTTCCATTCGTGTGTGATGCGTTGACTGGCACTTATTGTGTTCTTCAATCTGTAACCCTTGATCTGGATGCTTTGGGCACGTGGATGGTCTGACTTTGAAGTGTATGGTGGGCGTCAATGATAGCGCTGCATGGGAATTCATGTTGAAAAATAATATGAGAAATATGTGAGACCTGGGGTTTGAACCCAGGTCATGAGAGTCACAAGCGTATGTCCCTGCCAGCTGAGCCACTAAGTTTCATTTAATATATTATATCACATAAATAATAAAAAACAAAACCAAGGCAATTGTGGTCCAGCGCGCGAAGTTTTTAAACCAACGAATCAGCAATTGCCACGATATCTTCGTCTTCACGTCCCTGTAAACAAAAGCGTATGGCCACGGTTTTGCAAGTGTGGTGTTAGGGGACTTTTGGAAAAATAGCGAATAGCCATATAAGCTACATAAATTGTTCACGAATGGTGGTTTATGTCCGTCTCAATGCACTGAACTCAATGGCCATGGTCTGAAGCTTTGATTTTTCTTCTTTGCAAAAGCCCTAATTTTAAAAACCTGTAACCCTAATATTCGAAAATGGTAGAATCGCATATGGCTTATGAAAAGTCAATTAAACACATCAGTTAGCTTGGAAACTTCACATTAAACAAGAATTCACAAATAAAAATGCAAAAGCATGTATGAATTATGATATAGGATTTCAAAAGTTTCTCTGTACAGGGGAGGTTCTTGCTGCCGATTCTTTGCGTTTGGATGGATGTTTGGAGTTGGAATTTGTTCAGAAATGGTCCAGGAAGCTATTAGAAAAAGAATTAAGGCTTAAAACTTCCTCCCACTTTGAAATCAGTTTTGTGTTTTTATCCAAAAATTTCAATGTTGCCATCAGCTTTTTAGCGCAGCCTTTGATGTGTTATGGTTAGGGTTTGACTTGGTGCTTATGATGGAAGAGAATTGGCTTGCTAGCTGACCTAGATTCATGCTCATGAGAGAACTAGTCCTAGGGTTTTTTCATTAACAAATTTTTCCTTCTTTTAAGCCAAGACCAAGACTTAGTGTGCATTTTGACCCTAGCCTGAGTTTTTGAGTTGGCCCATGATATATGGAAGTTGTCCAAATTCAAATGACACTATTCCATTGGTTTTTGAATTTTATTTGAATTTTTAAAGATTTAAAATGAATTAAATTATCAAAAATTAAATAAAATAGAAAAATCAATATTTGGTCTTGAATTTAATCATGGGACACGTGTGTGGCATGACAGGGATGAATCAAGTGGAAGAAAGTGGGCCCTTTTGTCAAAAATTGGAGTTTCAAGGATAGTTGACTTTTGCCATTTCACAAAAATTTCCCAACTTCTACAAGGCATAACTTGCTCAATTTTTAAGCTTTTCACATGTTCTTGGACATTTTGAAAAGGTCTTTGAGTCCTTTAACCAATGCCTTTGGTCCCATGTCATTTTGATTTACCAATCTCAAGTTATGGTCTTTGACTTAAAGTTCCTTTTTGTTGACTTTTGAAAATGACCTATAATGTTGAAATTGATAACTTTTTGTGAGAGCATTTCTTGGACTTGAAGTATGAAGATGAGTTGTAGGAAATGTATTTCTCTTCAAAATGAGCTTTGGATGGAATTTTTCTGATAATCCATGTGAAAGTTATGCCCTGGTCAATTTCAGTTGACTTTTTCAGCTGTCCAAATATAGCAACTTTTGCATCTTTGATGATTTCTGAGCCAAATTTTGAGAATCATGATCAAGCATTGATCAAATGATGTTTGTGGCTTCAAAATGATATGTTGACCAAAAATTTGAACTTTTGACTGCCAAATGACCATTTTGCCCCTACAGTTGACTGTAGTGCAATTTAGGGTTTTGACTGTGCAATTTTGAGCTGAATGCCTTGAAACTTGATATGAGGATGTTTGACCACATTTGTAGGCATATGAGACTTGATTGGGCCTTTGAAAACTTTCTTTTCTTGATCAGCACACAAACCCTAGTTTTGACTGTATGGAGGCCTTTGCACTGTGCAACTCTTGGGGAATTTTGTAGCTTGGCTTGGCAATTTCTTGAGGAATATGGGAGGGCAAATTTTGGGGTATAACAATTTTATTTGATTTTTATTGAATTAATTCATTTTAAATCAATTTAAATCTAAATAAAATCTAAAAATTGATAACTTGGTATCTTTTTTATTGATACAGGTCTTAAATATCATCATGTACACAATCAAACTCGTATCAAGCTATATCATGCACAAAATATTGGATTTGGAATGAAATTGGAAGCTTTTTAATGGAGGATCATATCACATCTTCAATCATCAATGCACAAGGATTCAAAGCCCAAAACCTGACCTAATTCATCCTATGTTACATATACAACACAAAGCATACGAGTTCAAGGACCAAGAGGCTGTAAAATCACAAAGACAAAAACTTGAAAAAAGCTTGAAACTGAAATCGCCCTTAGAGTCCAATTCAAGGCCAAAACTCAACGTGGTTCTCTTGCTAGACATCCACTGAGTCTATTGCAATCAAAAGCAAATCCATTCGCCTCCTAAAACACACTGTAAGTCTTCCTGAAAACCACCCTGAACTCGAAAACGTATCCTCTGATTCTTGCATTTTTTGCCAAAATCTTTACACCATCATGTTTATCGTTCCATTTAGAACCTTTATGTATCATTTGATTGTATTTATGTGATCTATAGTGCCATACCCGAACCTAGGGTTTTGGAAATTCGTTTTTGGGCATTTTTATTGCAGGCAAAATTGATGCAAACAATGGACATAGATGAAATCAGGAGGAAGAGACGATCATGACTATGGTCTTGGTTTGCATTTCCATGGCCTAGAACTCGTTTTAGGATGAACCTAGGGATTTAGCTGCGGATAAAAATCCGTAGGTAAATAACCAGGATGTAACGAAGAAGACGATCACGTGGCCATGTCCCATTCGCTGATTCAAATATTTCGCGCTTGTTTTTTTTATTTCAGGCATAATAGTTGTTTTCACATATTATATTCTTTTCTTATTATATTAACAAATAAGCACATTGGCTCAGTGGCTAAGGCAGGTGTTCAAGTACCAACGGGACCTGGGTTCGAATCCCAGGTCCCCAACCTATTTGTTATATTTTTCTTGAAGATGTTACAGTATGCCTCATGAACTGTGGTCCACCATACGCCTTCAGATCTCTACGTGCCAGATGGCCTCCAGGCCAAATCTGGTGGCCCATATGGAAGGCCTACCATACGCTCCAGTCAATGTGTCACATGGAAGTGCAAAAAGTCAGCCAGGCTTGCAACTATTGGGCCCTCAAAAATGCTGATCTCACTCCCTTTCCAGGCCCAACATCCCCCTTGGTTCTTTTTTTCTTTTTTTCTTTCTTTTATTTAATTATTTGTTTTATTAATTATTTTTATTACCACTGACCAATTAAAATCTTTTTCTCATAAAATAAAAAAAAAAACACAAAAATATATTTTATTTATTAAAATTAAATTCATCACTTTTATTTTTGTAAATAAATTAATTTAATTAATTTAGTTTTAATTAGGTACAATTTTTAATATCTTTTGCAAATAATTAAAATTAATGTAGAAAATTAGGTTTTTACTAACTTTGATCAAATTTATTTTATTTCTTTAAATATCAAAAAAATCCAAAAATATCTTTTTAATTAATTAATTAATTCATTTATTTAATTGTTGACCTAATTTAATTGTTTCCATTAATTCAAAAACAACAAAAAATGCTTTCTTTCAAAGAAGGGTCAAAACCCTAAAAAATGCGTCCGATTTAATTTTCTCGCACGCGATCCATATTTTCCTATTATTGTACTTGCTTTCGGAATGTAATAGTTTTAATAGGACTTTAAATTATTTTATCGCTTTCTTTTATTTTTCGCACTTTAATTTTAAGGTTTATTTTTGGCGATGTAAATACCCGACGCCTTGTAATAGTTTAGATTTAATTTCCGCAATTTAAATTCCGCAACTATACACTGTTAGATGTTTGGTAATAGGGAATGCATGACAAGATCAAATGTATGAACTTAAAATCAACATAGCTCACCCATGACATGTACAAAGATAAAATTAACCGAAACAATACACTCGCACATGGGCACTCTTAGGGTACACCTCACTTGGTTGCCTTCGAACGTGGTCATTGAGTGTGATACGGTGGGAGAACTGACTAGGGTTTTGCGTTTGTTTTCGCAAATGTTTCGGTTGAGCAAGAGTCGCCACCGACTTTTTATTTTATCCTAAGGAAAGGTTTAAAAAGCACAGCAAAAACCTTTGAGATTTTTCTTGGGTTCGGGGAGTAGATTATAGAAAGGGAAGGTATTAGCACCCTTTCTATCCATGGTTATCCATGGGCTCTTAGGTACTTGCTTAGATCAACTTGCCTTGGTTTTCAATTGTTTAAAATGGTGCTTGATGTGTGGTTTTGAAAATGTTTTGAAAAGATGCCTTGTATAGGCTACCCTTGTAACAATTCTTTACTCGAATGTTTTACAAAAGGTGTTTTGTCTTTTAAAAAGATGTTTCAAGGTTCTTATGAAAGTTTGATTTTGAAAGTGTTTGTGAAGTGTGTTTTGAAATTAGGCAAGTGTTTTCTTTGCAAATTGACAAGTATTTAAGAGCTTATCTACCCTAAAGTTTTCTCAAAGATTTTTGTTATGTTTTAAACCTTTTGACAATTTTGTTCCACCATTGCATTTGGTGGACAATCTTGTCTTAGGAGGTTAACGGGACGGGCGCGGGTCATCGTTTAGACCATAATTGCAATAATGTTAAATGTCTTTGGGCAATTTTTCTTTAAAAAGGGACTTGATCATTCATTTAGGCAACATTTTGAGGGACTATGACCATTTGATTGTTTGTTTTACCCAAAGAAGTTCAACATGCAATATGGACCAATTATTTGAAGGCAACAAAGTGGAATACCCTAAGGGGTACAAGTGTGAAATGTGTTGTCCATTTTCATGCTTTTTTGTCTTATATTAGGTCAAACTATTTTTGTTCGTTTTATTCGCATACAAACCCTAATTCTAGCATAGCATGTTTAGAAAGCAATAAAAGTGCGAAATTTAAATTCCTACGCTATTACAACACAATAATATGGGGAGGGGGGTACAATGTTTCAAATGGGGATATTTAGACAAGAATTTAAACCTAAGCTATTACATCATTTTCTTTGAATATTTACAATATAAATAAATGCATAATTAAATAAAAAATGAAACAAATATGCAAGAATGCAAAAAGGCTTTTATATATATGAAAAAAGTATTATTTATGTAAAATAAAAATAAAATAAAAAAAGGTATTATTTTTTGGAGTATTTTCAAATTTAGGGCAAAACCCTAATTTTTAACCAAAGGGGTATTAATAAATTAATTCATATAATATTTATTATTTACATACAAAAATAAAATAAAATATAGTATATTTGTAAAAAGGGTATTTTTTAGTATTAAATATTAAAAAATAAAATATGTACATTTTTTGGTATTTTTATCCTAAGTATATTAATATAGACCTATATATTTATATTATTTACAAAATATATTAAATATGCCAAAAATAATAATATTTAATTTTATATATATAAAAAAAATGTTTTTTGTACAAATGTTTCAAAAGGAAAAATAAAAACACAAAAAAAATCAGAAATATAATATATTTACATTATTAATAATATTTCTAAATAATAATAATATATATATATATGTTTGTATATAAATGTCCATATAATCAAATAAATACTTTAAAAATGCAAAAATGGTGTAAAAATGATTTTTCAAGTTTTAAATATTATTAGAAAAAATAAATGAATCAGAAATAAAAAGGAAATGTCAAAAAAACATTAAATCAAACAAATGGGCTCAGGGGGGTGTGAAACCAATTGAGTGGTGTGAAAAGAAAACACAAAGCAAGCCCAACCCAATGCCACCTTCTTCAACCTCTGAACAAAACTTGTACAAAAAACGCGCGCAAGAAGCTCCATTTGAATATCCTGATTCTTTGATTTTTTGAACAAACTTCCAACACAGAAAATGTTAAGCATGAAACCACGATTCCAAATATATAAAGAACATCTCCTAACTCTCAGAAATGAGAGAGAATTTTAACAATCCCAAATCCTAACCTAAGTTTTCTGCCATTTTCAAACCTTAAATTCTCACAGCTCAAGCAAAAGAAATGAAAAGTAAAAGCATGTATGTGTTCAGTGGCATGAGTAGAACATTGTTTATTCACAAACTTAAAGCTAATGATGCCTAACAAGAGAGATATGAATTCAAAAACTTACCTGTTCAGTTGAAGTTCTATCTGGCAGTACAGGAACTTTCAGTGCAAGGTGATGATTGGAAAAGCTTCCTTGAGGTCCAGGGATGCTATTCCAATGTTTACTTTGCCTTGAAAGCTTTGGAATCGAGCTAGAGGACTTCACCTGCAAGTCAGAAATGTGAAAATGGTGGAACCAGTTAGAGGGATTACAGGTCGTGTTTTTGCTCTTGGTTAGCTTGCATAGATGTTAGGGAATGTATGTGAACTGGTTTGGGCAAGAGAGCTTGAGGGAAATGGAAGATGGCACTCAAACTGCAGAGGTCACTCTGTTTTGGCAGTTTTATGGTGGTTCTGAGTTCTTGAAGGTATTGGAAGGGAAAGGCTTGTGCTTTTGCTTAAGATCAATGTTTGAAATGTGTTTGATAACTTTCTCTAAGCTCTAGTTCACTGATATCAGAGTTGTGTGATGTTATGACACTTTTCTTCTTTCTTAAGCAACAAAAAGCCAACTTGTGTTCTAGGAATGTAGAGGGTCCCCTAGTGTGCTGCATAATCCCTCCTTGATCAGTGTGATTTGTTCATAATCTTGTGCTAAAGAGATTTGATCTGTACCTTCTTGATTTACCAATTGACATAAAACATAACTTTTCAAAAATGGCTATTTTGCTTTATCTAAAAATGGATTAAACTTGTATGTAATGCTTGAACTCATAGAACAACACTTTAACACAATGAACATGCATTAAATTATTGAGTGTTGGATGGTTTAAAGACCTGTAATGCAGCACAAACCAAGTTGACTTGCAAATGGTATAAGTTATGAACATGCTTTGGTCAAGAACAAAAGTAAATTTTTGCCATATTGTGAAATTCGATTCTCCCTAACCATGAGGTTGTTTGATGAGTTCTTGGACATTTTGGAAAGCTTGGAATGTGTACTACAATCCATCTTTTAAATACAAATTGAAATTCCAAGTGGAAGTGTATGTAAAATGGCCTTGAAGTGGGGTAGAAAACCTTGTCAAAATAGATAAAAAATTCACTAAGTTAAGAATGGTTTAGTGCCTTTATTCAAAAATTTGTAACTTGAGATACAAGCCTCAAATGGGAAAACATTGTGAATCAAAGTTGTAGATTATGCAACAAGCTACAACTTTCATGTTTTGACTTTTGTTTGAATCCAAATGGATCTTGGTGAAAGAGTGGGGCAAAGTTGGGAAAAAATTAGGGTTTTTTTTTATAACTTAGAAAAATTCTAAGTTATGAAAAATTCAAATTTCTAACCCTAATTTGCATTTTGTGATTTCTTGGTGAACAAGTTTCATGATTTGGCATGTTTTGATGAAAAATGAATCTTGACTCTTGATTTTGACCAAAAAGTCAAAGTTTGACTTTTCAATATACAGTCAAAATTGATCAATTGATTGAGAAATTCAACTGTCAATCTTGTGTACTTGGGATCTTTTGAGTTTGTTGAGCATGTCAAGATAATTGCATGGGGTCCTTGAGTCCATATGTGAGCTTGGTTTGCCATTGGTTGGGTCAAACAGTCAAAAATTGCCTTTGTGCAGTCAAAACCCTAAAAATGACCATTTTGCCCTTTTGGTGATCTGATCAAATTTCTTGTGGAATTGTGATCCAAACTTGATCAAATGGTCCATATGAGTTCATAATGTTGATGTGGGTCAATTTTCATGAGGTTTGACTGTCAATTGGCCATAGTTGACTTTTTCCCCAATACAGCTGATTCTTAGGTCAACTGTCCAATTGACTGGGCAAAATTTGGAACTAAGGCTTGAAACTTGGTATGGGTAAACTTGGGAGTCCAATATGAAGCATGAAAGTCATTTTAAGCACTTTAGGTCAAAACATCTTGGTGCAAACACAAACCTTAATTCTGGGTCACCAGTGCAAGGAGAGGTCTTGAGTAGATGAAACCCTGACTGGATCTTGGGCTTCAAAGTTTAGTGATGAGAAATCATTGAGAAATGGGAGGGCAAATTTTGGGGTACAACAGTTGCCCCTGTTCAATCTTCTTGAATCCTAAGAGTTAGATTGGCAAGTTTGCCTTTCGCGACTCGAGGGTAAAAGGAGATTGGACACTAGAGTGCCCGGAAATTTGCACTCGTCAAAGCAAATGGATGCGGGAATGGGCTTAGAGATGCCATTTGGAGATGGGCTTAACGATGCCATCTGGGAGAGTGACATAAATCTTGTCGGGGATGGGCTTAGAGATGCCATCTGGAAGGGAATATCAGGAAGGTGTCCAAGCTTTGGACCGTCTCTGAACTGGGGGTCTGAACAAGCAATAGATTGACATCCGTTGTTGGGAGGAATCCGTAAACTGTTTTCAGAAATTTGGAGAAGAAACTAAACAAGCGATAGGTTAACATCCGTTACTTGGAGAACCCGTAAACTATTTTCAAAGGTTGCGTCTGAACAAGTGATAGATCAACATCCGTTGTTGGGAAGAATCTATAGACTGTTTTCAGAAATCTTGAAGTTGAATAAGCAATGGAGCAGCATCCGTTGTTGGGAAGCGTCCGTAAACTGTTTTCAAAAGTTGCATCTGAACAAGCGATAGATTAACATCCGTTGTTGGGAAGAATCCATAAACTGTTTTCAGAAGTCTTGAGAAGAATCTGAACAAGTGATAGGTTAACATCCGTTACTTGGAGAACCCGTGAACTGTTTTCAGAAGTCTTGAAGTTTGAATAAGCAATAGAGCAGCATCCGTCATTGGGAAGCGTCCGTAAACTGTTTTCAAAAGTTGCATCTAAACAAGTCGATAGATTAACATCCGTTGTTGGGAAGAATCCATAAACCGTTTTCAGAAGTCTTGAGGAGAATCTGAACAAGTGATAGGTTAACATCCGTTACTTGGAGAACCCGTGAACTGTTTTCAGAAATCTTGAAGTTTGAATAAGAACCGGTGTAGGGTTACTTGATGATGAGTCCGTGTAAAACTGCATCTGAAACTGTTAAGGATAGCTTTTTATTCTTATCCTGAAAAGGACAAAATGTTAGCTGAACACAAAATTATGTTGCATGAAATGTATGATGCAATATATGTTATCAATGGTATGATATGAATGTAATGAATGCGTATGTAAGCCGATGAGCTGTCTTGCTGGGGATAGATGAATCCTGGATGGCTGAAGATAAAAGCAACGTGACTGCTGCCGGGAAGAATAAATCTTTGGCTACTGCTGGGGAAGAGAATTCCTGATGACCTCTACTGGGGAGTTCCAATCTAATAGGCTCATGCTGGGGAGGTAAGATTGAGGATCTTCAGCTTGGTGGGAAGTACTCTGGCGACTTCACTGGGGAACTCAAGATTTGTTCTCCTAAAACTCTGTGGGGAAAAGGTTCATTAGTCTGGCTCCGCTGGGGATTGATAATTTGAAGCTTTAGCACAGCTGGGGACACTGAAACTTAAACTCTGAGGGGAATTGAATCCCGGAGGATTCTCTGGCTGGGGATTTATGAAGATAAGTTACTGCTGGGGAATTTTGATGAACTCCGCTGGGGATAGGAAGAATTCTGGTGAGTGCGATCTTCCGTGGTTGTTAGCTGAGGATAACCCAGTTATAAGTCCCTGGGAGGAATAACTTTGAATAAAACTCGGGAGAGACGTCCGTTCTCTGCGGGGAATACGCTTCCAGAATATACTGGGGATGAGCTTCAAGACTCGCTAGGGGTATGGATTCCGAATCTCTCGGGGGCTTCCTTTGAAGGGTATCAAGATATCCAACTGTTCCTTTGGCCCATCAGTAATCCTCTTTCCTGACTCATAAGTAAGTGATTATGTTTCGAATGCATATGCCTATTTAACAAAACATTGGACGTTTCTCAAAATAAAACAAATAATGCAAGAGGAAAGAAAAGGAAATGACACAAAATTTCTGGGAAAAGTATTTGTATTGATTTTTTTTATGAGTATATTTGTACAAAGGAGACAATCATCCTGGTAAGAGGATTTTATCGTAAATATTTGAAAGATTTATACAAAGTAAGGATGGCTATGTGAAATAATTCCATGGGATTCCATTCCGCTACAGCTTTCACAACTCTGAATATTTGTCCATTCAATGCTTTGTTTGATGATGACTGGATTGATCAGAAGCCTGGAACCGTCTGATGAAGAGATTGTATTTGAAGTGATCCGACGAGACATAGTCATACGCTTTAATTCTCTAACTTTTGCCTGAATCGCCCTTTCGGGTTTTCGATCCATCGGGAAACCCCTTTTTGCCCAAGCCGCCCTTTCGGGTTTTCAACTTGCCGGGTGTACAAATTTTTTTTGTTTTTATCCCTAATTTTTGCCTGAATCTCCCTTTCGGATTTTCGATCCACCGGGATGCCCATTTTTGCCCAAGCCGCCCTTTCGGGTTTTCGACTTGTCGGGTTATTTTATGCGTAGTATCTTTCGACTATGTCTGCGTTCGCAGGGTGCGGCAAATCGTCGCCGTCCATGGTGGTCAGAATCATTGCACCACCAGAAAATATGCTCTTGATCACAAATGGTCCTTCATATGTAGGAGTCCATTTTCCCCTGGGATCACTTTGCGGCAAGATAATCTGCTTGATTACTAGATCTCCGACTTGATACACTTGACGTCTGACTTTCTTATTGAAGGAATTGATCATCCGCTTTTGATACGTCTGACCATGGCATATAGCAGCAAGTCGCTTTTCGTCGATCAGATTGAGTTGATCAAGTCGGGTCTGCATCCAATCATCTTCATTCAAACCTGCATCCTTCATAATCCTTAGAGAAGGGATCTGGACTTCCATAGGCAAAACAACTTCCATGCCATAAACCAAGGAAAATGGGGTTGCCCCAGTTGAAGTACGTATCGTCGTACGGTATCCATGCAGAGCAAACGGTAGCATCTCATGCCAGTCTTTGTAAGTGACTGTCATTTTCTGAATGATCTTCTTAATATTTTTGTTCGCAGCTTCAACAACACCGTTCATCTTCGGCCGATAAGGAGATGAATTGTGATGATAAATCTTGAACTGTTCGCACAATGCAGTGATCATTGTGTTATTCAGGTTTGTACCGTTGTCTGTGATGATCCTGTCTGGAATACCATACCGACATATGAGATTTTGCTTGATAAAGCGGGCAACCACACTTTTAGTGACAGAGGCGAAGGAAGCTGCTTCGACCCATTTAGTGAAGTAATTGATGGCAACTAGGATGAAGCGATGTCCGTTGGAAGCCGTGGGCTTGATCTCTCCAATCATATCAATGCCCCACATTGCAAAAGGCCACGGAGCAGTCAGGACGTTGAGAGGAACCGGAGGGATATGAACTTTGTCAGTATAGACTTGACACTTGTGGCAAGTACGGGAATGTTGATGGCAATCAGCTTCCATGGTAGACCAGTAATAGCCTGCCCTTAGGATTTTCTTAGCCATTGTATGCCCGCTCAAGTGAGTGCCAAATGTCCCGCTGTGTATGTCAGTCATAATTAACTCCGCTTCAGCTTTGTCTACACATCGGAGTAATACACAATCATGGCTTCGTTTGTAAAGGATGTCGTTGCTCAGGAAGAACTTAGCAGCGAATTTCCTTAAGAACTTCTTGTCATTTACGGAAGCTCCTTCGGGATAATCTCTAGTCTCGAGATACCTTTTGATTTCGTGGAACCAAGGTTGTTCCACTACTTCTTCGGTATTAATCTCGTGGCAATGCGCCGGTTCATCCATTCGCTCGATGGTGATTTGGGGAGCCTCGTTATCCCAGTTGAGTTTAAACATGGAGGACATTGTGGCTAGAGCATCTGCTAGCTGATTCTCTTCTCGCGGGAAATGCTCGAAGGTAATTTGCTCGAAATGCGGCAACAATGTCAGGACATGTTCTTTGTACGGGATAAGATTAGGATGCTTGGTATCCCATTCTCCTTTGATTTGACTGATAACCAAAGCCGAGTCCCCAAATACGATCAAAGATTTGATCCCCAAGTCTATAGAAGCCTTGAGACCAAAGATGTAGGCTTCATACTCAGCCATGTTGTTTGTGCAGCTGAAGCAAAGTCGGGCCGTGAAAGGTGTGTGACAACCTTCTGGAGAAATGAGTACTGCGCCAATACCATTTCCAAGTGCATTTGAAGCACCATCAAAGTATAGGGTCCATCGGGATCCCTCTTCGGGTCCGTCATATGGTCCGTCACCTTCAATGTTATCCAAATTCAAGATGTCCTCGTCTGGGAAGTCAAATCTCATGGGTTGATAGTCTTCGATATCCTGATGAGCCAGATGGTCAGCTAGTACACTCCCTTTTATAGCTTTTTGGGTGGTGTACTGGATATCATACTCGGTTAAGATCATTTGCCATCTAGCTATCCTTCCAGATAAAGCGGGCTTCTCGAAGATATACTTGATAGGGTCCATTTTGGATATCAACAAGGTAGTATGAGTCAGCATATACTGTCTTAGTCGGCGAGCAGCCCATACCAAAGCGCAGCAAGTTTTCTTGAGCAGTGAGTAGCGAGTCTCACAGTCGGTAAACTTTTTGCTAAGGTAATAAATAGCATGCTCTTTTCGACCAGACTCGTCATGCTGGCCCAAAACACACCCCATTGAGTTATCCAAGACGGTTAAGTACATGATCAATGGTCTTCCTTCGACGGGTGGCATCAGAATAGGAGGTTCTAGCAAATACTCCTTGATTCTATCAAAAGCAGCTTGACAATCGTCGTTCCATTCCACTACCTGATCTTTTTTCAAGAGTTTGAAAATTGGCTCACAGGTAGAAGTCAGATGTGAGATGAATCTGGCAATATAGTTTATGCGCCCCAAGAATCCTCTAACCTCCTTTTCAGTACGGGGAGCAGGCATCTCTTGTATTGCTTTTACTTTTGCCGGATCGACTTCAATGCCTTTGTTGCTTACAATAAATCCCAGGAGTTTACCAGACCTAACTCCAAAAGTGCATTTACTTGGATTCAGCCTGAGCTTGTATTCTTTCAATCTGGCAAACATCTTCTCCAGATGTTCAAGGTGATCTTCCTCTGTTTGTGACCGAGCTATCATATCGTCTACGTAAACTTCAATCTCATGATGTATCATATCATGAAATAAAGCTACCATGGCGCGTTGATAGGTTGCCCCTGCGTTCTTCAGCCCGAACGGCATCACCTTGTAACAGAAAGTGCCCCATTGTGTGACAAAAGTTGTTTTCTCCATGTCCTCGGGGGCCATTTTGATTTGATTGTAGCCCGAGAATCCATCCATGAAGGAAAACACTTTATGTTGAGCTGTATTGTCGATCAAAATGTCAATATGAGGCAGCGGGAAATCATCTTTAGGGCTGGCCCTATTCAAATCCCGGTAGTCCACACACATCCTGACTTTGCCATCTTTCTTAGGTATTGGCACAATGTTAGCGACCCATTGAGGATAGGACGTAACAGCCAGAAAGCCAGCATCGAATTGCTTCATTACTTCTGCTTTGATCTTTTCGGACATGTCAGGCCTCATTCGGCGAACTTTTTGCTTGATTGGTGGACAGTCTTCTCTTGTGGGGAGACGGTGAACCACGATGTCTGTGTCTAGACCCGGCATGTCTTCATAGGACCAAGCGAATATTTCAATGTACTCATTCAACAACTGTACCAAGCGCTCCTTGACTTTTGGTTCCAGATTGGCACCCACTTGCACCTCCTTCCGATCCTCCTCGGTTCCCAAGTTAACAGTTTCCAATGGCTCTTCATGCGGTAAGATGGCCCTTTCCTCTTGTTGCAGAAGTCTGGCTAGTTCCCCGGGTACTTCACAACCTTCGTCATCTTCATACTCGGCTAGATTGACCAGATCTTCAGAGTTACTGAAAGATACAGCAGAATAGTCACCCATGGAATCCGAAGTGGATGGGTACCTGCATTGGTGAGTGTGGGTGTGTGTAAGGGATAGCCATCCTTAAACAAAAAATGCAAAAGGGAAGAAAATGAACATAAGCAGTTTATCAAATGAAAAACGTCCAATGAATCATTAAACATGGCATATGAATATGAAAAATAATCAAACCCTTACAAGTAGACCTACATGCCCCGGGCAAGGCAGGAGGTGAAAAGATAGTGTACGAATTGTTTGAAAGTAAATATTACAGACCAAATAGGAAATGTTTAACAGGTAAATTACTGGTGAATAAAAGTGATGGGGACAAAGTCCTTAGCCTCCCAATTGCTCAATCCTCCTTTGACAGTTGGATAAATCCACTCTTCGATGTTGCTTTCTTTGTCCTCCTCTTCCAGGGCGTTGATTCCGTAGGGAGAAATTTTGACTGGCGCCCTTTCAATCTTCGCACGGCGCATAGCTTTCTGGCCGGTGGCTGTGAACCCTAACCCAAACTTGTCAGTCTTATGCGGAAAGTCGGGCAACTGCCCCCATGCTGAATTCTTCCCTTCTTTTATTGCGGCCCTTGCGTCCTCCAGAGATGCCATCCTGGCCATCTGTCTCGGTGTCTCGGCTGCCAACTTCGCTACTGCTATTTCAGGAAGGACTTCTTCAAAATGTTGAAACGGTGTCTCAATGAACTCTCCTTCGACCTCCACATACCGGAAAGAATTTAAATGGCTAATCATGCACTCTTCTTCGCCATGGACAGTGATGATCTTTCCCTTGACGGGATACTTCAACATCTGATGTAAGGAGGAGGTGACTGCCCCAGCAGGGTGTATCCATGGCCTACCCAGCAAGAAAGAGTATGACGGACGTATGTCCATCACATAGAAAGTGGATTTAAACACCTCAGTGCCTATCTTGATGGGAATTTCAACCTCTCCATGGACCATTCTCTTCGAACCATCGAAAGCTCTGACAACAATATCACTCGGCTTCAATTCCAACCCTTCACAATCTAGTCGGTCCAAGGCCTTCTTAGGCAAAACATTCAGCGACGAACCGGTATCAACCAAAACATGTGCAAGAGTGGTTCCGTGACACTCGATTGAAATATGCAAAGCATCATTGTGGTTTTTGCCTTTAGGGGTTAGGTCGGCATCAGAAAAACCTAATCCATTGTCCGCAGTCAGGCTAGCCACGCAATTTTGAAATTGATCCGCAGAGGTTTTCTGGGGCACATGAGCCGCCTTCAGGAATTTTATCAGGGCTTTAGCGTGCGCTTCTGAGCAAAGTAGTAGTGCCAGCATGGAGATCTTGGAGGGGGTTTGCCCCAACTGTTCCACCACATCGTAATCACTTCTCTTGATTATCCTCAAAATCTCGTCCATTTCCTTCTTTGAGGTTTCCGGAATTACCAAGGGTTGAGCCCTCGTCCTGACGGGCTCATCTTGGACTCCCTTACCTTTGTCAGCAGCGGTAGGAGAGACAGATCTAGGAACAACAATGTCTTCAATCAGAGAAGTTCTAGCAGAAAGTTTTATTGGTGTAGGGACGACCTTGTTAGCTGATGAGGGTCCAAAGACTGCTCTTGGAGGGGCAATCTCTGGAGAAAATATTCTCCCGCTCCTGGTGATTTTGCTGGTACCCACAATGTTACTAATGCTGGTTTCTTCATCATCCAAACTTTCTTCAATTACCTCGATTTGCTTGATACCATGGTAGTAGATGTCACCGCCATAGTTCCAAGGTATCGACTTCTCAGAAACATAGGGGACAGGTCCTGGCATTGTTATCTTCAATGGAACAAATTTTGCAGCTGGTGTAATCTTAACTGGCTTTTTGACGGCCTTGGAAAGATTGGCGTGAATGGTTATGATTGAGACATTTTCAACATGAATTGGAACAGCAGAAACTTTTTCGAACAAAATTTGTCGGCTATCCATAAGGCCTTGGATGCCTTTCTTCAGTAGCGGACAATCAAACGGCAGAGAGTAGCAACAATAACAGTCTTCCTTACATCCCGGAAAGATCCCGGCCCTTAACAAATTCAACTTAATGGTTAGCAGTGGAGTAGTCAGATCACTGACATCAGCAACATACAAATCTTCTTCAATGGCATTGACATTTCGGCCGTGCTTCGGCATGGGTGCAGATATCACATTAGGCTTCTCTGGAGCGTCAAACTCCACCTCCTTAGCCTCTATCAGGTCTTGGATTTTATGCTTGAGTGCCCAACAATCATTGGTGTCGTGTCCAACACTGTCTGAATGGTAGGCGCATTTAGCATTGGCGTGATAATGCGGAGAGGACGTATTCATATTCTTTGGCGCCTCCTTGATGGTGGCAAGATTCAACTTCAATAGATGGGGAAGCACTTGCGCTGGAGTCATATTAATACGGGTGAACTGCCGTTGTGGCCGTTCCACTCGTTGCTGATTTGGTCTGGACTGGTTATAGCGAGACTGCTCACTCGGAGTGTTTTGAATCATTACGACCCCCACAGTTGGCCGACGCTCCATCTTCCCTGCTCTTCTCTGAGAATATACCATAGCTGTCTCCTTCTTAAAAGGCTTCTTCTCAACACTTGCAGCAACACCCTTCTGAATCTTTCCTGACTTGATGCCAGCTTCTATTCTTTCGCCTGTTAAGATCAAATCGGTAAACCCCGCGGAAGAGTTACCAATTAAATGATTGAAAAACGACCCAGATAGGGTCCCAAGAAACATATCAACGAGCTCACGATCGGTTAAAGGAGGCTGCACCCTGCCAGCCAAATCCCTCCATTTTTGTGCATATTCTTTGAATCCCTCACTTGTTCCTAGTGACATACCCTGAAGCTGGGTACGAGTAGGAGTAAGATCAGAATTATACTTGTATTGTTTGTAGAAAGTGGTGGCCAAATCTTCCCAATTTCTGACACTGGTTCCTTCTAGCTGATAAAACCACTCCAACTGAGCTCCCGATAGGCTGTCTTGAAAGAAATGAATCCAGAGGTTTTTATCTGCTGTATAGGATTGAATCTTTCTCACGTAGGACCTGAGATGCATTTTGGGACAGGACAGCCCATCATACCTCACAAATACTGGTACCTTGAAGTTTGGGGGAATCACAATCCCGGCAACCAAACCCAAGTCTTCAAAATCCAAACCCGGTACTCTTTGTAGTTCCATGGCGGCCAATCTATCTTCTAAACCCTTGTATTTATCATCAGCTGGAGGATATTGCTGGTCAGAATAATCTTCATCCTCTTCAACCTCTTCTTCCTCTGCATCAGACTCGGAAGGCACCGCAACTCCATCTCTTTTACTAGTCCCTTCATCAGAAGTAGGAGGAAATTCAAGCACTCTCCGAGCTTCTCTGTCAAATCTTCTCCCCAAAGTAGCCACCCCAATCCTCTTTTTCTTCTTCTTCACTGGGTCCTTATTCTCCAATTGAGTCTTGATATCCTCCTGACTTTTAACCAGGGTCATCAGGAGTTGCTGGAATTGTGCATTCTGAGCTTGTAGGTCTTTGACTGTTTGCTCGAGATCCATCCTACTGAAATAAACAGCAGACGGATAAGGAAACCTGGAGTGAGACCTGCTTATGCACATGATGAATGGTATGCTTGTGTATGCAATGCATTCAAGGACTTAGAACATTCAAAATTGTTTCAGACAAAGAAGAACGCACGTCATATTAATAAGAAGAAATTTGTTAGTACATAAATGCCCCATGGGCCAAATATTACAAAATAAACTTCTTAAGGCAGAAAGACATTGCGCATCCTCTTTGGTGCGATGTAGGTGTTGAGGGCCTCTTGCTCGTGGAGTCGGCGGGTAAGCTCTAGAACCTTCTTTTCACTGGCATAGTAGCTAGCTTCAAAAGTGTTCCGTTCCTGCTTGAGCTGAATCCAACTTTTCTGCATTTCCTCCCACGATGTAGGCATGTCTGGATGTAGGATGGTTGTAGATGTAATGCTCGAGCAACATCTTCCGGCTTTGGCTCCTTTTCCGTACCATTGAAGGGTAGTTGATTAAGGATATGGATTCTTAGGAGTTGAGAGAACTCCTCCAAAGTGGGTACCAACTGATAATCAGGGAAAGTGAAGCAGTGGTGAAGAGGGTCAAAGAACTGGAATAGCACTTTCATCATGTCTTCTTCAATGTTGGTGTTGACTAGGCTGAGCAGTCTACCATGTCTTTCACTGAAGGATGAATTTTCCGGAATTCTTGAGGTGATCTGCTTGAGTTGAGGAGATATTCTCACAAGGTTGACTTGAATGGTATTTCTGCGAGGAATTTCCATGTCCTACAAAACAAGAACAAATATGAAGATCCAAAACCCTTGAAATGGTTATATGATGTTTTATGATGTTTATGATGTTTATGATGTATGCACAAAACATATGTACAAGCAAATCACACCAAACCCTAATTTCAGGCTTGCATGGGGTTTCATAGGTAAGTACCCTCTTGAGTGTAGTTGGCTTAAAAACCTGTCCTATAAATAGTAACCGGGTTCTAAGGAGCTCAATATCATTGGATTGTTTTCAATGTTCATTGTTTTGGTTTAGCTACTTAACTAGCGACCAAAATATTCCAAGAAAACAACCCTCAATGAGTGTAGTATCGAGTATCTACCAACTTCGGACTGCACCAAAGCCGGTCATCTCACTACCCCTAATAAAAGGCCAAGATGGTCAAGTAAGGTTCTAGGTCATTAGTGCTTAGTGACATCACTCAGCGGCCCCGTACTCTCCTTGATTGAACTCAAGGGTTACCGGTACTCACAAATATGTCGCACTAATATAGCTATTGCTTAGACCGTGTCGGTATACCCCGCACAGTTTCCACAACGTATTGCTATCTTTGAATGTTTCCCAAAATTCGGGTGGAGGATTGTAAACCCAAACAATAGAGCCAAAGTATAAAGCAAGCAAATCAAACAATTAGTCATGCAAGAGGGTGATCTAAGCCCTAAGGTTACTCCACTTTAAAAATTATCCCCAGCAGAGTCGCCAGTTCTGTGATACGGTGGGAGAACTGACTAGGGTTTTGCGTTTGTTTTCGCAAATGTTTCGGTTGAGCAAGAGTCGCCACCGACTTTTTATTTTATCCTAAGGAAAGGTTTAAAAAGCACAGCAAAAACCTTTGAGATTTTTCTTGGGTTCGGGGAGTAGATTATAGAAAGGGAAGGTATTAGCACCCTTTCTATCCATGGTTATCCATGGGCTCTTAGGTACTTGCTTAGATCAACTTGCCTTGGTTTTCAATTGTTTAAAATGGTGCTTGATGTGTGGTTTTGAAAATGTTTTGAAAAGATGCCTTGTATAGGCTACCCTTGTAACAATTCTTTACTCGAATGTTTTACAAAAGGTGTTTTGTCTTTTAAAAAGATGTTTCAAGGTTCTTATGAAAGTTTGATTTTGAAAGTGTTTGTGAAGTGTGTTTTGAAATTAGGCAAGTGTTTTCTTTGCAAATTGGCAAGTATTTAAGAGCTTATCTACCCTAAAGTTTTCTCAAAGATTTTTGTTATGTTTTAAACCTTTTGACAATTTTGTTCCACCATTGCATTTGGTGGACAATCTTGTCTTAGGAGGTTAACGGGACGGGCGCGGGTCATCGTTTAGACCATAATTGCAATAGTGTTAAATGTCTTTGGGCAATTTTTCTTTAAAAAGGGACTTGATCATTCATTTAGGCAACATTTTGAGGGACTATGACCATTTGATTGTTTGTTTTACCCAAAGAAGTTCAACATGCAATATGGCCCAATTATTTGAAGGCAACAAAGTGGAATACCCTAAGGGGTGCAAGTGTGAAATGTGTTGTCCATTTTCATGCTTTTTTGTCTTATATTAGGTCAAACTATTTTTGTTCGTTTTATTCGCATACAAACCCTAATTCTAGCATAGCATGTTTAGAAAGCAATAAAAGTGCGAAATTTAAATTCCTACGCTATTACAACACAATAATATGGGGAGGGGGGTACAATGTTTCAAATGGGGAAATTTAGACAAGAATTTAAACCTAAGCTATTACATCATTTTCTTTGAATATTTACAATACAAATAAATGCATAATTAAATAAAAAATGAAACAAATATGCAAGAATGCAAAAAGGCTTTTATATATATGAAAAAAGTATTATTTATGTAAAATAAAAATAAAATAAAAAAAGGTATTATTTTTTGGAGTATTTTCAAATTTAGGGCAAAACCCTAATTTTTAACCAAAGGGGTATTAATCAATTAATTCATATAATATTTATTATTTACATAAAAAAATAAAATAAAATATAGTATATTTGTAAAAAGGGCATTTTTTAGTATTAAATATTAAAAAATAAAATATGTACATTTTTTGGTATTTTTATCCTAAGTATATTAATATAGACCTATATATTTATATTATTTACAAAATATATTAAATATGCCAAAAATAATAATATTTAATTTTATATATATAAAAAAAAATGTTTTTTGTACAAATGTTTCAAAAGGAAAAATAAAAACACAAACAAAATCAGAAATATAATATATTTACATTATTAATAATATTTCTAAATAATAATAATATATATATATATATATATATGTTTGTATATAAATGTCCATATAATCAAATAAATACTTAAAAAATGCAAAAATGGTGTAAAAATGATTTTTCAAGTTTTAAATATTATTAGAAAAAATAAATGAATCAGAAATAAAAAGGAAATGTCAAAAAAACATTAAATCAAACAAATGGGCTCAGGGGGGTGTGAAACCAATTGAGTGGTGTGAAAAGAAAACACAAAGCAAGCCCAGCCCAATGCCACCTTCTTCAACCTCTGAACAAAACTTGTACAAAAAACGCGCGCAAGAAGCTCCATTTGAATATCCTGATTCTTTGATTTTTTGAACAAACTTCCAACACAGAAAATGTTAAGCATGAAACCACGATTCCAAATATATAAAGAACATCTCCTAACTCTCAGAAATGAGAGAGAATTTTAACAATCCCAAATCCTAACCTAAGTTTTCTGCCATTTTCAAACCTTAAATTCCCACAGCTCAAGCAAAAGAAATGAAAAGTAAAAGCATGTATGTGTTCAGTGGTATGAGTAGAACATTGTTTATTCACAAACTTAAAGCTAATGATGCCTAACAAGAGAGATACGAATTCAAAAACTTACCTGTTCAGTTGAAGTTCTATCTGGCAGTACAGGAACTTTCAGTGCAAGGTGATGATTGGAAAAGCTTCCTTGAGGTCCAGGGATGCTATTCCAATGTTTACTTTGCCTTGAAAGCTTTGGAATCGAGCTAGAGCACTTCACCTGCAAGTCAGAAATGTGAAAATGGTGGAACCAGTTAGAGGGATTACAGGTCGTGTTTTTGCTCTTGGTTAGCTTGCATAGATGTTAGGGAATGTATGTGAACTGGTTTGGGTAAGAGAGCTTGAGGGAAATGGAAGATGGCACTCAAACTGCAGAGGTCACTCTGTTTTGGCAGTTTTATGGTGGTTCTGAGTTCTTGAAGGTATTGGAAGAGAAAGGCTTGTGCTTTTGCTTAAGATCAATGTTTGAAAGGTGTTTGATAACTTTCTCTAAGCTCTAGTTCACTGATATCAGAGTTGTGTGATGTTATGACACTTTTCTTCTTTCTTAAGCAACAAAAAGCCAACTTATGTTCTAGGCATGTAGAGGGGCCCCTAATGTGCTGCATAATCCCTCCTTGATCAGTGTGATTTGTTCATAATCTTGTGCTAAAGAGATTTGATCTGTACCTTCTTGATTTACCAATTGAAATAAAGCATAACTTTTCAAAAATGGTTATTTTGCTTTATCTAAAAATGGATTAAACTTGTATGTAATGCTTGAACTCATAGAACAACACTTTAACACAATGAACATGCATTAAATTATTGAGTGTTGGATGGTTTAAAGACCTGTAATGCAGCACAAACCAAGTTGACTTGCAAATGGTATAAGTTATGAACATGCTTTGGTCAAGAACAAAAGTGAATTTTTGCCATATTGTGAAATTCGATTCTCCCTAACCATGAGGTTGTTTGATGAGTTCTTGGACATTTTGGAAAGCTTGGAATGTGTACTATAATCCATCTTTGAAATGCAAATTGAAATTCCAAGTGTAAGTGTATGTAAAATGGCCTTGAAGTGGGGTAGAAAACCTTGTCAAAATAGATCAAAAATTCACTAAGTTAAGAATGGTTTAGTGCCTTTATTCAAAAATTTGTAACTTGAGATACAAGCCTCAAATGGGAAAACATTGTGAATCAAAGTTGTAGATTATGCAACAAGCTACAACTTTCATGTTTTGACTTTTGTTTGAATCCAAATGAATCTTGGTGAAAGAGTGGGACAAAGTTGGGAAAAAATTAGGGTTTTTTTTATAACTTAGAAAAATTCTAAGTTATGAAAAATTCAAATTTCTAACCCTAATTTGCATTTTGTGATTTCTTGGTGAACAAGTTTCATGATTTGGCATGTTTTGATGAAAAATGAATCTTGACTCTTGATTTTGACCAAAAAGTCAAAGTTTGACTTTTCAGTATACAGTCAAAATTGATCAATTGACTGGGAAATTCAATTGTCAATCTTGTGTACTTGGGATCTTTTGAGTTTGTTGAGCATGTCAAGATAATTCCATGGGGTCCTTGAGTCCATATGTGAGCTTGGTTTGCCATTGGTTGGGTCAAACAGTCAAAAATTGCCTTTGTGCAGTCAAAACCCTAAAAATGACCATTTTGCCCTTTTGGTGATCTGATCAAATTTCTTGTGGAATTGTGATCCAAACTTGATCAAATGTTCCATATGAGTTCATAATGTTGATGTGGGTCAATTTTCATGAGGTTTGACTGTCAATTGGCCATAGTTGACTTTTTCCCCAATACAGCTGATTCTTAGGTCAACTGTCCAATTGACTGGGCAAAATTTGGAACTAAGGCTTGAAACTTGGTATGGGTAAACTTGGGAGTCCAATGTGTAGCATGAAAGTCATTTTAAGCACTTTAGGTCAAAACATCTTGGTGCAAACACAAACCCTAATTCTGGGTCACCAGTGCAAGAAGAGGTCTTGAGTAGATGAAACCCTGACTGGATCTTGGGCTTCAAAGTTTAGTGATGAGAAATCATTGAGAAATGGGAGGGCAAATTTTGGGGTACAACATTGAGTATAAGAAGTTTTAGAGGTCGCCCTCTTGTCCAAAGATCATAGTTGCCTCGAAACGGTTGCCTCGGAAAAATGATCTAAGACATTAGGGTTACCGCTAAGGCGTCCTAACATTGCTTTAGTGACCACACGTCCCTTAATCGAATTGACCCTTAAACTCCAACGACGGTGCTACCTACTCATCCATAATGGGATAGAATTGTCTAAAGGACATTAGCATAGTTTAATTCCCTTTTCGAGTAGGTAGATGGTTCTTAAGTACTTGCTCCTTTTTAAAACAAAACAAAAATTTCACTTACCCTCCTTTTCAAACAAAGACTTTTTCAAACCCACAAACACGAAGAAAAGCAATTTTGAAAACACTATGAGCAAGTACCTAAGAGCCCGTGGATAACCACTGATAGAAAGGGTGCTAACACCTTCCCTTTCTATAATCTACCCCCCGAACCCGAGAAATATCTCAAAAAAGGAATTTTTCTGTGTTTTTTTCCTTTCCTAGTTGGATAAAATAAAAGACGGTGGCGACTCTTGCTTACCGTGACATTTTGCAAAAACAAACACAAAACGCGAACCAGCCTTCCAAAACAGTCAGTTCTCTCCCACCGTATCACAGGTTTGTATTCCCCCAGGAAGTCAAAATTCATTTCCCAACAATGATATTGCAATCCTTTTCCTAACAGCAAGTAGTCGTCTCTTTATTTGAGAAATATTTACTTCCCTAGTAAGTTTGTTAGTTCCCAGAGAAGTTTATTTTGAATGTTTACTCCGATGAATGATGGTCTCTTCTTTATGAGAGATAGTTTGTTGTTGAGGTTCTACTTCGATAAATGGTGGTCTTCGTTATGAGAGATAGTTTGTTGTTGAGGTTCTACTCTGATGTAAGGTGGTCTCTTTGTTATGAGATATAGTTCGTTGTTGAGGTTCTACTCTGATGAATGGTGGTCTCTTCATTATGAGAGATAGTTCATTGTTAAGGATAACTTTACTCCAATAGATGGTTAGTCTTTTCTATGTAATAGAGACAATTCGTTGAGAGATTCTTACAGTAGTTCGTTACCCTTTCCGAGTGATATTTGTAAGAACAAGAAGTGTTTCCTACATCTGGCCTTGAGATTTTGATGATAACTTCACATGTTATCTCTAAGAACAATTGTATACACTAATGGTTTTTCCTAGTGTGTAGTTGCTGCTATAATATTCTGACTCTGGTACAAGGCGTGTGGTGTCACCAGGTTCTGAATATACACTCTGTAAGAAAACATGTGGTTACATGTTTCGGTAGAGTCAAGGTTATGAACTAATCTTATACAATGTGTCTTAGGAATGTTAGTACAAGAAGTTTTGATCATGGATTTTTGGTTTAGCTTTGGAGGCCTTCTAAAGATTTACTTCTGTGTTACAAGTCTGAAGATTATGAAGACAAGGTTCTGCTGAACAAGTTCTGATGATCTGAAGAAAAGGAAATTCTTACAACCAAGTGTTGAAGACTCTGAAGACAAGGTTCTATGTGACAAGTTCTGAATACTCCAACACTTAGGTTCTAAGGCTTAAATAAGATTCTTCTACAACAAGCTTCAACACTCAACATTCAAATATTTAAAGCCTTTGTAGATCAAGAAGAAAAGTGAAAAATGGTTAAGATATGATAGTGTACAAAAGGTACATAAAGTGAATGTGACCTCTACTCTTCTAGAGTAGTGCAAGGACAGTTCTTTTGTACTTGAAAGTTACTACTCTCATTATAATCGTTGATAACCAACAACTAGATTTCCAATTTACCTTTCTACCCATTCAACGGATCTCTTTTACAAGCTATAAAAGGAAGACTTGGAAGCTGAAGAAAAGTAACAAACTATATTACAATGACAAATATATCAGTTCAAATCAAGCTAAAAAAAACTATACCAAAGAATTATGTAAACTCTGTAGAGAAATCATTTGTGTATAGTTTTACAAATAAGCAAGGAGTTGTTTCTCGCATCTTGCAGTAGAACACCTAGGTGTTCTTCATTGTACTGAAAAGTCTGTGTAATGTGCTTACAAGAAGCAAATTTGTAATACACTAAAAGTACTCAATTGTTGTTGAATGATACATTGAGAGACTGAGTGGAGGTCTGAGCTCAATAAGACTCATGTTGCGGCTTTAGTGGATTTAGAGTAAGGATCTATGAACTTATTAGGGTGCCAATAAGGTTGATCAGACTTGTTGTGGGTTATTTTGTAATCAACTTGGTTATAGTGGATTAAGTCCTTATTGAAAGCGGAATCATCCTTGTTAGGGTGGACTGGAGTAGCTTAGTTAACAACAAACCAGGATAAGAATCATTGTGTTCATTTACTATTTTATATTCTAAGCGTACTTGGTTTGTCACCAACGAAAAGATTTTATTTGGTGAAACCTAATTCAAATCCCCTTTTCTTGTGTTTCTTACACCTTCAATTGGCATCAGAGCTCCGGTTCTGGTATTGATAATTATCAAACAGTTAAATATGCCAGATAAAGGTCCAAACGAGTTTTTCCATTAAAGAGACACAATGGTTGAACCCACTCCAACTATTCTTGCATCAGATTCAAACGATAAAAGTTATAACGTTAAACCTCCTATCTTTGATGAAGAAAAGTTTGAATAGTAGAAAGATAGACTAGAAAGTTTCTTTCTAGGTCATGATATTGATCTTTGGGATACAGTAGTCGATGGCTACGTACCTCCCACAGATGATATTGCAAAATAGATAGCTAGGAGAGATATGACTGATCAATAAAAGAAAGATTATAGAATCATTATAAAGCAAGAACCATCTTGTTGAATGCGATTTCTTATATTAAGTATGTGAAGATAACAAATAAAGACTCGGCTAAGTCTATATTTGATTCTCTAAAAATGACTCATGAAGGAAATGATCAAGTAAAGGAAACCAAGGCGCTGGCCTTGATTCAGAAATATGAAGCTTTCAAAATGGATGATGATGAAAGTGTTGAAGTCGTGTTCTCGAGATTTCAATCCTTAGTTGTAGCACTAAAAGTTATGAAAAAAGGATATCCAATGGCAGATCACGTGAAAAAATTTATCATAAGCTTGCCATCCAAATGGAGGCCTATGGTAACCACACTTAAGCTTGTAAAATATTTGAACAACACCTCTCTAGAGGAATTGATAATTTCTCTAATAAGTTATGAGATTGAGATAGAACAATATGAACCATAAAAGAAGATAAAATCTATTACACTCAAATCCATCAAGAAATCTGAGAATTCCAAAGCTCATCAAGCAAAAGAGATAGAAGATTCGGAAGAAGACTTTGATGATGAAGAAGAGTTGTCTTTGATATCCAGAAGGGTTAATCGTCTCTGGAATAAAAGTCAACATGATAGTTTCAAATGTCCAAGAAGGACTAGAGGTCACTTCAAATCAACCTCAGGTCAAAGAAAGTATACTGGTAATGAAGGCACTTGTTATGAGTGTAATGAACCAGGACACTACAAACTGGAGTGTCCTAAGCTTCTAAAGAACAACATAAAGAAGATAAATCTTAAAGGAAAAAAGAAAATGGAAACAAGGGATGACTCAGACTCAGGAGTAGAATATGCTTATGTAGTGCTGATAACTCATACTAGAACATTCAATGAAGAGATCTGTTTAGAATATGAAGCCAATTTAGAAGGAGAAAAATTTGTCTGGACTCTAGCTGCTCGTGACACATGACGGGAGAAACGTACATGTTCATATGTTTTAATCTTAAGCATGGAGGCATTGTAGGCTTTGGAGGAGATCAGAAAGGAAGAATCATAGGCTCAGGTACAGTAGGTAATGGCTCTCTTCCCTAAACTACTAATGTTTTACTTGTTGAAGGATTAAAGTATAATCTATTATCTATAAGTCAATTAAGTGACAATGGGTATGATATAATCTTTAATCAAGATTCCTGTAAAGATGTTAGTAAAAAAGATGGCTTTGTCCTTTTCAATGGAAAGAGAAGAAACAACACCTATAAGATCATACTTTCTGACCTTAAAGAAAAAAATTTAAAATGTCTCATGTATGTTAGTGAAGAGCAATGGATGTGGCACAAATGTTTAGGTCATGTTAGCTTGAGAAGAATTTCTCAGCTGAACAAGCTTGACCTCGTTAAAGGCCTACCAAAACTGAAGTTTACTTCAGATTCTCTTTGTGAAGCATGTCAGAAAGGCTAGTTTTCAAAAACCTTTTTCAAAGGAAATAATGTTGTTTCCACCTCTAGACCATTGGAACTTCTTCACATTGATTTGTTTGGGCCAGTAAAAATTGTGGCAATCAGTGGAAAGAAGTATGAAACAGTCATTGTAGATTATTATAGCAGATAGACATGGGTAAAGTTTCTCAAACACAAGGATAAGTCACACTCTGTTTTCACTTCCTTCTGCACTCAAGTGCAAAATGAGATGAATCTCAAAAGTGTCAAGGTTGGAAGTGATCATGGTGGAGAATTTGAAAACAAATATTTTGAAAAACTATTTGATGAAAATGGAATTTCCCATGATTTCTCCTATCCAAGAACTCCACGGAAAAATGGATTTATTGAAAGGAATAATATGACTTTGCAAGAAATGGCTAGGATCATGATCAATGAAACCAACATGGCAAAGTACTTCTAGGTAGAAGGTATAAACACATCATGCTATATCTAGAACAGGGTCTCTATTATACCTATTCTTGGAATGACTCCCCATGAATTATAGAAAAAACAAGAAACCTAATATCTCATATTTTCATTTGTTTGGATGCTCTTGTTTCATTCTGAACACTAAAGAAAATCTAAACAAGTTTGATTCAAAAGCTCAAAGTTGTATCATGTTAGGATATTCTGAACGCTCAAAGGGCTACAGAGTATATAACATTGAAACACTCATTTTTTAGGAATCAAATCATGTTATATTTGATGATAATCTTGAATTTGAAAAGTCAAATCTAGTTGATAAGTTTGCAGATGTGGAAGTCACCTATTCAGAATCTGAAGGAGCTGCTGCTGAAGTTCAAGAAGTGAAAGAGTAAGGAAATGATCAACCTGGAGTTTCTAATGTTCAGACTCCTCTAAAAAGGCTAAGACAAAGTTTATCACATTTTGAGGAACTAATTCTGGGAGATAAGATAGAACATGTCCAAACAAGATCTCACTTTAAGCCTTCTGAAGAGATGCTTCTAAGTCTGGTGTCGATGGTAGAACCAGGTTCTAATGATGAAGCTCTTCTTGATCAATCCTGGATTCTAGCCATGGAAGAAGAAATCTGACAATTCTCAATCAATGATGTTTTGGATCTAGTTCCAAGACCCAAAGGAACTCATATGATTGGAACCAAATGGGTTTTCTGGAACAAGCTGAATGAAAAAGGTGAAGTGGTAAGAAATAAGGCTCGACTGGTTGCACAAGGATATAACCAAAAAGAGGTAATAAACTATAGAGAAACATTTGCACCACTTGCCAGGTTAGAATCTATTAGTCTTTTGATTTCATTTGCTATTAATCACAGGATGAAATATTTTGTTGCATATTTATTTCCCAAATAATTGCTTACATATATCTTCTGTGATACTTTTAAAATGTTTTGATAATTCGTTCGTTTTTGAAAAATCAATTCTAAAGAAAGAACATTTGATTTTAACAAAATATAATTGATCAGCATCTTGCTCAGAAGATTTCAAGTGATTCTACAGAGATCTCTCAAAAAGATTATTAATCTCACTCTTTTTGTCTCTTTATTACCTTTTTTAATTTCTGACAAAGGGGGAGAAAATAAAATATGATTTTGATAACAAATAAACAAACATGTATAATGTTGTTGCTACTAACTGTTTGTTTGATGTTTTCATTCTAGAAACTCTAAACAAGTTCACCAAGTAATCTAAGACAGGTTGGAGATAAAGATCATAATGCAAAGGTTGAAAACTTGTGAATGATATCAACTATGATCTCATATCTAAGAAGAATGCCTAAAGAAGAAGATCTTGATGAATGGATAAAGTAAAATTTGATTTTATATTTAAGATGTTGTATATATTATGAATATATGAATATTCAAACAGATATACCAAACACAATTCAAAAGTTATAAACTTACTGAAATTAAGGTAATCTTGCTTGATATCATAGTATTCAAAGTTGTTAACTTTCTGAAAGTATGAAATTCAGACTCAAAGCTCAGAAGTTGTGCTCTCTTGAAAGGAATTCAAGTCAACATTATGATGCATGCTCTCATACATAGATGCCACTCAGAATCTATGCTATGATATGTGTGCTTCAGCAACATACACTTTATTCAGAAGTTGTGAATAGTCTGAATGACAGATACAATAGAGAATATGAGATCAAACATTGATTCTTGAGAAGCATAATGTTTTGGTTGTGATATTAGAATCATGGTCTATAAGCACTGATACATAATGCGTGGCATTACTCAATCAGGCTCAAATCAAGTTTTGATTCTTCATTAAGTGCTGATAGAAACCAGGTTCTGAGATGAAGACCATGCATTCTAGTCAGACTCTGATGAGTTATTATAGGGAAGTGTTACTTATCTATTCTTATGTTCTGATAATCAAAATTTATTTCGTGAGTCTTGGGCTCAAGGGGAGACTCTGAACAAGCTTGAATGAAATTTCGAGTTTAACATATTCAGGGGGGAGCTGTGAGCTTAACTTCGAATTTGTCAATTATGGTGATTACCTTGTATAAATTGTTCTATCACAATACATGGTTTGTTCATCATCAAAAGGGGGAGATTGTAATCGCAAGAAGTGTTTCCTACATTTGTCTTGGAGATTTTGATGATAACTTCATATGTTATCTTAGAGAACAATTGTATACCCTAATGGTTTCGTCTAATGTGTAGTTGTTGTTATAATGTTTTGACTCTGGTATAAGGAGTGTGACATCATCAGGTTCTGAACATACATCTGGAAGAAAATATGTGGTTACATGTTTCGGTAAAGTCAAGGTTCTGAACCGATTTCTGCAACGTGTCTTAGGAACGTTAGTACAAGAAGTTATAATTATGGCTTTATGGTTTAGCTTTGGAGGCCTTCTAAATATTTACTTTTGTGTTACAAGTTCTGAAGATTATAAACACAAGGTTATGTTGAACAAGTTTTGATGATCTGAAGAAAAGGAAGTTCTTACAACCAAGTGTTGAAGACTCTGAAGACAAGGTTATATGTGACAAGTTCTGAAGACTCCAAGACTTAGATTATAAGGCTTAAAGAAGATTCTTCTATAACAAGCTTCAACACTCAATATTCAAATATTAGAAGCCTTTGTAGATCAATAAGAAAAGTGCAAAATGGTTAACGTGTGATAGTGTACAAAAGGTACATAAAGTGACTGTAACCTCTACTCTTCTAGAGTGGTGCAATGACAGTTCTTTTGTACTTGACAATGACTACTCTCATTATAACCGTTGAGAACCAACAACTAGATTTCTGATTTACCTTTCTACCTTTTCAATGGATCTCTTTTACAATCTATAAAAGGAAGACTTGGAAGTTGAAGAAAATTAAAAAAACTACATTACAATGACAAATCTATCGGTTCAAATCAAGCTCAACAAAACTACACCAAAGTGATGTGAAAACTATGTAGAGAAATCATATGTGTATAGTTTTGTAAATAAGCAAGGAGATTTTTCTCACATCTTACAGTTGATAACTTAGGTGTTCTTCATTGTATTGAAAAATCTCTATAATCTTCTTACAAGAAGCAAATCTGTAATACACTGAAAGTACTCAACTTTTGTTGAATGATACCTTGAGAGACTGAGTGAAGTTTTGAGCTCAAGAAGACTCCTGTTGCGGCTTAAGTGGATTTACAATAAGGATCGATGCACTTATTAGGGGTGCCAATAAGGTTGATTAGACTTGTTATGGGTTGTTCTGTAATCAGTTTGGTTATAGTGGATTAAGTCCTTGTTGAAGGCGAGATCATCCTTACGAGGGTGAACTAGAGTAGCTTAGTTAACAGCGAACCAGGATAAAAATAATTTTGTTCATTTATTGTTTTATGTTCTAAGTGTACTTGGTTTGTCACCAACAAAAAGATTTTATTTGGTGAAACCTAATTCAAACCCCTCATTTCTTGTGTTTCTCACACTTTCAATATCTTGGTCAAAGAAGAAACTATTCCCCGTTCTCGGCGAAATATAAAAGTCAGAGGAAGTTCATCACCCTCTTTAAGTGATATCTTGGTCAAAGAAGAAACGATTCCCCATTCTCGGTGAAACCCGAAAGTCAGTGGAAATTTATTACCCTTTTTAAGTGATATCTTAATAAAAGATGAAAATGTTACGGTTCTCGGAAAAATCCAGAAGTCGAGTAAATTTTATTACCATTTTCAAGTGACATCTTGGTCAAAGAAGTAGTTGCTATCTTTCTCGGTGAAATCCAGAAGTTGGTAAAGTTTGTTACCCTTTCCAGGTGGAATGCCTTGGTTAAATAAGAAGTTGAGACCCATTCTAGGTGAAACTCCAGAACTTCGGGAAACTTGGTATTATGATACATATTTCTCCTTACATTAAGCTGATACTTACTATTATTCCATATCTTTTTTCTACATTCAACCCTGAGTTAGTAGTTTACCGTCATACCTGAGTCAGTACTGTTCTGTTTTTTCTACCTTCATCCCTGAATTGGTAGTTTATTGTCACCCCTAAGTCGGTATTGTTCTGTTTTTTCTACCTTTATCTGTGAGTTAGTAGTTAACCATCATTTCTTAGTCAACATTTACCTATTTCTCCTCATTGGACTTTACCCCAATAGAGTTGGGTTTTCTCCAGTCTCAGTAATGATGTCATTTATTACCAGTCGCGATATTGATGTTACCAGTTGCAGTATTGATGTTACCAGTCGTAGTACTGATGTTACCAGTCACAGTACTGATGTTTCCAGTCACAAGTACTAATGTTACTAGTCTCAGCATTGATGTAAAATCATTACCAGTCTCAGTACTGATGTGAATCATTTCTTTCTCCAGTCTCAGTACTGATGTTTACCATTATCCATGAGTCGTTTTTTCCTCATTTATCGAGATGATGTTATCTTTTTTCCTTTGTCTCCTCTTTGGGCCTTACCCTAGTAGAGTTATGTTCTCTTTTCCCCAATGGAGTTGATTGTTCTCCAATGGAGTCAAGTTTCTTTCCTCGAACGAGTTGGTAACCCTTTCTTGAAGATTACCTCATTTAGCTGTGATGTTGGTATTGTACCCCAAAATTTTCCCTCCCTTTTTCACAAGAAATCACAACCCTAGGGTTTTCTCGGATTTTCAAGAGTGGCTCAGGAATCGATCAAACAGACTTTTCTTTGGCAGCAGATCAAGAATTAGGGTTTCTCTCGCATTTCTCAGAAGAAACTGAATTCTCAGAAATTCAATTAACTGTCACAAGTTTTCATACTTTTTAAGCCTACTGAAAGATTGATGGTTGTTCTCAAGGCTTGTTTATCTGGGATAAGAGATAGGAGCTGAGATGGTCATTTGAAATATTCAGGTTTTGTCTGATCCAGGTTAACCAGACAATGTGCGTCTGTTAAGACATTTGCTTGTTAATGGAATGAAATGCTTGCTTGTTTATTGGAATACACAATGCGTATTTTGATTGGAATGCTCTTGCAAGGTTACGAGATTGCAAAGTTTTGGGATTACTTAGAATTTAAGTTATCTCTATTAAAAATATTGGAATGCAATTTCAATTATTTTGATCTGAGAATCTTAAAGGGTTAAGCGAAGATGCCAGGAAAGAATTACAAGATATTGACAGTAGAAGGTTTTATTAGATATCAGATGATCTCATAAAAGCTTTCTTCATTCATTTCAAATGTTGTTACAAAAATAATTTATTATTTGAATACTGTATGTTTTACAACTTATAGTATTTGAAAAAATAAATGATTACAATAAATGGAAAATCTATCTAAGTTAAAAATCTAAGTAAGCCTAAAACTTCCATTGCTCCATCGCTCCCATGCTCAAAGTCTTCTGCTTCCTCTGCTTTGTCATCACCCAAGTTGTGCTCACATGAAAGAAAAACAAAGAAAAGAGGATTAGTACAGTTAATTTTCAAACAGAAAAAGAAAGGAAAATTTTCATCATTAAAGTTTGCCGTCTGGAATCAGAAGTGCTATTGTTCATCATGTTTTTATTTTCCTCTTTGCAAATCACAAGAAGATTGCTCTTCTTGGTTCACAAAGAGAAAAATAAAAATGTAAAAGAAGAATGCAAACAAAGTAAGTGTATTCAAATGCATTAAGGCGCCAAACTGCATCATAAAACATAAGCCAAGTTGGATGCAAGATAGTTTCAAAAACCAAACAGCATGGCAAATATTGTAGCAACTAAGGAAAACAGGCGCCAAACTGTCTAAACATTGCAACAAGGCAAACCAAGGCAGCACAAACTAAATGCAAATTGTCAAGTAACCAAACAGCATTGTAAGCGAACTAAACATTGCAACATTACAAAGAAAGCAAATTGGATGCAAACTGTACAAATGCAACAAGTACACAATGCAGCAGGATAGCCGGCTAAAAGAAAAAGGCAGGAGGTAAACCAAATCACAAGTCAAATACTTGTCACAACTTTTCATCATTTTCCAGATTTTAGGCAAAACTTTTCAGAAAATAAGATGGAAAAGCAAAAGTGCTTTGTCATGGAGAGAGAAAGAGAGAAAAGGATATCACCTTTTTGGAGAAGTGTACAGTTTGGCTAAAGGCTGTCACAAGATTACAAAACAAACAACTAAAAAGATATAAGACATCAAACAACACAAGGTAAAAGGAGGAGAAAAAACATCTAGCAGTGAAAAACCAAAAACTCCAAACTGTTAACAAGTTTCAAAACTCCAAACCTGTATAACAAGTTCAAAACCTGCAGGCTGCAAAGGACTCCAAACTATTAACAGTTTCAAAAACTCCAAAACACACAAACCTGCTAACAAGCTACAAAAAAACAACTCTCCAAACCAGTTACAACCAAACTCTAATAAGCTTGCAAAACTGTAACAAGCAAGCCAAAATGCCTGGCAAAACTGCATAGCCAAACTGCAGAGCCAAAGTTGCAAGACAACTCTCCCAAAACCTAAAAAATCCTTTAATAGTTTCAAGCAAACCAAACTGCATAGCCCAAACTGTTAACAGTTTCAAAATCCCAACCTACACAATCAAACAAAATACCCCAAGCTTGCCAAACTACTCAAACTGCACAGCCAGAAAAAAAACATATAGCAGTTCAAACCTGCTATCAAACCCAAATATCAAAAACTTGTGTAACAATCAAACAGAAAATCACCAAACCTGCAGTTTCAAACTGCACAACCATACAAACTTCCAAAACCTGCCCAAACTGTAAACCTGCACGGCCAAACTGTAAAGCCCACAACCAAACCATGTGAACCATAACCAGCCTGAAACCACAAATTCTCAAAACTGTATAACAGTTTCCAACCACAAAACTGCCAAACAATCAAAGCTACAAAAGCCTACCAAATCTGCAATTCCTAAATCACAAAGAAACTTGCAAGCATACCAATCATCATACAAGTTTCAGAATAAACTATCATTCAAGTTCAAGTTCAGCAAATCAACAACAAAGTTTCAGAAACTTGCAACAAGCATCATCAAAAACCATTACCCAACAAACCAAAACAAAGTTTCAGAAACATTTCATCATCAACATCAACATTCAAAAGAGAGGAAAGAGTTTCAGAAGCAACAAAAGGGTTTCAGAACAAGCAATCATCATCAACATTTTAAGTTTCAGAATATCATTATCAACAACTTACAAAGAACAAAATTTCAAGACACAACAACAAGTATGATCATCAGCATTTAAGTTCAAATCAGAAGCAGAAAATCGTACCAACTATCAAGGTTTTAGAGCAAATGGTCATCATCAACCAACAACAAATTAGAACCTCGCCGTCATCTCTTCCCTCCTCCGCCTCTAGCCACCAGGGAGCTCCGTCTCACTCTTTCCCCTCCATTTTCCAGAAAATCTCACAGGTAAGCTGCTTCTCAAACCCTTTACTGCACCTTAGATACATGATACCATAGATTAAAAACGAAACCGTAAAGTCAAGCAAGCAAATCAAACGAAAGCTGTAAAACTCAAAACATAGGCGAACCATATCGTTACAATGAAGCCATGGATCTTTGTGAGGAGATGAGAGAGTGAGGTTTGCTCCGGCGGCTAGGGCTTAGGGTAGATCAGGGCGTTTGATTGAGAAAGTAAAAGAAGAGAAAGAACGAAGCAAGCGGCGCCGTTGTGAGGATTGTTCCACAAACCCTAATTTTTCAAACCCTAAAACGAAACAACTTGTGATTTGGGCCTACCTGTCCGCCCCACATGCTTAAACCCATAACATTGCTGGCTCACACCCCCCCCCCCTTTTTTTTCATTCTAACCTTCCATTCTCCTTTTAATTGGGCCTTAATCTTTCAAGAATCCTAAGCCCATCCTTCTTTTTTAAATTTATTTTCTTTTGTTTAACAAATGCTAACATTTTTTTATTATTAATTCATTTTAATTCATTTGTTTCTTTTTAGTTATTAATAACAATAATTATATATTAAAACTTTGTTTCTTTTTTTTTAAGTTAGTTTTATTTTTTTCTTTATTAATTAATTTTGTTTCACATAATGAAAATACCAAAAAAAGCATTTAAATTGATTTAATTAATTTTGTTTTCTTTAAACCCTTTTTTTTATTGATTAATAAAAATACAAAAATAATAGAAGTTGTGTTTAATTAATTTTTCTTCCTTTAAAACTTTTTCATTTTAATTAATAAAATACAAAGAATGATAATAAAATATTTAATCTTTCTTTTTAGAATAGATTTTTATTTATTTATTTTCAAGAAAATACATGCATTTCGTACTTTATTGATTTTCTTTATTTCATAATTTGTTATAGCTTTACATTGAATTGCGATAATTCGATTTGGTTGTAATACTTGATATTTGGACATTACTATTCTTATGAGATTCATCCCCACTTGTAATAATTTATACCCCCATTCCCGGATATTTTTGTAATAACTTAGAATTTTAATTCTCGCACTTTATGCTTTCAATTATGCCATGATTAGAGATTAGGGTTTGTATGCAAAAAAATCCAAAATCAAAACAAATAACTTGACTAATACAAAGACAAAAAATGCATGAAAATGATAACACAATGCACACTTGCACCCCTAGGGTTTCACCCACTTGTTGCCTTTAAAATTGGCCATGTTATGCATGTTGAGTATCCTTGGCAAAACAAAAACAAAACAAAAGATCATAGTCCCTCGATGACGCTATCTTGGTTGCCTACACAAAAATGATCTAGTCCATCAAAAATTTGCTAAAGATACTTAGCACAATTGCTATCATGGTCAATACGATGACCCGCGCCTGTCCCGTTTAACATCCTAATACAAGGTCGTTTACCAAATGCAATGGTAAAACAACACTGTCAAAAGGGTTAAAAATGTATAGGAAAGATCTTTGAGTAAAATAGGGTAGACAACTCTTAGTTACCTGATCAAAACTTGTAAAACATCCTTGCTATTTTCAAACACACCTCACAACACAATTTGAAAACATTTCCCAAAACAAAACATTGAAATATCTTTTCAAAAGACAAACACCTTTGTATATATTTAAACAAGAATCATTACAAAGGTTGCCACAATGATGGCCTCTTTTCAAAGCATTTTCAAAAACCACACACAAAGCACCATTTCAAACAATTGAAAAGAAAAAACAAGTGATCTAAACAAGTAACTAAGAGCCCATGGAAAACCATGGATGAAAAGGGTGCTTGCACCTTCCCTTTTCATAATCTACCCGTCGAACCCAAGAAAACATCTCAAAGGTCTTTCTTGTGCTTTTTGACCTTTCCTTTGGATAAAATAAAAAGTCGGTGGCGACTCTTGCTAAACCGAAACATTTGCGAACACAAACGTAAAACCTCAAGTCAGTTCTCCCACCGTATCACAGTTGGCTATGCCTATTCATGTTTATCCCCAGAGTCGTGTGGTTCCCCAGTAATTCATTTTCCTTGTTTAACTCCTTTTCTTAGACTGTCAGTATTATTTTTGCTTCCCTAGCAGTGCGTTGTTTCACCTGTGAAGTTGGTCTTTTACATTCATAACCATAAGCATTGCATGGCATCTTAGGACCAAAAATAGGGTTTGTTATGTATTTAAGTATCTTCAATCGCGTCGAGACGAATATTTTAACCTTCATTTCTCCAGATAGAAGACACTTAAATAAGGGCATCCGTTATACGCCTATTTTTGCCCCTAAGATCCTCTATCATCTCATATCATCATAATGCATCAAGATCACACATTAGGGTTAGTTATTTCTTTTACTATCTCTCTTATCTTTAAGTTTGTCCTCAAGGGATCATTGAGAAACCTAATTGTGTATATATGTGTTTTATATTTTACTGACCTCTAATAAGAATACCAAAAATATGTCTTGTTTATTTATTTCCTTTTACAAGATAGAGTTGTGGATCAATTCATCTAGAAGATTCCTCAACTAGAGTTTTGAGTTGTTAAAGTCAAAGATTGATTCTCGAGGTCTAGACATTCAAGGATTGTCCTATAATCTTAGGGCATGTCGTCTTTAAGCATCATTCATCCTCAAAAGAGCAAAGATTGTTCAAAGTTTGGTTAGTTTATTCATCAAGAAAGATTCAAGGTTCATGGATTCCAATTTATTTAAGGCTCCAATTTTCAACTTCAAATTTGATTGGAAGGAATTTTCTTTTGTTTCCATTACTTGAAGAAATAACTTTGAGCAAATGTGAAAATTATTTCATGATTCATATGGATTTATTCTTTGATATTTTTGCAAGGAAATATTCAATTCAAGTTGAGAAAAGTTGAAGATAAATTCATGATCATTTAATTTATCATCATAATATCCATTTGAATTTTATTAATTATTTTCATGCATCCTAAAATAAAACAAAACAAAACAAAACAAATTAATGTTTCTAGAAGACCCAAAACATCTTTCATTTATTTCATCATTATTTCATATATTTATTGCATCATTATTCACTATTTACTTAAATAAGCTTCTAGAATCCACTCACATTTGCCACCTTTTTTATTAATTCCAAAACCACTCTTGGTGGGGCCTATAAATAAACCTATCCTCATTCACAATTTTCACCACCAATCATTCACTAAATTAAGTCAAAATTCTCTTCATTTTTCTCCTTATTTTCTGTTAAGTCGTTTCTTTTTTTGAATAGGTAGACTCTTATGCTTTTTCTCAATTAGCTTTATTATATTTTTATTCGTGTTTTATGTATTTAATATCTTAATCATCATCATTTGGGCATGGAAGCTCAATTTATTTTAAATCAAGAGTTGATAAGTGTTCTTTGAATCTCCATAAATAAAAGTGAATCTTATTGTTTAATTTTCATTTTTTTATTTGATTATTTTTAATTTTTGAGAACTCCATTATTTTTAATTTTTGACATAGATACTTATAACCTGCAAATTAAATTATATTTGAAAACCAACTTATATCAATCATTATTTCTGAATTGCATGCGTCTTTATTTGATATTCTTTTACATATAGATTATGGTATAACGACTTGGCTCCTCAGATGCATAGTTGTCTTCGACTATAGTTAAATTTCATTAACTACAATTTATCAGATAGTCTGCCTCATCATCAGCACTAATGATCGTATTACAATTATAAAAATTACGATGATAAGTGATGATGATGATGAGGCAGATTATCCAATGTCTTGTTGTTATGAAAATTTAACTATAATCAAAGATAACAATGTATCGAAGGAGTTAGACCAATAAACCACAATATATATATATATATATATATATATATATATATATATATATATATATATATATATATATGTGTGTGTGTGTGTGTGTGTGTGTGTGTGTGTGTGTGTGTGTTTGTGTGTGTGTGTGTGTGTGTGTGTGTGTGTGTGTGTGTGTGTGTGTGTGTGTGTGTGTGTGTGTGTGTGTGTGTGTGTGTGTGTGTGTGTGTGTGTGTGTGTGTGTGTGTGTGTGTGTGTGTGTGTGTGTGTAAAAAGAGTACGAAATGCACGATGAGACGCATGCAATCAGAAAAAATAATAGTTTATTTAAGTTGGTTTTCAAGATTAGCTTAATTTTCAGATTATAGACTTCTTCATCAATTTGAAAGCTTGTATTTCTTTAGCGAGGTGTATGGAAAACAAGAAATCTACATATTATATAATAAACTTTGGGCACTTTTCTCAACTGTTATCTATTGTAACTGTAATCAAAGGTCATTTGTATTTTACATAATTTGTTGCTGATGGGTTTCAAACTCAGTACCTAAGTGTATATATCACAACGGTTTATAAGTATGACTGTTGTGATAAGTGGCACGCGTCCTTCCTTTCAATGATGGTTTGCAGACCATTGTAGAAAATATCAAGCTTACAACCACACTCTACTTAACAACAGTATGACCCACGTGATTGTACCCCTTTTTCAACCTTTGTGAAATAAGTTTTCTGTAGTAGTGTACATATGAAGCAATGACATGCTTTTCATTGCATCATGAAATAAACTTACTATCAAATACTGTACAAAGTTGGCACTTGACGACATAAAGCTGAGGTGTTTTTTTTATAGGGTTGTTTCTGGGATTCGTCTCATATAGCAGGGGTAAATGTTTATTAACCCTTCTTTCTATTTTCTGAGTTTTGTGAATATTTTGAAAAATATCTTCTTACAGAGACATTAGTATGACCGATCTAATGATCATTATTTGATTGTGTATTCTTAAATGGTACTTGTAGTATATTAGTACATTTTATAGCTCAATTGAGTTATTTTATCTTGAATACTTCATATTGATACTATGCTTGAACAATTATAATTTTTTGTAAAATATCTTAAAAGAATTACCTAGTACGCAGCCTAACAAGTAATTTCTTTGATGACATACTCATTTTAAATTAAAAAAATCAAAACTCAAATATAACAATATAAAAAACAATACTGGTAACAGAACAAATTTTTTATACAAATTAATAAATTATTTTAAAATAAACAGAACATTATATACTGATTCTTAGGGATGTAATGTAAGCGGGTTAGAAAAAAACCAATTAAACCAATAATCTAAATCAAATTGAACCGAAATAAAATTTATTGTTTCTGGTTCAATTCTAAAACCAAACTGATCCAATAAAAACCAATGTGGTTTGGTTTTCTCTCATTTTTAGTTTATAGGAACTGCTAAACCGATGAATCAAACCAATAGATATAATTACGCTCTAAATCTTTTATTTCACCCAACATTAAGCTCAAATTTTGTATCGGCTCAATAACTTTCCATATTCTTTTACACTTTATTAATTACAACAAAATACACATTTGTAGCTGAGCATCCCTAGGGGGAGTTTGTTGCATGTTCTTATCATATACAGAGGGAGCAAGTTAAACATAGTTATTTTGTTGTTTGTCTTATCGCTTTTGTTTATTATCTTTTATTGAGTCTTCCTTATAGATTGCACACCTTGAATCAAGTTTGAAATCGGTTCGCAAATATTTTTAGCATATGCATAAACTTTTAGTTATGTTTGAACTTGCTCAAGAAGTTCTTAGTCAAGTGCATGAGTTTATGAAGTTAAAGCCTTGTATGTTTAATTTAAATCACGTGCAAAAGAAAACTTTAAAAACATGAAAAACTTGTGTTTTTATGTATTGATTTGAATCATTCATTTAACATATTACATTTGATTCGAATCAAATCAAATATCAGTGACCAAAAAGTTTTCAAAATCATTTGTTTTGTATCAGGTTTTACACATGATTCAATACAGACCATTTTTGTCACTTCTTTCCAAGTTCATTCGAATCATACTTTGCATATTATTCAAATCATGCAAATTTTCTGGTTTTTCTAAATTTTATGGAGCAATTAATTCGAATCATACTTTGCACATGATTCGAATCATGCAAATTTTCTGGTTTTTCAAACTAAACAAATTGAGATCAGACACTATTTTCTTAGAGATCATGTTGAAAAAGGATATGTTGTTTTGGAATATGTTGACACTAAAAGTCAGTTTGCTGACATTTTTACAAAATCATTGTCATCGAAAATTTCTCAAAAGATCTATAGGGATTTAGGAATCTTAGATTCCTCTTGCTTTAAATAGAATAATTTTCATTCTTAGTCCCATTTGCTATATATTTGTTTTCACTAACACTATTTTGTAGCAAATCTTTATTTGCCTATTACATTGATATGTCTCTAAACTTTATCATTGTGTATTTGTTCTATGTATTCATTTGTGTGCTTGTTATCTCTCTATAGTGTTTCATTCATTGCTCCAACATATTTATGATTGATCTTCTTTGCATTTAAGTCTTTTAAATGCATAGTGTTAATTACTCCATGTGCATTTGAGCATTTATATAATTTACCATGCATTATTTATCATTCTAATGCATTCCTTTATTTTGTCATTTGATCACTATTTTATGTTGTTGTTGAAAATGGTTGTTGCATGTCTATGTTGTATTTTGTTGTATGTAGCATGTTTATCTTTGTATTTATATTCGATCTTAGTTGTTATATATTCTTCTTAGCTTGTTAAGCTCGTTGAAATTACTTTTGAAAGTTGTTTTTTATAGACTTAAGGTAATTTGTATCTATTTTTGATGTTGTCAAAGGGGGAGAAGTTGTAATGAGTCTATAATTGATTTTGTGTTATATATTATGGTTTGTGTGCAATGATTTAGGGGGGTACAAGCATTTTTTTATTTTGGCTAATGTCGACTTAATTACAAGTCAAAACTTGCCAAGCATAAAAAAATGGGAGATTGTAGCTGCACATCTCTAGGGGGATATGGTTGTGTATCCTTATCATATGCGGGGGAGAAACCCCGACACGGTTATTTTATGGCTTGTCTTATCGCTTTCATTTATTATCTTTTATTGAGTCTCTCCCTTATAGATTCAACACCATGAATCAAGTTTGAAATCGGTTCGTAAATCTTTTTAGCATGCATAAATATTTGGTTATGTTTGAACTTGTTCAAGATGTTCTTAGTCAAGTGCATGCATTTGTGGAATAAAAGTCTTGTATGTTTAATTCAAATCATGTGCAAAGGAAAACTTTAAGAACATGAAAAACTTGTGTTTTTATGTATAAATAAGTCATTTAACACATGGCATTTAATTCGAATCAAATCAAACAGTAGCGACCAAAAATTTTTCAAAACCATTTTATTCGAATCAGGTTTTACACATGATTCAAATCAAACCATTTTTTGTCACTTCTGTCTAAATGTATTCAAATCATACTTTACACATGATTCGAATCATATAAATTTTCTGGTTTTTCAAAATTTTATGGAGCAATTAATTTGAATCATACTTTGCACATTATTCGAATCATGCAATTTTTTTGGTTTTTCTAAAGTCTTTGGAACAATTGATTCTAATCAATTTTTTTGCATAATTCGAATCACAAAGCCTATGATTCGAATCACACATTGCACTTGATTCGAATCAACTACAAAATGGGTCAAAAATCTGAATTTCTTTTATTCCATTTACTTGTTTACTTAACTCATTACATGCATTGACCTTATTTCGAATCTAACCAACCTTTTTCATTATTTTGTGTGCTTCATCTCAAGCACATATATAATAAGCCTTTGTCAACCTTTTCATGTAAGATTTTCAGAACTTTTTATGAAGAGTTCATAATCATATTTGTGAATTTCTGTGAAAAATCAACCACCTATTTTGAAACTCTTATATTAGAAATCTTTCATCTTAAATCTCATTCCAATTCTCAAGTCTGGATCATGAGTGAATGGTAATTGATTAGGGGAGACGATGTCTTGAAACTAACCGTTCTTGGATATTTGTTCAAATATTTTCAGGTTCCTACAAGATTGGGGTTGTTGTCATTGGTGATGATAAATTCCAATGAAAAGAAGAAGGTCTTCTCTATAGAATTTCCTTAGTAGTGATTGTGTGGAAGACTACGAATAGGGGTGGAAATAAGTTGGGCTGAGCTAGGCTTTGCCAAGCCTAAGCCTGGTCTGCTAAAAATTTCAAAGCCTAAGTCTGGTCTGTGGCATATCAAAGGCTTCTTTTTAAGCCTGAGTCTGGCCTTTTCGAAAGCCTGATTGGCCTATTAGCCTACATAAAAGTCTATTTTATTTGAACATTTTCAAATAAGAAATTCAACTAATGTTAAAATAGACTAAAAAATTAAAAAGATTAATTAGACTAGATGCTTATTTGCATTGAATTATTCAAGTTTACCTATTAACATATATTTTGTGATACTATTTGTTTGAGAGAACTTATTAAAACAACTTATGACATTTTTCATAAGTTTTTTCATCATATTTTCATAAGTCCTTCTAGACATATAAACTTTATTTTTGTATTTTAATTTAAAATATAAACAACATATAATAATAATAAAAATATTCATATTTATTTAAATAGGTCGGCCTGATAGGCTTAAAAAGCTTTTTTTGTGGCCTGTGGCCTAGCCTTTTTAACTAAATAGGCTTATAAAAAAGCCTGAGTCTTTTTTATTTATAAAAAGAGTCTGGCTTGGCCTGAGCCTATGTAGGCTAGCCTGTAGGTCCTTGTTATTGGTCTGACCTACTTCCACCCCTAACTACAGACAAGACGAAGTTCTTTTTACAACTTCAGACAATTCACCGCTCAAGGAATCAAGAGAATCAATGGGTTGATTGTAAACATAAAGGCTTGGAGCAGAATTGATGATATTGGAAGATTCGAAGCGTTAATCGAGTGAAGATTGTGCATGAGGGTTTGGCAGTTGGCCATATACATATCAAGATCCATATCGAAGAGTTTATTTGTTATTTTACTTTTGTAGCATTATTGTAGACTAGTGATTATATATAATCTCAAGATATTTGTCTAAATAAAGAAACAACAATTAAAGTGGACGTAGACTGGCGTGAGGATGATAGAGTCTAACCACTATATATCCTGGTGTCATATCTTTATCTCTTACTATTGAATTTGAATTTCGTAGAATATGCGTGCTTAGGTTTATGTTTTTGGCAATAGTGATTAATTTGATAAGCTTATTTTTTTTATTAGAATTGGAAACCTATTAAGGGCTTTAGTTGTGATTAAAATCTGAGAAACATCCAACTTTTAGAATCCTCCTTGTTGATTAATTGTGTAACCATATCTCGTGACTTATTCAATTAATTCAATCATGTATGTTATGTTTCCTCATCTAGACACTATGATATTTGTAAAGTGATTTGAGTTGTTACTGAATAATTGTCAATTGAGTATAATTTCACATTTTCGCTCTATAAACTTCTGCACAAACTCTAAAAAACTTATAGTTGTCCTTATTTGAAAAATCGATTGATTTTATTTTTAAAAGTCTATTTATCCCCTGGACTCTTTTCTATTATCATACTCACACCCAACAATATCTAGAATCAAACTCCACAACATAGAAAGTAGAAATCATTAGTCATAAAACTTCTTTCACTAAACTGCTGCTCTCGTTGCCCACCATAATTGTTGCTCTCTCTATCGTCGTTATGATATGTTATGATCGCATTCTTCATGTTCAAGTTCTCTTCGTTAATTTTCACTTTTTTAAATCTTTTTTGTTTCTTCTTTTTCAACAAAATTTCTTCTACTCTTGTCATTAAATAGTTTTGTCGTGTGTTTGAGGTGTGAAACATGTTAATTGATGTGTATTTTATTGTGTTCTATTTTTTAAGCTTTCAAATCTCTTTTCAACCTTTCGATGTCAGGTGTGAACTTTAATATTTGATAATGAACTTATTTTATGATACAATGAAAATCATGTCACTGCTTCGTATGGATTAAAAGCAATTTGTAAGTTGTTAGAAAAATAGAGCATGAAATGAATTACATGAAATATATCATTTGAAAAATAATAGCATAAAATATAACAAAAACACGACAGTGGAGAATACACTAATTAATATAATATTTTAAAAAAAATTGCAAGTCGATCAACCAAACCGATTAGTCTAGTTTGGTACTATTTTTTAAAATGTTAAAATCGAACCGAACCAAATCGATAGAGATATCATTAGTTCAGACCTTTTTTAACCAAAAAGCAATCTAAACTGAACGGATTACACCCTACTTATTCATTCAACATAAACTTAAAAGAAATAAAACCACATATTTCCTTCTCCATCCGATAATAATTGTTATATTTATATAAATAATCTTTATTCAAAATGAATGTTATTTTTAATTTTGGATATAATATTAATCATTATTTTTAATTGTAATTGTCTAATTGTCAAACAAATAAGGTGACGGATTTCGGATCAATCCGTTTGCATTCTGGATCCTATGTTGGCTTGTTGTCCGCAGCTACAGCAGCTTGCGCATGGCATTGTTATCAATCCTTCTGATATTGATAGGAAGTTTTGGAAGGGCACGAATAATGGATTGCTCATGGTTAAGGATGCTTATTTACACCTCGACGCTAATCACCGGGCGTGCCCCTGGGATAAGATGATTTGGAATCTGTAGGTTCTGTTGAATAAACATTAAATGTGTTAGTAATAAAGTTTTACATTAAACATGGTAGTAGGAAGGACAAAAGTTTTAGTAAGTTATTAGTAGCAGTTATGTTTTAGTTTATGTTTTAGAATTGTAAAAGTTATTTGGGTCTATAAAAGACCAAGAGTGTATTTTATTTTATAAGAGAAATATAGAAGTATTCATATAGAAGCCTGATCATTTTATAACAATTTGGCATCAGAGCTCATGGCAAACATGATGAATCAAATGCCGTTGCCACGGCTAACAAAGTCTAATTATGAAAATTGGAGTATCCAAATGAAAGCTCTTCTTGGATCTCTAGATGCGTGAGAAGTGACCAATGATGGGTTTGAAGAACCAACAGAAGTTGGGGGATATACGGCAACTCAAACGAAGGCGTTGAAAGAGACGCGATCAAAGGACAAAACGGCATTATACACGTTGTTCAGGGTTGTAGATGAATCAGGCTTCGAGAAAATTGCTGGTTCGACTACGTCGAAACAAGCGTGGGACACGTTAGAAAAGTGTTCAAAGGAGCAGATCGAGTGAAGCAAGTTCGACTCCAATCTCTTTGTGGAGAATTGGAGAGGATACAGATGAAGGATACAGAAATTGTATATGACTACATCACACGTGTGTAAAAGGTGGTGAATCAACTCACCAGAAATGGAGAGACAGTACCTGATGCACGAGTTGTTGAAAAGATCTTGAGATCTTTAACAGACAAGTTTGAAAGTATTGTATGTGTAATAGAAGAGTCGAAGGACCTTTCGACGCTCTCAATCGAAGAGCTCGCTGGTTCTCTCGAAGCACATGAACAACGAAAGATGAAAAAGAAAGAAGAAGCAGACGAAGAAGCAAACCAAACCAAGGAATCGAACAAAGACGAAAAGGTACTATTTTCTCACAACTTTCGAGGAAGAGGACATGGACGTGGAGGTCGTGATAGTGGTCGAAGTGGTAGAGGTAGCAACTTCGAAAGAGGACAATCGAGCCAACAAAATTAGCGTGGCAGAGGACGTGGTCAAAGAGGTGGTCGCTCGAATTATTCCAACTTCGAATGCTACAAGTGTGGGAAGTATGGTCATTATGCGAAGGATTGTAACTCCTACAAATGTTACAACTGTGACGAAGTGGGACATCTTGCAAAAGACTGTCGAATCGAAAAGAAGATTGAAGAAACAACCAATCTAGCCTTGGAAGCTGAATCGAATGAAGGCTTTCTCCTGATGGCTCAAAACGAAATCAACACCAATGACAGTGTTTGGCATCTTGACTCAGGACCAAGTAATCACATGTGTGGTTACAAACACCTGTTTAAAGATATGAAGAGAATTGAAGATGGTAATGTGTCTTTCGGAGATGCATCGAAAGTGAAGGTCGAAGGAAAGGGCACAATCAGTTACTTGCAGAAGGATGGCTTGATTGGATCAATCGAAGACGTTTACTATGTACCAGATCTCAAGACCAACATATTAAGTCTGGGACAACTTACAGAAAAAGGTGCTTCGATACTTATGAAAGATCGAACATTGCATTTGAAGGACAAAGTAGGACATCTGATTGCCAGTGTCGAAATGGAAAGAAATCGAATGTACAAACTGAACCTGAGGAACATTCGAGAGAAATGTCTGCAAATCGAAGTGCAAGACAAAGCGTCACTATGGCATATGCGCTTTGGTCATCTACATCATGCTGGTTTGAGAAGGTTGGAAAAAAGGAACATGGTGCATGGACTACCAGAAATGGATTTCGAAGGAAAATTTTGTGAAGAGTGTGTGCTCAGCAAACAAACAAGAACCTCATTTCAAAGGAAGGCAGAGTATCAAGCTAAACATATTCTCGAATTGATACATACTGACATATGTGGGCCAATCACTCCAGAATCCTTCAGTGGAAAAAGTTACTTCATTTCTTTTATTGATGACTTCTCAAGAAAAACCTGGGTCTACTTCCTGAAAGAAAAGTCTGAAGCATTAGAAGTGTTCAAAAAGTTCAAAGTAATGGTAGAGAAGGCAACAGACAGACACATCAAAGCAATTCGATCTGACAGAGGAGGTGAGTATACTTCAATGGCCTTTGTGAAGTACTGTGAAGAACAGGGCATAAGGAGATTCCTAACTGCACCATATTCACCTCAACAAAATGGAGTGGCTGAAAGGAAGAATCGAACTATTTTTGACATGGTTCGATCAATGCTCAAAAGCAAGAACATGTCGAAAGAATTCTAGGCAGAAGCAGTACAATGTGCTGTTTATATTCAGAATAGATGTCCACATTCGAAGTTAGAAGACAAAACAACACAAGAAGCATGGAGTGGACAGAAGCCAACAATTTCTCATCTCAAGGTATTTGGTAGTATAGCTTATGCACATGTACCAGATCAACGAAGAACAAAGCTTGAAGACAAAAGTCAGAAGTACATATTCATTGGATATAATGAGAAGACGAAAGGGTACAAGCTCTTCAATCCCATAAGCAAGAAAGTGATCGTGAGCAGAGACGTTCGAATGAACGAAGCAAGCAAGTGGGACTGGAACATTTCGAAAGAGGCTGTTGACACAGTCGAAGAAACAACTGTAGCTGTACCAACAAGTATTCCAACAGAACATGAAGAAACTGAAGATGAAGATGAACCTTTACAACCCAAAATGAGAAGTTTGCAAGATTTGTATGATTCAACAAGTGAGGTGCATCTTGTGTGTCTTCTGGCAGATGCTGAAAATATCAGTGTCGAAGAAGCGTTACGAGACAAGAAGTGGAAAAGTGCCATGGACGAAGAAATTAGAGAAATCGAACGCAACAATACTTGGGAGCTAGTCGAATTACCAAAAGGAAGTCAACCCATTGGTGTAAAGTGGGTATTCAAGAAAAAGATGAATGCTCAAGGAGAAATCGAAAGATTCAAAGCACGGCTGGTTGCGAAGGGATACAAACAGAAAGCAGGAATTGACTATAACGAAGTGTTTGCGCCTGTTTCAAGAATGGAGACAATTCGATTACTCATTTCTCAAGCTGCTCAGTTCAAATGGCCAATATTTCAAATGGATGTCAAGACAACATTTTTGAATGATGTGCTCGAAGAAGAATCTATGTCGAACAACCACTTGGATATATGAGAACTGGAGAAGAGAAGAAGGTGTTGAAACTAAATAAATCACTGTATGGGCTGAAGCAAGCACCTAGGGCATGGAACACACGTATTGACACATATTTCAAAGAGAATGGGTTCGAGCAATGTCCTTATGAACCCTCCCTCTATGTGAAGAAAAATGAAAGTGATTTATTACTTGTTTCTCTCTATGTTGATGACCTTATCTTTCTAGGCAGTGATGTTCAGATGATCGAAGATTTCAAGAGCACCATGACAAGCGAATTCGAAATGACAGACTTAGGTCTGATGAGATTCTTTCTTGGTCTGGAGGTTCGACAAGAAGAAGCTGGAATTTTCATCTCACAAGAAAAATATGCAAAGGAAATCTTAGAAAAATATAAAATGAAGAATTACAATCCAACTTCGACGCCAATGGAACCATGTACAAAACTATCAAAGTTTGATGGAGGAGAACGGGTCGAAGGAAGCAAATATCGAAGCTTGGTAGGTAGCTGTGATCGGTGGATCTGGAACTGACTGTTTTAAAGCTGGTTCGCGAAATGTCGCGGAAGCAAGAGTCGCCACCGTCTTTTATTTTCTCCAATAGGAAAGGACAAAAGCACAGAAAAATTCCTTTTAAGAGATTGCTCTCGGTTCGGGAGGTAGGTTATAGAAAGGGAAGGTGTTAGCACCCTTTCTATCCATGGTTATCCATGGGCTCTTAGGTACTTGCTCAATGTGTTTTCAAAATTGTTGTTTGCTTTTCAATGTGGGTTTCAAAAATATTCTTTGAAAAGTTTCAATTCAACTCATACGTCAGAGTGTTTGAAAAGTTTGTTTTTTGAAAGTTTTTGAAAGTGTTGGTGTGAAAAGAGTTTTTGTTTTGTTTGAGAAGAGAGCAAGTACCTACGAGAACCTACCTACCCTAAGGAATTCGTCTGTGTAAGAGTCCTTTAAAGTAGTGCCATCCCACCATTGAGAGGTAGGTAGCACCACCGTTGGAGGTATTCGGGTCAATTCGAGTTTTAGGGACGTGGTGGTCACCGGAGCAACGGGAAAACACCTTAGAAGCTACCCTCATGCCAGGTTCCCGGACCATGAGGACTTACTAAGACGTTTTCTACTCGACGACCACCTTTCGAAAGGCAACAGTGAGGCGTACCCTAGGGGTGGTGTGTGCGAATTGTGTGTCATTTTCAGTTCATTATTTGTCTTGTCATGCATTGGTGATCTAACGATTCAATTTTATTTTTCGGGCATTCATTCTTTCATGCATATTTATTAACAGTTATATTTGCGAGAAAATAAATCTAACTATTACAACTGGCGCGGGTCCACATCGCCAAAAAAACCGAACCCGATTTGACTGAAAATAAAATAAAGCGAATAAATAAAAGTCCGAGAGTTTTTAATTACATGGCTTTGGGGCATATACAGAGGTATTTACACAATATAAAACAAATGCGCGAAATAAAGACTAAACAAATTAGGGCGTTGGACCCTTTTACAAATAATTAAAGGTTAATCAAGGAAATTAAAAATTAAAAATAATGTTTTTGTGTTTTTCAGGTTTAAAAGAAAAAAAGAGAAAAGTTAATTAAAATTAAAATCCTAGTTCTATCATTTTTTAAGTTTATTATGAAAAAAAGATTTAATTTCTAACCTAATTAAATTCTAAACTAATTATGTACAATTTTGATTTATAGAAAATAATAAATAATAACATTGTGAGAAAAAAGGAAAAAATTAAAAATGATATGAAAAATTAATAATTACCTTAATTCTACATTTTTTGATTTTTTATTATGAAAAAAGAATTAAAACGAATATTAAAACCTAATTAACTAAATGAGTCACATTTTAATTTATTAAAAAAAGAATCAAAATTAATTATATTGTTTTTTGTCTTTTCTGTATTTTTAATGTTTTTATATTTTTTGATTAAAATTAATTAAATCAGAAAGTAAAAAAAAGGTAAATAATAGAATATGAAGAAAATTAAAAAAGGAAAGAAAAATAGAACCAGGAGGGTATGGATTTGAGTTTGGAGGTGCAAGCCTGGCCCAATTATTTGTGAGATTTTGTTGACTTTTGGATCACATGCACGCCTGTTGACTTGGTATATGGTGCACCTTGAATCTATGCCTTTGGTTTGAGTTAATGGGACGCGTGTACGCTTGAGATGGTGAGCGTATGGTGTACCTTGACATTAACGTTGCATGGAATTAATTGATGAAAAATAACATGGAATATGTGAAAGACCTGGGGTTCGAACCCAGGTCTTATGGATTGTCCTTGCATGTGCCTGCCATCTGCGCCACTTGACATATTTGTTAATTAAATATACAAGGAATAACATAACGTAAAACAACGCGTCAATGGTTTAAAAGCGCGAAAATTCAAATTCATCCAACCAGGGTACGCCACGATGCCATCTTCTTCCTCATGTTTTCCTGAAACAAATTTATCAAACACTTAACGGGGGTTTTGAACCCCCTCAGAATATGCCCACTCCATTAATAGCGATTAGAACCCTGGCCTTCATAAATTGTTCGCGAAGGTACAGGTCTCTTCGTCTTGAGGCGCTGAGTTCAATGGTGGCACTGAGGATGTCCAATTTTTCCTCTAATGAGAACCCCTAATTCACAGGCCTGCAAAACCCTAGAAACGGCGCATGGTATAATCGAATATAGCCAATAAAAACACAATTAAAGAGGCTGGTTAGCTTAGAAATAGCAATATGAACATGAATCAACAAAGAAAAACGCAAATGGATGATGGAAACATGCTGTACGATTTCAAAAGTTTCAAGGTTCAGTTTTGATTCTAACTACCAGTTCTTGAGGTTTTAGTGGATGTCAATGATTGGCACGCGTTCAGAATGATCTCAGAATGCTAATGGTATAAAAATTTTGGCTTGAAAAGATCCCTAGCTATGATTTCAGTTTTGCTTTTTATGTCCAAATTTTCAAATTGCCAAATGGACTTTCAGCGTGCTTTGTGCTATGTTCTTGGTAGGGTTTGACTCAATGATCCTTATGGAATTGAATAGGCATGCTAACTCCCCTTAATCCATGCTTGAGAAAGAATTGGCATTAGGGTTTGTTCATTAACCATTTTTTCCTAAATTCTAGCCAAAACCTAGACTTAGTATGAAAATGAACCTTGGCCTGATTTTTGAGTTGGTTCATGATGTATAGAACTTGTCCAAATTCATTTGACACCATTACATTGACTTTTAAATTTTATTTGAATTTTTAATGAATTAAAATGAATTAAATCATCCAAAATTAAATAAAAATGAAAAAGTCAACATTTGGTCTTGAAATCAACCATGGGCCACGTGTGTGGCATGACAAGGATGGACAAAGTGAGAAAAATGGGGCCCTTTTGTCAAAATTGGATTTTCAAAGATAATTGACTTTTGCCATTTCACAAAAATTTCCCAACTTCTACAAGGCATAACTTGCTCAATTTTTAAGCTTTTCACATGTTCTTGGACATTTTGGAAAGGTCTTTGAGTCCTTTAACCAATGTCTTTGGTCCCATGTCATTTTGATTTACCAATCTCAAGTTATGGTCTTTGACTTAAAGTCCCTTTTTGTTGACTTTTGAAAATGACCTGTAATGTTGAGATTGATAACTTTTTGTGAGAGCATTTCTTGGACTTGGAACATAAAGATGAATTGTAGGAAATATCTTTCTCTTCAAAATGAGCTTTGGATGGAATTTTTCTGATAATCCATGTGAAAGTTATGCCCTGGTCAATTTCAGTTGACTTTTTCAGCTGTCCAAATATAGCAACTTTTGCATCTTTGATGATTTCTGAGCCAAATTTTGAGAATCATGATCAAGCATTGATCAAATGATGTTTGTGGCTTCAAAATGATATATTGACCAAAAATTTGAACTTTTGACTGCCAAATGACCATTTTGCCCCTACAGTTGCCTGTAGTGCAATTTAGGGTTTTGACTGTGCAATCTTGAGCTGAATGCCTTGAAACTTGATATGAGGATGCTTGACCATGTTTGTAAGCATATGAGACTTGATTGAGCCTTTGAAAACTTCCTTTTCTTGATCAGACTTGAAACCCTAATTTTGACTGTATGGGAGACTGTTGCACTGCACAACCCTTGGGGAATTTTGTGACCTTGACTTGACAAATTTTGGAGAATATGGGAGGGCAAATTTTGGGGTATAACAGTTGCCCCTGTTCAATCTTCTTAGACCTGAGGATGCAGATTGGCTGACGTGCCTTTCGTAATCCGATGGTAAAAGAAGATTGGACACTAGAGTGCCCGGAAATTTGCGCTCACATGTTAGCAATGATGGGGGAATGGGCTTATAGATGCCATTTGGAGATTGCTGGATGGGATGATGGGCTTATAGATGCCATCTGGGTGTTTGATTGCGTAAGAGATTCCTTAGCGAGAACCTGCATACCTGCAAAAGAAAATGAGTACCTGACACGTTGCAGGGATGATTACTTCCTTAGCATGAATGGTAAGAGAGCCTTGGGCGACTTTTAACTTCAACAACGCTCGTTGAGAAAAATCTGGGGTGTCTTCTACTGGGATAAGAATCAGGGAGATCTTAATGTCGATCTGACTGAACCAGAGAGGCCTTTGACTGGATAAGTCTAGGTCTTGAAATGTCTTCTACTGGATAAGCAATCAGGAAAATCTTGGGACGATTTAACTGAACCAGAGGAGGCCTTTGACTGGATAAGCAATCAGGAAAATCTTGGGACGATTTGACTGAACCGGTCTAGGTCTTGAAGTGTCTTCCACTGGATAAGCAATCAGGAAAATCTTGGGACGATTTAACTGAACCAGAGGAGGCCTTTGACTGAATCAGTCTAGGTCTTGAAATGTCTTCCACTGGATAAGCAATCAGGAAAATCTTGGGACGATTTAACTGAACCAGAGGAGGCCTTTGACTGAATCAGTCTAGGTCTTGAAATGTCTTCCACTGGATAAGCAATCAGGAAAATCTTGGGACGATTTAACTGAACCAGAGGAGGCCTTTGACTGAATAAGTCTAGGTCTTGAAATGTCTTCCACTGGATAAGCAATCAGGAAAATCTTGGGACGATTTCACTGAACCCGAGGAGGCCTTTGACTGAATAAGTCTAGGTCTTGAAATGTAGCTTGAGAACTTAACTGAATTTTTCCTGAAAGATAAAAGTCAGTCATATGCAATGCATGATATGAATCAAGCAATGATGTTCTCAACATAAATGAGATTTGTATGATGCAGTGCGTTATGCATGCTATAATGATGTATGTGATGTTTTATGTATGTTTTCGTCTAGGAAAATGAATCCTTGACGGGTGTCGGGAAGTTATATCCTGGGCTGATGTTGAAGAATAAGCTTTTGCTTCCGCTGGGGATGATAACTGCAAGGATACCGGTAGGAGAAGATGACTCCGTTACGGAATAAACTTGGCGAATGGAGGACTCTGCGGGGAGAAAAGATACTCTAGCGACCATGCTGGGAGGCAATACTCTGTGGGGAGAGTGATACCTTGCTGAATATTGATAGTAACTCTATTGGGGATACCGTTGTTGTATTGGAAGTGTGAATAGACTTCGCTGGGGATAGGAAAGAACTACGTTGACGACGACTCTCCCTTGGTTTTCGGCTGAGGATAACCCAGTTATATCCTGTTGAGGAAATAACTCTTTAAATCAAGCCAGACGACGCGTTCATGCTCTGCGAGGGGATAAGCTTCCAGAATCTACTGGGGATAAGCTTACTGCTTGGGGAGATGAATTCCATCTTTCCTGGGGAACCTGGATGGGACTCTCCTGGGGAATTTAAGATAGGCTGGGGAAGAATGCACTGACTTGCTGTCCTCTGGGGAATTTAAGATGTCTGGTTAGGTTCTTTAGTCGAACCTACCTTGGTACCTTGGAAGATAGAACAATCAGACTGCTCAGACAACTCTTTATTGCCCCTGTTTCTGGTGTCACCTGCAATCAATTCTTTGTTTCGTATGCAAATATTTATGAGCTAGCAAATTATTGTCAAATGCATATATCACAAATTGAACCTTGGACGTTCTTCGCAAAACAAAACGGAAAAAGAAAAACAGTTGGCACGTTTAACTGAAAAGTATATTTGTATTGATTTTGAATAGCCTGTGAATAGGCGTTTTGTGTACAAGAGGCTGGCGTCCTAGTAAGAGGTACGTCGCCGAACAAGAGAGTTTATTACAAGTTTTATACAAAAGAAAATAAAACAGCTGTGTGAAAGATGAATGATCCACTGGGTTTCAACTCCGCCATTGCCTTTATAACTCTGAGCGTCTCATCACTTGATGACCTTGGTTGAAAGTGAAGCTGATTGATCGATGCCGTCTGAATTTGATGTAGGTAACGGATTCTGGATGCAAAGTGATCCAATGAGACATAGTATTACGCTTTTATCCCTAATTTTTGCCTGGACTGCCCTTTCGGGTTTTCAGTCCACCGGGATACCCATTTTTGCCCAAGCCGCCTTTTCAGGTTTTCGACTTGCCGGGTGTACAGATTTTTTATCCCTTCATTTTGCCCGAACCCTTTTGGTTCGACGGGAAGCCCTAATTTTTGCCTAGACATGTCAGCCTAGCGGGTCTTTTTTCATGCGTAGTATTTTTTAACTATGTCTGCATTGGCGGGGTGAGGAAGGTCGTCACCATCCATATTGGTTAATATCATTGCTCCTCCTGAGAACACATGCTTAACCACAAATGGCCCTTCGTACGTAGGGGTCCATTTGCCCCTTGGATCACTCTGAGGAAGGATGATTCGCTTGATCACCAGATCCCCGACTTGATATTCCTGTGGTCTGACCTTTTTGTTAAACGCCTTGATCATTCGTTTCTGATACGTCTGACCATGACAGATAGCAGCAAGTCTCTTTTCGTCAATAAGGTTGAGTTGATCAAGTCGTGTCTGGATCCAATCATCTTCATTCAGATTTGCATCCTTCATTATCCGGAGAGAAGGAATTTGTACCTCAATCGGCAAGACTGCTTCCATGCCATAAACCAGAGAGAAGGGAGTTGCCCCGGTTGACGTCCTAGCTGAGGTACGGTACCCATGCAGAGCGAACGGTAACATCTCGTGCCAATCTTTGTAAGTTACTGTCATTTTTTGCACGATCTTCTTGATATTCTTATTTGCTGCTTCTACAGCCCCATTCATCTTCGGTCTGTAAGGAGAAGAATTGTGGTGCTGTATCTTGAACTGTTCGCAAAGCTCGGTGATCATCTTATTATTCAGATTGGTACCGTTGTCCGTAATAATCCGCTCAGGGACACCGTACCGACAGATCAGGTTGTGCCGAATGAACCGTGCCACAACAGTCTTGGTTACTGTAGCATAGGATGCTGCCTCAACCCACTTCGTAAAATAATCAATCGCCACTAGGATGAAGCGATGTCCATTGGATGCCGTAGGTTTTATCTCACCGATCATGTCTATGCCCCACATTGCAAATGGCCAAGGCGCAGTCAGAACATTCAGGGGAACCGGAGGAACATGCACCTTGTCTGCATAAACCTGGCACTTGTGGCATGTCCTAGAATGTTGGTAACAGTCAGCTTCCATGGTGGACCAGTAATACCCTGCCCGTAGGATCTTCTTAGCCATAGTGTGACCGCTGGAGTGTGTACCAAAGGTCCCTTCATGTAGCTCTTCCATGATTCTATCTGCTTCAGTCTTACCTACACAACGCAGTAGGGTTGAATCCTGGTTTCGCTTGTACAAGATGCCATTGCTAAGAAAGAACTTGGCTGCAAACCTCCTCAGGAATTTCTTATCATTGACAGATGCTCCCTCAGGGTATTCCTGTGCTTCCAGATATCTCTTCACTTCGTGGTACCAAGGCTTCTCAGTTACCAATTCAGTTTCGAGATCACAACAGTATGCCGGTTCGTCCAGTTTCCAGATGGTGATCCGGGGAGCTTCATTATCCCATTTAACCTTGAACATTGAAGACATTGTAGCTAACGCGTCCGCCAGCTGATTCTCTTCTCTTGGAAAGTGCTCAAATGTTATCTCTGTGAAGTGGGGGATCAGGGCCAACACGCATTCTCTGTAAGGAATCAAGTTTGGGTGTTTCGTATCCCACTCTCCTTTGATCTGATTGATCACGAGAGCGGAATCTCCGAAGACACTTAGAAATTTGATCCTCAGGTCGATCGCAGCTTGAAGACCCATGATACACGCTTCATACTCCGCCATGTTGTTGGTACAGTTGAAACACAGCCGGGCAGTGAGTGGAGTATGAGTACCTTGTGGAGATACAATTATGGCACCGATACCATTTCCCAAAGCGTTGGATGCTCCGTCAAAGTGCATAGACCATCGGGATCCTGGTTCAGGTCCTTCATCCGGTCCAGGTATTTCACAGTCAGTTACTATCATAATGCTTTCATCTGGAAACTCGAAGTTCATTGATTGGTAGTCGTCCACAGCTTGATGTGCTAGGTGGTCTGCCAATACACTTCCCTTGATGGCTTTCTGGGTCGTGTACTGAATGTCGTATTCCGTCAAGATCATCTGCCATCTTGCAATTCTCCCAGACAGAGCAGGCTTTTCGAATATGTACTTTATCGGATCCATTTTTGAGATTAACAAGGTAGTGTGAGTCAGCATATACTGTCTCAGCCGGCGAGCAGCCCATACCAAAGCGCAGCAAGTTTTCTCAAGCAGTGAGTATCGGGTCTCACAGTCGGTAAACTTTTTGCTAAGGTAATAAATGGCATGCTCTTTTCGGCCAGACTCGTCATGCTGCCCCAGCACACACCCCATTGCCTTATCAAGCACTGTCAGGTAAAGTATCAAAGGTCTCCCTTCAACTGGTGGCATAAGGATGGGTGGTTCTTGGAGATATTCTTTGATTCTGTCAAAAGCAGCCTGACATTCATCATTCCAACGTACTACCTGATCTTTCTTCAGCAGCTTGAAGATTGGCTCACAGGTGGCAGTCAGATGAGAGATGAAGCGAGCAATGTAATTCAGGCGTCCTAAAAAGCCTCTGACTTCCTTCTCTGTTTTAGGAACCGGCATCTCTTGAATAGCTTTGACCTTAGCAGGGTCCACTTGAATTCCTTTATCACTGACCACAAAGCCTAGCAATTTTCCAGATCTTACCCCGAAGGTGCACTTGTTCGGGTTTAATCTCAGCTTGTATAGTTTCAACCGGTCAAACAGTTTCTGCAGATGATCAAGGTGTTCTTCCTCAGTCTGGGACCTAGCGATCATATCGTCCACATACACCTCTATCTCGTGATGGATCATATCATGAAATAAGGTAACCATGGCCCGTTGGTAGGTTGCCCCAGCATTCTTTAACCCGAACGGCATGACCTTGTAACAGAAGGTGCCCCACTGAGTAACAAAGGTAGTCTTTTCCATGTCTTCAGGTGCCATCTTGATCTGATTGTAGCCTGAAAAACCATCCATGAAAGAGAACACTTTATGCTGAGCTGTATTATCAACAAGGACATCAATGTGGGGTAGAGGGAAGTCATCCTTGGGGCTGGCCCTGTTCAGATCCCTGTAATCAACACACATCCTGACCTTGCCGTCCTTCTTAGGTACCGGCACCACATTAGCAACCCACTGAGGGTAAGAAGTTACTGCAAGAAACCCGGCATCAAACTGCTTCATAACCTCGGCTTTAATCTTCTCAGACATCTCTGGACGCATCCGACGAACCTTTTGCTTAACCGGAGGGAAATCTTCTTTAGTAGGTAAGTGATGGACCACAATGTCGGTATCTAATCCGGGCATATCTTCGTAGGACCAGGCAAAGATTTCTTTATAATCCTGCAACATCTGAGTCAACCGTTGCTTCACGCTGAGTTCTAGGTTGGCACCAATCTTCACCTCTTTCTTGTCTTCCTCAGTACCCAAGTTTATTGTTTCCACTGGCTCTTCATGGGGTTGAATTGCCCTCTCTTCCTGTTGTAACAGTCTTGCAAGTTCACCAGGCACTTCGCAATCATCTTCACCTTCGTCGGCGGCTAAGTTGATCGGATTTTCGAAGTCATAACTGGCAGTAGCAGAGTCGTTACTAGTGAGATCCAGAGTGGATTGAAACCTGTATGAGTGAGTGTGTGTGTAAATACAGCTGTTTTGCAATATGTAAAGAAAGGAAAGAAAAGGAGCGCAAAATTTGAATTGTGAAAAACGTCCAATGCTTTTATTCATGATATATGATGGTGACAAACAAAAAGCCCTCATAAATAAAACCACGGTGCCCCGGGTAAGACACCGGGCCATATAGTCTCAAATTATTGTTTACTACAAATTAAAAACAAAGAAATTCATTACTGGGGAACAAAAGTTATGGGAGTAAAATCTTTAGCAGTCCAATTGGTCAATCCACCGTCGGCCGTTGGGTAGATCCAGCTATCGAACTCTGACTCTCCCACTTCATCTTCCTCTCCAATAGCATTCACTCCATGCTGAGTGATGAGCAACGGAGGTCTTCCAATTCTTGCCTTGCGCACCGCTTTCTGAGCTTCTGTGGTGAAACCCAGCCCAAACTTGTTAGTCTTAGGAGTAAGATCAGGGAGCTTGCCCCAGTTTGCACATTCGCCTTTTTCGATCACAGCCCGGGCGTCCTTTAAGGAGGCCATCTTCATAGGAGAAACCTCTTCATCTTCTGCTGTTGCCAAGGTTGGTGGTACCTCCTCAAAATGTTGAAAGGGGGTTTCAATGAACTCCCCATCCATTTCCACGTATCTGAAAGAGTTGAGGTGGCTGACCATGTATTCCTCCTCCCCTTGCACTGTTACGATCCTCCCTCTGACCGGGTACTTGAGCTTCTGATGCAATGTGGAGGTTACAGCTCCAGCCTTGTGGATCCACGGGCGACCCAGCAAACAAGAATAGGACGGATGGATGTCCATCACATAAAATTTTGAATCAAATACTTGTGACCCAACCCTGATCGGGATGTCCACTTCACCATGCACCATTCTTTTGGACCCGTCAAAGGCCCGGACAACAATGCTACTTGGTTTGAGCTCCAGACCCTCACAATCCAGCCTATCCAGAGCCTTCTTGGGCAGCACATTTAATGAGGAACCTGTATCAACCAGCACATGAGCAAGAGTAGTGCCCCTGCATTCAATGGAGACATGCAGGGCATCATTATGATTCTTCCCCTTTGCTGTCAGATCGGCATCAGAGAAACCCAGGCCATTATCAGCAGTTAGGTTGGCCACACAATCGGTGAACTGGTCAGCAGTCGTATCTTGGGGTACATGGGCAGTCTTTAAGAAAGCAATCAGAGCCTTTGCATGAGCCTCTGAACACAGCAGCAGCGACAACATGGAGATTTTAGAGGGGGTGTGCCCCAGCTGTTCCACAACATTGAAATCACTTTTCTTTATTATCTTGAGAATTTCTTCCATTTCCTGCTTGGAAGCCTCAACAATGGTCCTTGGTGCCTCCGTCCTGGCAGGCACATCAGCAGCATTTCCCTTGCCCCGAGTATCAGATGACTCAGCAGCAGGGGTGGATACTTGGTCAGAAGGAGAAACAGGCACTCTGGCAGGTGTGAAGATCAAAGGCCTATGAATTGCCGGAGGAGCAATGTCTGGCGAGAACAGTCTTCCACTACGAGTGACCTTAGCAGGCCCGGTGATGTTGGAGACACCAGTATCAATGTTGCACTCTTGTTTCACACCCAGAACATAAACATCCGCCCCATAGTGCCATGGGACAGCCTTATCAGATTTGTAGGGTATAGGCCCCGGAACAGTAATGGTGATGGGAACATTCTTGTGAACTGACAAAACTTGTATAGGCTTCTTTGAAGGAGCCTCGGAATAGTTGTTGAAGATGGTAACGATTGACACTTCTTCAACAGGAGCAGCAGGAACAACAGTCTTTTCAAACAAAATCTCTCTATTGTCTATCAGGTTTTGGATGCCTGACTTCAACAGAGAACAACCAACAGGGGAAGCAACACATAGAGGGCAACTTTCACTACATCCCGGAAATAAACCGGCTAGCAACAGATTCCTCTTGACCATCAGCAACGGAGTAGCAACATCATCCACCGAAGCTACATACAAATTCTCCTCAACAGCGTTCACTCCATGCTGGGGCAAGGGAGCATTTACAACATTTGGCCCCTCGGGCGCCTCAAACTGTATCTCCTTTGCATCAATGAGATCTTGAACCTTATTTCTTAGGGCCCAACAGTCATCTGTGTTATGCCCCGGGCTATCAGAATGATAAGCACAGCGAGCATTTGGATTGAACTTGGGGGATGCGGTGTTGGGAAACTTTGGAGCCTCCTTGACAGTCACTAAATTAGTGGATAGCAACTGTGGCAGGATCTGTGATAAGGTCATGCTTAACCGGGTAAACTCCCTCCGGGGTCTTTCAAACTTTTGAGGATTAGTTGGCCGAGGAGCGGCAGCAGGTTTGGCAATCATTACCGCACTGACAGATTGGCGGTGTTCAGGTCGCTCTGTTCTCCGGGAGTTATATACAGCACTAGCCTCCTTTTTGAAGGGCTTCTTCTCAGTACTGGAGGAGGCAACTTTTTGTATCTTCCCCGATTTTATACCGGCCTCAATCCTTTCACCAGTCAGGATTAGATCGGTAAACCCAGCAGAGGAATTACCAATGAGATGGTTGAAAAATGGACCAGATAGGGTCCCCAAGAACATATCTACCAGCTCCCGATCCGTCAATGGTGGCTGCACCCTGCCAGCCAAGTCTCTCCATTTCTGAGCGTACTCCTTAAAACCTTCACCCGACCCTAGCGACATACCCTGGAGTTGGGTACGCGTAGGAGCGAGGTCGGCATTATACTGATACTGCTTGTAAAAAGCAGTGGCCAGATCCTCCCAGTTACGAATGCTGATTCCATCTAGCTGATAGAACCAATCGAGGTGAGTCCCTGAAAGACTCTCCTGGAAGAAGTGGATCCAAAGGTTCTTGTCTGCTGTGTAAGGCTGGATCTTCCTTACATAAGAACGGAGGTGCATTTTGGGACAGGAAGCCCCATCATACTTCACGAAGGCAGGTGTTTTGAACTTGTGCGGGATCACCACTCCAGTAGATAACCCCAAGTCTCCGAAATCCAATCCAGGTACCCGTTGAACTTCCACAGCCTTTAATCTGTCTTCCAGCTGTTTGTACCGGTCTTCAGCAGGAGGGTACTGGTCGTCATTGAAGTCTGTTTCAGTATCAGAGCCCACAGGAGTAGTGACCTCCCTTTCATGGTGACTACCTTCTGTCACAGATGGAGGAGTCCTTTCAGCTTCAACAACCAAAGTGTTCCCGAGTCTGCGCCCAGTGTTAAATAGCACAGTCCTCCTCTTCTTCTTAGTCTTCTTCAGAAGCATGGTCTTTAACTCTTGTTGACCCTGAGACAAGCCCTTGATCAGCTCCTGAAATTGGGCGTTTTGCGCCTGAAACTGGACGTTCTGCGCCTGAAGAGCCTTGATAGCCGCATCGGTTGATGATTCAGGAGGGTTCATGATGCTGAAATAAACAGCGAAGAACGGTAAACAACCTGAAAAGAAGAGTATTTATGATGCACATGATGAATGATATGTGTTTATGCAATGCATTCAAGAGTTCGAAAATTCAAGTTTGTTGTAGACCAAAAGGAACACACGTTATTATTAAGAAAATCATTGTTTGATACATCAAAGCCTCATGGGCAAAAGTACAAAAAGATCAAATCACATCCAAAATATGTTGCGCATCTTCTTTGGAGCTATGTAAGTGTTGAGACTCCTTTCCTCATGCAACAGGCGGGTGAGCTCCAAGACCTTCTTTTCACTGGCATGCAAACTAGTCTCAAGAGAATTCCGCTCTTCCTTAAGCTGGATCCAACTCTTCTGCATCTCTTCCCAGGATGTGGGCATATCAGGGTGCTGGATAACATGAGACACCTCTCCTTCCAAGGCAGGCTCTTTGATTACTGGAAGCATGTGAGGATAGGGCATCACTAACTTCTGAGAACGGGCTCGTACCCATTTGAGGTAAGGCTCCAAAGGGATGGAGTTCCTGTGCCCCAGTGTCTTGCTGTCTATCCTACTAGGCATCCTCCAAGCTCTGATAAATCTCTGGCGAAGTCCTTGAGTATCGTTGTCGAAGTCAAAAACTATGTCAGGTATCAACATGTCATGAGGACCATCCCTCCGAGCATAACCAAATTGTCTCCAAGCCAGGCATGGACTATAAGTAATACCCCCTCTGATTCCAAGTAAAGGAACATTAGGATATTCCCCGCAACGATCAATGATAGTGACATCTTCTCTGGACCTAGGGCACCAATGTATATCTGCATGTGTAAGAGTCATCAACCGTTGTGACCATCTCAAACCCCGCTCGTTCTTCAGGACTGATTGTGGAAGGTGCGAAATAAACCACTTTCCCAGGAGAGGAGTGCAACACATAAGGACACCTCTTTTTCTCATGGTTCGAGTGTAACATGAGTGAAGGAGGTCCCCTAGCAACGTAGGTATAGGATTCCTGGACATAAAGATCTGGACAGCACTGATATCAATGAGATGATCTGGGTTAGGGAACAACACCAAACCATAAACAAGGAGGGCCACAACCTCTTCAAAAGCTTGTAAGTCAAGGGAATTCCAACAATCATAGGCCTTTTCAAACAGAAACCTGGCTAAGAACCCTTTGATGCCACTTCTAACTTCCCAATGTCCCTTGAGGTCAGATGACTGTAGGTGCAAGGCTTTAGCAATCTCTTCAAGTTTAGGTTCCTTTTCTGTACCGTTGAAGGGTAGCTGATCAAGAATAGGGATCTTCAGGAGTCGGGAGAATTCCTCCAATGTAGGTACCAACTGATAGTCCAAGAAGGTGAAACAGTGATGCAGAGGGTCAAAGAACTGGAACAGGACTTTTATCATATCTTCCTCAATGTTGGTGTTGACCAAGCTGATGAGGCTTCCATGCCCTTCACTGAATGAAGAGTTCTCAGGAATTCTGGATGTAAGCTCCTTAAGCTGAGGAGGGATCCTTACAAGACTGATTGGAATTGTCTTTCTACGAACAGTTTCCATGTCCTACAAAACAAGAACAAAGATGAAAATTCGAACCCCTGAAATGGTTAGTTAATGCATATGATGCTGGATGATGTCATGATGCTATGATTAAACACAGATATTTACAAAGACAAACATGTAAGGCACACAAGGCACACAAGACAGGCCCTTAAGGTTTAAGGCCAGCATGAGGTCTGGGTAGTACCCTCTTGAAGTTGGTGGGTTCAACCTGTCCTAATCAAAGTAACCGGGTTCTAAGGTTCCCAATATCACGGGATTGCTTTCATTGTTCATCGTTTCGATTTAGCCACTGAACTGGCGACCGAAATATTCCAGGAAAGCAACCCTCAATTGAGTGTAGTATCGAGTATCAACCAACCTCGGACTGCACCAAAGTCAGTTATCTCACTACCCTAAAGAGGCCAAGATGGTTCAATTAAGGTTCCTAAGGTCTGTTGATGCTTCATGACACCACATGGAGGCCCCGTACTCTCCTTGACTGACTCAAGGGTTACCGGTACACACCAAAGTGCCACATCAACGTAGCAGACTGTTTCAACCATGTCGGTATACCCCGCACAGTTCCCTCACAGCCTTGTTGCTACTTTCTAAGAAGGTATCCCCCAGATCCGGGTTAGGATCTATAGAACTCCCAAGCAACCCACAATTTTAAAGCATACAAGGAAAGCAATTGAAAACACAGTGATCTTAGTCCTAAGGTACACCCCACTTTAAGTTTTTCCCCAGCAGAGTCGCCAGTTCTGTGATCGGTGGATCTGGAACTGACTGTTTTAAAGCTGGTTCGCGAAATGTCGCGGAAGCAAGAGTCGCCACCGTCTTTTATTTTCTCCAATAGGAAAGGACAAAAGCACAGAAAAATTCCTTTTAAGAGATTGCTCTCGGTTCGGGAGGTAGGTTATAGAAAGGGAAGGTGTTAGCACCCTTTCTATCCATGGTTATCCATGGGCTCTTAGGTACTTGCTCAATGTGTTTTCAAAATTGTTGTTTGCTTTTCAATGTGGGTTTCAAAAATATTCTTTGAAAAGTTTCAATTCAACTCATACGTCAGAGTGTTTGAAAAGTTTGTTTTTTGAAAGTTTTTGAAAGTGTTGGTGTGAAAAGAGTTTTTGTTTTGTTTGAGAAGAGAGCAAGTACCTACGAGAACCTACCTACCCTAAGGAATTCGTCTGTGTAAGAGTCCTTTAAAGTAGTGCCATCCCACCATTGAGAGGTAGGTAGCACCACCGTTGGAGGTATTCGGGTCAATTCGAGTTTTAGGGACGTGGTGGTCACCGGAGCAACGGGAAAACACCTTAGAAGCTACCCTCATGCCAGGTTCCCGGACCATGAGGACTTACTAAGACGTTTTCTACTCGACGACCACCTTTCGAAAGGCAACAGTGAGGCGTACCCTAGGGGTGGTGTGTGCGAATTGTGTGTCATTTTCAGTTCATTATTTGTCTTGTCATGCATTGGTGATCTAACGATTCAATTTTATTTTTCGGGCATTCATTCTTTCATGCATATTTATTAACAGTTATATTTGCGAGAAAATAAATCTAACTATTACAACTGGCGCGGGTCCACATCGCCAAAAAAACCGAACCCGATTTGACTGAAAATAAAATAAAGCGAATAAATAAAAGTCCGAGAGTTTTTAATTACATGGCTTTGGGGCATATACAGAGGTATTTACACAATATAAAACAAATGCGCGAAATAAAGACTAAACAAATTAGGGCGTTGGACCCTTTTACAAATAATTAAAGGTTAATCAAGGAAATTAAAAATTAAAAATAATGTTTTTGTGTTTTTCAGGTTTAAAAGAAAAAAAGAGAAAAGTTAATTAAAATTAAAATCCTAGTTCTATCATTTTTTAAGTTTATTATGAAAAAAAGATTTAATTTCTAACCTAATTAAATTCTAAACTAATTATGTACAATTTTGATTTATAGAAAATAATAAATAATAACATTGTGAGAAAAAAGGAAAAAATTAAAAATGATATGAAAAATTAATAATTACCTTAATTCTACATTTTTTGATTTTTTATTATGAAAAAAGAATTAAAACGAATATTAAAACCTAATTAACTAAATGAGTCACATTTTAATTTATTAAAAAAAGAATCAAAATTAATTATATTGTTTTTTGTCTTTTCTGTATTTTTAATGTTTTTATATTTTTTGATTAAAATTAATTAAATCAGAAAGTAAAAAAAAGGTAAATAATAGAATATGAAGAAAATTAAAAAAGGAAAGAAAAATAGAACCAGGAGGGTATGGATTTGAGTTTGGAGGTGCAAGCCTGGCCCAATTATTTGTGAGATTTTGTTGACTTTTGGATCACATGCACGCCTGTTGACTTGGTATATGGTGCACCTTGAATCTATGCCTTTGGTTTGAGTTAATGGGACGCGTGTACGCTTGAGATGGTGAGCGTATGGTGTACCTTGACATTAACGTTGCATGGAATTAATTGATGAAAAATAACATGGAATATGTGAAAGACCTGGGGTTCGAACCCAGGTCTTATGGATTGTCCTTGCATGTGCCTGCCATCTGCGCCACTTGACATATTTGTTAATTAAATATACAAGGAATAACATAACGTAAAACAACGCGTCAATGGTTTAAAAGCGCGAAAATTCAAATTCATCCAACCAGGGTACGCCACGATGCCATCTTCTTCCTCATGTTTTCCTGAAACAAATTTATCAAACACTTAACGGGGGTTTTGAACCCCCTCAGAATATGCCCACTCCATTAATAGCGATTAGAACCCTGGCCTTCATAAATTGTTCGCGAAGGTACAGGTCTCTTCGTCTTGAGGCGCTGAGTTCAATGGTGGCACTGAGGATGTCCAATTTTTCCTCTAATGAGAACCCCTAATTCACAGGCCTGCAAAACCCTAGAAACGGCGCATGGTATAATCGAATATAGCCAATAAAAACACAATTAAAGAGGCTGGTTAGCTTAGAAATAGCAATATGAACATGAATCAACAAAGAAAAACGCAAATGGATGATGGAAACATGCTGTACGATTTCAAAAGTTTCAAGGTTCAGTTTTGATTCTAACTACCAGTTCTTGAGGTTTTAGTGGATGTCAATGATTGGCACGCGTTCAGAATGATCTCAGAATGCTAATGGTATAAAAATTTTGGCTTGAAAAGATCCCTAGCTATGATTTCAGTTTTGCTTTTTATGTCCAAATTTTCAAATTGCCAAATGGACTTTCAGCGTGCTTTGTGCTATGTTCTTGGTAGGGTTTGACTCAATGATCCTTATGGAATTGAATAGGCATGCTAACTCCCCTTAATCCATGCTTGAGAAAGAATTGGCATTAGGGTTTGTTCATTAACCATTTTTTCCTAAATTCTAGCCAAAACCTAGACTTAGTATGAAAATGAACCTTGGCCTGATTTTTGAGTTGGTTCATGATGTATAGAACTTGTCCAAATTCATTTGACACCATTACATTGACTTTTAAATTTTATTTGAATTTTTAATGAATTAAAATGAATTAAATCATCCAAAATTAAATAAAAATGAAAAAGTCAACATTTGGTCTTGAAATCAACCATGGGCCACGTGTGTGGCATGACAAGGATGGACAAAGTGAGAAAAATGGGGCCCTTTTGTCAAAATTGGATTTTCAAAGATAATTGACTTTTGCCATTTCACAAAAATTTCCCAACTTCTACAAGGCATAACTTGCTCAATTTTTAAGCTTTTCACATGTTCTTGGACATTTTGGAAAGGTCTTTGAGTCCTTTAACCAATGTCTTTGGTCCCATGTCATTTTGATTTACCAATCTCAAGTTATGGTCTTTGACTTAAAGTCCCTTTTTGTTGACTTTTGAAAATGACCTGTAATGTTGAGATTGATAACTTTTTGTGAGAGCATTTCTTGGACTTGGAACATAAAGATGAATTGTAGGAAATATCTTTCTCTTCAAAATGAGCTTTGGATGGAATTTTTCTGATAATCCATGTGAAAGTTATGCCCTGGTCAATTTCAGTTGACTTTTTCAGCTGTCCAAATATAGCAACTTTTGCATCTTTGATGATTTCTGAGCCAAATTTTGAGAATCATGATCAAGCATTGATCAAATGATGTTTGTGGCTTCAAAATGATATATTGACCAAAAATTTGAACTTTTGACTGCCAAATGACCATTTTGCCCCTACAGTTGCCTGTAGTGCAATTTAGGGTTTTGACTGTGCAATCTTGAGCTGAATGCCTTGAAACTTGATATGAGGATGCTTGACCATGTTTGTAAGCATATGAGACTTGATTGAGCCTTTGAAAACTTCCTTTTCTTGATCAGACTTGAAACCCTAATTTTGACTGTATGGGAGACTGTTGCACTGCACAACCCTTGGGGAATTTTGTGACCTTGACTTGACAAATTTTGGAGAATATGGGAGGGCAAATTTTGGGGTATAACAGTAGCCTTCGATATCTCACATGCACAAGACCAGACATTTCACTAAGTGTTGGCATAGTGAGTCGATTCATGGAGGAACCAGTACACACACATTGGAAGGCGCTGAAACGAATTCTAAGATACATCCAAGGAACAGTATCACTAGGAATGTTTTATTCAAAAACAGAAGACTACAAGTTAGTTGGTTATTCTGACAGTGACTGGTGCGGAACAACTGAAAGAGCACCTCTGGATATGTGTTTTTCATGGGAAACACAGCATTTACTTGGCTGTCGAAGAAGCAACCTATAGTAACACTTTCGACGTGTGAAGCTGAATATGTGGCAGCATCCTGGTGCGTCTGTCATGCAGTATGGCTCAGAAGGTTGATAAGCAAGATGGAGCTGAAACAGGAAGATCCAACAATAATACAAGTGGACAATAAACCAGTTCTCGAATTGGAAAAGAATCCAGTGAATCATGAACGAAGCAAACATATTGATGTTCGATTTCACTTCATTCGTGAACATGTGAAGGAGGGAAGTGTCGAATTGAGGCATGTAGCAAGCAGAAACCAAGCAGCGAATATTTTTACAAAACCACTATCAAAAGAGGTCTTCGACAGAGGCAAGAAGATGGTAGGAATGCTGGATGGAAGAAACATTTAAGTTTACAGAGGAGTTTTGTTGAATAAACATTAAATGTGTTAGTAATAAAGTTTTACATTAAACATGGTAGTAGGAAGGACAAAAGTTTTAGTAAGTTATTAGTAGCAGTTATGTTTTAGTTTATGTTTTAGAATTGTAAAAGTTATTTGGGTCTATAAAAGACCAAGAGTGTATTTTATTTTATAAGAGCAATATAGAAGTATTCATATAGAAGCCTGATCATTTTATAACAGGTTCCCCCTTCCAAATCTTTGTTACTCTGGCGTCTGATTTTTGGTAAGATCCCAACGGATGACAAACTTATTTCTAGGGGTTGGATGTTCCATCGCAGTGCAACCTTTGTTTTGCTAATTTGGAATCCCTGTCTCATTTGTTCTTCGATTTCGCTTACGCCAAAAACCTTTGGGGTTGGGTTAGTAATTTGCTTGACTTGGATTCTCCGGTGTCGTCGCTTGTGGAATGCTTGAGTCTTATTGACAGTAGGCACTCCGTGCAATGCAAAGTTGTCATCCTTGTTGCAATCACAAATACTCTCTCGTATATTTGGAAACGCTCGCAATGGTGTGCGTTTTCAAAGCATTTCCTCTCCCTGGTATTCTGGCTACGTCTTCATCCTCTCGTTCATAACTTTAGCAGGTAACCTTACCACTAAATGTTCGAAGAATAATATTCGGGACTTCGTTATTATGAAGAATTTTGACGTCACTATTCACCCCCTAAGGTGCGGTTTTGTAAGGAGGTGTTGTGGTGTCCCCCTCCTTTATTTTGGGTTAAATTCAACACGGATGGTGCTTCGGTAGGTATCCCGCCAGTGGCAGCTTGTGGAGGTATTTTTCGAGATCATAACGGTAATCATTTGGACAATTTTGCTATTTTTTGGGTTCAGAAATGCCCTGTTTGCGGAGCTCATGGGAGCAATTCTTGTCATGGAATACGTTTTAGTCGAAATTGAATCAACTTGTGGTTGAAGTCGGACTCCAAGAGAGTGATTCTTGCGTTTACAAACGCTTCTGTTGTGCCTTAGAAGCTCAGAAACATATGGGATTTGTGTATTCAAGCGCTTACTAATTTTAACTTCATGACAACTCACATCTTCAGAGAAGGTGACCATTGTACCGATAAGTTCGCTAATTTTAACTTATTAGTCACTAACAATATTTACTGACATAATTTACACTCTAATATAATTAATAATTTTGATAGAAACAAGTTAGGTGTTCCTAACTTTCGCATTGGCTAAAGATTGAGGTTTTGATTTAATCCCTTCATTTTTGTATACCTATTTTTCTTTCAATATATCATGGCCTTTGCCCTCTTCTGATTAAAAAAAAAAAGTTGACGGATATTATAGATCAAGTATAATTTTTTATGTGATGGAGTAGTTGAATAAAAGAAGACAAAACAAAAGATCTAGAAAAACATCATTTTACTACCACGTCATATAAACTCCCAATACAAGTTCCATACACGGAATGAATGAAAAAGCAAGAAACTAAACAAAGATGCTTCGGCGGCGGCTATTAATCACATATTTTCAATTCATCCACACACAAACTTTGAATTGAATATTTCACTTTTTCATATTTGGTGCCTGCATAATTCAAACACCAAAACTTACCCTTAAAAAAATAATAAAAATATTTTAATATTTTTACTTCATCCCTTGCATAAGTCAACAATAGCAACCTTCAAAACACTTCAACTTTTCAACAACTATTTCTATATATAAACAAACACAAAACCAAACCAAAAGAAGAAGAAAGAAACACAAACAAATCAAACATTTTCATACAAAACATTTCTCATTTCATTAGCAACACCAACAAAAAAAAAACATGACGGATCATCAAAAAATCCATCCATTTCATGATGTTGATCTTGAAGCGCCACAACAACAACAACCTTCAGCTCCTTTAGTAACAAGAAACATGTCAAAATCCGATGATGTTCAACATCATCAACAACAACAACCTCTTCCTACACAACAACCTAGTATTCCTATGAATCATTATCCAAAACCACCAAAGAAAAGAAGAAGCTGTTGCTGCAGACTCTTCTGTTGGCTATTCAGCATCCTATTGATTCTAATCATCGCAATCGCCATAGCAATAGGAGTCCTCTTCCTGGCTTTCCGCCCCAAAATCCCGAAATACTCCGTGGATGAACTCCACGTCACGCAGTTCGATCTCTCAGGCAACAACAGCTTATCAGTAACTTTCAACCTCTCAATCACTGCAAGAAATCCAAACAAAAGAATCGGAATTGATTATCGAGGTGGAAGTCACATAAGTGCTTGGTACGCAGACACAAAACTATGTGAAGGTTCATTACCTAAATTTTACCAAGGTCATAAAAATGTTACTGTTCTTAGTATACCTTTGTCTGGAGAGACACAGAATGCAACAGGTTTGAGAGATTCTTTACAGCAACAGATTCAAGATGAGGGAAGTATCCCTCTTAATTTGAAGGTGAAACAGCCTGTGAGGATTAAGTTTGGAAAGTTGAAGATTTTTAAGATTAATTTCAGGGTTAGGTGTAGGATTGTGGTGGATAATCTTAATGCTAATAATTCTATTAGAATTAGAAGTAGTAGTTGTAAGTTTAGGTTTAAGCTTTGAATTCTTTAGTGCATATATAGATATACTATATAGTATAATATTATGCCTATTGATATTTATTTTTAAATTTCTTTTATTATGCTTTTTTTATTTTAGATATCTCATTTGATGGATTTTTCTTTCCATTAGCTTTTTGAGATTGAGTTACATTTCTTGTAATTTTGATTATTCACGTGTTATGTATATCATACATATAGTTGTTCTATATATATATTTAATAAAAAAATTCTTTTTGCTGAGTTTTTCACTATATCTTCACTCTCAGATGTGATTGCTAACAGAGTTTTGGATAATTTTTTGTGTGATGATATGAAAATGTTGCAGAAAGTTTGCTGTGTTATACTCAACTTTAGGAGAACAATAAGTGTATTTATATTAAGAATAGATGATAAAGCTGATTTTCTTATAAGCAAATTTTATTTTGCAGTGTTGATTAAGGAAGGTGAAAATGATATTATAATATAGGAATATTTACAATTAAGTCAATATAGAAATAGAAGACATGCAAGTATTTATTATCAATATTTATTGTAGATGTAGTTGATTTGATTGTTCATTTCTTATTTATTTCTTTAATGAAAACTAGTAACAAATTCGTGCTATCGCACGGGTCTCATCTGGATTCACATTACATTTATAGATTATTAAATTATTAAGTATGTTACCATGTTTTCAGTTGAGTATATGTCTCATGTAAACCATGTTGGCATTTAACTCCATATTTGTAGCAAGCGTCGGTCCTATCAACAAATCACGTCTGCATGAACAAATAGGAAAAATTATATACTTCTTGAAATACATGGAAAATGTACATACTATATATTTTAATTCAAAATAGATTTTTAATTTGAATCGTAAAGTATAAGATATAAAGTTTACCAACTATCAAAGTGCTTGAAAGACTTCCTTGTACACAACATTAGTAGTAGTAGAACACGGTACATTCTCCTTGTCATGAATTAGGATTTTTAGCCCACTTTTGCTCTTAACTCTTGAAATTGCAACATATAATTGACCATGACTAAACACAGGAGTAGGCAAATACAATCCAACACTATCAAGAGATTGACCTTGTGACTTATTAATTGTCATTGCATAGGAGACAATAATCGGAAATTGTCTCCTAATCAACTTGAATGGCCAAGGTGAATCAGAAGGTGACATAGACATTCGTGGAATGTAAAAAATGTTATCTATGTTCTTTCCAGACATGATTTTTGCCTCAATGACATGATTTGCAAATCTTGTAACAATTAATCTTGTTCCGTTGCACAACCCATCGGCTTGGTCCAAATTTCTCATTAGCATAATAGGTGTACCAACCTTCAATTTGATCCTATGATTGGGAAGCCCTGACGTTCTTAATTTACTGAGAAATTCAGGAGTTAGAACTTCATATGCTTCAGTATAACTTGAATCTGTTCTATCAATGGAATCAAAACTCAAATACTCTTTCTCTTCTCCTAAAAAAAAGTTTAAAAGCAAAACATAAATAAATTAGTAAAACTATGTTCTTATATATATATATATATATATATATATATATATATATATATATATATATATATATATATATATATATATATATATATATATATATATATATATATATATATATATATATATATATATATATATATATATATATATTATGAATATAATAATACAGTAAATATAAAACACATGTACCTGGTATCAAGTCTAATACATAATGATTGATTTTGTCCACAACTTCAATGGTTGAAGCAAGAATAGCCTTTCCTTGTAAGAATTCAACATCTTGATATTTTTCCAACAAATTGGGATATGTGTTTTCAACAATTGCTCTTATAGGATCATCAAAATTTGATATTAATAGCTCTTGAGGAATTTCAATATCAACCAAACCATCATTGGGTTCACAAATCTTACCATCACCCACATTTAAAATCCATTTTGAAAATTCTGCTAGTTCATTAGAACTTGTGTTGTCTCTTCCCTCTTGAAGTCTCATATTTTTTGATAGTGTTAAAACCTGGCAATAATCCCATACATAAGATGAACTAGTTGATGCATGAACAATATCAGAACGCCCAGCTCTTGGAACAACAGGAAGAATCTGTCTAAAATCTCCTCCAAATACAACAACTTTTCCACCAAAAATAGTATTCTCAACACCCTTTTTGCTCATTACATCTTTAAGGGTTTTATCCAATGCTTCGAAGCAGTTCTTGTGAGACATAAGTGCCTCATCCCATATTATCACATCCGTTGCTTCAAATAATTGAGAATGTTCGGTGTCTTTGTCGATGTTGCAAGTTGAGTTGTCAAGCGTTGGCACAGGTATTTTGAACTTTGAGTGTGCTGTTCTTCCACCCGGCAATAATAACGAAGCTATCCCACTTGAAGCAACAGTAAGAACAATTTTTTTTTGAGAACGAAGTGCACTTGATAGTGTTCTCCACATGAAAGTTTTACCAGTCCCTCCGTAACCATGCAAGAAAAATACCCCTCCACTCTGTTTGTTAACAGCATCCATGATTTTCTCAAATATCAAACGTTGTTCATCTATAAAATACATACCAAGAATTATAAGTGCAAGGACAATAAAAATCATTTTTGTAATTCATAGTATAAAGAAAATAAATCACCTGTAAGGGCATGAAAAAGTTCTTGGAATTTCTGTTTCTCGGTATCGGCATCGTAATTAAGTTCGTCATAAATAAGCCTATTGCCAACATGTTTTGTGATGTATGAATCTGGATACGGCATACATTTAAATTCATGCAAACTTCTTCGATTCGATTGCATCATGTTCTCAATCTCAATTAGTGTGAGATTCTTTAACTCATTGTCCGATAGCTGCAATTCTGTTAAAAAAATTTCATTAGTTTTTTATATAATTACATATGTATGATGCAACTGTTGTCGTGATGTTGAAATACATTGAACATAAATCAAACAGTTGATGTTGCGGCTGCGTGAAATTAAATGGAACCAAAGATACTGTTGCAGCTGCAAGTTAAGAAAATAACTTACATACATGACAAATGACAAATATGAAAATGTTTCTTACGTAAATGGACATACCTTATGAAACATATTAAATAAGGGACATATGGATGAAGAATAATTATATTTTAAAGTAAGTTCATATCATTATATTTTGTAATAAAAAAAGATACAGCTTGCATTCGAAAAATAATATTTGTTGACTTAAAAAAGTTTAATAAAGTGTCCATACCTCTTCTATTTGTTTTTTGCCTTTGTTGGTAGAGGATACCATCAGATAACGTCCTCCAAGTTTTTTCCCAAACATGTCGTGGTCTATTGACAGTACCGGATAGTAACATAGTGACAAATAACTTTCGTAAAAAATGCCCGGAACCCCAATTCTTTGCTTCGTCGATGGCTGCAACATATTCCTTGTCATCGTTAAGAAAGCCCATTTCGGAGCATGCATCCCTAATAGAATCCTGAACTTTTCCACCCACAAATTTTATATCCTCATAGCAAGTTGGACCTTTGACGACTGTTAGCATCATTCTCAAGAAATATAACTCACCCGTACTTGAAGGGACCCAAATAAGTCTGCCAATTGTATTTCCTCTTTTACGCGGTCTCCATCGACAATATCTTTTATCATAAACAAATTTGGAAAGAAATTGTGAGTACGTCAAATTCTTTGCCTCTAGGTATGCTTTGTTTGCTTCCATCCATGTCAAACATAGATTCTTTCACAGTTGGTTTGTCAAGCACCTCATCTATCAATTCATAATCGGTATAATAAACATAGTTGTATCCTTCAAGATGAAAGAACAACCTTTCAACTGCGGGTGATCTACCATGAATAGGAAATGAAAAAAGTCTCCAACATGCCTCACTTGGTGAGATATATCTGCAATCAAGATATTGCTTGATTTCGTCAACCATTCTGACCGAGGGAGATCCATCACCGTCAGTTTGGACAACAGCAGCAGTAATTCTATCATACCCCTTGTTAATATACTTAAATAAGTATTTAACTGAAGTACTTTGATTACATCACTCCATATTGATGTGTGCTTGGAATTTCTTCAACAAATATGGATTGTAAGGAACTACATACCTGTTATCAAGTTGAACGTGTTTTTTCAGCACTGTATTACCAGTTTCTCTTCTACGGTACACGGGATATCCATCCTGATCAACAATGGTTTCGGTTTGATATTTCTTTGGAAAGTATTTTGAGCACTTTCCATTTTTCATGCAAGTTGAATTCGCATTTGCTAAACCACATGGGCCATGAATCATATGTGTCTTGACCAAATGGTAGAGTTGCCTATCATCTTTTTCCGTTGGTATCTCTGCTGAAATGATCTTGTTTATATCATCTGGAGTCGGATACTTGCTTGAAGGATGCAAGAATAATAGTATATGAGCGTGTGGTAAACCCCGCTTTTGGAATTCAATGGTGTATATATCTGAAATTAAGTAAGTTTAAACTTAGTAAAACGATGCATATTACATATTTAATAAGATTAATGTCAAAAAATATAACTCGACTGAAAGGGTATTAAATTGACTTACATGCAATCACTCTCCCTAACACGTGCTTTTTTGTTAGATCACACAACAACTCATCGAACTTAATTTTGAAGACTCTTGAGATGATATCTGGACGGTCTTGAGAATTCAAGTTAATTTTGCTAAGCAACCTTTGGATTTCAGGTCAGTTGGGATTGCAAGTAAATGTGATAAAAAGATCTGGAAATCCAACTTGGCTACAAATTGCCATTCCATCAAAATAGAGTTGTTCCATAAACCTCCGACTTCCAACATAAGTTGAAGGTAAAACCACTCTTTTACCTTTGTTTGATCCTTGAGTGTTTGCATTCTGTTCAGATGAGCTCAAATTGCAATATTTAGAAACACGCAGCTTTTTCTGATGTTTTCGAATATAATTCAATCTTTGTGACTCCATCATAGTAAATCCATCAACCAAAAATTGTTGAAACAACCTTCTTGACCGCAATATAGTTTGTGCCTCGTTATGTCTGCATTGAATCCTAAAAGCAAGCCATTCTCTAATGGTAAGCTTATTCCTCTTCATTTTTTTTTTGGTATTAGTTTCTCTAAGAAGAACTCCAAGTCTAAAACCATCTTCCCCATAAGGAAACAAAAGTGGATATTGATATGCCAGATAACTTGAATGAAACTCACTTATTCTTTTTAGCCTTCCGCTCTTTCTTTCAAGAAGAATATCCCTCTTAGAACCCGTATCAACATCACCAACTATTAGGGCGGCTACCTCCGAAACACTAGGTTGGTTATAAATCCTTCCATCTGTTGATCTATCAGATATTAGCTTAAGCTTGAGATCAGGCAAAGGACAATCCTTTAATCTATCTGCTGCCATCCTAAAAGATTTGGCATGTGTGTTGAACTCATCTAACATGTCCTTCAATCTACTAACTGTTTCTGGAATAATATTGGGGTTGTTCCTGCATATAAAAGGAAATACTATGATGCAGCAATGAAAAATATTTAATATGTTGTAAAGAAAACAAAGTTTGGTAAAATTACCCAATTCCTTTAATTCTATGTTGAATCTCATTGTCGGTGTCGTAAACATACAGTTGAGCAAATTTTGGAGATTGTCCAGTTAAAGGTAGCATGCTCCCAATTCGATGGCAAGTCTGTCCATGAATTCTTATGTTAGGTGGTCCACTTCCAGCTAAAAATCTGTTGTCGAATTTCATTCCCGGAGACGTAAAAGCAAACATCATGTTGTACATTCTACAAAATTGTTGATAATTTCGACTGTCTATCTCACTATTATCAAACAAAAGACGTTGTAGTAATAGTGGTGGTGTTTTCAGAAGTGGCAACACAACTTTCCCCTTTCCACAACATAGTTGAAACTTAGGAACTGCACTATGTTTTCGCTTGTCAGTTTTTTCTTGATACCACATAAGTGCCCCACATTGTGTGCATTCAACTATAGGATCACCAATATCAGAATAACCTATTTAAATGAAACGTAGTTGAGCAATTTGTTTATATTAAATAATAAAATTATAACTAAAATCGTTCATATTAAATAATAAAATTATAACTAAAATCCACATTAAATCATAGCAGGTATCAAAGTGCAACATGTAATGGACAACGTCAAATTGATATGTATAATGAATTTAAAGAAGAAATAAAGTTGATTTTAATGATAAATACCAATATTTAAAGAATCAAATGATGTAGAATTGGAGTCATAGACATCTTCGTCATCATAGCTGGAACTTGAGTCATAATTTGCATCTGCGGCATTGAATTCACATGAGCTATCACTGAGAGAATCATCTGTTACCGTCTCATCACCAGAGTAATCACTCTCAATGTTAACATCTGGAGTTGAAGTGAATGTTGTGGGTTCTTGTATAGGAATATTGCTTGTGGATGAAAAAGCCAGATTATGATTCTCATTTCCAAAATAATTGAAGAGTTTGACCGTCATGGATTGAATAACACCTACATTCAACTGTTTTTTTGATTTATGAACATAACTACTTGGATGTTCATGAGGTTCCATATTTCTTTGATTAGAAAATGAGGAAGTTATATCAGAAAGAGGTGTAACAGTCAACTGTTTTTTTGATTTTTGAATAGAACAACTTGGCGGTGCATGAGGTTTTATGTTTCTTTGGTTAGAACATGAGGAAGCTATATCATAAAATGGTGTTTTGAAATGCGAAAAGGATGGAGAATTTATCCTGAAAGGACCCCCACTGTTATTGCTAAGGTTGTTATGAAGTTTGTAAGATTGGGGCATCTTACCTTCCATAATACTTTTCCTCCGCTGTCGTGCTGAAGCAGCCAGTTGATTTGTAGAAACAATATTGAAACTCTTCATTGTACTTGAGTTGCTTGATGCAGATGCTGGTGAAGGTGAACTCATATTTCTTTCATTAAAGATTGATGAAGTTAAATCAGATAGTGGTGTTCTGATATTAACCATGGTTGGAACATAATACCTTTGAGAATTTTCAATGGGATTGATTGTGTTTTCATCAGTTCTTCCTTTTTTTTCAATCTTTTATCTTTAAGAATCTGCTTCCTTTTACGTCTTGCCATTGCTGCAACTTGTGGTTCCATAGTGTTGGTTAGGTGATGCAAAAATGAATGGGTAGAAAATCACTTTGATTGTATGGTTGTCATTCAATTTTTTTTGTTAACCACATAAAATGATTGTAGACATAAAATAAATAAAGTTTTTGGTTATATGATAATAAATATAATTGTTAATACAACATTCACGGTTCCAAGATTTTGAAGTAAAATACTGAAGTCAACAGAATACCAAGTGATTATTTTTGTGAACCATTTTAATTATTAATAATAATAATTAATAATAATAGCGTTAAATAGTGTTAAGTGTTATTTCAAAATTTAATTAAAAATGTTATAATTATGGACAATCAAGTACCAATAAGAAAATGTAACTTTCCAGATTCTAACCATTCTGCCAATTAATCTTGAATTGAAAAGAAAAGCAATGGTCAGAAAAAATCATTATAGTTTCACTTTGGAAACCGAAAATGAAGTGCATCATGAATAGTAACTACTCAAGCATGCATTTGATAGGCTTGAAACGTTTTTTGATATAGCCATACCATATTGATTGTATCTCACTCCAAAATCAAATTAAATATCGTGTATTATTGATATATATTAAATTTATTATCTTAATGTCTAACTAATTAAAATGAATTTATTATTGTCAATCAAAAATTATAATATTAAATAATAATATAATATTATTATTATATACGGGAAAAAGAATAAATTAAATCTAAGAATATCGGAAAATTTATTATAATATTAAATAATAATTTAACATTTATTATTACAATGAATCATATATAACATTTCAAAATTATGTATTTATTTCTTATGTTTTATTATATTCGATTTGTAATAAATATTTTTCAGTTTATTGCGAATTTTCAATAATTAAATATTAATGATATTATATAAAATTAATTTCATGAAATAAATTTATTTAATAAAGTGTTATATAAATATTTAATACATTATATTATACTATTAATTTATATAAAATGATATTAACTTATTCCTGTTTATAAAATTATTGTAACTTTTTTCCGGTTTATAAGCATATTGAATTCGTGTCCATTATTAAAATATATATAATTTACTATTATTGATATAAATAATTTTATAAATAGTTTAATTTATTACATTTATAAAATTATTTGTAATTTATTCACCTTTATAAAATTAATTATAAATTATTTAATTTATTAAAATAATTGTATCAATAATTTTTTATTTTATCATAAATTTTTATGATTATCATTTATCATTAAATTTTCATGATTACCATTTAATATTTTTTTATCATGATTACAATTATAAAGTTAATTTGAAAAGATTATGATATATTTTAGTTATTTCATAAACTTAAAAAAATTATCAAATCTCAATTGATTTTGTTTTGTTTTATTAACCTTTTTATAGAAATTGAAATAATTTATTTTAGGTCAAATAAGGATCTAAATAATTACAAAATAATATTTATTCTTACATTTATAGAATGATAAATTAAATATTTAAGATAAACATTAGAGTTCTTATTTACTTTATCTTTTATATATTTATAATATACTTTTTTTGTTAATTTTATTAACAATATATTTATAGTTAACAATACATCCTTTAAACTACGTTATTTTTTTCAAGAATATAAATGTAACCTTTCAAAAAATATACACAAATATATTTAGAAGTCGGTAGAAAATTTTATTGGTTAAATTATAATTCCATTCAAAATTTATTGATCATAAATTTTTGAAATCAAATCATGCATAAAAATAAAATGTATTAATGTGACCATTCAAAATATTTTCTATATATAATAAAAATAAATAATATTAATACCTCCATTCAAAAGATATATTTGTAAAGTTTTGATTTAATTTTTTTCATATCTTTATATATTCTAATGTATATAATATTCCTACAATATGAAACAGTATCAAACCTATAATATTAAAAGAGAATTCAAATTTTATTGATCATAATATTTTATGGAATCAAATCATATATAAAAATTAAATATATTTATGTCACCATTCAAAATAATTTTCATATAAGTATAATAAAAATAAATGATAATAATGTCTCCATTCAAAAGATATATTGGTAAAGTATCCAATTAAATGGTACTCCAATATTTGATTAAAAAATTGTAATATTTGTTTTTAATATTGTATAAAAATATATTAATTAGTCGTACTTTAAAAAAATAAATCGTAAATATTTTATTAAAAATTATAATATTTAAGATTGAGGAGTGGAAGAGTAAGGGTTTAGAATGGCTATATATATAGGGTTTAGAATGCATGGGAAGTTGTGATATCTTGGAATATCAAAATAATCCATTCTAATTCTAATAATATACCTTTAATCTTGTAGTATAATGATAAATAGTGGGTATTTTTAAATCATGCAATGAATAATATTCTATTTAATTATAATAGATCTAATTGGTCATTCCAATTTCTTCCTCCGTGAGTCAAACATTAGAATTCCAATTCTGTCAAAAAAAAAAACATTTGAATTCAAATATAAATAAATTAACCGTGAATGAAACATTGGAATTGGAATTCAAATATAAATAAAATTCAAATATAAATAAAATAAATTAATAAATCAAATAAATAAAAAATAGTGTAAAATTATGATAGATTGACATGTCAGCAAAATTAAATGCCAAATGAATATGGTAACAGTATAGTGTTGATTAGTCTATTATACCCTTGGAATAAGAAAAGTTATAACATCTAATCAAAAGGTTAGACTTAGAATTTACAGGTATTTTACTTTTAATAGATTGATAATAGACATAATACCTTAAAATGTTAACAACTACTAATTTTATTTATCCTTTTAATGAAAACAGTACCTTAAAATGTTAACTACTAATAACAATATTTTTAATAAATAAAACTTAATTATAATTGTTAAAGAGATATTATAATTTTATTATAGGAGATTATAGTTTATTATAGGATACGTTTTATTATATGATATTGCAGTTTTATTATAATATATTATTATAGGAGATTTACATTACTAATTTAACTACTACTGTTGAGTTATTTTATATATATATATATATATATATATATATATATATATATATATATATATATATATATATATATATATATATATATATATATATATATATATATATATATATATATATATATATATATATATATATATATATATATATATATATATATTGTATTATTGTAGAGGCGAGAAAATAGAAGCATGAGCTGTAGAGGCGAGAAAATAGAAGCATGAGCTATTTTTTAATTCTTCACATTATGTTAATATGGTATTAAAGTATAGGTCATCCATCCTTAGTTTTTTTTCCCTCTCATTTCTCCATCCGTACAAATTTAGTCCTTTTTTATTTTGTTCGTCTCTACATCATGGAGAAAGCCCGAAATTGTTAAACTCATTACAACCACTTTGACCGGCTCAAACTAAATCTTTGGATTCAAGAAATGGAGAGTTTTTTGATCGGCCGCAAGTTTTGGTGTATAGGTACTGGAGATGTCGTCAAACCAACTTGAGAAAAAGATTAATCTCCCACAAAATTTATAAATCGTCTTGAGGATTGAGACATCAAAAATCACCAGATCATCATGTTGTGCAACATATCTATACTATTTATTCATATTCAATTTGATAATTATAATTCTGCAAAAGAAATTTGGGATTTCTTGAAAAATTGTTATCAAACAACTGGACTTACCCACTATTACCAATTGTGGACTACCCTTCTCAATATCAAGCAAGAATATGGTCAATCAGCGAATGATTTTCTTGCTCAATTCCAACTAATTTGGCATCGAATATCTCTGGCCAAAATCAGTGAAGACCATCTACATCTCATTCAAGTCCTTATGGCTTTTCAGCCTGAATATAAAATCGTATGAGCCTCACGATTACATCGAAATCCGCCTCCAAAAATCGAATCGTCATCCATGTAAGAATTGCAATTGCACATGTCATGTATTTGCTAATTTTCCTATTATATAATGTTGGTATTTTCATGGTATTTGACATATTCATGAACATTGTCCCACGCGACCTCCAAAACAAAAGCATGGCTCCTTCTAATCCAAGAATGTTCCAAAATATGAATCTTCTTCCATCTCTTCTGCTATCACCGAGAGTTCCACTTTAATTACTATGAGTGATATTGAAGCTTTAATCAAACAGGTTATATCTTCCAATACCTCTATTGATATGTCTGCTACTCTCCGTAATTCTCGTTGATTCTTTGACTCTCATGTTATAATCATATGACCGCTGATATTAAATCATTTCCTTATATGACACTTGTTTCTTCTCTGCCACCAATCCACATAGCCATTGGCAATACAATGAACATTACTCATACCGATCATGTATCCACCTCAAATCTCATCCTTCCTGACACATATTGCGTTCCTAATTTTACACTTAATCTTATTTTTGTTGGTCAATTGTGAGAATAAGGACTTAATGATTATTCTTCTCCCTCTGGTGTTCAGGTAAAGGATCCACAGACAAAGAAGACCATTGGGACGGGTCGCGGGAAGGGTGGTTATTTGAGCTCCAATCTCTTCATCTTTCTGAAGATCATATATCTGCTACTATTATGAACTCCCTCATGCATCAATGATTTCTCCGACTTGGTCACGTCTCACCAAGCAAAATCCATCCTTTAATATATCATGGGTTATTAAGATCCACAAAGTTTGAGTCTTTTCAGTGTTTACTTCGTAAACTTTCCAAACAAGATGCATTATCCTTTAATCATATTGCTTCTATTTCAAATAGTCTTTTTGATTGGATTCATTCAGATATTTGGGGGCCTTCTTATTTTTCTTCAATAAATGGTTTTTGTTATTTCGTCTTATTTATTGACAATTTTTCACGTTTTACGTGGATATATTTTTTGAAAAATTGATATGAATTGCCTCAAATTTATATTTCCTTTGCCCATATGGTTAAAACACAATTTTCATGTGTTATTAAGATTATTCGCAAAGATAATGCGATGGAATATCGTGATTTTTCCTTGCTCCAATTACTCAATCAACGAGGTAATATGGTTCAACGTTCATGTCCTCACACCTCCCAACAAAATGGTCAAGCTGAACGAAAAACATCGTCACATACTTAACTCAGTTCATGCTCTTCTCCTCTCAGCCTCGTGTCCAGAAAAGTTTTAGTGGAAGCAACTTTTAATGATCTTGATCAGTGGTTTTTACACAGATATTTAGCATTTATTTTAGTTATTGTTTCTTTTACTTGTCGAGGTTTTATTTCATTTTATCGCATATTATGCTTTGGTTTTGTGTTTTAGTGTTTGCAGGTTCAAAAGAATAAAACAAGACAAATCAAAGCAGAAAAAGTGAAGAATTCAGAGTTTCGGAGGAAGTGTTACAGAAGCCCTGACACGGGTGGCCGTGTCACCTGACACGGGTCGTGTCAGGGGGAAGACTTGGAAAGCAAGGAAAACCATGGGAATGACACGGGCAGCCGTGTCTCCTGACACGGGCGTCCGTGTCGCCTGACATGGGTCGTGTCAGTATGCCTTAAGTAGAAAAAAAGAAAAGAAATTCCTAATGGACGGGCCGTGTTGGCCAGTGACGCTGATTTTAAGTGTGTTTTTTATTTTTCATTATTTGGGACCCAAAGGGCAATTTTGGGTATTTCCGACCGAGACAAATGAATTGTTCACTATTTATCCAAGTTTGAAAGAGGAATTAGATGACTATTTGCCACAGGAAGAATTGAGGATTGAAGATTGAAGCCTACGCAAGTGTTGGAGAACGGAGACCTTTCATGAGTGGAAGCGATTGAAGATCAAAGTTCACCATCTATATGTAATGTTTAATTTTTATTCTGAAATTACTTTGAATAATATGAGTAGCTAAACCCCCCAATGCTAGGGGGTGTCCCTGATTTATAAATGTATTGATTTTGAATTCTTGATAATACAATAGTTTCTTATGCCTTTCCTAGGACTAGGGATACCCTATAGGTCACCGGTAAAATCTTGATAACATGATTGTTTGGTTTATCATAATTCACTAAGGATTTTGGTATTAGTATGAAGAACCAAAGGTTTTCCCACTAAAGACTTAGGGGGAAACAAACTAAAGATTTGGTAGTTGAAGGTAATGAATTTGTTGAGGAGATCAAGATTAAAGGTTATTACATGGTCAAATTACACACCTACACCTAGCATGCTCCTCATATCAGTGAAAAGCCACTTTATATTCCTACTATTTGTTAAGTAAAAATATCACAACCAAAACCCCAAATCAAGTTTTGTTTAATTAAACTATGAACTTAACTTGATAATTGCACACAGTCCTTGAGATCGACATTCGGGGAATCTCCCTATTATTACAAGAGGCAAAAATAGTACACTTGTTATTTTTCTGATCAAGTTTTTGGCGCCCTTGTCAGGGGATGCCTAGTTATTGAGTGTAATTTAAGTTCAATTAGAATTTTGTTGCTTTGCAACTAAAATTTCTTTTCTGTAATTTTTATATTTTTGTTATTATTGATTTTTATAACCTTTACATGTGAGGAAAGCCCTCAGCTGAATTTCCTTTTGACGCAGAAATTGATAGAACTTTTCACGCAAGGAACAAACAAGCTCGGTTAGTTAGACATGAATTAGAAGGTTCATCGGATCATTCAGGTTCAGAGTCTGAAAAGGAAAAACTAATGGCTGAAGACCCACCACCACCTGAGAGACTTCTTGGGGACTATGGAGGAGAAAATGCTCCAGCAGGTCGGTTGACTATCGTGAATCAATTTGTCACTGTTGCAAATTTTCAACTGCATCCTTCAACCATCCGCCAGCTCGAGAACAGATCTTTCACCGGAAAGATCAATGAAGATGCCAATAAGCATTTGCAAAGATTCCTCACCATGAGTACTACTTTGAAGATTGAGGGGCAATTTGAAGAATCCAAGAAATTAAGGATGTTCCCGTTCACGCTTTCTGAAGATGATGAAGAGTGGTTTTACTCATTACCTGCTGGGAGTAGTACTACTTGGAAACAAATGGAGAAGACTTTTCTTGATGAGTACTTTCCTGCTTCTGTTTATATTCCCAAAAGATATGATATTGTGAATTTTAAGCTGAAGGAAGGAGAGTCTCTAGGTGATGCTTATAAGAGGTTCAAGAGGTTATTAGTAGTTTGTCCCATTCACAACATATGTCAAAATAAGAAAATGAAAATGTTTGTAAATGGCCTTCGAATGAAGACAAAGCAGCTTATTGATACATCAGTTGGTGGCTCATCCAACTTTACAATAGCCACTGGTGTGAAGAAGATTATCGAAGACATTGCTGCAAATGAGCATCTGGAGCTATATGGCAGGGTTGTGAGTAAACCAGAGGGGGTGATTGATCTGAAATTAGAAAATATTAAGTAACTGAAAATTGAAGAAGTAATTACTGCAGAAGTAGAGAAAAAACTGAAAGCAATGAACATGGGTACTCAGCAGGTAGCTCAGGTTCAACAGGTACAGAAGGTTGTTTATGAAATTTGTAGTGGACCACACATTACTGTGTAATATCTTGCAACTCCACAACAAATTGAGAGGATAAAATTCTTGAAGCGAAATAACCCATGTTCTAACACCTATAATCCTGGGTGGAAGAGTCATCCTAACTTATCCTGGAAAGATCAGCAGCAACAAGCTCTTCAGAAGGCAGAGTGAGAGGTGGCTATTGAAAAGATGGCTGCCCACACCTCTCAATTTCAAGAAGAGACAAGGAGTAATCACAAGAATACCACAGTTGCAATAAAAAATTTGGAAGTTCAAATGGGACATATTACACAACAAGTAGTGTTGCGAGCACAACAAAATCAGAAAAATCATGAGAATGTTAATGTTGTCACAACAAGGAATGAGAAAGCTGCTGAATAAAAGAAAAAGTTTGATAAATTTGTCAAATTATTTAAAAAGCTGGAGATCAATATACCATTCTTTGAAGCACTCGAGAAAATTCCCTTGTACCTGAAATTCTTGAAAGAGGTACTCTCAAAAAAGAGACCAACAGAAGATAAACAGGTACCCGTTGATGACAAATTATGTACAAAAACACCCGAGAAAAAAATTCCTATCAAGCAGAAGGATCAGGGACCTATTGCAATACCGTACACCATAAAAGACAGAAAATTCAAGAGGGTTCTAATTGATTTTGGTTCTAGTGTGAGTTTGATACCCTTGTCTATTTTAAAAAATCTTGGTATTGAAAAGATAAGCGGGGGTGGGACAAAATTAAAATTTGTTTATCACACCATCAAGCAGTCATACGGGATAGCAGAAGATGTATTGGTGGAAATTGACAACTTTGTCTTTCCTGTTGATTTCCAGATCATGGATATCCCTGAAGGTGAAGAGACTCCTATAATTCTTGGTCGACCATTTTTGCTGACGAGCCGGTGCAATTTTGATATAGAGACAGGTAATCTGACATTAAAATCTTTTGATGAAGAGATAACCTTGAAAGTATTGGAGATTAAGAAGCAGGGTGTAGGTGGAAAGAAATAATCTTCAGTTGGTATGATCGAAGTATAAGGAGAATATAAAATTTCAAAATCACTCCCCAAAGAAGTCTCAGGCAGAATCACTCAGGTGGTAGCAATAAAAATCCACAATGTCAGCCAAGAAGTCGAAAAGAAAAAGAAGGAACACCGAGGTGAGAAGATGGAGGTTGGAAGTGACCTGAAGTACAAAGTGGATCGTACTTTTGATCTGAATGAGTTATGGATTGCGGAAGAGAAAATCAACAAGGTGTGCAAGAGGAAATATCCCCCATAAGAGTAAGAATTGTCAAGTCATGCGATGTTAAACGAAGCGCTTCGTGGGAGGCAACCCGCGCTTTTAATAACTTTGTTTTTTTTGTAAGTAATAAAAAGGGAGCCTTACTGGTGAGAGCTAGGAGGTAGCAGCTGGTGTTGTAGTTCCCTTTGTGAGTCACCTTTCTCAAGTTTGTTCTGAAATATTGGGGTCAATGATTAGTTCAAGTTTGGGGGGGGGGGGGGGGGGGGGGGTTACTGCTTTGCGATTTATTTTGCTTCTAGATTTTAGATTTATTTGTTGGTTTTATGCTAATTACTGTGTAAGTCCACGAGTTGAAGTCCTTCCCAAATTTTGACCAAAATTTTTTGTTTTGTTTTGCTTAAGAGCTTATATTTCATAGAGATTGGGAATAGTATATAGACACAAAGGAATGATTGTTTGAGGGTAGGAAGTTTGGAATAACGTGACAGTGATATGAGTCTGACGTGTAGATTTGTATCATAGTACTTGAATCCAGAGAAGTATTCCTTGAGTAGTTTATCTTGACAGTCTGGCATAATATAGATTCACATGCATGTATGATTGGCTGAGAAATAAACAAAGTGGGCACCAAATGATGAAAAGGCAGTAAAAGGCAACTGACTCGTTAAGTTGGGTAGCCCTCACCCGGTTATTCAACCCAAAGGGGTTGATCCCTAAAAGGACAATATATAACTGCAAAGTTTGAACTTTCATCGGTAATTAAAAGTGACAAATGTTGCCTATTTGGTTCCTAAACAAAGAAAATTCTTGATGAGTCTTGTATATGTGATGATCATCATAATTTCCATTATCTTAATTTGATTATCCGAATGAAAAAGGAAGAAAATCAAAAAAAGACTTAAGTCCAAAGCATAGTTAGAGAGATATCTGAAGAGAAAGCTCAGGTTAAAAGGTTCCTACACAAACTCTTTGCGTCATGTGAACATCGGACGAATTGCTTCTTGATCAATTGGAACGGATGTCTCATGTATGAGTACCAGTCTATTGTGATTTTAATGAGTTCTTGTAATGGTCGCTTGAGGCCAAGCAATGGTTTAAGTTTTAGGGAGTTTGATCAGTGGTTTTTACACATATATTTAGCATTTATTTTAGTTATCATTTCTTTTACTTGTCGAGGTTTTATTTTGTTTTATCGTATATTATGCTTTGGTTTTGTGTTTTAATGTTTTCAGGTTCAAAAGAATAAAACACGACAAATCAGGGCGGGAAAAAATGCAGAATTCAGAGTTATGGATGAAGTGCTACAGGAGCCCTGACACGGGTGGCCGTGTCACCTAACACGGGTCGTGTCAGGGGGAAGACTTGGAAATCAAGGAAAACCGGGGGGGTGACACGGACGACCGTGTCGCCTGACATGGGTCGTGTCAGCATGTCTGGAGCAGAAAAAAGAAAACAAATTCATGATGGCCAACACGGGTGGCTGTGTCGTCTGACACGGGTCGTGTTGGTCAGTGACGCTGATTTAAGTGTTTTTATGATTTTTCACTATTTAGGATCCAAAGAGACATTTTGGGAATTTCCGACCAAGATAAATGGATTGTTCACTATTTAGCCAAGTTTGAAATAGGAATTAGGGGATTTTTTGCCACATGAAGAATCGTGAATTGAAGATTGAAGCCTACGCAAGTGTTGGAGAACGGAGACCTTTCATGAGCAGAAGCGATTGAAGATCAAAATTCACCATCTATGTGTAATGTTTAATTTTTATTTGAAATTACTTTAAACAATATGAGTAGCTAAATCCCCCAATGCTAGGGGGTGTTCCTGATTTGCAAATGTATTAATTTTGAATTCTTAACTTTGATACAATAGTTTCTTTTAGATTTAATTGTTCAATGTTCTTATGCCTTTCCTATTGGATAAATGGGGATTGATCTACAGTTAACAATTAAGGTTGGACGGCCATTGTTAAGGTTTTTGAACAATTAGACTATAGTAGATATCATTTAGGGATACCCTATAGGTCACCGGTAAAATCTTGATAACATAACTGCTTAGTTTCATCATAACTCACTAAAGACTTAGGTATTAGGATGAAGGACGAAAGATTTTCTCACTAAGGACTTAGGAGAAAACAAACTAAAGATTTGGTTGTTGAAGGTAATGAACTTGTTGAAGAGATCAAGAGTAGAGGTTATTACATGGTCAAATCACACACCTACTCCTAGCATGCTCCTCAGTGAAAAGCCACTTTATATTTCTGCTATTTGTTAAGTGAAAATTTTACAACCAAAACCCTAAATCAAATTTTGTTTAATTGAACTATGAATTTAACTCGATAATTGCATGCAGTCCTTGAGATCGACATTAAAGAAATCTTCCTATTATTACAAGAGGCAAAAATAATACACTTGCTATTTATTCGAGCAGATGTATATACAATTAATCAACTTCTCACCATAAATCTTCAAATCTTATCTCCTTTTGAAAAAATGTTTGGTAAGCCTTTTGAATATTTCATTCTTAAACCTTTTGGATGTGCTTATTTTATTCTCTTGTAATCTCATGAGTGCACAAAATTACAATCAGAGACCGCTTGTGTTGCTTTGTTGGTTATGACACGGAACATAAATGATATCATTATTGGGACCCAATTTCCAACAAATTACGCATTTCACATAATGTTACCTTTTGGGGAAACACCATGTTCTCCTCTCTTTCTATATTTTACCATTCTTTTATCACTGAATCTTTTTATTTCACTGATACCTCGATTGAGTTTTTCCAATTTCTAATGCAGATAATTCTGATGAGCTCAATACTCATCCATCCTCACCTACTTCTACTAAATATGTTTCAGATCTTGATATTGTACGTGCATCTCATCATTCCACCAGAGTAAGTAATGCACCTCCACATCTTAATGATTATCATTTATATTCTTCTATTAAAACTTTTCATGAGCCTTCTTTTTATCGTGAGGCAAGTACTTACCCTATTTGGCAGCAAATTATGGCTGAAGAAATCCAAGCATTAGAAAAGCCACATACTTTGGATTTAGCTAATCTTCCTCCAAACAATATTTCTATTGGATGCAAATAGATCTACAAAATTAAAACTCGCTATGGTGGAACTGTATAATGTTATAAAGCTTGCCTAGTAGCCAAAGGGTGCACTCAAGAATATGGGATAGACTACGAAGAGACATTCACTCCAGTAGCTTGAATAATATTTGTTCGTGGTCTTTTGGCCATTACTACAATTTGCAAATTTAAGCTTTTTCAGATGGATGTGGCAAATGTCTTCCTTCTGTTACTAATGGCACCATACATTTGGTTTCAATTACTTCTGTGGACCAAGTTGTCGATATCTTCACCAAAACACATCATCTGAAGCGCTTCAAAGATCAATCAAGCAAACTCAAGTTGGCATCTACAATACTAATTATAGAGATACCTTTTATTATAGGTTTATTATAAGAGATTTACATACCCAAATTAACTAGTGTTCATATATATATATATATATATATATATATATATATATATATATATATATATATATATATATATATATATATATATATATATATATATATATATATATATATATATATATATATATATATATATATATATATATAAATGAGAATGGATAAGTTATATGAAAATGTGGGAATGAATAAGAACCACCAAATTTAAAAAGAAAATATTGAGATTAAATTGTGGTTTTTTACTAAATTATGTGCCGTTAAGAGTTAAGAGAAATTATTAATCAAATTTTTAAAATATTTTTTAATCTCAATTATTAAATATAAATCCAATTATTGTTATTAAATTCTCATATTCTCATATAACTTGTAGTCACTTTACTATAAGTATGAAAAGTAATCTAAAAGGAGGGGTGAATGAATTAGATTAATCAATATTAGTGAGTTTTTCTTAATTATGAATGTTAGCAATGTTGTTCCTATTTTTTCGAAACCGCTATGAATGTTAAAGCGCTAAAATAAATGTTGAAAATGAAGAACACGAAGATATATCCTGGTTCCTCTTTTCAAACAAGGTATTCTAATCCCCTCACACACTATGAGAGATTTCACTATGGGAGATACGTTATTGTCGATCTACTTGACTCTCCTAACTATTTAACACATTCACAAAGGCATACCACCTTTTGATTTTATAACACAGAGAAAGCACACCACCTTCAACTTGAATACAATGATCACTTACACTTAGTGAACAAAACAAAATTTGAATAATAAATATGTATGAAGTTGTTGCACTTATATCAAACTCTATACATATTTTGAATAATAAATCTTCTCTTTTCAATGATCAATTTAAATGAATATAAATTAGATTGCTCTGAAATTTTTCTCAAATATGATGTCAAAGTTTTTAAAATAACAAGTTATTTGTTAAACATGACAAATTATCGTATATAAACTCATTATTGAACTTTGTAGATAAAAAAGTAACTTAAGAGGTCCTGAATTTAATATTACTATAAATCATGAGAATTATCTAGCACCAATATACATTGACCTAATGGTAAAGGCATACAATGTGGATTTAAGGTCATGGATTCAATTTTTTATGAGAACTTATTTTGATATTTTTAAATCTGAATTGTTTAAAAATAAAAATAAAAATCAATTTGTGAAAAATAAAAAATAAAATTTGTGAAAAATAAAAAATAAAATCCAAACAGTTCAGTCACAGTTTAAAAATATGAAAAAATTAGATTCTTTTTATTGTGAAGAATTTATTTTGACTTTTAGGTGGTTTCAACCCCTTCCAATCGCAGCTGCAGGGAATCGAATTGTGGTTCTCCCTACCAAGTCCAACATCAACCAACTAACTATTAGTCACTTTGCTTCTTTTACTTTCTCACATTCATTTTCCATTGTTTCGTTTAAAAGCTAATGCTTTTGATTGGTGTTGGTAAATATGATTTTGATTTAGCTGAAATTGATGTTGAAGAGAAATTATTTATGTTTGAATGTTCTAACTCTAAAATCAATTTTGTGAAAAACTTAATTCCACAAAGATGGCAATTATTGGATACTGGTTAACCAAAATTCCATCCGTATTTATTCATCTAGACGAAGAAAGAAATTGAAGCTCTTGAAAATTTTGATTATCTAGAAAAAGACTATTAACTTTATAGTATGGCCCGGTGCAAAAAGTGAAATGTCATTTTATTGTTTGGAAAATATGAAACTGTCCCATGTGATGGTGGTATCCTTGACTTGACCATAAGGGACCAAGAGAGTTGAAATAGCATTCAATAGGAAAATGTTGCAGGTAATCACATAATTTATATCTTCGTATGTTAACAATGGAAACAAGATAGATCCTTCAAGCTCCCTCTCAAAATTACAGAAATTGTGTAACTATATAATGCCAAAAACTTTTTTGTTTCGATAAAGATCAACTTCATTTTGTTCTCAATCAAAACACAAACAGGGGACTCACTCAACTAACCTCTAATTGGGACACAAATGTAAGTGAAGTATGTTCAAAGCCCTCTGCTTCATGTCATCATGTCCACTTTTTCACAGGAAAAAAAAACACTGAAATATTAAATGTGGCACAAATTAGTATTACCATTAAACCATTAGATGATAATTGGCATACATTTTGAAAAGTTTGAAAGAACAAATGAAGTATGAAAAGAATAACAAATTGACATAATTTCACATTGTTCAATCGTTTCTTGTTTTATAGACATTTTTGGACTGTAAGCATATTCACATTATATATCTGGTATAAGGCATAAACAATGTTGTGAAATTGTTGCCATGGTAGTGCCATGGCATACAGCATGGCAGATTCTTTAACAATACCTATTATATCCACCATGTTTCCACTATAGTCTGTAATGACATACTCTTTAACAGTCATATTTATATAGCAAGTTTTTGACAGTCTACCATAATATATCACCGACCATTGTTAACACAGAACGGAAGCAACACAGTATATTAAACCAAGAGAGATAAATGGCCCAATTAGAATAGCAATAAAACTTACTTAAAAGTTCTAACTTTGCAGTGTGAAATATCTCATTTTCCTCAGCAAAATGACAATAGGTTATACTTTCTGGCTGTCAGATATAAACTATTAAAAGTGTTTTCATTCACACATGAGCTTTTTTGGCATAGATGGTCCAAGACTGTGTTGGTGCCCTCTATGGCCCAATGGTCCAGAGTCTGATGATTTGATCCTTATTGCGCTCATTTTTCTATATATTTAGTTAAATCTCAGAAGGTTGGGTGGAGGGTGTTAACGCAGCAGGGTTTCTTGTGAAGTAAGTAACTTGTGAAAGTTGTAACAGTGGTTGGTATATTTCATTAATTCTCAAAACAGAATTTACAGCATTTATATAGCTTGTTGGTTAAGCAACCAACCTAACTAACTAATAACCACTTGTTAGTTATTTAAAGTTTCATCAATATTTTTGAGTTGTAAAAATTACAAAATATTGAAAGAGGTTTACCTTTACAAACATAACATACAAATGCGCTCTTAAAAAAATAATTTATCATATCAGATATTTGTCATGTTTTTCATTATAAAAAAAAGGTCACTTGGAAACACAAAATTTGCACTAATTTAGCGTTTCTATAATTTAAACACAAAAATTGAAAGAGGTTTACTTTCATCTAGTACTAGTAAGCATGCCGTGAAGAGAACCAGCTGTGCCTCGTTTTTTTGCCTGCAGTGGAACAAGTAAAAAGTTACGGTATATACTCAACAAGCCTAGGTTAATGTGACTTTAACCCCCTCCCCCGTCCTCCTTCTCTTTCTCTCTAAAGGTACGGGAAGAGTATTGGACTAACCTTCTGATTATTAAATAGATCATCAGCCATGGCTTCTCTTTGCTTTCGCCTTTTCTCCTCCTTCACATACTCAGCTGTCTCATCATTTCCATAGCCAGAATCCCTATTGTTGAAAATAAATGAAACATAACATAACTTATTACCAGAAGAAACGGAGTGAAGTAAAAATAGACAAATTACTTTTAAAGTAACACTCAGTAGTCAGAATTAATATTATTCTTACTTGTACGGATATTTTGCAAATGGAACAAGGTTGTCGAAACTATTTCCAGATTGAGTATGTGGCTGCAATTCAATTTCAAATAAATTGTACTAATTAGCCATAGACACCAATATTTAATGATTAATCTTGCATGAAAAGATATAGCAGCATGGAAAATAGAAACTAGACAAGTCAAGAAAAAAATTCAACTAGTTAATCAAAAACAAGTTTGGTTCCAGTTTGAACTAAGCACATGATAAGCCCCTTATAAGTTGTATAGTACCAAACCATACCTTTCTAAATCGTTTGAAATTTGGAACGCTGCTGTTTGGTGCAGAAATTCTGTTTGTTAGTGTATTTATATATCGAACAACTAAATTTTGGCTGTAAACAATATCTGAATTTCCACTTCCATAATCATCAACCTTGTCTTTCTTCACTTGGATACCGCCAGTGCCATCCTTGAAGCTGGTAGCATGTGTATCAGATCGGATTGAAGTTTCCAGGGATATGTCTGCTTTTCCATGTTTTATTTCATGCAAACTGGTAGAAATATCATCTAAGGTTGGTTCCACTCCCTCATCTTTTCTCTTGAGTGAAGTGCCGGAATCATCATCCCCGTCATCTAATTCTTCTGTTTTTACATATTTTACTTTATTTCCACCACATAATGCCTCACTTGCAATGGGTGATGTGGCTGTTTCAACTTCAGTATCTGAATCTGCTACAATTGTCTCGTCTGTTGAGCATGACGATGAAATAAGCACTGCAACAGTACATACATCTTGTTATTGTAATTTGTAACGCGTTAGAGTACAGAGATCATCACTAAGAATGGAGTTTAATTGTTTCTTTTCATGCAAAAAATATATTTGACTAAATATTCTAAAATGATTGAAGCAATGTATTGCATAAAATCTGTCAGCACTTGTCCAGTCCATAACAAAATCCATGCAGCCGTTCCTAGGGATGGCAAAAAAATCCATACCCGCGGATTTTCGCCGATAAAATCCGTCATGGATACGGGGCGGATAGCTTAATAAATATCCACGGATAAAATAAATAGATATTTAAATACCCGCTTAGTAATAGATATGGATACGGGTTTAATGATATCATGCCCGCGGATATCCGTATCCGTTAATAAATTATAATAATTACTTAAATATTAATTTATTATACTATGTCTTTTCATCTAAAAAAGTAGTTTTTTTAAGTTTTCTTTGAAGAAAATCTTTAAAATTCCATACAAATCCCATTGGTTATTTCATATTTAAGTTTTTTCTTTACTCCATTCCTCACGTAAAAGATTTCACCTTCCAACCAACCACTTTCTCTGTCCAACCGGTGTATTCCTTTCTATTCTTTTGTGGTTCGTTCTTTCACCATAACTCACAATCACATTATCTTTCATTTTTTAAAATGAAATGTATGAATATTATGTTTTGGTGAAAATGAAAAAAAATTAATGTGATAATTCTTTTTGTTAAAATGAGAGATTTGTATAAATGTTATGTGATAATAACTTATTGTATTTGTATCTTTAAAAGAAGTTGAAAATATTATTTTTCAAAAATTTAGAAAAAAATGTTATCTATGGATATTTGTGAATATCCACGGATATCTAAAAATCTGCGGATTATCTGTTTAACGAATACCCGCACAGATATGAGATGGATATAGATATCATATTTATCCAACGGAACAGACACGGATATCATACTATCCGTCCCCATGGATATCCATTTACATCCCTAGCCGTTCCTTACGATATTTATGCTACCTCCTTACAAATTGTGGGGTTTTGTAGCTTGAATATCTAATTGTTGTAATTAGTTGATTATTTTTGGATTTTGTTTTGTTTAAGATGTGGGTATATATTTGTCCTGAGATGATTTTCCTCGAGAAGTTCCAAAATATATAGTCTGTTCTTGAGTTCAATAGTGCCCATCTTATTATGCCTATAAATGTGACAAAAATCACACCTATATATGTGTTATTATTTTTACTAGATTTCAGTGCAAGAAAACCTTCGTTAAGCAAAAACAAATAGGAGAAGCGCCGAAGAAATGCAAATTAACACTTATGACAACAATAACATCACAGCTGATGGTTCAGAGCTGGCAATTGCCTAGGTTACAGGCAATCTCTTGAATTCGGTAATGGTATTCCAAAGATGCCACACACACACAAAGATAGAGGCTACAGATACAACATACTTTTCATGATATCGTGTAAAAGTGAGCTTGTAGTCAAACATATATGTTATTCCATAAAGGTTTGATAATTACATAAATTTCACAAGTTGCAAAAATATAATAAAAGATTGGAAGTTACATCCTGTTCATAATTGAATCTTATTTTATGAATAAAACAGAAGAAAAAAAATTAGAACTGACCATCAATTGCAGGGAATAAGAAATAATACTGCAAACCGTTGATTGAAGAACAATTTCCTATTTTCCTTAATTTTAGATCCATTATGCACAAAGTCATAATTTTGAAGTATTTGTTGTTGGTTGATCGGTTAGTTAATCAAATGGTATGATTTTTGTTTCTTTTATTTTACGGAAGAAGGTGAAGCAGAAATACTAGTACATACATACATGAATAAGGTTGAAGTAGGTTTTATTGCACTTCACAATATTTTAAGCAGTTAACCAGATAAACAAAAACGAAGTAAGAACTTAGGTTCTTCAATCATGGGGAGTTAAAATAAAAGGGCTTGGAATATGCAAGTAAATTACTTGAAATATAGAGTATTTACCGCATGGTGATTTCAAAATAGACAGGTCTAGATGTCCACTGAGGGCAGCATTTATTATACCCATCTCATTGACTTTTTGCAAGGAACTTAATAATTTAATGAAATCAGGCTTGCATGCCGCTCCTTCTGGGGTGACACAAACCATACGATTATCATCTCCATAATCTGAACCCTACATGGAATAAATGCGAAATCAGAATTTTCAAGCAAAAACTTAAGTGTCTTGCTATTCAATAATAACTACAATTCTGACTTGGATTAATGCCAGAAAGGGCTGAAAAACAAAAGATGGTATTTGATCAGTGATCTTAAAAATTACTAAGGACAAGACACAGGCTGTAGCTGAATAATTTATTATAGAATAGCACATAGAATAGCATGTATTTAAACACTTATGCTACTACCAAAAGACCAGTATCTCCTTGTTCTGTACAGAACTCATAAATAGAAAGAATGATACATACTTGGCTATACGAAGAGAATTCTTGAAATGAAATAGTTTTAGCACCAGCTACTTCCAGTAAAGACTTTAGCTGATCCCCAAATTTATACTGTAATGTAACAGGGCAAAGAATAAGATAAATATAGTGTCAAGATTAGATATGTTCCAGCTTACAAAAATACCAAGTGCCCACTTTTTTTCTATCACGTGTTCAATTTTCATTTTCAATTTTTACTTTGTATTTGGTGACAAGATGGAAGTAAACTAGAGAAAATGCATTTCCAGAAACACTGTAAAAACAATGTTTTGAAAATTGTCAATCTACTTCTAAAATGCAGTTTCAAAAAATTTCATAATGCCTATAGAAATGGAAATCGAAAACACCAAAAGCAAACAAGTAGGATGTCTTCATATTATATTTCCAGAAACCCCTGAATGCATGGAAGTCAGAATAACAATAAAACTAGCAGCTAGAAATTATAATGCTTGAGTTCAGTTTCAGAGTAAGTATAGAAGATTTGAAAACAGCTACCAAATGCACAGATTCCAACACAAAAGTGTATCCTTTCAAACAGTTTTCGCGAGCTTTGGGATCAGCAACTCTGATAGATGCTCCTTCCACTGACACTGTTGGAATATGTCTGCGTGAGAAAGAAAAAGAAACAGAAAAGGAAAAGACAAAGAAAACTTCTTAAGTTAGTCTAACTGGTGTCAGATCATGATATAAGGCCAGCTCAACCAAATTCTATAGTTAAAGTACTTATACTTACGAATGACAGCTAGGAATCTCATTGCTAATGTTCTTTTCTGCAAAAAACTATAGACAGAACAAACAGTCACAACTTATAATCATGTGTAAAAAAACATATCTAAACAAAACCCTTAAAATAACCCTCATCATACATGTAGACTAAATAATAGATAACATGTTTATGCTCGATGATTTATCAAGCTATGATAAATGATTTTTTTAACTTTTCACTCCAAGAAACACTAAGCATTATCTTTAGTCAAGACTCGATACACATTCCGCCATAGGATGCAGGGTTTACAATGCTACCGGTCACAAAACTGCTTCTCCCTCCATCCTTGTTTGTAAGACCCTTTGGGACTTTTTATGCATATTAAGGAAAGTTAGTGTTGTAATTAATGTACATAATTTGTGAATGATTGTTACTAAACTACCCTTTGTGTATAATGCATTTGATGTTATCTTTACATATTCCAATGCAAATTGGTAGTATTAATAAGGGATATATTTGAAAAAAGATTAATAAATGTATCTAGAAATTTGTAAGGAGTCTTATATTTAGGGACAAGCAAATAATCTAAAAGGATCTTATAATTAGGAATGGAGGGAGTAATGAATCTATAACAAGTCCTAGACTCGTAGTGCGACTCTACTCTTGGGCATAGAAGAGACTGTTTGATACCCATAAATATCATAGTGCATGGATATATACCAAGTCCTATACTCATAGTGCATAAACTACAAGACATTTTTAGCTGTATTCCATAAGTATCAACTCTCTCATTACAAATAACCCATTCTTTTGCAGAATAAAGCTATGTCGGTCAGAAAACATTTTATTTCTGATGCACAGTAATTAAAAAAGAAACCACAAAACATGAATATGATAAGTTTGCAGGCAACTAACTTAATGTCATAAACAATAAATACAAATATTAATCGTCACTTGACTGTAACAGATTGATAGCATGATGAAAAATTAAAAAACCCAAAATAACCAATACAGAAGACCGAATGCTTCTATATACCTCGAGCCAAGTTTTGAGAACACAAGATTTTTTTGCAATAACTGCATCAACAAGATCCTTCTTTAAGGGCGTGAGTTGATCTACCAGCACATGTGTGCACTCCACATTCAAGGTATGAGCAATACTAGCACCTAGATTGAAAGTTTACTTTAGTCACTATTCACGTGAAAACAATTTGGTCAAATAAAGACGAGAGTCTGGTACTTCAACCAAAATGATGTTTCCTGCTTAAAAAGGAGAGCTAAAGAGGTATACTATGTTATTACACCACTAGCACAACTAACATGCAATATCATGTTCAAGTAAGTAATTGCTTAAGTTAAATCAATTAGACTGTAGGTGCTCATGATTTACAAGTTTTTCCTCTACTGACCAATTGATGAAATTTTCTTTGCCAAAGATCGATCCACTTTATTTGTGGGACAGACGAAAAGAATGAGAGGGACGTGGCAAAACCTGTCAGATGAAATTCAAAAGTGTTTAAGAGCGCATAAGGCAGAAAAATATAATGAGATTTAATCTACCTAATACTTATATAAACCTAGCCTAGAAAAGCACCTCAACAACACATTAAAAACTAAAATTGGCACAAAATAAGGAATAGAACATCACACTAAAAAGATAGTTAACATACTTGTAGGTAGCACTACCAGTGCCAAAAGAAACAAGGTCGCCATCATGTAATGCTGTTTCTTTGTTTGGTAGCTCGTGAACTTTTTTCTTAAGCCCGACATTCTTGCTGACAAATGTCCCGTACTTGGAGCAGTCTCTTAACTGTACATTTGGTAGACGATTTGACATGTTCATTGCATTAACAACTATTTCTGCATGAACCCGAGAAACCCCTTTATCCTTAGTGACGATTACATCACAACCTGTAAGAACATAGTAACAATTACTTAAACAATATCATCACGATATTCATTAAATCAATAATCAGCAACAACTATCACATGAAAAGATTTCAAAAAGTTGACCAAAAAGCAGTACACTGTCATTATAACCATCCAATCTGAAAAGCTTGCATGATTATACTTAATTTCATTCGGACAAATCACATCCATGTCATGGTTTCACTTTTTAAATATTCAATAGCAGAGTCACTCGCTTGTGAGGCTAACTTAACACTGAACACAAATGCATGAGGTAGCTATGCCCATTGATGTCTCCTAGAAGATTAGAACAAAAATGTTAAAAGATTTAAATCTGATTGTTGCGTCTTTATTTTTCATTAAGCTCACCCTACCTCAAGAACAGTCATTCGAAAGAAACTTCTATTTCAGTCAATTGACTTGATTCTGATATTGTCCGCCGCAGTGAAGGACATGGCTGGTATTTATGGTACAAAGTGGTTAAGATAAATTATAAATAGGACTCTCAGGCTTCCCCGTGACAACATTTAAGCCTTCAAGTTGACGAGTTGGTCTTCGGTCAAGTATAACAGTCTCTTTGATCAAGTATATGACCTTTACGACCCTTTCTTAACAAATTGTAACTTTAGCATATGGTTTGAGAGTCTCCAATATTATACAAGCATCAAGTCCTTAAGCAATGTTTTAAAATCTAAACAGGGCATCAAACCGACAATACCTTCGGGTCATGGCTTAACTTCTTTAAACTACTCAAACCGAGACAGAACTGCAACCATCCCTAGTTCACGGTTCAAATTTCCAGTTCAGTTTTTAAAACATTGCCCTAAAGCCGTTTATCTAAATGGGCATGTTAAGCAGTAAAAACCACTCTGCGCTACGGACCATCTTCAGGACTTTGGCTTAAACACTCTTTGACATATAGCATCCATACCAAATTCTTATACATTCACTTCAATAAAGAAAAATCCATACCAAAACAAACAAACAACCAAACAAAAACATATTTTTCACCTATGAAGCACGAACACCTCGGACACGGCCCCGACACTGACAAAGCGATGCCGGTAATAATTTGAAGAAAAAAAGAATAAATTAAACGTAATTACAAGTGTCGGTGCAGGTGTTCAACACATACATGCATTTTTTCAGAGGTGCATGTACTACATAGCTTTTCGGCATTATTTATTTCTTAAGAAAAGGAACAACTATAAAATCAATAAAGCACTTTAGCACCATCATCTAAACAACAATTCAATCAACAAAGGTGATTACATAAATTCATGCTAATCATAAACTTTTATTCACTAATAAGAAACAATATATCATAATCAATACCTTTTCGACCAACTTTGTAAGTTCCAGTTTTGAAAATGTAGTAATTATCTTCACCTATCATATACAAATACAAGATTACAAAAATGGAATAATTGCGCAAATCAATGACCTAAAGTCAAAAAATTGAACTGAAAAGTAACAATACGCTTTTAATTACTGAAATAAGAACAAGTACCGGAAAGAGGATCGACGGGGAAGAGACCCCAGACCATGATTCTTCTTCTTCTTGGAACACTGAAGCAGCAAAATAGTGGTGAGAAAGGTTAAAGACGAAACGATATAGGGTCAATGTAAAATTTAAATTAATAAATGTTTTCATATATTCATATAATTGAATTCATATTATAGATATATGAAGAAAAATTTTTTGTTGAAAGTAGATATATCAATATTACTAAATAGATATAATAAAATGTTCATACAATATAAAATATTTTATTTAAAATTTTAAATATTAATTTATTTTTCATATAATCTTCTATACTTTCAACGTATATTGATCTAATTATTTTATATTTACTACTAATATAATATCCAATTTTTCAATTGTGTGGTATATATATATATATATATGTGTGATTTTCAATTTTTTAAGTAACATTATATGTTAAACAAAAGAGAAAAATATAAAGAGGGTTGGGGTCAAGACCAAAACCCTCTAGAGAAACAAAAGCAAAAAAAGAACATCGAAACAAATAGGAATAACTTCCACTAAACAAATTAGTGAGGCTAGCGACTAGAGACACCCATCTTGAATCATTGCTTGCCTCAAACTGTTTGTTCTTGTTCTTCCTCTTTTTTTAGACTATTAATTGAAATGATTGATTTGTGTATCCGTCCAAATCAACAATCTCATCTTTTTAGTCATGTTAACCTAGGATACACACAGAAGATTCATTATTTGTGGGACATCTATGGGAACAAGCCCTAATATATGCATGCCATGAATAAAAGAGACATTGAAATTTGACAAGTTGGAGTTTGTCACTACAATGGAGCCACCTTCAAAAAGAAGTTAATCTTTGTTACTTTTTCTCGATGATCCTTTTAAAAGGAAGTGTCAAGTGAATATGAATTTCCCTCATGATTCTTGTCAATTTTATCTTGACTGGAGGTTTCTATATCAACTAAACCACTCAAATTCTCATTACCTTGAGCATCCATCTCTTCTGGATGCAAGGTATTGGTACTCACAACCTCTCCATCAATAGTGATTTTCAAACAATCCACAAATCTCAAAAGAGGATTATTATCAACACATGTTTTAGTAGTTATATTTCTTACACATTCAATTGATTCCTTTCTTAAATCCTCTTTCTGAATAGGTTTAGATTTATTTTCCATGCAATTATGCTTCTCATTAGATACCACTTTCTCTTGATCTACTTTAACAAGTTTACAAGATGGTAAACTATGACCAATATTACGATAATGCGAATAAAAAAGTGGTAAATTTTCACAATCAACCTTAGCTAGAAAAGCACGGCCTTCTTTTTGACCCACAATTTATATCTGATTTTAGCATATAAATCAATATCAACTAAAATTCTTGCAAATTTACTGAAATATTTTTTTAGGGCACTTACTTGTTGCAACATCCAAACACATTGGAGTTTTGAGATAACTAATAGTTGTAAAGATAATATTTTTGGCTCTAATATTCCTGAGGCAATTCTAGTAAACAAACCCAACATTGAATAGTTGTCGATTTGTGATTATTCTGATTGAAATTGGGAGTCCAAGAAAACAATTTGAGAAAATTAGGCTTTAACCTCTAGGAAAGCATTGCACGGACACGCTGAACATCTGCAGTTGATGAAAAAACATCCATAGAAACCTCTTCCTAAAGAAACAATTTCTCATTTACTTAAAGGCTTCAAAAGAGTATTCAGTTTATCACACAAGTCTTGAAGTTTGAGGGAAATAAGTCTTTTAGATAGAATCAACCTTCCATAAATATGATTTTTTTTCAAGATTCAAAACTAACTTTGTACTCGTCCTGTCATACCTTAAATTTGCTCTATCAATTCAACAGTCATATTATTGTTGTGTTTCTAATTTATGTTCATATTATTTAAATTTTGTCTATTTTAGATGTTATTTTATGGGGAGGTTTTAAATTCATGAAAGGGTGGTGTGTTGCCTCAAAATGGACCATCAAAGTTTGATGGCCCATTAAGTTCTTGTCTCGTTTATAAATTAAGAGGATGCGTTTTTAAGCTGGCCCAATAAACTATGTGGTTCATTTTAGTACACATGGGAGGTGTAATCGGTTAAGCCTCATGAAGACATTGCAAATTTTTTTAAAGAGCCCACTAAGATTTTTATTCACTTTTAGGGGTGTGTGTTTGAAATTAATAGCCTAGTTAAAGAATATATCGGATTGGCCCAAATTTGGAGAGGTCCATTGAGTTAGGGTTGACTAGAAAACAATTTCTGACTTTTGGTTATTTAGCCATGATTTCTCACAATTATTATTAATCTTATTATTATCATTACTATTATTATGATTATCTTTATTAATTACTATTATATTTGTTATTATTGAGATTTATATCAGTTTTGGTTATTTGGAGAAAAAACAATGACTAAAAAACTCGAAGCTCAATCGCACAGCCCAAAGCCATTACAGGCCCAACCCCAAAACAAGAACGCGTATTATTTTGATTGAAAAGAAAAACGCATGAAAATGGTTACTATACGAATCAAACTAAATACATAAACAAACCCTTATTCATCCATTCATCAAACTGTACAATAAATTCAAAAAAAAATATATGTACAAAATCAAACAAGACTTAATCAACATTAAATCAAAACATTATATAGTCGAATCAAAAGCAGAAACAAATGATAACCTTATCAAATAATTACAACAAAAATCGTTACAATTCGGAAATAAGGTCAAGACCAAAACATAAACAAAATAAAACTTGAAACAAAATTACAGACAAGCTAATATATTTCCTAATTTACTAATTCCTAAAAAACTCTATAAAAAGCCTAAGATTACAGTAAAGTTGGACAAACAGAAATTGATAAAGAAAAATTTACAGAAAAATTGGGAAGAAGAAGAACATAAAAGTTGACTGAGGACCTCCATCTCAATGCCACATATCCATCATTGTCGCCTAGGATTTCAATATCTGAAACCCTAGTCTTTCTCAAACCATCACCATTGTTACCTTCATCATCACCTTCATCGTCGTCGCCGCCATCGACCAATCTCTGCAAAACAAAAAGGGAAAAGAAAGGATCGAAAACCCGGAAATCAGAGGAGGCACAAAAAAGACAGATTCCCGAAGGAGGTAACCAAAATAAACTTAGCTTTTTATTCCCGTATTAAATTGTTGTTAGGGTTTTCGTTAGGTTAGATCGAGGGGCGTAGGGTTTTACCATGGGGTTCAGGGGTTGATCGCCATTGGGGTATGGGTTTGTAAGCGGCGGCAGTTTTAGGGTTTTCGTGTTGTTGAGTGAGACTGAGAGAAAGAAGAAGAGTCAGGTCAAAGAGAGAGAGAGAGAGAGAGAGAGAGAGAGAAGGGTTAACAAAATGATGGAATAAGTTGTAAAATAAAATTATATAACTCCTTATGATCTGGTGCATCACGCCTTGCCATACACCTTTTTCTATAGCCGCATGATCCTAATCAAATGCCCCTGATGCGCATACCCATGATATCACAGTATATCCATCTGTACGCGGTATAGACCGACTCAAACTTGTGTTGGGCCTGGCCCATATCTTAATGCACCCCTTCTTTTTTATTGTTTTTACTAATCAGTGCAACAACGTACCTCCCTTAGCCTAATGGGCCCAGTCCAAAATCTGGACTTGGATCCCTACTATTAATATCTCCCATTTTACTAAGCAGTTCAGACCTACACCTCCCTTTTGCGTTGGGCCTGAGTTCAATATCTGAATTCAGGGCCCTACTATATGCACCTCCCTATTTTTACTACCCCAACTAAATCCACACCCCATGCGTTTTATTTTCTTCACTATTTTCTTATAATTATTTTCCATATTTTATATTTCCATATATATTTATAATTTTAATATATTTATAAATCATATTATTTTTTCCAAAAATGCATTCAAATAAATTTTTCTATTTATTGCATTAAAATATTTTTAATCATGCATTTAACTAAGATACTTTCGATAATTAACACCTAAAAAATATTCAACAAACAAATTAATTATTTTCATAAATAAAATTAATTCAATAATTAATTTTCAAAAAGGGTTACAAATATATTTAAGTCAACTGCGCGCTTTGTCTAAAATTTCTGCTATTCACACACCTAGGCTAAGTATGCAGGAAATTCAAATATCTTCGTAATCTATAAAAAAACACAAATCAACTGCGAACTACGAATTGAGAGTCTAATTCCTCATAAGAAGATACATAGGCATATGATTAATATCGTGGCGAGTTCCCCTAATAAAAAACTAAAACTTTATCCCCTAAAGATTAATTCTAAACCTAGTATCCTTGTGAACAAGGTAGATGAGAGGTGCCTAACACCTTTCCTTCGTCTAAAACCGAGTAAAAAAACTAGAATCTCTGACTTTTTAGGGTTACTCCTTTATATACCCTTCCTTAGGATAAAAATTAAGGGTGACGACTCTCGTTTTAAAACCAGTTACTACAACTGGCGACTCTGTTGGGGACTCAACCCTAGGTTTAGAAACCTTACCTTTTAGTTTTAGGCTTTAGGGTATTTCTTAATTTTTAAATTTTTAATATTTTTTTATTTGATTATTCATTTATTTTTGCTTATAGCATTTGACCATGTTATTACATATGTGGTGGAATTTAAATTTTGCAAAAAAAAATATTTTCAAAAACCCTTAGAAATAAGGTTCATATATTAGCCAAGGGGTTTATTGTACCCCAAAATTTACCCTCTCATCTTCTTCAAAAAGAATATTCTCATGAGGTCCTCATTTGCTCAAGATAGCTCAAGGGTTGACCAGACAAATATTTCTCCTAAGCAATGGGTCTACAAATAGGGATTTGAGTTTCTCAAGGAAGATTAGATCCCAAAGGTCTCAGGTGATTTCCATAGTTCTTCATATGTCTTCAAGGATGCTCATATCAAGTTTCAAGTCTTGCATCATAAGTTTGCTCAGTCAATTGCTCAAATGATTGAAAATCAATTGTATTGGGTAAAAAGTCAATTATGGTCAACATACATACAAACTTCAATATTTTTGGTCAACATCAACATTTTTAAGTGATATTCATCATTTGATCAATGGTTGATCATGATTCCTCAAGGAAAGCCCTCAAATCATCAAAAGTCAAAAGTTTCCAAATTAGGATTTCCTTAGGAGAAGTAAACTGAACTATGACCAAGCATAACTTTCACATGTTTCATCAACGTTTCCCCAACCAAAGCCCATTTTTAAGGAAATTTGATTATCTACAACTTTTTATTTATGCTCAAGTCCAAAAAGTGCTTCATTTGAGAGATATGAGCTAATACATTATAGGTCATTTCAAAAGTCAACAAAAAGACACTTTTTGTCAAGGTAACTTACATCAAGATAAAGTCTCCAAATGCAAAGATGATCAAAATAGAAATTGTAGAGGATATATTGAGATTTCCAAAATGTCCAAGATCACCTTCAAAATATGAAAATTTAGAGAGTTATGACCATTGCAAGTTGGGAAATTTTGAGAAAATGCATGAAATGCAAAGTGAGCAAACTTAAAATTTTGAACTAGTGGACCTAACTTTTGATGTTCAAACAGGTTCACAATGCATTAGAAGAACTATAAATCCATCTACATATTTTTCATGATTTTTATTTCCTTTATTTGAATTTTTATTCATTTAAATGAAATTAAAATAAATAAAATATGAGACAATGTTGTAAGGCATGTGGGCTTGCTCTTTTGGATCAATTTAGGACCAAGAACATTTGACCACCTTGCCAAAACTGTGTGAAGCTCAAAAGGGCAAGAATTTCTCAAAAATGGAAGCTTTTAAAGTTGTTTGATTCTTGTCTCAAAGCCATGAATGTATTACTTTCTTTCCATACTTATTCACCCTCACTTCCTCTCTCTATTTAAGCACAACAAGTCAGGAGCAAAACACACGAAAATATTGCCTCAAACACACCTCTAAAATTCACAAAATTCTCAAGAAAAAGTGAAAAGTTGTATCACACGATCTAACCACTTTCATTCCAAACTTTCGATCCCATTCACTTCCTGGAGCATTAAAAGGTAAGTTTGGATCAATTACCATGATCCAAAGCGCATGAAAACGACATACCATGCATCTCCGATCACATAATATTGTGAAATTCATATCTTAAGTTTTACATCGTTTTACATCTTATTGTTATTACTAATGTGTTTTTGAGTTCCTTTTGAACAGGTTTTGATCTCTATTATGATCACATGCAGTCAAAACTATGAGATATCATAGTTGCTCTGATTGGCTTCGTGTGGTTCGAATCTCACAATACAGGAATTTTGGCCAAAACTAAGCCTATATTTAAACTCATGGGGGGTCGAATTAGGGGTACTGAGATCTTTTTGATCACTAACATATTGAATTTGTGGGTTTTTCATTTTACAGGTTGCCGGAGAAGACGACCAGAGCCAGGGCTTCGGCGCCTCTCCGGCTATTAAAATCAAGTTTTATATTTATTGTTATTATTTGGTTATGCTAACGGATGTAAATACCACTCCAGTGTTAGCGTGCTTGCACTTAAGACACTCATATGCATGTACTTGGGTTCGATCCAGGCGTGGGAATTTTTTATGTTTTGTGATTTTTGCAGATCCGGTACAAGCCAGCCTCACGCGCATGTTATGCACTCTCCATCTCATCACTACCTGATTATCACAAAGCTAATCCAATGTTTCAGATCTCACATCCATGTTAAACCCTCATTTAAGAGTAACAATGGATCACATTCAGAATCTGCGCTTGCATGTTTGGGCCCAAGCGTATTTTCTTCCAGCACCCCTCAAATTCCTTTATACCTGACCCAATTCTTTTTATTTTTATTTCTATAACTATTATTTCTTTTTAACATAATTAGGTTAATTAATTCCTTTTTTAATTTAAAATTAGTTTAGACTTTGGGTTTTTTTTAATTAATTTAACCAATCATTTTTTTTATAATAATTAAATTAATTCCTTTTTTTTCTTAAATTAAAATTAATTTAGTCATTTTTAGGTTTTTATTAAAACTTTTGTAAATGTAATTTATGGTTTTTATTTTAGGTTTTACTTAATTCCTTTTTCTCAATTTAAATACATTAATCATTATGGGAAATCATCAGTTATTTTCCGTTAAACAATTTCTCTGTTTCTCTCCACGATCTATGTGCTTTACTTATTTTCGCATTAGTTTTCACTATTATGTAACTACTAAAGGGTTGTAATAGTTAATTAGGATTTTATTCGCTTTTTATTTCCCCCTAAATTTTTTATGGTTTGTACCCTTTTCCCTGAAGCCCTGTAATAGTTTAAATTTATTTTCCGCATTTTATCGCTTTCCTTATAATTGCTAGATGTATACTAATAGGGTTTGTATGACAAGATCTAAAATAAACGCTAGAAAACCTAATTAAGACAAATTAACTGAAAACAAATCACTTTTCACATACGCACCTCTAGGGTAACTCCACTTGTTGCCTTCGGAAAAGAGTCATGTCCCTCGAACATAGGGATATCATTAGCAAAGACCCTCAGTTAAAATCATCATAAAGATCATAGTCCCTCGATGACTCATCGATGTTGCCTTCGGTAAATGATTTTGTCCCTCGATGTTGCCTACGAATACATGACAATAGTCCCTTCAAATTGTTAAAGGTATCCCTATATGTTGCCTTTATGATTGTACGATGACTCACGCTTGTCCCTCAAACATCCAACAATAGGGCTTCCTATTAACCAATGGTAGGATAACACTATTGTGATACGGTGGGAGAACTGACTAAGGTTTTGCGTTTGTTTTTGCAAATGTTTCGGTTGAGCAAGAGTCGCCACCGACTTTTTATTTTATCCTAAGGAAAGGTTTAAAAAGCACAGCAAAAACCTTTGAGATATTTTCTTGGGTTCAGGGAGTAGATTATAGAAAGGGAAGGTATTAGCACCCTTTCTATCCATGGTTATCCATGGGCTCTTAGGTACTTGCTTAGATCAACTTGCCTTGGTTTTCAATTGTTTGAAATGGTGCTTTGTGGTTTTTGAAAAGGTTTTGAAAAAGATGCCTTGTTTAGGCTACCCTTGTAACAATTCTTTACTCGAATGTTTTACAAAAGGTGTTTGTCTTTTTGAAAAGATGTTTCAAGGTTTTTTTTGAAAGTTTGTTTTAAAAGTGTTTGTGAAGTGTGGTTTGAAAATAGGCAAGTGTTTTTGTTTTGCAAGTTGACAAGTACTTAAGAGCTATCTACCCTAAAGTTCTCAAAGATTTATGCTATGTTTTAACCCTTTTAACAATTTTGTTCCACCATTGAATTTGGTGGACAATCTTGTGTTAGGATGTGAAAGGGACGGGCGCGGGTCATCGTTTAGACCATATTTGCAATGGTGCTAAGTATCTTTGGGCAATTTTCTTTAAGGGACTTGATCATTTTTAGGCAACTTTCGAAAGCGTCATCGAGGGACTATGATCATTTGATTGTTTGTGTTTTGCCCAAAGAGACCTAACATGCAATATGACCCATTTATTGAAGGCAACAAGTGGAATACCCTAGGGGTGCAAGTGTGATATGTGTTGTCCATTTTCATGCTTGATTATCTTGAAATTAGGTCAAACTATTTGTTGTTTTTATTTGCATACAAACCCTAATTCTAACATGGTATATTTAGAAAGCATTAAAGTGCGAAAAATAAAGTTCTAAACTATTACAACACAATATATGGGAAGGGGGGTACAAATGTTCAAATGGGGGGATATTGGACAAGAAATTTAAATCTAATTATTACATCAATTTGGGATATTTACAAGATAATTAATTGCATAAATTAAATGGAAATAAAATAAATATGCAAGATGTCAAAAATGTTTTTTATGTATATGAAAAAGAGGTATTTTTATATGTCAAATAACAAAATAAAAAAAAGGTATTTTTTGGAGTTTTTATGTTTAGGGCAAAACCCTAATTTCATTAAATAAAAGGATATATTATTCAATATGTACAAATTTATTTATTATATACAAAATAAAATAAAAATGAAGTATATTTGTCAAAAATGTATTTTTATTATCAAATATTAATAAAATAAAAAATGTATATATTTTTGTATTATTTACTAAATATTCTAATAAGTATATATATATATATATATATATATATATATATATATATATATATATATATATATATATATATATATATATATATATATATATATATATATATATATATATATATATATATATATATATATATATATATATATATATATATATATATATATATATATATATATATATATATATATATATATATATATATATATATATATATATGTATTAATTTCTAAATATATATGTATTATATATATAAAAATAATAATATTTAATATTTATAAAAAAGGGTATATTTATATAAAATATTTTAAGAAGATAAAACAAAATAAAAATGAAAATAAAATGGTGTTTACATTATTTTTAGTATTTTAAGTAAAAAAGGGTTTATTTATTTATTTATGTACAAATAACTAATCTAAACAAATAAATGCCTATAAATTCAAAAATGGTGTAAAAAATTATTTTTATATTTTTAATATCATGAGAAAAAATAAATAAGTCAAAATGAAAAAAGAAAAGTCAAAAAATCATGGAAATAAACCAAATGGGCCTAGGGGGTGTAAAAGCAAATAAGTGGTGCAAAAAGAAAGAACATTCCAGGCCCAGCCCAGAACCTGTCTTCTTCAACCTCTGAACCTGTATGAACACTCAAACACGCGTTTTCTATCTCCCAATTCCTGGACTTTTAAGCAAAACTTACAACATAAAAGATGTAGAGCATGAGAAGACGAATCCAGGGATATAAAGAACTTGACTTAACTCTTTAAGATGAGGGAGAATTTCTTCTCCCCCAATTCCTGACCTAGTTTTTCATCAATGTTCAGACTCAAAATTCTCTAAGCATACATAATATAAATGAAATCTAATCACATGGGCATGTTCAGGGCTATGATTGTGACATGTTTCCTTCACAAACCTAAAGCTAACAATGCCTATATTGAGAGATAGAACTTCATGAATATACCTGTTCAGTTGGAATCGTGCCTTGCAATGGAGGAGCTTTCAGGGCAAGATGATGATTTGTACAGCTTCCTTGAAGTGTGAGGATGCTATTCCAAGTTTTACTTTGCTTTGGAGCTAGCTGAATCGAGTTATAGAACTCCACCTGCAAATCAGAAAAATGAAAATGGCCAAAAGGATTAGAGGAGTTACAATCTATTTCTAATGCTTTGGATAGTTTGTATTGATGGTAGGGAAGGTGTTTGAACTGGTTTGGGCAAGAATGTATGAAAGGATTAAGCTAGGGAACTCAATCTGCAACAAGCTCTGTTTTTGTGCAGTTCAATGGTGATTCTGAGTTTGTGAAGGTATTGGAGGTGAAAGGCTCGTGTTCTAGCTCAGTATGGATGTCTTGAATATGTTTGATAAGTTTGCTTCAAGGTTCTCTTGCTGATATGAAAGTTGGTCCATGTTATGCCACATTTCTTCACACTTAAGCAAGCAAAGGCCAAGTTGAGTTTTAGACAGCTAGAGGCCCCCCTAATGTGCTGCTAACCCTCCCCTTGATCAGTGTATTTTGTTCATAATCTTGTGCCAAAGTGATTTGATTTGTACTTGCTGATTTGCAACTTGACATAAAGCTCACTTTTTGCAAAAATGGTTAAAGTGCTTTATCTATTTTGGGATTAATCCATCATGAAATGCTTGAACACATAGAACATGGTCTTGGCACAAAGAGTTTGCATTAAATTCATGAGTGTTGGATGGTTTAGAGGCCTGTAATCAAGGGAAGCGTGCTGATTTGAAAAATTGCACAAGTTATGAACATGTACATGGCCATGAATCAAAGTGACTTTTTGCCATATTGCAAAATTCGATTCTCTCAAGTCATGAGGTTGTTTGATGAGTTCTGGGACATTTTGTAAAGCTTGGAATGTGTACTACAATCCATCTTTAAAGTGCAAGTTGAAATTCCAAGTGGAAGTATATCAAAAATGGTCTTGAAGTTAGGTAAAAACCTTGCCTAAAATAGGTCAAATTTTCACTAAGTTAAGAATGGTTTGGTACCCTTGTTCCAAAAATTGTAACTTGAGCTACAAGCCTCTTTTTGGAAAACTTTGTGAATAAAAGTTGTAGATTATGAAATAGGCTACAACTTTCATGTTTTGACTTTTGCTTGAATCCAAATGAATCTTGGCGAGAAAGTGGGGCAAAGTTAGGAAAAAATTAGGGTTTTTCATAACTTAGAAAAATTCTAAGTTATGAAAAATTTCCATTTCAAACCCTAATTTGCAATTCTTGATTTCTTGATGAAAAAGTTTCATGATTTGGCATGTTTTGATGAAAAATGAATCTTGACTCTTGATTTTGACCAAAAAGTCAAAGTTTGACTTTTCAGTATACAGTCAAAATTGATCAAATGATTGGGAAATTCAACTGTCAATCTTGTGCATTTGGGATCTTTTGAACTTGTTGAGCATGTCAAGATAATTCCAAGGGGTCCTTGAGTCCATATGTGAACTTGGTTTGCCATTGGCTAGGTCAAACAGTCAAGAATTACCTTTGTGCAGTCAAAACCCTAAAAATGACCATTTTGCCCTTTTGGTGATCTGATCAAATTTCTTGTGGAATTGTGATCCAAACTTGATCAAATGGTCCATGTGAGTTCATCATGTTGATGTGGGTCAATTTTCATGAGGTTTGACTGTCAATTGGCCACAATTGACTTTTTCCCCAATACAGTTGATTTCTAGGTCAATTGTCCAATTGACTGGGCAAAACTTGGAATCAGGGCTTGAAACTTGATGTGGATAAACTTGGGAGTCCAATATGAAGTATGAAAGTCATCTTAGGCAATTTGGGTCAAAACATCTTTGTGCAAACACAAACCCTAATTTGGGTCAACAGTGCAAGGAGAAGTCTTGAGCAGATGAAACCCTAACTGGATCTTGATCTCCAAGGGCTTTGTGATGAGAAATCAATGAGAAATGGGAGGGAAAATTTTGGGGTACAACAACTATCTAAAGGAAGATGAAAAGAATAAAAGACTTTTTGAGCAGGTAGATAATTCTTAATCGCTTGCTCGCAAACATTTCAAAACATTTTTCACACAATACACTTCTCTTCTAAAATATTTTCAAAACAAACACTTTGTATGCATTCTCAATGATACGGGAATCATTACAAAGTTTGCCGCACTTAGGCATTTTTCAAAACTTACACATTCACAAAGCATTTTCAAAAGTGAGTTAGCGATTAAGAGTCCGTAGATAACTACAGATGAAAAGGGTGCTAACACCTTCCCTTTTCATAACCTAGCCCCTTACTCAAAAAATTCTCAAAGGTCTTTCCTGTTCTTTTCACCCTTTCCTTTATTGGATAAAATAAAAGTCATTGGCGACTCTTGCTATCAGCGACATTTGCGATAAAATGCAAAACCAAAAGTCAGTTCTCCCACTGTATTACAGAACTGGCGACTCTGCTGAGGACAACTAAAAATGGGGTTACCTTAGAGTTAGATCACATTTAAAATGATTTACTTGCTTGATTTATATGCTTTACATTTTGGGGTTTCGCTAGGGTTTATTTATGTATAGGTCCTATACCCGAATCTGGGGACATTTTAGGTAAGTAGCAATAGATCATGGAAACTATACGGCGTATACCGATATGGTTAAAGTGATAGCTACGTTAGTGCGACACATTGGTTGGTGCCGATATACCTTGAGTCAGTCAAGGAGAATGTTGGGTTGTCGCATGGTGTCATAAGCATTAACTGACTGTAGAACCTTAGTTGGCATAACTTAGCCATTAGAAAATAGTGAGATGGCCAGCTTTGGTGTAGACTGAAGTTGGTTGATACTCGATGCTACACTCATTGAGATCAGACTCTCAGGATATTTTGATCGCAAATCAGATGCTTGTGCTGAAACAATGCCTGGGAGAAAGATCAGTGATATTGAGGCTCCTATAACTCGGTTACTTTTCTTAGGACAGGTTGAGCCAACTAAAACTCAAGAGGGTACTTACCTACAAACTCCATGCAAGCTTTTAAACCTAAGGCTACTTGTGTGAGTTGCTTGCATTCATTATCTAACAACTTGAACTCCTTGCAGGGTTTGTTTGTATCCATTATCTAACAATGTGAATTCCTTGCAGGACTTGTTTGTATCCATTATCCAATAACTTGGACTTCTTGCAAGACTTACTTATTTTCATCACCTTACGCTTTTGCTTATTGCATAGCATACACATCATGACATCATGCTATTGCATTTTCATTAACCATTTCAAGGATCTCAAGGGCATGTGATACAGGTTATCATGAACTATACGCCTAGCAAGGGGCGAGAGGATTTATTTTCCTCTAACCAAATGCCGCCAAAGTGTCATTAACCAATGTCTAGCAAAGGGAAAGGAGATTTATTTTCCTCTAACTAGATGTCGTCAAAGACCAAAGTGTGTTATTCTGAGTCAAAGGCTAGGACTCACTCGACATGGTGAGCTTGATTCTCGTAGAAGGAGATTCAACGATATGAAGTTCTTCAATCAAAGATGCAGTCGGATTCTAACATTCTCCTGTTTATCCAGTGAGATCCTTGAAAACATTGCATTTACATATCATGCATGTCATTACATAACAGGTAGTTCTCAAGACAAGTTTCTCATTTTCTCGTTGTTTATTTCAGCATAAAAATGGCTCTCAAACAGACCGTCAGAGATCTCAAAACTCAAAATGCACAATTCTAGGAGATGTTCCTAAGATTGGCCAAGGGGAAAGAGGAATTGAAAGCACTCCTCACTGAGAACATGACCAAGAAAAATCTTGAAGACAACAAGGATAATCAGTTGGAACAATTGCTAGCTGAGATTGCAAATATGAGAATCCAGATGATGGGTCATATGGCTCTTATCCAAAACTTAGCTCGAGGACAAGAAGAGTTGAGAATTCTCATCAGCAAACTTCATCAGGACGAATATAACTGTATGGGATGAACAGTTAGAATTGGGAATCAAATCATCAATCAACCTTCAATAAGATAGGAAGTTGGCTTGGTTGAAAGCAGGCCTTTCCAGATTGATACTACATCGCAAGCCTAACAACGACCTCGCCAACAACAACATGGTAATCAGCGTAAGCAGGATACATCCAATAGGAAATATACTAAACTCAACATGCCAATGTCGCAAGCCTTGCAACACATGTTAAATATGAATTTGGTCACGTTGAAGGATTCTCCTCAGAATCCCAGTACTTCTACTCCTAGCTACAATCCTAATGCAAGGTGTGCATATCACTCCAACAGTCCAGGGCATGATACAGATAGCTGTTGGATGTTGAAATATAAGATTCAATACTTGATTGATGAAGGAATGTTGGAATTCACACAAGAGGGTCAGATTGAGTTTTTCTGCCATCCCTCAAAGGCACACCATATGAAGTGACAAATTCAGGCGAAGAAGCTTTTTGTTCATTAGAATTTTCATTTGTAATTTCTTTGTTTGTTCAAACACTTATGTTTATGTCAGACTTTGGTTGTCCCCATTAATGCATTGCATATGTTTGTTTTGAATTAATCCATTCATTTTCACTATACTTAAATTATGCTTTTACTTCCTTTTTGTGATATCCAACTCTCGATTAAAAGTTATAAGCCTTTAGAGGGAGGATGACGAAAACAATACCATAATATCTACAATATGCTTTAGAGCACACCTTGTTGACAATGTACATGCGTTTTTCTAAATCCTAAATAGTGGAGTTATAAGGAAGATAATTCTTAGTCAACCCCTTTGAGCCTAAGAAGTAGGAGTTTTCTTTTCACACAAATTGAAACCTTTAATCATAACCCGGGGCAGGGTAGTTTCTTAATTAATTAAAATGCACATGTTGTCACAAGATTTTACTTCATACAAAATGAATAGTATCAGAGACATCCTTCCAAATCAAAATACGGTGATGGTTCCCCATAAAATAGGCAGTCATTATCTCTCAAAAGAAAAGCCCGCTAAGTCAAAACCTATGAAGGAGACTTAAGAAAAAACCGGGGTATCCCGCTGACTATGATCACAAAAGAAACAGTTCAGGAAAAAGGTAGGGATAATAAAATCAAAAAGAGGTCGCTACAAATACTCGACAATAGAATAATGTTACAAAAAAATTATTGTCTTCTCAAATAAACTTCCAGTATCTGAACCATCACCAAAATGTCAATCCATACTAAATTGGAATCTAAACGCACAATTAACTGAGTATAGGGCTGAAGAACATCACGAAGAACAGGTTGGTTACAAATAAAGTTTTAGCCTTTATCCTTTGTTTCTTAAACCGTGAACCAGACTACGTTACAACCCTTAAAAGTCATAACTGAAGCATAGGTTAGTTTGAAAGCATATTGTTACAAAAAGTATCCTGACTCTTGTAAGGCTTACTATAAATCCTGAGTTGAATTCACATTCTTACAAAATATTGTTTGTTTACTAAAAATGCATTTTCAAAACTTCAAGACAGACATAAGCTTTGCATTTTTAATACCACTATTTGCATATAACTAATTGTTCGACAGTAGAGAAATTCACACGACGAATATTCAATGAACGGAAATACTATCAATAAATAGAATCACTTCAAATGGAAGGACACTTCCAATAACAAGCCTTCCATGATCAAGGGGCATGATATGTTATTATCCAACTCATCTATGACAGTCAAGTCATGATTCAAAGAATCTCTCAAAAGTGTTGAATAGCTAAGGGCAATCTCCATTTGAATCACTTGGGACATTAAACATGAATTCCAACAAAGGGTCACGTACGATCAAACAAACATTTTTTAGCAGTGCTACAACACTTACTACTGTGGACAATGACAATTCTTTGCACCATGTGAACATGGACATATTCGGAAAATACTACGCATGAAAAAAAAGACTCGCTAGGTTGACTGGCCTAGGCAAAAATAAAGGCATCCCGGAGAACCAAAGAATTCGGGCAAAAATTAGGAATATATAAATAAAATTATACACCCGACAAGTCGAAAACCTGAAAAAGAAGGCTTGGGAAAAAAAGGGTATCCCGGTGGACTGAAAATCTGAAAAGATGGTCCAGGCAAAAGTTAGGGATTAAAGTGTAGGACTATGTCCTGTTATCTCTTGTCTATCAGTAGAAGACTCATCACCGTGATCAGCATTTACCGAGGGCTCTAGAAGTTAAGATAATTTTTAAGTCATCCATAAAGCCCCATAGAGCAGTTTCCACAAAATTATCCCTACAGATCTATCTGCATAAGCTCATCTTCAACAAGAGATACATTCCCCGCAAGTCTAATATGCCTTCACGACAAAAAGTAGGGTATCTTCTAGCTGTTAACATAATCGTACTCACTAACAGATCCCCCTAACAGATAAATGAGTGTGATCGCCTACCCGACAATGTCGCGAAATTATGAAGTCCCAACCTTCATTAGAAATTAGTCAGAAATAATAGGAATTCTCTTCACCAGCTGAGTTTATTTCTCCAGCACTATAAAATTCCCCGCAAAATTCTCTCCTCCAACAGGAGTCATCTCCTCAGCAAAAGTATTCCTCAACAACTTGTTTCTACAACAGGGTTTATTCCCTCACCAGGGTTTGTTGTACCCCAAAATTTGCCCTCTCATCTTTCTCAAAGCATTCTTTCAAGACTCTTTAAAATAGTCAAGACACTCAAGGGTTGACTAGTCAAGATGCACCTCCTAAACCAAAGGCCTATAACTAGGGTTTGGAGTTTCTCAAGGAAATTTGGTTTGAAAAGGTCTCAAGTGGCTTCCATATTTCTTATTAAATCCTTAACAAGCTTCATGTCAAGTTTCAAGCCCTACATCACAAATTTGCTCAGTCAATGGTTCAAATGTTTGAAAATCAACTATATTGGTCAAAAAGTCAATTGTAGTCAACCTATAGTCAAACTTCAAGATTTTTGGTCAACATTAATATTTTGAGGTGATATTCATTATTTGATCAAGGGTTGATCATGATCCCCCAAGGAAAGTCCTCAAATCATCAAAAGTCAAGATTTGTCAAATTAGGATTTCCTTAAGAGAAGTCAAATGAACTTTGACCAGGAATAACTTTCACATAATTCATCAACTTTTCCCCAACCAAATCTCATTTTGAAGAAAATTCAATTCTCTACAACTATGCTTTTATTCTCAAGTCCAAAAAATGCTTCATTTGGAAGATATGAGCTCACACATTATAGGTCATTTTCAAAAAGTCAACAAAGGACACTTTTTGTCAAGGAAATTTACATCAACATAATGTCTTCAAAAGTAAAAATTGTCAACATAGAGATTGCAGAGGACGTCTTGGACTTTCCAAAAAGTCCAAGATCATCTTCAAAAGGTGAAAATTGAGCAAGTTTTGGGTTGCACAAGTTAAGTAAATTTGTGAAAATGCATGAAGTCAACTTTGAACAAATTGCATTTTTAGGTTAATAGACCTAACTTTTAGGGTTCAAATATGTTTATGACATGCCCAAGGACCTCTAAACCTAACCATGTAGTATTTTGATTTTTATTTCTATTTATTTAAATTTTTATTCATTTAAATATGAATTAAATCACATAAAGAGAAAAAAACTAATGGGCTAAGCATGCAAGGCTTATGGGCTGGAGTATATGAAGCCCAAATTCGTGCAAGATATATAGAAAGTGTCTAGGTTCATGCAAAATTCGAAAATGGCAAGAATTATATGATTTTTCCATTTTTTTTCAAAATGAGATTTTCTTGTTTAATGCCATGGTTAATGTGCTTATTCTCTTCCATATTTGTTTACCTCCTTCCTCCCTTTATATAAAGAGCAATAATGCAAGCAAGAGGACACGGGCACAGACTGCTAGAGAACTCTACAAAACTTGCAAAAATTCCAAAATTATCAAAAATTCGTAGTTGTATTTCCAGCCATCATTAGTCCAAATTAAGGGCATAAATCATTCCATGTGAGTCCAAGGAGTCACTTCCAGCCCTCATACGAGACTGAGACAAGTCAGAACGTGATATGTCCATCTCATTGATTGGTAAAACTTTTCTCAATCGGATCTCTGAATTTATGCGTTGACAACTCATTTTGTTTACATAGATCACTTAATATGATTGTTTAGAACATATTTGACGTATTACTTTTGAGGTTTGACGCAGGGATAGAAAATGCCATTATTAGGGTTTAAAAATCTTTGAGCTTCGGTTTTTACCTTACAGGATGTTTCAGATCAAACCAATACCATGGTTGGATTCGCAACATATGCTTTAGGGGGGGGGGGGGGGGGGGGGGGTAGCCTAAATTTGGGACATTAATTTTGTTGTTTTTGCAGATTTGAGATTTTGGATGATCGGAGGGGATGACCGGAGTTTGACTCCGGTGTCCCTGAGTTGGTTGACTCCGGTTATAGGGTGGCATGGAAAAAATTCATATCCTGATTGGCCCATTCGAATCCAGCCTAACGTGCGTTTAAAGTTTGAAAGTTTGACTGATTTCTCATTATATTGTTTTCATTTTATTATATTAATGAATGAGTAGGGTGATCCAGTGGTAACAAACGCGACTTAAGGCTTCCCTCTCCTAAAACCTGGGTTCGAATCCCAGGTTTTTCCATTTTGGGTTTCAACATATTTTTTTGCAGGATTATAGGGTGTTTGGACTTTCTTCCCGATGGGCCTAGAGATCTCATATTCACACCCCTCCTTTTCCTGTTTTGTCACGCCTGGGTCATCTCACTTTTGGCCTAATATCTTCATATTTTTACCCCCTGATTGTTGGTTGCAACCTGGCCCATAATCACTTTTTATTTATTTATTATCTTATTTTGTTTTATTTAACTTAACTCATTTTCTTTTTTTTTCTTTCTTTAAATTAATTAATTTCTTATTTATAAAATCAAAATCACAAAAATAATTAGAATTGGTTTTTTTAATTTTATTAATCTTTGTAATTAATTATCAATTAGGTTTAGGTTTCATTAATTTAATTTAAATATTTTCCTAAAACAAAAATATAAAAAAACAACCAAAAATATTTCTTTCTTTTGTCACTTAGAAATTTTTAGGGCATTTTCCTCTCTGCGTGTTTATTTATTTATCCATATTATTATTTTTACAAATATTATGTATTTGCATATGGGTTGTAATAGCTTAACTTATGACTTTTTTTCCACTTTTTATTCCCCATTTTGGTTTGTAATTTCCCCCATCCCGAAGCCTTGTAATAGCGTAGCTTAAATTTTCGCACTTTTATTTTCTGTACTTATTAAATTAATTGTTAGATGAATGCTAATAGACTTGTATGAAAAGACTAAAATCAAACGCTAGCAAACCTAACACTCAAGATAAACTTAACTGAAACACAAACACACTCGCACACGCGCACCTCCAAGGTACCTCTACTTGTTGCCTTCGGAAAAACAGTCATGTCCCTCGAACGTGGGGATGCTTTAGAAAAGTCTCTCCAATACAAAAAGATCATAGTCCCTCGATGACCCTCCAATGCTGCCTTCGGTAAACCATCTAGTCCCTTATGATAAAATTGCTAAAGTGCCCTACGAGTTGCCTTTATGACTGTATGATGACATGCGCTTGTCCCTCAAACATCCAATGATAGGGCTACCTACTGACTAATAGTAGGATAACACTGTCTAAAGGAAAAGAGGAAAAGAACAAATATTGTTTGAATAGGTAGACTGCTTATAGTGCTTGTTCACACAAACAAATAAAACAATTTTTTACACATACACAAACTCTTTTCTAAATAATTTTTAAAGACAAAAACACTTTGTATACGTTCTCAACGAAAGGAGAAACATTACAAAGTTCGCCGCACTAAGGCGTATTTTTAAAAATATTTTCAAAACACACAAACACAAAGCATTTTCAAAAGTGAGCTAGCAACTAAGAGCCCATAGGTAACTACGGATGGAAAGGGTGCTAACACCTTCCCTTTCCATAACCTACCCTCCGAACTCAAAATCTTTAAAAGGTATTTCCTGTTCTTTTCACCCTTTACTTTATTTGATAAAAGAAAAGGCGGTAATGACTCTTGCTAACCGCAATATTTGTGATAAAACACAAAACCAGTAAAGTCAGTTCTCCCACTGTATTACAGAATTGACGACTCTACCGGGGAGACATGCTAAATTAAAAAGGGGGGTTACCTTAGAGCTAGATCATATTTGAAATGCTTTACTTGTTTGATTTGTGTGCTTTATCTTTCGGGTTTATGTTTGAGTTATTATTAAAGATCTTATACCCGGATCTGGGGCACTTTTTAGGTAAGTAGCAATAGATTAGGGAGATTGTATGGCATATACTGATATGGTTGAAGCGGTGGCTACATTAGTGTGACTCATTGGTTGGTATCGGTGTCCCTTAAATGAGTCAAGGAGAATGTTAGGCTGCCGCATGGGGTCATGAAGCACTTGTTAGAACAAAGTTTGAATCTACTACCCTAAGTTTAAGTTTTGATGATAATAAAATGCAAAGATATATTAACTGTATGATTCATGTAAGACATATATGCTACCTAAAAATTACATTATGTTTTACAGAAACTCTGATGGGTATCAGCAAGAGAATATCATCATCAGCATCAGAAGATGAAATATCAACATCAGCATCAGAGGATGTTATATCAGATGCCAGAATCAGAAGATCAACATGTGCTTACGCTGAAGCTTGATGAACAGATCTACGCGTAACAATCTGAACTCTGATCAAGACAACAATCATTCATCAGCACCTAAGCAGCGTCAGAATAAGCCAAAACCAGAACACGCTTGATTGGAAACGGTACTGTGCATTCAAGATACTTTATTATCAACGACATTATTCCAGACAAAGATCTGCTCAATTTGGAAAGAATATTATTGGCATTGAAATGGAATTAACTGACTCCAACGTACCATTTTCCAATGCTATATAAACAAGTCAATGAAGATTGAATTGGCTAATGCTCTACAATTCTCTACACGCCTAAAGCTATTCATCATCATCCTCACTCTCAGTTTGCTAAAGCTCTCAAATTCCTTATTCTATTGTTTTAGCACTCTAGTTCTCATAAGCTTAACGTGTGTAGTATCACAGTTGTGATAAACAGTTTTTGTAGAAAACATTCAACACACTTAGATTTCATTTCTTTGTAAGAAAGTATTTCCTTGAGAAACCGGGTTGTGGTTTGACTCAAGAAGGCTTTAGCAGTTGTTAAAGCAGTTGTAATATTCAGTTGAATATAGTGGATTAAGACCTCGTTGGAGAGAGGCGAAATCACCTTGACGGGTGGACTGGAGTAGTTTGAGATCAAACGAACCAGGATAAAAATACCGTGTTGACTGCAATTGATTTCAAGTTTTTACAATTCAACCCCCCTTCTTGTGTTTTTCACTTCTTCAATTGGAATCAGAGCGCCTGGTTCTGAGCTAAAACACTTAACCGTGTCAGTACAAGATCCAGCGTCAGAAAAACACAATGGCAGGAACATATCAACACACCAGCAATGACAACAATGAAGACAGAGACAGATTCAGCGGCAAACCTCCAGTCTTTGATGGAGAAAATTTTGATTACTGGAAAGACAAACTTGAAAGCTTCTTTTTGGCATATGATGCTGATCTGTGGGACATGGTGACAGATGGATACACGCACCCAGTGAATGCAAGCGGTCAGAAGATTGACAGGAAAGCAATGTCTGATCAACAAAAGCGTGACTTCAAAAATCACCACAAGGCCAGAACCATTCTTCTCAGCGCCATCTCTTACGTTGAATATGAAAAGATCTCTAACAGAGACACAGCAAAGAACATGTTTGACTCACTCATAATGACGCATGAAGGCAACATTCAGGTCAAAGAAACTAAAGCTCTTGCGCTCATTCAGAAGTATGAGGCATTCAAAATGGAAGAAAGTGAATCCATTGAAACAATGTTCTCAAGATTCCAAATTCTGGTGGCTGGTCTCAAGGTTCTGGACAAAGGATACTCTACTGCTGATCATGTCAAGAAGATCATAAGAAGCTTTCCAAAACAGTGGAGGCCAATGGTTACAGTGCTAAAGCTAGCTAAAGATCTCAACAAAATTTCTCTGGAGGAACTTATCAGCTCCCTCAGAAGTCACGAGATAGAGCTGGAAGCTGATGAACCTCAGAAGCAAGGTAAGCCTTTAGCATTAAAATCTAACAAAAAATCTGAGTCTAAAGTTTTGCAGGCAGTTGAAGAAACATCTGATGGATCCTCATCAGAAGAAGATGAACTTTCCCTCCTCTCCAGAAGAGTGAACCAACTATGGAAGCAGAGGCAAAGGAAGTTCAGGAATCCCAGAAGATCTGATCAGAATGAGTCCTCTTCCAGATATAGAAGGTCAGATTCTTCCTCTGGATACAAAAGATCTGAAGGCTCCTCAGGAAGCAGAAAGCCAAACACCAAGGACATCATCTGCTATGAATGCAATGAGCAAGGACACTACAAGAGTGACTGCCCAAAGCTTCAGAGGGAAAAGCCCAAAAAGAAGTTTGGAAGAGAAAAGAAGAAAAGTCTCATGGCTACATGGGATGACTCTGACTCGTCTGAAGCTGACTCAGAATCAGATGATGAGAGAGCAAACATAGCTCTCATGGCCAACATTTCAGAAGACAGTGAAGCTTCTGAGTCAGACTCAGAATCAGACACTGAAGAGGTATTTCCTGACTTTGCAATTAATTTTACTAAGGCTGAACTTGCTGAAAGCCTTAACGAAATTCTGGAAAGGTACCAGCAGATTAGAGTTAAATTCAGAAACCTGAAAAGGAATCTTGAATCTGACTTTGATAAAACTGAGAGTCTTAAATTGGAAAATTCTGAGCTGAAAAATAAAATTTCAAAATTAGAAAATATTTTACAAAACTCTCAGAAGGAAACAATTTCTGAAACTCCCAGCAGCGCTGATGAGATCATCAAGGAGTATGATCATAACTTTCAGAAGTTCCTTGCTAAAAGCATAGATAGAAGCAAAATGGCTTCAATGATCTATGGAGTTAGCAGAAACGGCAGAAAGGGAATAGGATACCAAGGTAAGGTTCCTACACCAAAGAATGCCATGGATTTAACCATTAAACACACACCTCTGAACTCACATTTTATGTATGACCACACACATGATATTAAATATACTAGTAGTAAGTATTCTATGAAACCAAAATTCAACCAGAGTTTTGGTAAATCTAACAAATCAGGACCCAAGAAAATCTGGGTACCTAAGGATAAAATAATACATGTTGCAGATATCTTTAGCAGCAAATCAGAAACACCAGTCATGGTACCTGGACTCTGGCTGCTCGCGACACATGACGGGAAGAAGGCATATGTTCCAAAGCATGGAACTTAAGCCTGGAGGCCACGTTGGCTTTGGAGGCAATCAGAGGGGAAAGATCATTGGCTTTGGAACTGTAGGTAATGGAAATCTTCCCTCTATAAATAATGTTCCGCTAGTCGATGGATTAATGCATAATCTGTTATCCATAAGTCAATTAAGTGATAACGGTTATGATATAATCTTTAATCAAAAATCATGTAAATCTGTTAGTCAGAAAGATGGGACTATCCTATTTAATGGAAAGAGGAAAAAACAACATTTATAAAATCAAACTTTCTGAACTAAAAAGTCAGAATGTAAAGTGTCTTCTGTCTGTTAACAACGAGCAATGGATCTGGCACAGAAGATTGGGGCATGTTAGTATGAGAAGAATATCTCAGATTAACAAACTCAATCTGGTCAGAGGACTTCCTAATCTGAAGTTCAATTCAGATGCTCTGTGTGAAGCATGTCAGAAAGGCAAGTTTGCAAAACCTTCTTTCAAATCTAAAAATGTTGTTTCTACCTCTAAGCCATTAGAACTTCTGCACATTGACTTATTTGGACCAGTTAAAACTGCTTCAGTCAGTGGCAAGAAGTATGGGTTAGTAATCGTAGATGACTATAGCAGATGGACATGGGTAAAGTTCTTAAGACACAAGGACGAGTCACACTCTGTGTTTGTTACCTTCTGTAACCAAGTTCAGAATGAAAAGGATCTTAGAATCGTTAAAGTCAGAAGTGATCATGGTGGAGAGTTTGAAAACAAAGATTTTGAGTCATTCTTTAATGACAGACATTCTGCATGATTTCTCTTGTCCTAGAACTCCCCAACAAAATGGAGTTGTAGAACAAAAGAATAGAACATTGCAAGAAATGGTCAGAACCATGATCAATGAGACAAACGTTGCTAAGATCTTCTGGGCAGAGGCAATAAACACAGCGTGCTACATTCAGAATAGGATCTCCATAAGACCTATTCTGGAAAAGACTCCATATGAATTGTGGAAGAACAGAAAGCCCAACATTTCATATTTTCATCCATTTGGATGTACTTGCTTTATGTTAAATACAAAAAATTATTTGAACAAGTTTGACTCTAAAGCACAGAAGTGTATTATGTTAGGATACTCTGAACGCTCAAGAGGGTACAGAGTATACAATACAGAAACACAGATTGTGGAAGAATCAATCAGTGTTCGTTTTGATGATAAGCTTGACTTTGAAAAGTCAAAGCAGAATGAAGTCTTTGCAGGTATGGAAGTTGAATTCATAGGCTCTGAAGACAAATCATTAGAAGCTCTCAACCAAGACACTCCTTCAACATCAGAAAGGAGCACTGCAAGCAATCCAGCAACATCTGCTGATCAACCTCAGAAAAGACTACCCAGAAGCAGCTTGGATCACCCAGAAGAAACTATCTTAGGAAGAAAGGAAGATCCAATCAGAACAAGAGCCAGCTTCAAAAACTCTGAAGAATCCCTCATGGGACTTGTTTCTCTGATTGAACCTTCCTCAATTGATGAAGCACTTCTGGAAACGACTGGATTCTGGCAATGCAAGAAGAGCTGAATAAATTCACCATAAATGACGTGTGGGATCTAGTTCCCAGACCAAAAGGATTCAACGTCATTGGAACAAAATGGGTGTTCAGAAACAAACTGAACGAACAAGGCGAAGTTATCAGAAACAAAGCACGATTGGTAGCACAAGGTTATAGTCAGCAAGAGGGGATAGACTATACAGAAACCTTTGCTCCAGTCTCCAGGTTAGAATCTATCAGACTATTAATTTCGTTTGCTGTTAATAAAGGCATCACTCTGTATCAGATTGATGTCAAGAGTGCATTCTTAAATGGCTATATAGAAGAAGAGGTGTATGTGCACCAACCCCCTGGTTTTGAAAGCACAAAAAATCCAGAATATGTTTTCAAACTAAGGAAGTCATTGTATAGTCTAAAACAAGCTCCCAGAGCTTGGTATGAAAGACTAAGTAACTTTCTGTTAGAAAATGAATTCACCAGAGGGAAGGTGGACACTACCTTATTCTGTAAGTCAGTTAAGAATGACATCTTAGTTTGTCAAATTTATGTTGACGACATTATTTTTGGATCTACTAATCCTTCTCTTGGAAGAAAATTTGCTAAGTGTATGCAGGCAGAATTTGAGATGAGCCTCATGGGGGAACTGAAGTTCTTTCTAGGAATTCAGATCAATCAAACTCTAGAGGGAACTTACATTCATCAGAGCAAATATGTCAGAGAACTTCTGAAGAAATTTGATCTCTCAGAATGTAAGTCATCAAAGATTCCAATGCATCCCACGTGCATTCTGGAAAGAGAAGAGGTAAGCAAACAGGTAGAACAGAAGGTCTACAGAGGTATGATTGGTTCTCTTCTTTATCTGACGGCTTCAAGGCCTGATATTTTATTCAGCGTATGTATTTGTGCAAGATTCCAATCAGATCCTAGAGAATATCACTTAACAGCTGTTAAGAGAATTTTCAAATATCTGAAAGGTACTACTAATCTGGGTTTATTTTATAGAAAATCTAGTGATTATAGCTTAGTAGGTTACTGCGATGCTGACTTTGCTGGAGACAGAGTAGAGCGTAAAAGTACTTCTGGAAGCTGCCAGTTTCTGGGAGAAAATCTGATCTCTTGGTCCAGCAAAAGGCAATCCACAATTGCGCTATCAACAGCAGAAGCTGAGTACATAGCAGCAGCAGGATGTAGAACACAAATGCTCTGGATGAAAAGTCAGCTTGAAGACTTCCAGATTTTTGAGAGTAACATTCCTATACTCTGTGACAATACTTCTGCCATTTGCTTAAGTAAAAATCCTATTTTGTATTCTAGGGCTAAGCATATAGAGATAAAACACCATTTCATTAGGGACTATATTCAGAAAGGAATTTTGAACTTAAAATTTATTGATACAGACCATCAATGGGCTGATATCTTCACTAAACCACTTTCTGAAGATAGGTTCAACTTCATTCTGAAACATCTCAGCATGAAGCTCTGCCCAGAGTGAAAATGTTTTAATTTTATATATTAACCTTCAGAATGTGTTTTCTGTTTACTGTGAACTTCTGATCAATCTCCTTTCAGAAAGATAGACATGCAGATTGTATCAGATTCTATTCTTGAAGATCTGAGCGGTTCAGTTCAAGGATAGATGTGATGTTCACTAAATCAAACAAGTGTCATCCAGTCATCAGCAAATCTCTGAAGCAGAACACGCGTGCACGCTTCTGAGAAGGCAAAATGCTGATTGGATGCATTGAGACACATGTCTGGTAACCGTTCTAAATATCTTTCTCAAATCCCCCAAAATCAGCAAGCATTAAATGCGTGTAATCATGAGTTAAAATGTAATCATGAATTAATTCTCTCTCTTAAAACCGTTTACGTTTTCAAAACATCATTTGAAATCTATTTAAGCACCTTAACATCATTCATTAAATTTTTACCGTCTCTTACAATCATCCAAATATTTTCTGCATTCTCACTTGTGTATTCATCTTTCTCAAAAGAACCCTTTTCTCCAAAAAAAAATTTCTCAGAAAACCCTAGTGTGAACATGGCAACTTCTAGCACTGTTTCTGTAGGTTCTCAAAAGGAGGCTTCATCTGAACAATACCAAATTCCCTTCAGAACTCTACTTACACCAGTGAAGAACTTGGAAGTTCTGTCTGAAATGATCGTTGATTTCATCAGTATGAAAGAAAATGGATTCCATTTGACAGAAGAAGTTAGGGCACAAGGATGGGAGAGGTATTTTGACAGGTTGGTTGGTCCAACGTTCCCAGTATTGGTCAAAGAATTCTGGATTCACGCATCTTCATCAACACATCAAGTTACTTCCTACATCATGGGAAAAAAGATTGTGATCACTGAGGATCACATTGCAAGGCTGATTGGATACACTGGTGGTGGTATCCGCTGTATCGACATGGCAGAAAGATGCTCAGATGCTGCTGTCATTACAAGAGAGATTTTCACCCATGGGGTTCCCAGCAGCAAAATCAGAGATTTGAAGGATCATCACAGAATATGGGCGAAGATTATTCTGGGGTGCTTCAATCACAGGAAGCCCACAAGCTCTCCTGATTATATAAACATAGATCACCAGTTTCTGATCTATTTTATTAATCAGAAGGTAAAGATTAACTTGGCTCATCTTCTGTTTAATCATCTCAGGACCAGCGTCAAGGAGATAAGAGAAGAAGAAAGGACAAAAAGGGATTGGGTACCCTTTGGCAGGTTAATATCAGATATTCTGACTGAGAATAGGCTGATTGAACACCTCACAGAAGCACATGAATTAAGCTCCATTGAACCCTCTGTTGGCAAGCCTCTGAATGCCAAGAATCTGAAGAAAATGAAACTGATAGAGAATATCAGAAAGGAGCCCAACGTCACTCCTCTTGCTGACATCACCAGTAGAAGAGTCCCTCTGGACGACTTTCCCATATTCTCTGAGATTGACTCTAAACCAGTCATTATTCTCAGATACTTGGATGCTTGCAAGGCTGATGGCACAGATCCCACTATGAACATTAAGGATCTGCACCAGCAAACACCAGAAGTTACTGTGAAGAAGACGAAGAAGAGAAAGGCTGCTTCAGAAGGACCATCCCAGCAGACCCCCAATAAGAGAGGTAATCTATCTGCTGTTAATGTTTTAAATTCTTCTGCTACTCCAACATCTATTCCAACCCCAGCTTCATATGAACTCCCAATCCCCATACCAACCATTGATGACACTGAACCAGAGGCTGACCCTTCTGAGTCACTAACTCTCAGGAGATCCCGCACCAAATCCAAAAATCCAAAACCCACAACATCAACAGAATCAGAACTTGACAAAGTTCTTTCTGAAATTGATCAACGTTCTTCCGCTCCCCTCTCAGAAAATCCAAACACTCAACCAAAAACTCCCCATCCACCACAACCAACCACTACACTATCACCTATACCAGAAGAACCAGAAATTCCACAACAAGAAATTCCTCCTCCATCTCCACAACAAGAAATTCCACCTCCCTCTCCACAACCAGAACTTCATCCACCTTCACCTCAACCATCATCTGCACAACCTGAGTTTCAACACTCTGAAACTCCATCACCTGAACCTCATACCCCTGAACCTCAATCACCTCAATCCTCTGAACCACGACCCTTGACCATTCAACTGCCTTGTGGCACAACCCTGAACATACCTGAACTACCATCCTCACCAGAAACAACTCCACCTAACACACCACACACTCCACCCAGTCCAATAGTCATTTCTGACTCTCCTACTCCCTCACCCAAACAAAATCCAAATGACAACAGCAAGACCTTCATTGACCTCACAATCCTTGACCGCCTTGCTTACCTTAAAAATAAAATAGCCATACCCAAACCCAAACAGCTAGATGTTGGTTCTGGCATTTTGAATTTTGAAACAGGCTTGCAGAATTAGATTGCTTCTCTAAAGCAGGTTTGTCCTGGAATGATTGATCCTGCTGCTTCAGACCAACTCTGGACACATTTCAGAAATTGGTTACGCGCTGAAACCTTCAAGCTGCAAGACATCAACTATGAACAGGCTCAACAGAACTTCAGCAAGCTGCTGAAAGAAGTTGAAGGTCTTGTCATGAGTCAGCTGCTGAAGGATGAAGTGCTTCATCTGGACAGTGAGCCATGGTCTGAAAAGCGTCCAGCATCAACCGTTCAACCAGCTGAAGATGTTAGTCAAGTAGAAGATGTTGCAGAAAGCTCTCAGAAGCATCCTGTTTCTGACGTTTCTCAAGCTGCTTTGGACAGGCAGACTCTTGAAGAGCTGAAGCAGAATGATATTCGTCTGCAGCAAAGAATGGATGAGAATGATCAAAGGATGAAGGAAAGGATGGATATGCAAGATGGCAAGATTGATACAGTAGTCAGCATGGTGCATCAGCAGAAGGAAACTGCTGATCAGATCAAGAACATGCTAGAAGCTCTGTTCACACGCCTTCCACCCCAACCTTAGATTTTGTTTTTCATTGATTTCTTTCCATGTTTTTCTATACTATCTTCTAAGCTTTGAATTAAATATAACAATGGTTTTTCTGCTCTGATCGTTTTATCTTAAATTACTTGCACTTTTTGATTGCTGACAAAAAGGGGGAGAACAAGAATGATATTTTTCAATAACGGACTACTGAGACAAAAAGTCTCAAACATTCTAACACTCTGATATTCTTGAATGTTTCCTTGTTTTGCATAAGCCTACAGGTACAAGAAGTTAATCATCTCTGATACACTGAAGCTCTGATGTACTGATGTTCAAAGAAAGTCAATAAAGATCTGATCCTGAAGGACTCATGGAATTAAAAAGGGAAGAAATAAATTCAGGGGGAGTATCTCCGATCTAAACTCTGATATCTCTTTATCCATTATCCTCTTATCTTTAATAACTTCCTATTTAATTCTGATACAATTTATTATCTAATTATCTCTGATACTTTTCACGTTGATTTTAAATTGAAAAAAATTCTAGTTTTTGTCATCATCAAAAAGGGGGAGATTGTTAGAACAAAGTTTGAATCTACTACCCTAAGTTTAAGTTTTGATGATAACAAAATGCAAAGATATATTAACTGTATGATTTATGTAAGACATATATGCTCCCTAAAAATTACATTCTGTTTTACAGAAACTCTGATGGGTATCAGCAAGAGAATATCATCATCAGCATCAGAAAATGAAATATCAACATCAGCATCAGAGGATGTTATATCAGATGCCAGAATCATAAGATCAACATGTGCTTACGCTGAAGCTTGATGAACAGATCTGCGCGTAACAACTGAACTCTGATCAAGACAACAACCATTCATCAGCACCTAAGCAGCGTCAGAATAAGCCAAAACCAGAACACGCTTGATTGGCAACAGTACTGTGCATTCAAGATACTTTATTATCAACGGCATTATTCCAGACAAAGATCTGCTCAATTTGGAAAGAATATTATTGGCATTGAAATGGAATTAACTGACTCCAACGTACCATTTTCCAATGCTATATAAACAAGTCAATGAAGATTGAATTGGCTAATGCTCTACAATTCTCTACACGCCTAAAGCTATTCATCATCATCCTCACTCTCAGTTTGCTAAAGCTCTCAAATTCCTTATTCTATTGTTTTAGCACTCTAGTTCTCAAAAGCTTAACGTGTGTAGTATCACAGTTGCGATGAACAGTTTTTGTAGAAAACATTCAACACACTTAGATTTCATTTCTCTGTAAGAAAGTATTTCCTTGAGAAACCGGGTTGTGGTTTGACTCAAGAAGGCTTTAGCAGTTGTTAAAGCAGTTGTAATATTCAGTTGAATATAGTGGATTAAGACCTCGTTGGAGAGAGGCGAAATCACCTTGACGGGTGGACTGGAGTAGTTTGAGATCAAACGAACCAGGATAAAAATACCGTGTTGACTGCAATTGATTTCAAGTTTTTACAATTCAACCCCCCTTCTTGTGTTTTTCACTTCTTCAGCACTAACTGACCGTAGAACCTTAGCTGACACAACTTATCCATTAGAAAGTAGCGAGATAGTCGGCTTCGGTGTAGACTGAAGTTGGTTGATACTCGATGCTACACTCATCGAGGTCAGACACTCGGGATATTCCAGTCGCAATTTAGATGCTTGAGCTGAAACAATGCCTGAGAGAAAGATCAGTGATATTGAGATTCCTTAGAACCTGATTACTTCTTTTAGGACAGGTTGAGCCAACTAAACTTCAAGAGGGTACTTACCTATAAACTCCACGCAAGCCTAAAACCTAAGGCTTTATGTGTTTTTCTTGTGTGTAATTATTTGCTCAAACATGACATCATGCATCATAACATTTGTAATCGGTGGAAATAAAACTGACTGTTTTAAAGCTGGTTCGCGAAATGTCGCGGTAAGCAAGAGTCGCCACCGTCTTTTATGTTCTCCAACATGGAAAGGACAAAAGCACAGCAAAATTCCTTCTTTGAGAATGTTTCTCGGTTCGGGAGGTAGATTTATAGAAAGGGAAGGTGTTAGCACCCTTTCTATCCATGGTTATCCATGGGCTCTTAGGTACTTGCTCTTATGTTTTCAAAAGATGTTTGCTTTTCAAATGTGAGTGGGTTTTGAAAAAGTTTCGTTTGAAAAATTTCTAAGTTCGACTCTTGTATCGGTCCTCAAGAGTGTTTGAAAAATTGCTTTCGAAAGCTTTTTGAAAAGGTGTCGGTGTGAAAAGTATTTTTGATTTGTTTTGAAATTTAGAGCAAGTATCTACGAGAACCTACCTACCCTAAGGAATTCGTCTGTGTAAATGTCCTTTAAAGTAGTGCCATCCCACCATTGAGAGGTAGGTAGCACCACCGTTGGAGGTGTTCGGGTCAATTCGAAGGTTTGGGACATGGTGATCACCAGAGCAATGGGAAGACACCTTAGAAGCTACCCTCATGCCAGGTTCCCGGATCATGAGGACTTACTAAGACATCCTCTACTCGACGATCACCTTTCGAGGCAAGGAAACAGTGAGGCGTACCCTAGGGGTGGTGTGTGCGATTCGTGTGTCGTTTTCAGATATTTTGTCTTGTTCGTGTTATTGGTGATCTAACGTTTGTTTTTATTTTATCCATACATTCTTTCATGCCTTTGATTAACAGTTAAAAAGTTGCGAGGAAATAAAATCTAAGCTATTACAAATGGCGCGGGTCCACATCGCCAAAATTATCCAGGACCCGATTTGACAGAAAATAAATAAATAAATAAAGAATTGAAAAGTGCGAGAAGTAATTACAAGGCTTCGGGAGAGGTACATAATTATTTAAGCAAAATAAAAAAATTAAGAACATGGGCGTTGGACCCTTTTGCAAAGATTAGAATTAATGAGGAATTAAAATTAAAATTAAAAGAAAGCAAGAATTTGTTTTTGGTATTTGTATATATTTTAAGATTTAATAGAAAAAGAAAGAATTAATTAAAATTAACTACTAACCCTAATTCTATTTTATTTTAATTTATTAAGAAAACATTAGAATTAAACCTAAATTAAATCTAATTTTTATATACAATTTTAATTATGAAAATAAAATAAATAATATTATTGTAAAAAAAGAAAAATTAAAAGGGATAAAAACATTAATTAAACCTATTTCTACATTTTTTAGATTTTTTATTAAAAGAATTAAAATTAAAACCCTAATTTAAATTAATTAATTACATGCAAATTTATTTATAAAAAAAACACTAGAAATAAAAAAATATTGATTATTTTTGCTCTTTTCTGACTTTTTTATGTGTATTTTGTATTTATGAAAATAGATAATTAATTTAAACAACTAATAATTAAAAGTAATAAATTTAAATAAATAAAGAAAATGAAGAAGAGTGAAAAAAAATATGCAAACCTGGGGGTTCAGACCCCAAAATAGGAGGTTAAATCCAAGCAATTCTGGCCCACTAAGCATGGCCTTGTTGGACTTTTGCTAGACACGTGCACATGCGTTGACTTGAGCTTAGGGTGTTCATCAATTCTGAGCCCTTGGATTGCTGAAGCTAAACGCGTGGCTGGCTTGATTAAGAGGAGTATGGTGCGTCTGCAGCCTTGAAACGCATGTGAACGTGAATTGGAAAATAATATGGAAAGTGTGAAGACCTGGGACTCGAACCCAGGTCATGTGTATTACCAACCTTTATGCATGCCAGCTGAGCCAATTGCGCGTTCTGATTAATACACAAACAACAAATATTATAAAGAAAACAATCAATGTTAGTGGATCCACGCGCGAAAATTCAAACCAGCGTATCACGTTTTGCCACGACTTCGTCTTCTTCGCGTGCCTGAAATACAAAAACAAAAGCAACGGTTTTCTGAATGTTCTTTTAGGCCGGTTTTGAGAAAATAGCGAATAGGTCTTAGAGGGTCAATAAATTAGGCGCGATGGGTGCTTCTTCTTCGTCTACATGCGCTGAGTCGAATGGTGGTGGTTTTGAGGGCTAATTTTTCTCCATTACAAAAGCCCTAATTCCAAGCTTCTTGAACCCTAAATATCAACAATGGCAGATTTGCGTACAACACATAAAAATGCAATTAATCATATTGGTTAGCTTCAGAACTTCATCAGGAATATGAATCAATGAATAATATGTCATGAAGATGCATAAATTTTAAAACACGATCACAAATTTTTCACAAGGTATTCCAGGTTCTGTATACCAATTCCTTGCGTTTGGATGACTGTTCTTGATTGGAATGTGTTCAGGGGACCTTGAGGAAGCTATTGAAACAAGTCTTGAGACCTGAATCGCCTTGCAAAGGTGTTTACAGTTTTGACTTTGTGGAGAAAAATTTCAAGCTTGCTTTGTGTTCTTTTGCGCAGCTTAGTGTCCGTTCTGATTAGGGTTGTGTTCTAGCATATGTAGTGAGTGCATTAGGTCAAAAAAACTCAATCAAATCCATTGCATTCATTGATTTGGAAATTTGATTTTCTAAGGATCTTTTCATATCTTTTCCATGTGTTCTTTGTTCTCAATCATGATCAATCAGTCCAATTCTTTCCTTATTTAGCTAGGCACGAAATATTGAGTCTAAAACATGTGCAAAAAGATTTGTTAGGTTAAATTAAGTATTTTTCATATATTTAAATGATTTAAATGAATTAATATAAATAAAAATGAGAAAATACTTCCCTTTGGGCCAAGTGGTCGTGCATATGTCATGGATGATGAATTATGGAAGAAAAATGGGCCCATTAGCATTTTTAGGTCATTTGAACCAATGTTGACTTTTCAAAATATCCAAAAATTTCCCAACTTCCACAAGGCATAACTTGCTCAATTTTTAAGATTTTCTCATGTTCTTGGACATTTTGGAAAGGTCTTTGAGTCCTCTAACCAATGTCTTTGGTCCCATGTCATTTTGATTTACCAGTCTCAAGTTATGGCCTTTGACTTAAAGTCCCTTTTTGTTGACTTTTGAAAATGACCTATAATGTTGAAATTGATAACTTTTTGTGAGAGCATTTCTTGGACTTGAAGTATGAAGATGAGTTGTAGGAAATGTCTTTCTCTTCAAAATGAGCTTTGGATGGAATTTTTATGATAATCCATGTGAAAGTTATGCCCTGGTCAATTTCAGTTGACTTTTTCAGCTGTCCAAATAAGGAAACTTTTGCAATTTGATGATTCTTGAGCCAAATTTTGAGAATCATGATCAAGCATTGATCAAATGATGTTTGTGGCTTCAAAATGATATGTTGACCAAAAATTTGAACTTTTGACTGTCAAATGACCATTTTGCCCCTACAGTTGACTGTAGTGCAATTAGGGTTTTGACTGTGCAATTTTGTGCTGAATGTCTTGAAACTTGATATGAGGATACTTGACCATATTTGTAGGCATGTGAGACTTGATTGGACCTTTGGAAACTTCATTTTCTTGACCAGAACACAAACCCTAGTTTTGACTGTATAGGAGACATTTGCACTGTGCAACCCTTGGGGAATTTTGCAGCTTGACTTGGCAATTTCTTGGAGAATATGGGAGGGCAAATTTTGGGGTACAACAGTTGCCCCTGTTCAATCTTCTTAGACCTGAGGATGCAGATTGGCTGACGTGCCTTTCGTAATCCGAAGGTGAAAGATGATTGAACACTAGAGTGCCCAGAAATTTGCGCTCACATAGTAGCGGTGATGATGGAATGGGCTTACAGATGCCATTTGGGGATTGATGGATAAGGTGATGGGCTTATAGATGCCATCTGGATGTTGATCGCATAAGAGATTCCTTAGCGAGAACCTGCATATCTGCAAAAGAAAAATGAGTACCTGACACGTCGCAGGAGTTGGTTTTCAGATGCTTGGTATAGATATGTCCTGACTGGTTACAAGAGCTGAGTCTGGGGCTCCACAAGATGATGAATGAACCAGGGATGGTTACTACCTTGCATGAATGGTAAGAGAACCTTGAGTGATTTTAACTTCAACAACGCTCGTTGAGAAAAATCTTGGTGGGAATCACCATCTTCGCAGTATCGGGAAGAAAACCAAAGGAAATTATGATCTGAAAGGGAATTGTCACCTCACTCACCGTCGGGGAGGGAACCATAGGGAATTATAATCTGAAAGAAAAACCTAAAATGGAAATCTCATGCACCGTCGGAGAGAAAGCCAATAGGAAAATATAATCTCAAAGAAGAACCTAAAATGGAAATCTCATGCACCGTCGGAGAGAGAACCAATAGGACATTATAATCTCAAAGAAAAACCTAAAATGGAAATCTCATGCACCGTCGGAGAGAGAACCAATAGGAAAATATAATCTTAAAGAAAACCTAAAATGGAAATCTCATGCACCGTCGGAGAGAGAACCGATAGGAAAATATAATCTTAAAGAAAACCTAAAATGGAAATCTCATGCACCGTCGGAGAGAGAACCAATAGGAAAATATAATCTCAAAGAAAAACCTAAAATGGAAATCTCATGCACCGTCGGAGAGAGAACCAATAGGAAAATATAATCTTAAAGAAAAACCTACAATGGAAATCTCATGCACCGTCGGAGAGAGAACCAATAGGAAAATATAATCTCAAAGAAAAACCTAAAATGGAAATCTCATGCACCGTCGGAGAGAGAACCAATAGGAAAATATAATCTTAAAGAAAAACCTACAATGGAAATCTCATGCACCGTCGGAGAGAGAACCAATAGGAAAATATAATCTCAAAGAAAAACCTAAAATGGAAATCTCATGCACCGTCGGAGAGAGAACCAATAGGAAAATATAATCTCAAAGAAAAACCTAAAATGGAATCATCTCATGCACCGTCGGAGAGAGAACCAATAGGAAAATATAATCTTAAAGAAAAACCTAAAATGGAAATCTCATGCGCCGTCAGAGAGAGAACCAAACAGGAAAATATAATCTTAAAGAAAAACCTAAAATGGAATCATCTCATGCACCGTCGGAGAGAGAACCATTATAGTCTGATAACTTCTACTGAGTCTTCATCAGGAAAATTTGTTGGGAGTCGATTTAGCTGGACTAGAGAAGGCCTGGGACTGGATAAGAAATCTTTGGGGTCGATTAACTGAACCGGTCTAGGTCTTGAAATATGATTGAGAACTTCAACTGCATCTTTCCTGAAAGGTAAAGGTCAGTCATATGCAATGCATGATATGGATCAAGCAATGATGTTCTCAACATAAATGAGATTTGTATGATATGATGCGTCTATGCATGCTATAATGATGTATGTGATGTTTATGTATGTATGTTTTCGTCTAGGAAAGTAGATCCTTGACGGGTGCCGGGAAGTCATATCCTGGGCTGATATTGAAGAATAAACTTTTGCTTCCGCTGGGGATGATAGTTGCAAGAATACCGGTAGGAGAAGATAACTCCGTTGCGGAATAAACTTGGCAAATGGAAGATTCTGCGGGGAGAAAAGATACTCTAGCGGCCATGCTGGGAAGCAATACTCTGTGGGGATAGAGATGCTTTGCTGAATTGTTGATAATAACTTGCTGAGGATACCCTTGTTGTTGGAAGTGTTGATGGACTTCGCTGGGGTAAGAAGACTTCGTCGAGGACGCTCTTTCCGTGGCTTTTGGCTGAGGATAACCCACTTATATCCTGTTAAGGAAATAACTCTTTAAATCAAGCCGGACGACGCGTTCGTGCTCTGCTAGGGGATAAGCTTCCAGAATATACTGGGGATAAGCTTACTGCTTGGGGAGATAGATTCCAACCTTCCTTGGGGAAACTGGATTAGACTCTCCTGGGGGAAGTATTGAACTATATTGGTTATGTTCTTCAACGGAACCTACCTTGATACCTTGGAGGACCGAACAATCAGATTGTTTAGACCACCCTTTATTGCCCCTGTTTCTGAGGTGGGAGAGGAAGACCTGTGAGGTGCTGATAGTTGTTGACGGGAAAACCTTCTTCTGGTAGGCAGATGACATAGTCGTACACTTTGATCCCTAATTTTTGCCTGGACCGCCCTTTCGGGTTTTCAGTCCACCGGGATACCCATTTTTGCCCAAGCCGCCTTTCCAGGTTTTTGACTTGCCGGGTGTACAGATTTTTTTATTTCATCCCTTCATTTTGCCCGAACCCTTTTGGTTCGCCGGGAAGCCCTTATTTTTGCCTAGGTACGTCGACCTAGCGGGTCTTTGATTTTGCGTAGTATTTTTTTCGACTATGTCCGCGCTCTTAGAATGTAGGGAGTTGCCCCTGTTAGAATTGTGTTGTCATGCCACCAGAAGATGTTTGATCAGGCAAGATTCGTTGTTGAGATGCCCCAAGCGACTCAGGCGGAGATTTGCCCCAGGCTATTTTTGCCTTTGAGAGATTCTCCGAATCTTGATTGGATTGCCCCAGATAATGGACCATGCTCATGTCTGCCCCTTGATTGGAGGTACTTCTGTTCATTAGGCATTCGTCGTGTGAATTTCCCTGCTGTTCAAACAAATAGCCATATGCAAACAAAGTTATGTTAAAAATGCAAAGTCTATGTCTGTCTTGAAGATTTTGAAAATGCATTCTTTTTTTCATAAAACAAATGAATGTTTGTAAAACGTGATGTCAACTCCGTATTTACCGTAGGCCTTAAGGAGTCAGGATACCTTTCGTAACAGTATGCTTTCGAGCTAACCCATGCTTCAGCTAGGACTTTTAAGGGTTATAACATGGCCTGGTTCACGGTTTAAGAAACAAAGGATAAAGGCTCAAATTTTATTTGTACCCACCCGATCTTCGTGATGTTCTCCAAACCTAAACTCAGTTGATCATACGTTAGACCTCGTTTGAGTCTTTGTCCTGATATTCCAATGATGGTTCAGATATTGATGATTTATTCTGAATAGGCAGTCATTCCTTTTTGTTGAGGGTTTGTAGAACCTCTTTTTTCCTTGATTTTATTATCCCTATTTTTTTTGCCTGAACTGTTCTTTTGTGATTACAGTCAGCGGGATGCCCCAGTTTTGTAAGTCTCCTTCATAGGTGTTGACTTATTGGGTTTTTATTTTTTGAGATATAATGACTGCCTATCCTTATGACTATTCAGAATCATCACTGTCTTTCTTTGTTTTGTAAGGACCTTTTTGGTGCCATTCGTTATGCACTCGGATCAACTGAGAGAACTACCCTGCCCCAGGTTATGATTAAGGGTTTTAAATTTCGAAAAGAAAAACTCCTATTTCTTTGGCTCAGAGGGGTTGACGAGGGATTATCATCCTTATAACTCCAGTGTTTAGGGATTGAAACAATGCCTGTACCTCATCAGCGGGGTCTGTTCAAAAGCATACTATAGATTGTGGTATCGTTTTCGTCATCCTCCCTCAAGAGGCTTAGAATTTTAGATCAAGAGTTGACATCAGAAAAAATATGAAAATAATTTGCATTTAGTGAATACGAATATATTGTTTCAGGACAGACATATGCGATGCATTAATGAAATAACAATGTTTAACATGAGTAAATGTTTGAACACAAGAAAATTTCAACTTGAACATTCGAATGAACAAAAGTTTTCTAGTCTCAGGGCTTGTTACTTCAAATGGTGAGCCTTGGAGGGATGGTAGAAAAATTCAGCCTGACCATCTTGGGTGAATTCCAGTGCTCCTTCATCAATCAGGTCCTGGATCTTATTTTTCAAAACCCAACACTCGTTTGTATCATGTCCTGGACAGGCAGAGTGGTAGGCACACCTTTTATTGGGATCATAGACAGGAGATGCTGTGTTCTGGTTCCGGGGATGAGCCCTTAATGTGATCAGGTTCAATCTTAACAGGCGTTGTAAAGCTTGAAATAGTGACATGTTGAGCTGGGTGAATTGCCTCCTGGGCTTGGCTGGCTGAGGCTGGTGAGGTTGATGCTGAATTTGTGACACTTGAGCCATTTGAGGAGCTCTCCCCTTATCTCCTTGTCTCAAAGGTGGTTGAACGATGACTGGCTCTTTACCCTTAGACATTTGCCCCAGTTGGTTACCCCGAAGCAGTTGGTTGACGAGAACTCCGAGCTCTTCTTGTCTTTGAGCTAAGCTTTGAATGATAGTCATCTGCCCCAGCATATGGGCTTTCATTGTATCCATCTCAGCTTGCAGGTGTTTCAGCTGTTCGTCCTTGTCATCTTCGGGACTCTTTCTGATCAGATTCCCCATGAGGAGTGTCCTCAACTCTTCCTGCCCCTTGGATAGGCCTAGGAAGATTTCCCTGAACTGAGTCTCTTGAGCGTGAAGGTCTTGGTTATCTTGTTGTGAAGCCATTGCTGAAATAAACAGCGAGAAAGGTAAGTGACCTGCAACAAAGGTACCTGTTATGCAATGATGAGTATAACATGCATGTAATGTTTTCAAGGACCTCGCGGGGTACACAAGAAAATTTGTTAGCATTTGGATCCGGTAGCTTGATTGAAAGAAACTTCATATTTGTTGAGAGTCTTTCTTCCAAGGGTCAAAGGCTCACCATATCCAGTGGGTCATAGCCCTTGACTTTAATCATCATGTCTGGTTTTGATGTCCAAACAACCTTGGTTAGGGGAACCTTCTTCAAGAGTCAGAGCTCACCATATCAAGTGGGTCATAGCCCCTGACAACTTTGTCTAGAGGAAAATAAATCCTCTTTGCCCCTTGCTGGGATAGTTGATTCACCATGACCTGCATCACAAGCCCTTGAGATCCTTGAAATGGGTTAGGATGTATGCAATGGTATGATGTTATGGTATGCATGGGGTAATGTAAGTAACCCTGTTATGAGTCCCAATTAAGGACTACAAACCAGAACCTGCAAGAAACTCAAGTAAAACCTGCCATGAGTCCCAATTAAGGACTAAAACAAAACCTGCAAGAAATTCGGTAAACCTTGTTATGAGTCCCGATTAAGGACTATAAACAAACCCTGCAAGTAATTCATGTGTCAGCTAACAAACATGCAAGTAGGCAAGTACAAAGGCACACAAGTCACACAAGAGAAACCCTTAAAGTTTAGGCCAGCATGAGGTCTAGTTATTACCCTCTTTCAGTTTGTTGGTTCATACATGTCCTATCAAAAGTAACCGGGTTCTTAGAGGATCCCAATATCATTGACTACCCTCAATCGGTCATAACTCCAGCATCGCAATCTTTTCTTGCCGCCAGAACCATCACGAGAGTTTAGCCTCAATGGGTGTAGCATACTGCTACTGTTCTAATGGCCAAGTTGTGTCATTTAAGGTTCTAAGGTTGTTGGTGCTTAATGACTCCTCAGAAGACCCATATTCTCCTCGTTGCAACACAAGGGATATCGGTACAGACCAAGGCGCCACACCAACGTAGCCACTGCTTCACCCGTGTCGGTCTATGCCGGACAGGTCCCTCACAGCTTATGCTACCTAAACAGGGTATCCCCAGATCCGGGTTAGGATCTTATGTAACTCCCATGCAACCCACAAATTTAAAGCAGACAAGTCAATACAATTGAAAACACAATTATGAACTAACCCTAAGGTACACCTCACTTTAAGTTTAATTCCCCAGCAGAGTCGCCAGTTCTGTGATCGGTGGAAATAGAACTGACTGTTTTAAAGCTGGTTCGCGAAATGTCGCGGTAAGCAAGAGTCGCCACCGTCTTTTATGTTCTCCAACATGGAAAGGACAAAAGCACAGCAAAATTCCTTCTTTGAGAATGTTTCTCGGTTCGGGAGGTAGATTTATAGAAAGGGAAGGTGTTAGCACCCTTTCTATCCATGGTTATCCATGGGCTCTTAGGTACTTGCTCTTATGTTTTCAAAAGATGTTTGCTTTTCAAATGTGAGTGGGTTTTGAAAAAGTTTCGTTTGAAAAATTTCTAAGTTCGACTCTTGTATCGGTCCTCAAGAGTGTTTGAAAAATTGCTTTCGAAAGCTTTTTGAAAAGGTGTCGGTGTGAAAAGTATTTTTGATTTGTTTTGAAATTTAGAGCAAGTATCTACGAGAACCTACCTACCCTAAGGAATTCGTCTGTGTAAATGTCCTTTAAAGTAGTGCCATCCCACCATTGAGAGGTAGGTAGCACCACCGTTGGAGGTGTTCGGGTCAATTCGAAGGTTTGGGACATGGTGATCACCAGAGCAATGGGAAGACACCTTAGAAGCTACCCTCATGCCAGGTTCCCGGATCATGAGGACTTACTAAGACATCCTCTACTCGACGATCACCTTTCGAGGCAAGGAAACAGTGAGGCGTACCCTAGGGGTGGTGTGTGCGATTCGTGTGTCGTTTTCAGATATTTTGTCTTGTTCGTGTTATTGGTGATCTAACGTTTGTTTTTATTTTATCCATACATTCTTTCATGCCTTTGATTAACAGTTAAAAAGTTGCGAGGAAATAAAATCTAAGCTATTACAAATGGCGCGGGTCCACATCGCCAAAATTATCCAGGACCCGATTTGACAGAAAATAAATAAATAAATAAAGAATTGAAAAGTGCGAGAAGTAATTACAAGGCTTCGGGAGAGGTACATAATTATTTAAGCAAAATAAAAAAATTAAGAACATGGGCGTTGGACCCTTTTGCAAAGATTAGAATTAATGAGGAATTAAAATTAAAATTAAAAGAAAGCAAGAATTTGTTTTTGGTATTTGTATATATTTTAAGATTTAATAGAAAAAGAAAGAATTAATTAAAATTAACTACTAACCCTAATTCTATTTTATTTTAATTTATTAAGAAAACATTAGAATTAAACCTAAATTAAATCTAATTTTTATATACAATTTTAATTATGAAAATAAAATAAATAATATTATTGTAAAAAAAGAAAAATTAAAAGGGATAAAAACATTAATTAAACCTATTTCTACATTTTTTAGATTTTTTATTAAAAGAATTAAAATTAAAACCCTAATTTAAATTAATTAATTACATGCAAATTTATTTATAAAAAAAACACTAGAAATAAAAAAATATTGATTATTTTTGCTCTTTTCTGACTTTTTTATGTGTATTTTGTATTTATGAAAATAGATAATTAATTTAAACAACTAATAATTAAAAGTAATAAATTTAAATAAATAAAGAAAATGAAGAAGAGTGAAAAAAAATATGCAAACCTGGGGGTTCAGACCCCAAAATAGGAGGTTAAATCCAAGCAATTCTGGCCCACTAAGCATGGCCTTGTTGGACTTTTGCTAGACACGTGCACATGCGTTGACTTGAGCTTAGGGTGTTCATCAATTCTGAGCCCTTGGATTGCTGAAGCTAAACGCGTGGCTGGCTTGATTAAGAGGAGTATGGTGCGTCTGCAGCCTTGAAACGCATGTGAACGTGAATTGGAAAATAATATGGAAAGTGTGAAGACCTGGGACTCGAACCCAGGTCATGTGTATTACCAACCTTTATGCATGCCAGCTGAGCCAATTGCGCGTTCTGATTAATACACAAACAACAAATATTATAAAGAAAACAATCAATGTTAGTGGATCCACGCGCGAAAATTCAAACCAGCGTATCACGTTTTGCCACGACTTCGTCTTCTTCGCGTGCCTGAAATACAAAAACAAAAGCAACGGTTTTCTGAATGTTCTTTTAGGCCGGTTTTGAGAAAATAGCGAATAGGTCTTAGAGGGTCAATAAATTAGGCGCGATGGGTGCTTCTTCTTCGTCTACATGCGCTGAGTCGAATGGTGGTGGTTTTGAGGGCTAATTTTTCTCCATTACAAAAGCCCTAATTCCAAGCTTCTTGAACCCTAAATATCAACAATGGCAGATTTGCGTACAACACATAAAAATGCAATTAATCATATTGGTTAGCTTCAGAACTTCATCAGGAATATGAATCAATGAATAATATGTCATGAAGATGCATAAATTTTAAAACACGATCACAAATTTTTCACAAGGTATTCCAGGTTCTGTATACCAATTCCTTGCGTTTGGATGGCTGTTCTTGATTGGAATGTGTTCAGGGGACCTTGAGGAAGCTATTGAAACAAGTCTTGAGACCTGAATCGCCTTGCAAAGGTGTTTACAGTTTTGACTTTGTGGAGAAAAATTTCAAGCTTGCTTTGTGTTCTTTTGCGCAGCTTAGTGTCCGTTCTGATTAGGGTTGTGTTCTAGCATATGTAGTGAGTGCATTAGGTCAAAAAAACTCAATCAAATCCATTGCATTCATTGATTTGGAAATTTGATTTTCTAAGGATCTTTTCATATCTTTTCCATGTGTTCTTTGTTCTCAATCATGATCAATCAGTCCAATTCTTTCCTTATTTAGCTAGGCACGAAATATTGAGTCTAAAACATGTGCAAAAAGATTTGTTAGGTTAAATTAAGTATTTTTCATATATTTAAATGATTTAAATGAATTAATATAAATAAAAATGAGAAAATACTTCCCTTTGGGCCAAGTGGTCGTGCATATGTCATGGATGATGAATTATGGAAGAAAAATGGGCCCATTAGCATTTTTAGGTCATTTGAACCAATGTTGACTTTTCAAAATATCCAAAAATTTCCCAACTTCCACAAGGCATAACTTTCTCAATTTTTAAGCTTTTCTCATGTTCTTGAACATTTTGGAAAGGTCTTTGAGTCCTCTAACCAATGTCTTTGGTCCCATGTCATTTTGATTTACCAGTCTCAAGTTATGGCCTTTGACTTAAAGTCCCTTTTTGTTGACTTTTGAAAATGACCTATAATGTTGAAATTGATAACTTTTTGTGAGAGCATTTCTTGGACTTGAAGTATGAAGATGAGTTGTAGGAAATGTCTTTCTCTTCAAAATGAGCTTTGGATGGAATTTTTATGATAATCCATGTGAAAGTTATGCCCTGGTCAATTTCAGTTGACTTTTTCAACTGTCCAAATAAGGAAACTTTTGCAATTTGATGATTCTTGAGCCAAATTTTGAGAATCATGATCAAGCATTGATCAAATGATGTTTGTGGCTTCAAAATGATATGTTGACCAAAAATTTGAACTTTTGACTGTCAAATGACCATTTTGCCCCTACAGTTGACTGTAGTGCAATTAGGGTTTTGACTGTGCAATTTTGTGCTGAATGTCTTGAAACTTGATATGAGGATACTTGACCATATTTGTAGGCATGTGAGACTTGATTGGAACTTTGGAAACTTCATTTTCTTGACCAGAACACAAACCCTAGTTTTGACTGTATAGGAGACCTTTGCACTGTGCAACCCTTGGGGAATTTTGCAGCTTGACTTGGCAATTTCTTGGAGAATATGGGAGGGCAAATTTTGGGGTACAACAACATTCATATTAACTAACCATTTTAAGGACCAGGGGAATTTATCTTTGTTCTGTTTTGCAGACTATGGCTTCCACTCGTAGAAACACTATCCGAGTCAACTTCGTAAGGGTGCCTCCTCAACTTAAAGAGTTGGTCTCAAGGGTTCCTGAAACTTCTCCATTTATCAAGAGGCATGATCAATTGCTCAGTCTGGTTGCTCCAGATCTTGATGAAGATATGATGAGTGTCCTATTCCAATTCTTTGACCCTGCACATCATTGCTTCACATTTCCCAATTATCAGTTGGTACCCACCTTGGAGGAGTTTTCTCAATTACTGGGAGTACTTATTCTGGATCAGATGCCCTTCACCAGTTTAGAGGAAGCTCCAAATCCAGAAGTCATTGTAGCAGCCTTACATCTGAATCAGTTTGATATTATATCCAACTGGGAAACTAGAAGCAGAGTCAAAGGTTTCTTCGCTAAGTTTCTGTATGAGAAAGCTCAGCTATTTCTAGATGCCATGAGTTTTCAGCCTTTCAAAGACATTTTGGCCCTTATAATCTATGGGTTGGTATTATTCCCTAGTTCATACCAACTCATAGATATGAACACTGTTAAGATCTTCCTTGCTTGCAACCCCGTGCCTACCTTTCTTGAGGACATTTTGCATTCTCTTCACACTTGTACTACGAAGAAGAGAGGGACTCTCATGTGTTGTATGCCTCTTCTATCCGGGTGGTTTATTTCGCACCTTCCTCGTTTGGTAATGAAGAATGAACAAAGTTTGAGGTGGTCACAAAGAATAATGTCACTTTCTCATACGGATATTCACTAGTGTTGCCAGTCTCATGAGGATATCACCATCATTAAACACTATGGGGAGTTCCCTAATGTTCCACTCCTGGGAATTAGGGGAGGTATTACTTACAACCCTTCTTTGAATCTATGCCAATTTGGATACGCGCGAAGGAATGGTCCTCATGACACACTAATTGAGGGTATTGTGTTCGATTTTGAAAGTGATCCTCAAGGTTATCGTTGGAGGTTTATACATGCTTAGAGCATAGTGAACAATATTGATAGTAAGAGCTTGGGGCAGAATAATTCCATTCCTATGGAGCCTTATCTCAAATGGGTGCGGTCTCATGCTCAAGACCTTATAATGACATATCCAGCTATCTTGCCTGTGATCCTGGAGCCTGTTGTCGAATGATACGTCTCTCGCATCATCCTTCACCCAGACATGCCAACTGATCTTGAAGAGTTACATGAGTCCTAGATTCAGCTGAAGGAAGAACATGATACCTTTGAGACTCAGTTCTATGTCAGTGAGAAGAAAGTGTTGGAGCTCACAAAGCAACTGCACAAAGAAAAGAGTCTTAATGCATACATCAGTACAAAGAGGAAGCGCCCATGGGAAAATTGATTCTTTGATTTTAGGAGTTTTATTTTCATCTGTAAGCCTATAAGGCAATTGTAATTTGAAATTTGCTAATAAAATATTTGTTTCCTTTTGGTTCATAAATTTAAATTTCCTGAAGTCCTTAAAATTATTGCATTTACATATCATGCATCATTGCATAACAGGTTTCTTGTACATGTTTCTCATTTTCTCCCTGTTTATTTCAGTAGAAAAAATGGCACTCGAACAAACCGTGAAGGATCTCCAGAATCAACATGCTTAATTCTAGGAGACTCTCCTGAACTTAGCCAAAGGGAAACAAGATCTGTTGGCACTCCTTGCTAAGAAAAAGAAGACCAAGAAGCTTGTTGTCCTCAACCTGGGGAGGATATTTAAAGGTCTCACTCAACCAGTCCATGTAGAATATAACTCCTCTGAAGAAGATGAAAACAATGACGAGGATGACAAAGACAAATGGGATTATAAGAATACTTCTGAAGACGAAGACTTTGTTGATGAACAGTATCCCCTTGCGGATGATAGATATAAGCAATTGGAGGATAGGCTCAAAGCAATGAAAGTCCAAAAGGTACCTGGACTAGATTTTGGTGATTTAGGTCTGGTTCCCGGGGTGGTCATCCCACCTAAGTTCAAAGTACCTATTTTTACTAAGTACGATGGGGCCTCTTGTCCTAAGCTCCACTCGAGGTCGTACGTTCGGAAGATACAACCTCACACTGCTGACCAGAAGTTATGGGTTCATTTCTTCCAAGAGAGTTTGGCCGACACACAACTGGAATGGTTCTATCAACTGAAGGGAACCAATATTCATACTTGGGAGGACTTGGCTGTTGCTTTTTACAAGCAGTACCAATACAATGTTGACCTGGCACCAACCCAAGTGCAATTATAGAATATTTCCATGGGCTCAGGAGAAGGATTCAAGGAATATGTGATGAAATAGAGGGATCTAGCTGGTAGAGTGCAATATCCTTTGAATGATCGGGAAATGGTAGACATGTTCATGGCCACCCTGACAGGACCATTCTTCAATTTGCTGATTGGGAGTTCCTCATCGGGTTTTACAGAGATGATCTTAATTGGGGAGAGAATTGAAAGTGACATAAAAAGTGGGAAGATCCCGATGGTTGCATCTTTTAGTACTACGAAGAAGCCATTTGCAGGTAAAAAGGAAGTTAGTGTTATTTATGGCCAGAAAATCTGTAGCAAGGTCAATCGCCCTGAGTCTGTGGGAGCCATTTTTATTTCCAATCTGGCATCTGCCCAACAACAACGACATAGTAATCGTCAAAGGCTAGACGCTCTGAGAAGACATTTTACCAAGCTAGGCATGCCTTTGTTTCAAGCACTACAACATTTGTTGAAGGTTGAACTCATAACACTGTGAGACCCTCCTCAAAATCCCAACACGGCCTCTCCTAAGTACAATCCGAGTGCGAAGTATGCCTTCCACTCCAACAGTCTGGGGCATGACACCAACGACTGCTGGGCCTTGAAGAATAAAATTCAAGATCTAATTGACAACAAGGAGATTGAGTTCGATCCCCTAGAGACTCCCAATGTGATTACTGATCCGATGCCAAAACACGACAAAAGTGTGAATGCTATTGATGTTGCTTCTGCCAAAGAAGATGCTGATTATGACTTTGACAAGTGGGGCTTTCCTACTACCAACAATGGACTCTGCAATTGGAAGGCTGGAGATGTTGTCTCAATCTCCTCCAGACAGGAGTAAATTCCATTTTCTGTTTTCTTGCTTTGAAAGTTTTGGTTATGTAATATTTGAACAATGACTTTTAAAACCTTGTGTCTTACCCGGGACATAATGGTTCATTTGTTAAGGGTTGATTAATCTATAAACATTTGATCATTCAATAAGAACATTGGACGTTTTGCATACAAATTTTGTGATCCATGTCTTTCTTTTTATCTTATTTCATTTTTTCAAAATAGCTATGAGTTCTTACACACATCCACACACTACATTGCAGATCCTCATCCACTCTGGATCTCGTCGATAATAATTATGATATTTCCTCATATGAATTTGATAATCCGATCTACCAAGCCGAAGACGAAGGTGAAAAAGATTGTAAAATACCTTGAGAACTTGCCAGACTTTTGATACAGGAAGAAAAGACTATCCAACCATATGAAGAGCCAGTCGAGATGGTGAACCTAGGTACTAGGACTGATAAGAAAGAGGTCAAGATAGGTGCTGATTTAGAGAGCAGTGTCAAGTGCAGGTTAATCTAAATGCTACATGAATATGTTGAAATCTTCTCCTGGTTGTACAAAGACATGTCTGGGCTTAGCACTGATATTGTGGTTCACCGTCTACCAATGAAAGAGGGTTGTGCTTCAATAAAACAAAAGGTTCGTCGCATGCGTCCTGAAATTTCAGAAAAGATAAAGGATGAGGTTATGAAACAATTCAACGCAGGGTTCTTGGCAGTGACATCATATCATCAATGGGTTGCTAATGTTGTTCTAGTGCCAAAGAAAGACGGAAAAGTGCGTATGTGTGTAGACTACAGGGATCTGAAAAGGGCATGCCTCAAAGACGACTTCCCACTACCACATATTGATTTTTTGGTCGACAACACTGCTCAACACAAGGTATTCTCCTTTATGGATGGTTTCTCGGGTTACAATCAGATCAAGATGGAACCTGAAGACATGGAAAAGACTACCTTTGTCACACAGTGGGGCACTTTCTGTTACAATGTCATGCCTTTCGTGTTGAAGAACGCAGTGGCAACTTATTAGCGTGCCATGGTAACTTTATTTCACGATATGATCCATCACAAGATATAGGTCTACATTTATGGCATGATATCCAAATCACAGACTGAGGAAGAACATCTTGATCATTTACACAAATTGTTTGAGAGACTAAAAAAGTACAAACTGAGGTTGAATCCAAACAAGTGCACCTTTGGGGTGAGATCTAGAAAACTACCGGGTTTCATTGTCAACAACAAAGGTATTGAGGTTTAACCTGTGAAGGTCAAAGCTATTCAAGAGATGCTAGCTCCTCGTACTGAAAAGGAAGTCAGAGGTTTCTTAGGACGGTTGAACTACATTGCCCATTTTATTTCGCATTTGACTGCTACTTGTGAGCCAATCTTCAAGCTGTTGAAGAAATATCAAGTAGTAAAATGGAACAATGATTGTCAGGTAGCTTTTGACAAGATTAAAGAGTATTTGCAAGAACCTCCCATTCTGATGCCATCAGTTGAAGGAAGACCTTTGATCATTTACTTAATAGTGCTAGAGAATTCAATGAGGTGTGTACTAGGGTAGCATGACGAGTCTGGTCGAAAAGAGAAAACAATATACTACCTTAGCAAAAAGGTTACCGACTGTGAAACAATATATTCACTACTCGAGAAAACTTATTGCGCTTTGGCATGGGCTGCTCACCGACTAAGATAGTATATGTTGACCCATACCACTTTATTGGTCTCTAAGATGGACCCTATCAAATACATATTTGAGAAACTAGCTCTCTCAGGAAGAATAGCTCGATGGAATATGGTCTTAACAAAATATGACATCCAATACACCACTCAAAAGGCCATCAAAGGAAGTGTACTGGATAACCATTTGGCGCATCAGGATGTGGACGACTATCAGTCTATAAATTTTGAATTCCCGGACGAGAACATTATAGAAGTAATAGATTATGAAAAACCTGGATCGTATGAAGGACCTGAACAAGGATCCCGGTGGACTATAGTTTTTGATGGAGCTTCTAACGCTCTTGGCAACAAAATTGGTGCTATGATCGTTTCCTCTGAAGGTTGTCATACACCTTTTACTCCCAAACTTTGCTTCGACTGTACCAATAACATGGCTAAATATGAAGCGTGCATCATGGGTCTTAAAGCTGCTATCGAATTTAGAATCAAATTCTTAAGCGTATATGGAGACTCAACCCTGGTAATCAGTCAGATCAAAGGAGAATGGGACACGAAGCATCTGAATCTTATCCCTTATCAAGAACATGTGCTAACCTTGATCCTACATTTCAAAGAAATTACCTTTGAGCATATACTGAGAGATGAGAATCAGCTGGAAGACACTTTGGATACTATGTCATCCATGTTTAAGGTCAGATGGGACAATGAGGCTCCCAGAATTACCATTGAAAGACACGATGAACCAACACACTGCTATGGAATTGATACTGATGGAGTGGATGAAAAACCTTAGTTTCATGAAGTCAAGAAGTACCTATAAACTCAAGAATACCCTGACGGGGCATCTATCAATGACAAGAAGTTCATGCGAAGGTTCTCGGCTAAATTCTTCTTGAGCAATGGAATTCTATACAAGCGCAATCATGATTCAATCCTGCTTCGTTGTGTGGACAAGAAAGAAGCAGGAGAAATTATGCAAGACATGCACAAGTGTGTCTTTAGTACTCACTCTAGTGGACACACTATGGCTAAAAAGATCTTAAGAGCTGGTTACTATTGATCGACTATGGAAACTGATTGTCACCACCACTCAAGAACTTGTCATAAGTGCCAGATCTACTCTGATAAAGTTCATATGCCTCCTGTACCGTTGAATGTCATGACTGCGCCTTGGCCATTTGCAATGTGGGGCATTGATATGATTGGAGAAATCAAGCCTACAGCCTCTAACGGACACCACTTCATCCTCGTCGCCATTGATTACTTTATAAAGTGGGTTGAAGCAGCCTTGTTCGCCTCTATCACCAAAAATGTTATTATCCGGTTCATCAAATACAACTTGATCTGACGATATGGTACCAATCTCAACAATACAATGATCACTGAGCTCTTCATGTGATTCATGATCAAGCACCATAACTCTTCTCCACATCGACCTAAGATGAATGCCGCCGTGGAAGTCACCAAAGAATATAAAGAAGATCATACTGAAGATGGTCGTGACATATAAATATTGGCACGAGATGTTACCGTTTACTCTTCACGGCTACCACACCTTACCTATAATATCAACTGGGGCAACCCCATTCTCTCTGGTTTATGGTATGGAGGTTGTCCTACCTGTCGAGGTCCAGATTCCCTCTCTGAGAATCATGAAAGATGCTGACTTGAACGAAGATGAGTGGATTCAGACTAGGTTGGATCAGCTAAACCTAATTGATGAGAAAAGTCTTATAGCTGTCAGTCATGGTCAGATGTATCAAAAACACATGATTAAGGCATTCAACAAAAAGATCAAGCATCAGGTACACCAGGCTGGTGACTTGGTAATAAAGTGCATCATTCTACCGCATGGCGATCCCAGGGGCAAATGGACTCCCACTTATAAAGGGCCATTTGTAATCAAGAAAATATTCTCTGGCGGTGCTATGATATTGACCACCATGGACAGTGAGGATTTCCCACACCCTATGAATGCAGACATAATCAAAAGATACTACGCGTAAAAATGACCTGCTAGGTTGACTGGCCTAGGAAAAAATAAGGGCATCCTGGTGAACCAAAAGGGTTCGGGAAAAAATTAGGGATATATATGAAAAGATTGTACAATTGGAAAGTCGAAAACCTAAAAAGACGGCTTGGGCAAAAAAGAGTATCCCGGTGGACTGAAAACCCGAAAGGGCGGTCCAGGCAAAAATTAGGGATCAAAGCGTATGATTATGTCCCCATTGGATCACTACAGCAAACTTTATTACCAACATCGAAAGTTCAAATGGTATAGATCAGTATAATCACCTTCTTCCGACAACAAGGGGTGATATGTTTGAAGACATAAGGGCAATAGTAGAGTTGGAACCCGATGAGATTATTCCCACATAGCTATATGTTTTCACTTTGTAATCTTTTCCTTGACGATTTCCTCTTATTAGGATTTTCGTATCTTTGTATGGAAACGCTTGTTTATGGGCAAAACTATCAATGCAAAAACAATTTAAAATTCAAATTCTGTTTTTACTTTTTCTGTTTTGTTTGTAAAATGTCCAATAACTAAAATTGAACAAGCATATGCATATGAATAAAATTGTCTGTTAACAAATATATGCGTAAAAAACAGGAATGAGCAGTTACTCAAGATTGTAGGAGTTGGGATGACGTCTAAGCCACCAATTAAACCCCACATAGAAACTTCCATGAGATTATCCCTACATGGTGATCTTCGCAAAGTTCATACATTCACCACAATCTTCCCAACAGATCACTCTGGCAGATAAATGAGTGCAGGCTTTCTCCCAGTAATATTACAGGGTCCCTATTATTACAGTTTATGGGAATTCTTCTCTCCAGCTGAGTTTTTAAAACTGTAAAATCCCATGCAGATTACTTTTCTCCAGCAGAGCTCATTCCCATCAACAAAGTTTACCTCCCCGTGGAGTCCAGACTTCTATCAACAGGGTTTATTTCCCCAACAGGGTTTAATTCCCCAATAAGGCTCAGCCTCCCCAGCTTGAGTCTTTTCCTCATATGGCCATAAGTCACCTACAAAATTCCCTTCCCCAATGAATCCATTACTATCCCCAGAGAGTTGCTACCAAATCTAAAATCTGATAAGATGTTAGTCAACTTTATCCTCCCCAGGCGAGTTGGAAGGAATATTCATCTCTTTTATCCCCAGTCAGGGTATAAACCCCCCAGTAGGGTAATGAACAACCAAATTTTTGAACTCTTCTTCCCCAAGCAGGAATTAACACCCTCCAATAGAGTTTCATAAGAAAGCAGAAATCAATGTTCCCCAGCGGATTTTCCTCAAATAAGAAAGCAGGAGTCCCCAACGGAAACAATCCCCAGAAGATCGAAGATACACATACTCTTCTTCCCAAGCAGGAATTAACACTATCCAACAGAGTTTTCCTCAAGCTCAAAGCAGAAATCGATGCTCCCCAACGGAGTTTCCTCAAACAGCACGCATGAGTACCCAGCGGAAACAATCTCCAAAAGATTGAAGATTACATATACTCTTCATCCCCAGCGACAATCAGGGATTTATCTTCCCCAGACGAAGATGCCGCTTAAGTTTACAAATACACTTCATTAACATTGCACATTCATACATTATTTACAAAATGTCATAGCATCTGCATACAAAACACATATAGCGCAATCTCATTTATTTTGAGAACATCATTACACAATACATTTCATACATCATGACATTGCATACAACTGACTCTTTACCTTTTCAGGGAAGATCATTTGATAGACAAACATCATCGACTACTTATATGACCTGACAGTCTTCTCGAAGGATACATCTGATGAAGAGTTGTTTCAGCATTTTCCTCAGAAGGTTATTTTCAAATAGACATTTGCTGGTTTAATTTAAATCGACCAACGATTTATCCTGATTCATTTCTGGTAGACTTCTTTCTCTAGTTCAGTTAATTTGACCCTAAGATTTTTCTGATCCATTTCCAGTTAAACATAATTCAAAACCTCTGCTAGTTCTGTTTAAATCGACCAACGATTTATCTTGATTCATTTCGGATAGACTTCTCTCTTTGGTTCAGTTAAATCGACCCTAAGATTTTTTTTTGATTCGTCTCTAGTTAAAGATAATTCAAGACCTCTGCTGGTTCAGTTTAAATCGACCAATGATTTATCCTGATTCGTTTCCAGTAGACTTCTTTCTCTGGTTTAGTTAATTCAACCCTAAGATTTTTCTGATTTCTCTCCAGTTAAACATAATTCAACACCTCTGATGGTTTAGTTTAAATCGACCAACAATTTATCCTGATCTGTTTCCGGTAGACTTCTTTCTCTGGTTTAGTTAAATAGACCCTAAGATTTATGATTTGTCTCCAGTTAAAGATAATTCAAGACATTTGTTGGTTCAGATTAAATCGACAAATGATTTATCATGATCTGTTTCCGATAGACTTCTTTCTCTAGTTTAGTTAAATCAAACCTAAGATTTTTTTGATTCAACTCCAGTTAAAGATAATTCAAGACCTTTGTTGGTTCAGTTTAAATCGACCAACGATTTATCCTATTTTTTTTCTGGTAGACTTCTTTCTCTATTCAGTTAAATCGACCCTAAGGTTTTTCTGATTTGTCTCCAATTAAAGATAATTCAAGACCTCTGTTGGTTCAGTTTAAATTGACCAATGATTTATCCTAATTCTTTTCCAGTAGAATCTTTCTCTGCTTCAGTTAAATCGACCCTAAGATTTTTCTGATTCGTCTCCAGTTAAAGATAATTCAAGACCTCAGCTGGTTCAGTTTAAATTGACCAATGATTTATCCTGATTCGTTTCTGGTGGACTCTTTTATTTGGTTCAGTTTAAATCGACCCAAAGATTTATTCTGATCCTTCTTCCAGTAGAAATAAACAATTAATTTGGATGGCATCTATAAACCTATCTCCGAAGACTCTCCGTCACCTCTCTAAATGGCATCTATAAGCCCATTCCCGGTACAATCAATCAACTATGTTACCTCTTGCACATGCGAGTGCAAATTTCTAGGCAATTAAGTGTTCAATCATCTTCTATCTTCAAGTCACGAATGACGGACACACCAATCTAACTCTTCAGGGTTAAGAAGATTGAACAAGGGAAGTTGTTCTACCCTAAAATTTTCCCTCTCATCTTTCTCAAATTATTCTTTCAAGACTCTTCAAAATAGTCTAGACACTCAAGGGTTGACTAGTCAAGATGCACCTCCTAAACCAAATGCCTATAAATAGGGTTTTGAGTTTCTCAAGGAAATTTGGTTTGCAAAGGTCTCGAGTGGATAAAATGTTTATTCTTAGGTCCTCAACAAGCTTTGTGTCAAGTTTCAAGCCCTACATCACAAATTTGCTCAGTCAATGGTTCAAATGATTGAAAATCAACAGTATTGGTCAAAAAGTTAACTATAGTCAACCTAGAGTCAAACTTCAAGATTTTTGGTCAATATAAACACATTGAGGTGATATTCATCCTTTGATCAAGGGTTGATCACGATTCCCCAAGGAAAGTCCTCAAATCATCAAAAGTCATTTCCTTAGAAGAAGTCAACTAAACTTTGATCAGGCATAACTTTAACACACTTCATCAACTTTTCCTAAACCAAACCTCATTTTGAAGAAAATTAAATTCTCTACAACTTTGCTTTTATTCTCAAGTCCAAAAAATGCTTCATTTGGAAGATATGAGCTCACACATTATAGGTCATTTTCAAAAAGTCAACAAAGGACACTTTTTGTCAAGGCAATTTATATCAAGATAATGTCTTCAAAAGCAAAAATGGTCAACATAGAGATTGTAGAGGACATATTAGGATTTCCAAAAAGTCGTGGGTCATTTTCAAAAGGTGAAAATTTAGCAAGTTACGGCTTGCACAAGTTGAGCAAATTTGTGAAAATGCATGAAGTCGACTTTGAACAAAATTGTATTTTTAGGTTAATAGACCTAACTTTTAGGGTTCAAATATGTTTATGACATGCCCAAGGACCTCTAAACCTAACCATACACTATTGTGATTTTTATTTCTATTTATTTGAATTGTTATTCATTTAAATATGAATTAAATCACATAAAGAGAAAAACTAATGGTCTAAGCATGCAAGGCTTATGGACTGGATTATATGAAGTCCAAATTCGTGCAAGATACATAGAAAGTGTCTAGGTTCATGCAAAATTCTAAAATGGAAAGAATCATATGATTTTGCCATTTTTTCAAAATGAGATTTTCTTGTTTAATGCCATGGTTAGTGTGCTTGTTCTCTTCCATATTTGTTTACCTCCTTCCTCCCTCTATATAAAGAGCAAGAATGCAAGCAAGAGGACACGGGCACAAACTGCTAGAGAACTCTACAAAACTTGCAAAAATTCCAAAATTATCAAAAAATCGTAGTTGTATTTCCAGCCATCATCAGTCCAAACTAAGGGCATAAATCATTCCCTGAGAGTCCAAGGAGTCAATTCCAACCCTCATGCGAGCCTGAGATAAGTCAGAACGCTATATGTCCATCTCACTAATTGGTAAAACTTTTCTCAATCGAATCTCTGAATTTATGCGTTGATAACTCATTTTGTTTACATAGATCACTTAATATGATTTTTTAGAACATATTTGGCGTATTACTTTTGAAGTGTGACGCAGGGATAGAAAAATTCCATTATTAGGGTTTAAGAATCTTTGAGCTTCAGTTTTTACCTTACAGGATGTTTCAGATCAAACCAATACCATGGTTGGATTCACAACATATGCTTTAGGGGGGTGGGGGGGGGGGGTATCCTAAATTCGGGACATTAATTTGGTTGTTTTTGCAAATTTGAGATTTTGGATGATTGGAGGGGACGACCAGAGTTTGTCTCAGGCGTCCCTGAGCTGGTTGACTCCGGCTATAGGCTGGCGTGGCAAAAATTCATATCCTGATTGGCCCATTCGAATCCAGCCTGGCACGCGTTTAAAATTTGAAAGTTTGACTGATTTCTCATTATATTGTTTTCGTGTTATTATATTAATGAATGAGCAGGGTGATCCAGTGGTAACAAACGTGCACTTAAGGCTTTCCTCTCCTAGAACCTGGGTTCGAATCCCAGGTTTTGCCATTTTGGGTTTCAACATATTTTTTGCAGGATTATTGGGTGTTTGGACTTTCTCCCTGATGGGTCTAGAGATCTCATATTCACACCCCTCCTTTTCCTATTTTATCACGCCTGGGCCATCTCACTTTGGGCCTAATATATTTAAATTTTCACCCCCTGATTACTGGTTGCAACCTGGCCCATAATCACTTTCTTTCTTTATTATCTTATTTTGTTTTATTTAACTTAATTCATTTTCTTCTTTTTTTCTTTAAATTAATTAATTTCTTATTTATAAAATCAAAATCACAAAAATAATTAGAATTAGTTTTTTTAATTAAATTAATTTTATTATTATTTGTAGTTAATTAATCAATTAGGTTTAGGTTTCATTAATTTAATTTAAATATTTTCCCAAAACAAAAATATAAAAAAAATAGCCAAAAATATTTCTTTCTTTTGTCACTTAGAAATTTTTAAGGCATTCTCCTCTCCGCATGTTTATTTATTTATCCATATTATTATTTTTACAAATATTATTATTTATCCTTAACTTAGGACTTTTTTTCACTTTTTATTCCGCATTTTGGTTTGTAATTCCCCCCATCCCGAAGCCTTGTAATAGCGTAGCTTAAATTTTCGCACTTTTATTTTCTGCAGTTATTCAATTAACTGTTAGATGAATGCTAATAGACTTGTATGAAATGATAAAAAGCAAACGCTAGCAAACCTAACACTCAAGATAAACTTAACTGAAACACAAACACACTCGCACACGCGCACCTCTAAGATACCTCCACTTGTTGCCTTCGGAAAAATAATCATGTCCCTCGAACGTCAGGACGCTTTAGCAAAGTCCCTCCAATACAAAAAGATCGTAGTCCCTCGATGACCCTCCGATGTTGCCTTCAGTAAACGATCTAGTCTCTTACGATAAAATTGCTAAAGTGCCCCATGAGTTGCCTCTATGATTGTACGATGAACTGCGCTTATCCCTCAAACATCCAATGATAGGGCTACCTACTGACTAATAGTAGGATAGAACTGTCTAAAGGAAAAGAGGAAAAGAACAAAGACTATTCGAGTAGGTAGACCGCTTATAGATGCTTGCTCACAAAAACAAACAAAACAATTTTTCACACATACACAAACTCTTTTCTAAATAATTTTTAAAGACAAAAACACTTTGTATAAATTCTCAATGAAAGGAGAAACATTACAAAGTTCGCCGCACTAAGGCGTCTTTTCAAAAATATTTTTAAAACACACAAACACATAGAATTTTCTAAAGTTAGCTAGCAAATAAGAGCCTGTAGGTAACTACGGATGGAAAGGATGCTAACACCTTCCATTTCCATAACCTACCCCCCGAACTCATAATCTTTAAAAGGTCTTTCCTGTTCTTTTCGCCCTTTCCTTTATTGGATAAAAGAAAAGTCGGTGGCGACTCTTGCTAACCACAACATTTGCGATAAAATGCAAAACCAGTAAAGTCAGTTCTCCCACCATATTACATGGTTTATTTCCCCAACAGGGTTTATTTGCACAACAGAATTCAGTCTCCCTATCCCGAGTCTATTCCTTTAGCTTATGCAAATCACCGGCAAAACTCCTCTCTCCAGCAAAGGACAATCTAGGTTACTATCCCTAGAGAGTTGCAATCAAATATGAAAGCGGACCAGGTAACATTCAACCTTATCCTGTCAAGATGAGTAGGAGTCCATATCAGAAAATCGGTTAGACAATGCCTCAAAAGTTTATCCATCTCTTCTATCCCCAGTCAGAGTATATAAGAATTAAATTCTCCAGTGGAGCGATGAACGACCAATGATTTTGAACTCTTCTCCCCAATCAGAAATCAACGTTCCTCAGAGGAGTATCCTCAAACAGAAAGTAGGAAACCCTAGTGGCAACATTCCAGATGAGATTGAAGATTACACATATTCTTCATCCACAACACCATTCATGTATTTATCTTCCCCATCAAGATGTTATACGGAGCTACACTTCAACGATATTTCACATTCATCCATCATTTAGAAACATCATAGCATATGCATACGAAATGCATATGGCACAATCTCATTTACTTTGAGAACATCATTACGCAATGCATTCCATACATCATGATATTGCATACAACCAACTCTTTATCCTTTCAGGTAAAGTCTACCAACAAATGAACATCATCACCAATTTTCAAACAGATCGAAGATTAACTCCCGAAACAGGACGGGGAAACTATCTTTCTTTCTTTATGGTCAGATAAAGATCAATTATTGAAACAGGACGGGACGACTATCTTTATCACTAATGATAAAGATCAATTCCAGAAACAAGACAGGGCGACTATCTTTATCACCAATGGTATGAACTCCCGAAACAGGACGAGTTTACCAACAAACTGATTGTAGATCAATTCCCAAAATAGGATGGGGCGACTATCTACATAAACAAATCGAAGATTAACTCTCGAAACAGGATTGGGAAACTATCTTTCTTTCTTTATCGTAAGATAAAGATCAATTCCCGAAATAGGATGTGGCAACTATCTTTATCACCAATGGTATGAACTCCCAAAACATGACGGATTTACCAACAAACTAATTGTATATCAATTCCTGAAACAGGACGGGGCGACTACCTACATAAATAGATTAAAGATTAACTCCCGAAACATGACATGGAAACTATCTTTCTTTCTTTATGTTCAAATAAAGATCAATTCCTGAAACAGAACGGGGTGACTATCTTTATCACCAATGGTATGAACTCCCAAAATAGGACGGGTTTACTAACAAAATGATCATAGACTAATTCCCGAAATGGGATGGGGCGACTATCTACATAAACAGATCAAAGATTAACTCCCGAAACAGAACGGGGAAACTTTCTTTCTTTCTTTATGGTCAGATAAAGATCAACTCCCGAAACAGGACGGGGAGACTATCTTTATCACCAATGGTACGAACTCCCGATACACGACGGGTTTACCAACAAACTAATTGTAGATCAATTCCTGAAACAGGACGGGGAGACTATCTACATAAACAGATCAAATTAACTTCCGAAACAGAACGGGAAAACTACCTTTCTTTCTTTATGGTCAGATAAAGATCAATTCTTGAAACAGGACAGGGCAACTATCTTTATCACCAATGTATGAACTCCCAAAACAGGATGGGTTTACCAACAAACTGATTGTAGATCAATTCTCGAAACAAGACGGGGTGACTATCTACATACACAGATTAAAGATTAACTCCCGAAACAGGACGAGGAAACTATCTTTCTTTCTTTATGGCCAGATAAAGATCAATTCCTGAAACAGTACGGGGCAATTATCTTTTTCACAAATTTTATGAACTCCCAAAACAGGACGGGGAGACTGTCTTTATCACCAGTGGTATGAATTCCCGAAACAGTACGGGTTTACCAACAAATGGAATATAGATCAATTCCCGAAACAGGACGGGGAGACTATCTACATGACAAACACTCCACTTCAGAATATTCATTCTGAAAATCACTTTCCTTCAAAAATTCATTCTGAGAAGTAGCTCCTTCAGACAGGATCGAATAGGTTCATCCTGAAAAGCATTCCTTAAATGTAGTCAAGCGTAGACTCCTTTTGATACTTCTATCGGCATTCACTTTGGATGGCATCTATAATACCATCTCCGAAGACTCTCTGTAACATCTCCAAATGGCATCTTTAATCCCATTCTCGATACAATCAACTAACAACATTACTTCTTGCACAGACGAGTGCAAACTCTTAGGCACTTAAGTATTTAATCGTCTTACACCTTCAAGTCATGAATTATGGACGTGTCAATCTAACTCTTCAGGTTTAAGAAGATTGAACAGGGGAAACTCTTGTACCCCAAAATTTTCCCTCCCATCTTCTTTAAAATAATATTCTCACGAGGTCCTCATTTGCTCAAGATAGCTCAAGGGTTGATCAGACAAATGTTTCTCCTAAGCAATGGGTATACAACTAGGGTTTTGAGTTTCTCAAGGAAGATTGGGTCCCAAAGGTCTCAGGTAATTTACATGGTTCTTAATATGTCTTCAAGGATACTCATATCAAGTTTCAAGTCTTGTATCACAAGTTTGCTCAGTCAATTGCTTAAATGATTGACAATCAACTATATTGGGTAAAAAGTCAATTATGGTCAACATACAGGAAAATTTCAAGAACTTTGGTCAAAATCAAAATTTTGAAGTGATATTCATCATTTGATCAAGGGTTGATCATGATTCCTCAAGGAAAAATCTCAAATCATCAAAAGTCAAAATTTGCCAAATTAGGGTTTCCTTAGGAGAAGTCAATTGAACTTTGACCTAGCATAACTTTCACAAGCTTCATCAATGTTTCCCCAACCAAATCCCATTTTGAAGGAAATTCAATTCTCTACAATTTTTTAATTATGCTCAATTCCAAAAAGTTCTTCGTTTGAGAGATATGAGCTAATACATTATAGGTCATTTCAAAAGTCAACAAAAGACACTTTTTGTCAAGGCAACTTACATCAAGATAAATTCTCAAAATATAAAGATGATCAAAAGAGAAATTGTAGAGGACATCTTGAGCTTTCCAAAATGTCCAAGATCACCTTCAAGAGATGAAAATTGAGAGAGTTATGACCAGTGCAAGTTGGGAAATTTTGAGAAAATGCATGAAATGCAAAGTGAGCAAACTTGAAATTTTGAACTAGTGGACCTAACTTTTGATGTTCAAACATGTTCACAATGCATTAGAAGACCTCTAAATCCATGCATATATTTTTCATGATTTTTATTTCCTTTATTTGAACTTTTATTCATTTAAATGAAATTAAAATAAATAAAATATGAGGCAACGTTGTAAGGCATGTGGGCTTGCTCTTTTGGATCAATTCAGGCCCAAGAACATTTGACCCCCTTTCCAAAACCGTGTGAAGCTCAAAAGGGAAAGAAGTTCTAAAAAATGGAAGCTTTTAAAGTTGTTTGATTCTTCTCTCAAAGCCATGAATGCATTGCTTTCTTGCCATACTTATTCACCCTCACTTCCTCCCTCTATTTAAGCACAACAAGTCAGGAGCAAAACACACGAAAATATTGCCTCAAACACACCTCTAAAATTCACAAAATTCTCAAGAAAAATTGCAAAGTTGTATCACACGATTCAACCACTTTCATTCCAAACTTTCAATCCCATTCACTTTCTGGATCATTAAAAGGTAAGTTTGGATCAGGTACCATGATCCAAAGCGCATGAAAACGACATACCATGCATCTCTGGTCACATAATGTTGTGAAATTCATATATTAAGTTTTACATCAAAAGGTAAGTTTGGATCAGGTACCATGATCCAAAGCGCATGAAAACGACATACCATGCATCTCTGGTCACATAATGTTGTGAAATTCATATATTAAGTTTTACATCATTTTAAATCTTGTTGTTGTTACTAATGTGTTTCTCAGTTCCTTCTGAACAAGTTTTAATCACTATTATGATCCCATGAAGTCATAACTATGAGATGCTATAGTTGCTCCGATTGGCTTCGTATGATTCAAATCTCACAATACAGGAACTTTTGGCCAAAAATAAGCCTATATTTGAACTCAGGGGGGTCGAATTAGAGGTACTAGGATCTTTTTGATCACTAACATATTGAATTTGCAGGTTTTGCATTTTACAGGTCACCGGAGAAGATGACCGGAGCTAGGGCTCTGGTGCCTCTCCAGCCATTATATCAAGTTTTATATTTATTTTTATTATTTGATTATGCTAACAGATGTAAAGACCACCCCAGTGGTAGCACGCTTTCCCTTAAGACACTCATAAGCATGTACTTGGGTTCGATCCAGGCGTGGGACATTTTTATGTTTTGTGTTGCAGATCCTGTACAAGCCAGCCTCACGCGCATGCTATGCACTCTCCATCTCATCACCACCCCATCATCACAAAGCTAGATCCAATGTTTCAGATCTCACACCCATGTTAAATCCTCATTGAAGAGTAGCACTGGATCCCATTCAGAATATGGGCTTGCATGTTTGGGCCCGAGCGGACTTTCTTCCAGCACCCCTCAAATTCCTTTATACCCGACCCAATTTTTTAAAATATTTTTATAACTATTATTTCTTTTTAACATAATTAGATTAATTAATTCATTTTTTAATTTAAAATTAGTTTAGACTTTAGGTTTTGTTTTTTTTAATTAATTTAACCAATCATTTTTTATAATAATTAAATTAATTCCTTTTTTTTCTTAAATTAAAATTAATTTAGTCCTTTTTAGATTTTTATTAAAACTTTTATAAATGTAATTTAAGGTTTTTATTTATTCCTTTTTATCAAGTTAAATCCATTAATTATTAGGACAAATCATTAGTTATTTTCCGTTAAACAATTTCTCCGTTTCTCTCCATAATTTTCGCGCTTTACTTATTTTTGCATTAGTTTTCACCATTATGTAACTACTAAAGGGTTGTAATAGTTAATTAGGATTTTATTCGCTTTCTATTTTACCCTAAAAATTTTATGGTTTGTACCCCCTTCCCTGAAGCCCCGTAATAGTTTAGATTTCTTTTCCACATTTTACTGCTTTCCTTATAATTTATAGATGTATGCTAATAGGGTTTGTATGACAAGATCTAAAACAAATGCTAGAAAACCTAATCAAGACAAATTAATTGAAAACAAATCACTTTTCATACACGCACCTCTAGGGTGACTCCACTTGTTGCCTTCGGAAAACAGTCATGTCCCTCGAACGTAGGGATACCATTAGCAAAGACCATCGGTTAAAATCATCATAAAGATCATAGTCCCTTGATGACCTATTGATGATGCCTTCGGTAAATGATCTTGCCCCTCAATGTTGCCTACAAATACATAGTCCCTTCGAATTGCTAAATGCATCCCTATATGTTGCCTTTATGATTGTACGATGATTCGCGCCTGTCCCTCAAACATCCAACAATAAGGATTCATACTAACCAATGGTAGGATAGCACTATCTAAAGGAAGAGGAAAAGAACAAAATACTTTTTTAGTAGGTAGATAGTTCTTAATCGCTTGCTCGTGAACATCTTAAAATATTTTTCACACAATACACTTCTCTTCTGAAATATTTTAAAAACAAACACTTTGTATGCATTCTCAAAGATATGGGAATCATTACAAAGTTTGCCTCACTTAGGAATTTTTCAAAATATTTTCAAAACTTACACATTCACAAAGGATTTTCAAAAGAGAGCTAGTGATTAAGAGCCCATGGATAACTACGGATGAAAAGGATGATAACACCTTCCCTTTTCATAACCTACCCCCCTTAATTCGAAAATTCTCAAAGGTCTTTCCTGTTCTTTTCGCCCTTTCCTTTATTGGATAAAAGAAAAGTCGGTGGTGACTCTTGCTATCCGCGACATTTGCCATAAAACGCAAAACTAAAAGTCAGTTCTCCCACCGTATTACAGGGTTACATCAACCCTATGAGTTTATGTGACGACTTCGCCTAGAGTCGGTGTAATTCCACAAAAGGAATACCTCTCAAGAGACATCCTCTTGGGAAGTAGGACTTTGGAATGACACCTATGGCTCTTTGTACGACCTTTAAACCAAAATCTCATGATGAGACCTTTTATGACCTAGAGACGAAAGTTTCGGTCTATAATGAGGCTCCACTTAAGGGAGGCCCTTGTGCCTTTACTTATAGTGTTATTCATGACACCCTTAAGGAAACCACCTTATGGGGAGGGTAGAATATACATAGGCCCAAACTAAGAAGCTACCTTCTAGGGGTACCATCCATAAAATCCCGTCACTAAGACCTATATTCTTGCATTCATACATCTTTGCATTTCATATATTTATTATTCTCTATTTTCTTTTGTTTGTCTTATTCACAGGGTTAAAAAAATATAATAATCAAAGGTTTTGGTGAGTGTTTGAAAATGAATACCAAAGGGAAACAACTTGTTCGCATCAATGCCATTAAGCCAAACGTAAGAAAGATCAAGGCTGTAAAAGAAAGATTATCTGAAAGGGCTTTGAAAATGTTCACTCGTCGCTATGGAGATATCCTGAACTTGACCAAAGTAGAAGTACAATTGGATGTTGTTTCTGCTTTAATTCAGTTTTACGACCCTCCGCTGAGATGCTTCACCTTCCAAGACTTCCAGTTAGCACCAACTCTGGAAGAATTTGTAGAATTCTGAACTTTTCCAAAGATAAGGCTTATATGGGTATCAGACAAACTATCAATGTTAAAATCTTGGTAGAAGGCTTAAGGATCCCTTATCCTGAATTATCTCTTAATTATAAGAAAGAAGGAGACACACGAGGGATTAAGAGATGCTACTTAGAAGCTAAGGCTCTTGATTTTGCTAATAACAAGGAATAGGAGTCTCGTGTTGATTGTCTAGGACTTCTTGTATTCAGTGTTATCTTATTTCCACGAACTTTAGACTATATTGACCCTGCAGCTATTAGCGTGTTTTGGGGTACACAAACTTTCAATACGGATCCAACTACGACTCTGCTTGCTGACATCTATTATACAATTCATACATGGTACAAAAAAAGGAGAGGTACTCTAAATTGTTGTATTCCACTGTTGTATTCCTGGTTTATGACTCATCTTTACAAGGAAGATTACATGATCCCGAATTTGACAAGGTACGAGTGGCCTCAGAAATTAAGGTCTCTTACTGCTGATTCTGTATTATGGTATGCAAAGACGCTAGACATTGGTGATATTATTTACTGTTGCAGGGACTTTCCTAATGTTCCATTGGTCGGATCACAAGGTTGCAATAATTACAACTCTACATTGGCCCTACGACAACTAGAGTATCCCTTGGAAGATAAATATTTAGACGAATAACTCCAATAATTGATAATTCATGACATGGGAAAAAACGACCGAGAGTTGCTCAACAAAATTATCCGGGCCTGGAACAGTGTTAACAAAAGAAAAGCTGAAAAGGAGAATGTTGTGGCAAAAGAACCCTACACTCGATGGGTTCTGGATAGGGTACAAATTATTAAGCTGCCTTTTGGCATAGATCCTAAATACAAGCCAGAGGTCCCAGTGTCTCCGCCTATGTCCTTAGAAGAAATAGATAATCTGAAGAAAGCCTTGAAACAAACTCAGAGGGAAAAAGAAGAACTAGAGCTCAACCTCATTAACTTAACCAAAGAAAAAGACAAATGCAACGTATACTTGAATCTAAAGACCAACAAATTCAAAGATATACGAGGCATTTGAAAAGGAGAGTCTTAAAAGGAAACGTTCGACTAAAGGGTTATTAAGGGCTACCTTTAATTTGGATTCCAACAACCAAAGGTTAGAAGACGCTACTAGTGAAATTGGAAAGTTAACTAGATGGTATGAAAAGGTCGTGCAAGACAAGAATGTGCTGGAAGAAGATCTAAGGGCCTAAATCCAGAGTTTGGCACAAGACTCTTAATAATGCAAAATTATATCGTATATTTGACTCGACTTGCATGCATATTGGTACCATTTTCTGTTAATTATGTTGCATTATGTTCGTATTTTAAGTTCGTTGCGGGTATTATTATTCCACAATCCCTACTTTAGAAAAGGAGAAGAAATGGAAAAGAAATGAACTGAAAATCGCAAAATAGCAGAGAAGTAGCAAAAAATTGATATTAGGAGGTTGTGATGGTCGTCACACCTCCCTGTCGCTCAACACAAGTCAAATATGTGTGCCCCTCGGCACATATAGTATGGAGATCAACACAAGTTGAAAATATGTGTGTCCCAGGGCACACATTGCATGGCGCTCGACACAAGTCAATTTCAGTGTTAAACACGAAGTTCTCTCCATGTCCACAACGAAGCTCCCATGATTTCCTCAACTCCTCTGACCATAATCTGCATTATCTCCACTGTCTACAAATTCCCACTATCTCCACTTTCTCCAACTTCCCATGATCTTCTTTACCTCTCACATTTTAACTTCCATTAGTTCTCTCTATAAAAATGATGGATCATTCATTTTTAGAGGATCCAAGTTTTGTGAACAAAGTATTATTGTAAGATTTCTAAGCAGAAAATTCAGTATGTAAAAGTGGTAGTTTCTCACATTGGAGAACTACCACACCATTAGTATTAGACCTACAATTCATGTAATGCTTGGATAAAATCTTGCCGCTTAAATAGAAGTTATTTCAGTTTCATCTTTACTTCAAGTCTCGCAATTTATTCCCAACTTTTACAGGTTCTTTATCATTATTATTATTATTATTATTATTATTATTATTATTATTATTATTGTTATTAATATTAATATTATTATTATTGTTATTATTATTTATCATTATTGCTCCGGTTGTCAAATTTAATTATCATGTCGTTCTTAATTGCAATTGTCATCGCTAATTCACTTTCATTTAACAATATGTCTAGCTAAATAGTTTTTAGTCCGGTATGTGAGGACCGTTATTTCTGAAGAGAGTCGGTAATAAATTGGCTTAATATCTGTTTGAAAATTATGTTTCGGTATTTGTTTTTAAACTTAATTTAAATAGCTTTGTCACGAGAGTGAGAGGTTACTTAACACGATTTTGCCACGAGAGTGGTAAATTAAGTAAGGTTCGAGTTGGCACTGCGAGAGCGTGGGGGTCGTACCAGATAGTAGAAACTAAGAATTAATTCTAAACACACCGAGAGCGCTTTAGGATTAATTAGAACTTGTTCAGTCTTCAAAACACATTCCTTAATTAAAATGGACGAGCGATAGCAAAATCTCATGGTTAAGGAATGCAACTTTATTTAAAATCACGAGAGTGTGAGGTTCAGTCTTTAAATTGATATTTTCTACTAAACACATTTTTAACATCAGTATAAGCCAATGAGTTACAGGGTCCCAGAGGTACGCGAAATACATATTCCGATCTCTCTTTTCATATATATATATATATATATATATATATATATATATATATATATATATATATATATATATATATATATATATATATATATATATATATATATATATATATATATATATATATATATATATATATATATATATATATATATATATATATATATATATATATATATATATATATATCCTTAATCTTATTTATTTTAGTTTCCCTAAAATCAAATCATTCATTAGTCTTAGCTTTACAAAGTGACAATAGATTACAGTAGGTTGACATTAGTCTCTGTGGGTTCAACAATATTTTATATTACTTTGATATTTCCGTGCACTTACGGACGCATCAAGTTTTTGGCGCCGTAGTCGGGGATCAACAGTCAATATTGTTATTTCCGTTGTTGCACCGTATAGACTAAGACACTCTTACTTAATTACTATGTATCACACAAATTTTTCTACAACTCCCATTCTCAGTATTTCGAGGAATCACAAGAATCCCATAAATCCCACCTCGAAATATTGATGGAAGATTCAATGCTTCACTAACTCACTATTACCCAAATTACATCTACAACTACAAATCCCAACATTTTGAGGAGTTGCAAGAATCCCATAAATCCGATATCGAAACACTAATGGAGGATTATAATGCGATATTAACTTATCCTCAACCAAATTTCCTCTATAATCACCACGCCCAATATTTCGAGGAGTTGCAAGAATCCAAAAATTCCACTCTTGACACATTAATGGAGGATTTGACTGTGACACTAAATCGCTCTAGGCTAGAAACTATGATGATGAAACGCTTTATGGTAACACAAAATGTGACGCTAACTCACTGTGAGGAATCGCAAGAATCCCATAATTTCAACTTCGCAGTATCAATGGAGGATTTCGATGCGACACTAACTCACTCTAGGATAGAATCTATGATAGAACACTTTGTAGAGACACGAACTGCCCAAAATGAAGAGGTAAGAAATCAAAGTCTTCAAAATAATGAAACCCTTAGGCAGTTGAATAATGCGGTTGAGTCCCTCGCGACTCACATCATGGCCTTGGAGACTCAAATCTCCCTGCTTGAACAAAAACCTCTTGGACCCTTTCCTAAGGTGTATGTGGATGTTGTAAAAACCGGTAGTGAAAAACAAATCGAACATCCTAAAGAGAGTAATAATGAGGTTGAAGAGAGTAATAATAAGGTTGATAAGAGTTATGATGAGAAGAGAGTAGAGATTGAGAAAAATACACCGACCACATCTGAAAGGGAGGTTTCCGAAGAGGTAGAGAAGGAAAAATCTATTGTTGTTCCTCCTCCCTATAACCCACCTATTTCTTTTCTGAAAATATTTGTTGAAGTTAATGTAGATGCCCAATCCAATAAGTATATGGACAATATCCACACCAATTCACCTTTATCTGAGGTTCTGCATAAAAAGAGAAAATCTGAGGAGCATGAAACTAGGGAAATCATGATTATTAAGAAGGGAAGGTTAACATTTGAGATGGTGGATGAAATAACTAAACCCAAACTTGAAATGTTGATACTCAAGATAGATCCAGAACCACCACCACAAGTTCAAAAGAAGGAATCACCCCACAGAAGAAAGAAAAGAAAAGGCGAGGGCTATGTGAGATTGCTTGATAAGTGGCCATGGAAACCAAAGACGATTAAAAATTCAACCGATGAGTCATTATCGAGAGAATCACCATGAGTGCTAACACTCTTGAATCGTCGAGCTACCGACGTTAAAAGAAGCGCTGCATGGGAGGAAACCCACGAGTTTCAGTTTAATGTTTTTGCTTTTGTTTGAGTTTGCAGAAAATAAAGATATCGATTGCTTGACACCTATCAGTTACATGTAGGCAACTATCAAGGCGGGCATTAATTAGGTTCTTATTTCTTTTCCCACTTTTTACTGAAACATTAAGGATAATGTTTGGTTTAAGTGTGCGGGAGGAACTTTACCGCTTTCCATTTATCGCTTCTTATTTTTATTTATTGTTTTCTAGTTTATTTCATGTTTTTAAGATTTTATCTATTTCCAACATTTGGTCGAGTCATTGTATGTGTTATTAAGTTTGTATGCCTATTTTTCAATTGTTACTTAATTTCCCCGAATTTTTAAAATTTTGACTTCCAACAACAATTTTCTTGTTGATGCATGGCACACACACTCTAAAAGTATGTAGGTTGTCACACTTTAGGTTGTGTTAGAAAGACTTGGGAAAGTTTTGATAAGATTGATACCATTATGACACCCTAAACTCCCTCATTATATGATATTGATTTGGTTACCCATTATGCCAAAACCTTAGGCTCAAGTTTTCAAAGTAGCTTTGAAGTAGTTTATATTAGTAGTCGACGCCATCTTAAGCACAAACTACGTAGGGGGTCGATGAATATAAGTGAATGATCCTAAAAATTATAAAATAAATTAGTTACCTTAATAAATTTAAAATAGGGAATACACCTATAAAGTTAGGTGACCCTCACCCGGTCACTTAATCCAACAGTTGTGGAACCTACAAAAATATAACAAAACAACCCGTCGTCAGTTGGTTCAGAGGTGTCTGGTGCTAAACTTGGTAGGGTGGACTACGGTCCGATCCCCCCAACTGTTATGGGTTAAATAAAAGGAGTTACCAAACTTATGTACCAGAACCTCGAGACAAAGGATCATAGTCGCAAACTGATTTCCCTACTATGTGTGTGTACGGATAACGGGCTTAATATGATTGCGCTTGAATGAAAAGAGTGAAATAAAAACGAGAGATATAGGGTTATAATGGAATGATTCGAATTGGTTTGCATAAAGAGGAAGTCTTTGTACATTGTGTCGTTACGGTGTCCTTGGTATTGAATATTTAGTACTTATCATTCTAACATTAGCCTAGCAGTCGCGTATGATTAGGAGTTATGTTATGCTCTTGTTTCAAATCACGCTTAATAATTTCTTTTACTGTGTTGGTCGATTGCTTGAGGATAAGCAATGGTTTAAGTGTGCGGGTATTTGATAACGCAAAATTATAACATATATTTGACTCGACTTGCATGCATTTTAGTACCATTTTCTGTTAATTATGTTGCATTATGTTGGTATTTTATATTTGTTTTAGGTATTTGTATTCCACAAGGCCTACTTGAGAAAAGAGAATAAATGGAAAAGAAATGGACTGAAAATCACAAAATAGTAGAAAATTCATATTAGGAGGCTACGACGGTCGTCACATCTCCATGACGCTCGGTACAAGTCAAATATGTGTGTCCTTTGGCACACATAGTATAGAGCTTGGAACAAGTCAAAAATGTGTGCCCCTAGGCACACACAATATGACGATTGGCACAAGTTGAAAATATGTGTGCCCCACAGTACATATTGCATGACGCTCAACACAAGTTAATTTTAGTGTTAAACAAGAAGTTCTCTCCACGTCCACAACGAAGCTCCCATGATTTCCTCAACCTCCGACCATGATCTGCATTATCTCCACTGTCTCCAACTTCCCACTATCTCCACATTCTTCAACTTCCCATGATCTCCACTACCTCTCACATGTTAACTTCCATTAGTTCTCTCTATAAAAATGGTGGAGCATTCATTTTTAGAGGATCCAAGTTTTATGAACAAAGTATTATTGTTAGATTTCTAGGCAGAAAACTTAGTATGTAAAAGTGGTAGTTTCTCATATTGGGGAACTACCACACCATTAGTATTATGCCTACAATTTATGTAATGCCTGGATCAAATCTTACCGCTTAAATAGAAGTTATTTCAATCCATCTTTACTTCAGGTCTCCAAATTATTCCCAACTTTTTACAGGTTCTTTATCATTATTACTATTATTGTAATTATTATTATTATTATTATTATTATTATTATTATTATTATTATTATTATTATTATTATTATTATTATTATTATTATTATTATTATTATTTATCATTATTGCTTTGGTTGTCAAATTCAATTACCATGTCGTTCTTAATTGCAATTGTCATCTTTAATTCACTTTCATTTAGCAATATGTCTAGCTAAATAGTTTTGAGTCTGGTATGTGAGGACCGTCATTCCTGACGGGACTCGGTAATAAGTTGGCTTAATATCTATTTGAAAATTATGTTCGGTCTTTGTTTTTAAACTTAATTTAAATAGCTTTGTCACGAGAGTGAGAGGTAACTTAACACGATTTTTCCACGAGAATGGGAAATTAACTAAGGTTCGAGTCGACACTATGAGAGCGCGAGGATAATACCGGATAGTAGAAACTAGGCATTAATTCTAAACACAACGAGATCTCTTTAGGATTAATTAGAACATGTCCAGTCTTCAAAACACATTCCTTAATTAAAATGGGCGAGTGAGAGCAAAATCTCATGGTTAAGGAATGCGGCTTTATTCAAAATCATGAGAGTGTGAGGTCCAGTCTTTAAATTGATATTTTCGACTAAACACATTTTTAACATCAGTATAAGCCGACGAGTTACAGGGTCCCATAGGTACGCAAAATACATATTTCGGTCTCTCTTTTCATATATATTTCCTTAATATTATTTATTTCAGTTTTAGTTCTTAGTTTCCCTAAAATCCAATCATTCACTAGCCTTAGCTTTACAAAGCGACAATAAATTACAGTAGGTTGACATTGGTCTCTGTGGGTTCGACAATCTTTTATATTACTTCGATATTTCTGTGCACTCACCGTAACCAGGGACCAATAGTCAATATTGTTATTTCCGTTGTTGCACCATATAGACTAAGGCACTCTTACTTAATTACTATGTATCTCCCAATTTTTTTCTACAACTCCCATTCTCAGTATTTCAAGGAATTACAAGAATCCCATAAATCCGACCTCGAAATACTGATGGAAGATTTCAATGCTTCACTAACTCACTATTACCCAAATTATATATACAACTACCAATCTCAACATTTTGTGGAGTTGTAAGAATCCAATAAATCCGATATCGAAACATTAATGGAGGATTATAATGCGATATTAACTTATCCTTAACCAAATTTCCTCTATAATCACCATGCCCAATATTTCGAGGAGTTGCAAGAATCCCAAAATTCCACTCTCGACACATTAATGGAGGATTTGACTGCGACGCTAAATCCCTCTAGGCTAGAAACTATGATGATGGATTTCTTTATGGAAACATAAAATGTGACGCTAACTCACTATGAGGAACCGCAAGAATCCCATACTTTCAACTTTGCAACATTAATGGAGGATTTCGATGCGACGATAACTCACTCTAGGCTAGAATCTATGATAGAGCACTTTGTAGAGACACAAATTGTCCAAAATGAAGAGGTAAGAAATAAAATTCTTCAAAATAATGAAACCCTTAGGCAGCTAAATAATGCAGTTGAGTCCCTCGCAACTCACAAAATGGACTTGGAGACTCAAATCTCCCTGCTTGAACAAAAACCTCTAGGACCCTTCTCTGAGGAACATGTGGATGTTGTAAAAACTGGTAGTTAAAAACAAATCGAAAATACTAAGGAGAGTGATAATGAGGTTGAAGAGAGTAATAATGAGGTTGAGAAGAGTTATGATGAGAAAAGAGTAGATATTGAGAAAAATACACCGACCACATCTGAAAGGGAGGTTTCCGAAGAGGTAGAGAAGGAAACATTTATTTTTGTTCCTCGTCCCTATAACCCACCTATTTCTTTTATGAAAATAATTGTTGAAGCTAATGTAGACGCCCAATCCAATAAGTGTGTGGAAAATATCCCCACCAATTCACCTTTATCTGAGGTCCTGCATAAAAAGAGAAAATCCGAGGACCATGAAACTAGGGAAATCATTGGTTTTAAGAAGGGAAGGTTAACATTTGAGATGATTGATGAAATAACTAAGCCCAAACTTAAAAAACTAATACTCAAGATAGATCCAGAACCACCACCAGAAGTTCAAAAGAAGTAACCACCCCACAGAAGAAAGAAAAGAAAAGGTGAGTGCTATGTGAGTTGGCTTGATAAGTGGCCATGGAAACCAAAGACGATTAAAAATTTGATCAAGGATTCATTCTCGAGAGAATCACCATGAGTGCTAGCACTCTTGAGTCGTCGAGCTACTGGCGTTAAAAGTAGCAATGCGTGGGAGGCAACCCACGAGTTTTAATTTAATGTTTTTGCTTTTGTTTCAGTTTACAGAAAATAAAGATATTGATTTCTTGACACCTATAAGTTGCATGTAGGCAACTATCAAGACGAGCATTGATTAGGTTCTTATTTCTTTTCCCGTTTTTTACTGAAACATTGAGGATAATGTTTGGTTTAAGTGTGGGTGAGAAACTTTACCAATTTCCATTTATCGCTTCTTATTTTGATTTATTATTTTCTAGTTTATTTCATGTTTTTAAGATTTTATCTATTTCCAATATTTGGTCGAGTCATTGTATGTGATGTCAAGTCTGTATGCCTATTTTTTAATTGTTACTGAATTTCCCCGAATTTTTAAAATTTTGACCTCTAACAACAATTTTCTTGTTTATGCATGGCACACACACTCTAAAAGTATGTAGGTTGTCACACTTTAGGTTGTGCTAGAAAGACTTCGGAAGTTTCAATAAAATCGATATCGTTATGACACCTTAAACCCCCTCATTATGTGATATTGATTTGTGTACCCATTATGCCAAAACCTTAGGCCCAAGTTTTCAAAGTAACTCTTAAGTAGTTTATATTAGTAGTCGGCACCATCTTAAGCATAAACTATGTAGAGAGTCGATGAATATAAGTGAATGATCCTAAAAATTCTAAAAAAATCAGTTGCCTTAATAAATTTAAAATAGGGAATACACCTATAAAGTTAGGTGACCCTCACCCGGTCACTTAATCCAACAGTTGTGGAACCTACAAAATATAACAAAATAGCCCGTTGTCAGTTGGTTCAGAGGTGTCTGATGCTGAACTTGGTAGGACGGACTACGGTCTGATCCCCCGCAACTGTGATTGGTTAAATAAAAGGAGTTACCAAACTTATGTACCAGAACCTCGAGACAAAGGATCATAGTCACAAACCGATTTCCCTACTATGCGTGTGTATGGATAACAAGTGTGATACGGTGGGAGAACTGACTTGAGGGTTTTGTGTTTTATCGTAAATGTTGCGGTTAGCAAGAGTCGCCACCGACTTATTTTATTCAAAAGGAAAGGTGAAAAAGCACAGGAAAGACCTTTGAGATTGTTTCTTAAGTTCGGGGGGTAGATTACGAAAAGGGAAGGTATTAGCACCCTTTTCATCCATGGTTTTCCATGGGCTCTTAGTTACTTGCTAGATCACTTGCTTTTGTTTTGAAATTGTGATTTGTGTGGTTTTTGAAAGTATTTTGTAAAAGACGCCATTCGTTTAGGCAATCTTTGTAATGATTCTCGTTCGTAAGAATGTATACAAAGATGTTTGTCTTTTTGAAAATATTTTCAATGTTTGTAAAATGTTTGGAAATGTGTGTGTTTGTTTTTTTGAAAATAGCAAGGATAGTTGTTTGGAAATAGAGCAAGTAACTAGAAGTAATCTACCTACTCAAATGTCTTTCTTGTTCATTTTCTATTCCTTTGACATTGTTGTCTTACCATTGATTTGGTAAGCAACCCTATCTTTGGATGTAAACGGGACGGGCGTGGGGTCATCGTATAGCCATGATTAGCAATGTTGCAAAGTATCTTAGCATTTTTGAGGGACTAAGATCATTTTTGTAAGGCAACTTTGAATAGCGTCATCGAGGGACTATGATCTTGTTTTTGTTTGTTTTGCTAAGATACCTTACATGCGTAATATGGCCATTTTTATATAAGGTAACCAAGTGGAGTAACCCTAGGGGTGCTTGTGTGTAAATGTGTCCTTTTCATGCTTGATCTTGTCTTGAATTAGGGTTTTCTATTTGATTGGTTTTATCTTTCCATACAAACCCTAATTACTAGCATGTTATATAAAAACGATAAATTGCGAAATTTAAATATTACTACGCTATTACAACACTTTGTGGGAGGGGGGTGTACAAATTTACAAATGGGGAGATGAAAGCAAATAAACCTAATTTACTATTGCAAGGCTTTGACAATTACATAATTATAATACGAAATAATAAAATGTACAAAGAAATATAAAGGGAAGAGAAAGTGTTTTTTATATTTTTTTTTATGAAGAAGGTTCTAATTGATTTGAAAAGAAATTAATTAAAATCTTAATGTCTAAATTAATTTAATGAAAATAAACAAATTGAAATAAAACCTAAGTCTAAATATTAAATTAATTTTAAGAAAAGAAATTGATTTTAATAAGAAAATATTTTTTTTGTCTTTTTAGTTTAGAAAAAAAAAACAAAAAAACAAAAGTGTATGCGTACATATTTAAATAAATAAATAAATATATATATATATATATATATATATATATATATATATATATATATATATATATATATATATATATATATATATATATATATATATATATATATATATATATATATATATATATATATATATATATATATATATATATATATATATATATTTGATTATTTTTATATGAAAATAATAATAATAAAAGTATAAAGAAAGAATAAAAATAAAATTAAAAAATATTAAAAAAACAAAGTTTTATGAGCTGACACATGAGCTTATGTATTGGCTCATGTATTGGCTCATGCAGATTTCGTATTGGCTCATGCAGATTTTGTGTCGGCTCATGCAGATTTCGTGTCGGCTCATGTGTTGGCTCATGCTCCTGGAAGTAAAAACATCTCAGTATGAGTCGACACATACTGGTTTCATATTGACTCATAATCATTTCGTATCGATGCATACGTGTTTCGTGTCGACTCATAACTTGTTTTGAACACAATATGTGTCGACGCATAGCATTTCGTATCGACACATAACTGCTGTTTTTTGCTTTTATCACTGTTTTGCTACATGTAAAAGTTAGTTCTCAACACATGGTTAGTAAAAATGAAAAGCAAGCATATGGTTAGCTTCAAGGCAACTATATCTAGATTTTATCTTCACAAATGAACCATTAATGATGCTTGTATGAAAAGTTCAAAGTCAAGAAAACTTACCTTGAAACTGAAATTTGTGCTTTGAGTTTGAGCTGCTGTATGGGCTGTTGTTGAGCTTGGGAAGTGATGATAGTGATGTTACAGACGTTGTCTTTGTGTTTGAACAACTTCTATATGATGTATGTGGAGTGTTTGGATGGTTTGTTTGGAGAAAACTTGCAAGGTATGAGATTCAAAGATTTGGACTTCAAAGCTTAAAAGTGGAGGTTTTGTGGGCAATTCTGGGTTTTGACAGCAAGAATGATTTTGAGTGTTAGTTTCCCCTTCTTTTTTTCCCACCTTTTCTCTTGCAATTGGCCTATCTATTTATAGAGAAGGTTTGAGACTTCAAACAACTCAGATTTTGAATCACATGTTATGGTTATCTTGCTTGTTTTTGAAGCAAGCATGAAAAACATGTTTCCAATGCTTGTACCAAGCTATCTAAAGTGGTTGATCACTTTAAACATGTTTGTTCTGACTTTTAGAAGTTAAGTGTGATTAGAACAACAAGTTAGAGGCTCAAGAAATTGACTTTATGATTAAAGTGAACTTTGCAAAAATGGCAATGGTGCCTTTATGCCAAAAATGGAAAGATGCAATGGACAATACTTGAACCACTTGGATAATGGTTCAATCAATTGTGTAAACATCTTATTATGGATAGATTTTCAAGTCAGTAGGCCTTCAAAGTGAAGATTATGCAGAATGGCTAAGATTTTTTGTTCCTTGTTCATCACAAATCTGCCTTGTAAATCAAGAATGAATGTCCAACTTCAGATCCTTGTATCTCCTAACTCAAATATGATAAATTCATGCTCTTGGATGTTTTGGAAAGCTTGAAACACCCTCTATAACTTTCATGTTGGCCATTTTGACAAAATCATCTTGTAACTATGTGAAAAAATGCCAAGAAGTTGGGATAAAATCCTGACCAAAACTGTTGAAAATTTCTCTAAGTGTTAAATGAAAATGTCATGACTTTCATGAATTTATAACTTGATATCCAAGCATATTTAGGAGAAGTTGTGTAAAGAATTGTTGTATATATCATGGAGATCTACAACTTTCATGTTGGAAGTTTCTCTTGAATCATCTTGCATCATGGTGAAAATTTTGCTCAAAGTTATGAAAAAACATGAAATTTCCAACAATTAGAAAAATTTTTAAGTTTAGAAATTTTGACTTTTCAAAATGAAATCTTGAATTTTTTATTTCTTGATGAATAAGTTTCATATTTTGACATGTTTTGATGAACTATGATCTCTGGCACTTGAATTTGACCAAAAAGTCAAAGTTTGACTTTTCAATATACAATTGACTTTTGATCAGTTGATTGCAAAATTCATCTGTCAATCCAATGGGCTTGCAATGTTTTGAACCATTTTATTAGGTAAAATGATGCAATTTTACTCTAGAGATCATGCCTTAAACCAATTGATCATTTTCTAGGTCAAAAATCAGAAATTACCCTTTCTTAGTCAAAACCCTAATTTTGACCATTTTGCCCTTTTGATGATTTGATCAAATTTCTTGAGGAGTTGTGGTCCAAACTTGATCAAATGATACATATGAGTCTAAGATGTTGATGTGGATAAAAAATTATGGAGTTTGACTATAAATTGGACATGGTTGACTTTTCCCCCAATACAGTTGATGTTTAGGTCAATTGTCCAATTGACTGATCAAAAGTGTGATCCAAGGCTTGAAACTTGACATGAGTAATCTTGGGGGTCCATAATGATCCATGGAAATCATATAGGGCATAGAAAGTTCAAAAATCTTTATGCAAACTAAAACCCCAATTTTGGTCATCAGTGCATAAGGATGTGTCTTGAGCTGATCAAACCCTAGTGCAGTCTTGAGCCCAAGGAGATCTTGTGAGAAAATTCTTGATAAGTGAAAGGGAAAATTTTGGGGTACAACAACAGGCTTAACTTGATTGCGCTTGAATGAAAAGAGTGAAATAAAAACGAGAGATATATGTTGAGTTAAAATGGTATGATTCAAATTGGTTTGCATAAAGAGGGAGTCTTTATACATTGTGTCGTTACAGTGTCCTTGGTATCGAATATTTAGTACCTCTCGTTCTAACATTAGTCTAGCAGTCGCGTATGATTAGGAGTTGTGTTATACTCTTGTTTCAAATAACGCTTAATCATTTCTTTTACCGTGTTGGTCGATTGCTTGAGGACAAGCAATGGTTTAAGTATGAGGGTATTTGATAACGTAAAATTATACAGTATATTTGACTCGACTTGCATGCATTTTAGTACCATTTTTTGTTAATTATGCTTCATTGTGTTGGTATTTTAAGTTTGCTTCAGGTATTTGTATTCCACAAGGCCTACTTGAGAAAAGGAGAAGAAATAAAAAAGAAATGGACTGAAAATCACAAAATAGCAGAAAAGCAGCAGAAAATTCATATCAGGAGGTTGTGACGGTCGTCACACCTCTCTGACGCTCGACACAAGTCAAATATGTGTGTCCCTTGGCACACATAGTATGACACTCGGCACAAGTCAAATATGTGTGCCCCTCGTCAGACACAATATGGCGATCTAAACAAGTTGAAAATATGTGTGCCCCACGGCACACATTGCATGGCACTCGACACAAGTCAATTTCAGTGTTAAACACAAAGTTCTCTCCACGTCCACAACGAAGCTTCCATGATTTCCTCATTTTCTCCGACCATGATCTGAATTATCTCCATTGTCTCTATTTACCACTATCTTCACCTTCTTCAACTTTTCATGATCTCCACTACCTCTCACATGTTAACTTCCATTAGTTCTATAAAAACGATGGAGCATTCATTTTTAGAGGGTCCAAGTTTTGTGAACAAAGTATTATTGTTAGATTTCTAGGCATAAAACTCAATATGTAAAAGTGGTAGTTTCTCACATTGGGGAACTACCACACCATTAGTATTAGGCCTATAATGTATGTAATGCTTGTATCAAATCTTGCCGCTTAAATAGAAGTTATTTGAGTTTCATCTTTACTTCAGGTCTCGCAAATTATTCTCAACTTTTACAGGTTCTTTATCATTATTACTATAATAATAATAATAATAATAATAATAATAATAATAATAATAATAATAATAATAATAATTATTATTATTATTATTATTATTTATCATTATTGCTTCGGTTGTCAAATTTAATTACCATGTCGTTCTTAATTGCAATTGTCATCTTTAAAAGTACTTCCATTTAACAATATGTCTAGCTAAATAGTTTTGAATCAGGTATGTAAGGACCATCGTTTTCGATGGGACTCGGTAATAAGTTGGCTTAATATCTGTTTGAAATTATGTTTCGATCTTTGTTTTTTAATTTAATTTAAATAGCTTTGTCACGAGAGTGAGAGGTTACTTAACACGATTTTGCCACGAGAGTGGGAACTTAACTAAGGTTCGAGTCGGAACTGCGAGAGCATGGGGATTGTACCAAATAGTAGAAACTAGGAATTAATTCTAAACACAACGAGAGCACTTTAGGATTAATTAGAACTTTTTCAATCTTCAAAGCACATTCCTTAATTAAAATGGGCGAGCGAGAGCAAAATCTCATGGTTAAGGAATGTGGCTTTATTCAAAATCACGAGAGTGGGAGGGCCAGTCTTTAAATTGATATTTTCTGCTAAACACATTTTTAACATCAGTATAAGCCAACGAGTTAAAGGGTCCCAGAGGTACGCACAATACACATTCCGGTCTCTCTTTTCATATATATATTTCCTTAATCTTACTTATTTCAGTTTTAGTTCTTAGTTTCCCTAAAACCCAATCATTCATTAGCCTTAGCTTTACAAAGCGACAATAGATTACAATAGGTTGAAATTGGTCTATGTGGGTTCGATAATCTTTTATATTAATTTGATATTTCCCTGCACTTGTGTATGCATCACCTCTTTAGATCAAGAAGAGCAAATAAAATATCTCACCACCAGACTCCTAGATAGCCAAGAATCAGAGATAATGGAAAGCCTTGAAAGGATGAGGACAGAAAGACTTCTTGCCCAGAAGATTGAAGAGTACGAGCAGGTATGCCTTGAGCTAGAAGGCCTCCAAAAATATTTCCTTATACAACAAAGACTCTATACAGAGATGAGGTCTGAAAAGATGTATTGGGAAGAGAAGCATGCGAAGATCACCCAAGAAGGAAGGGATAACCACAAGATAATTCCCAACCTCTACCGAGAATACCGATACTACAAGGACAAGCATGAAAGACTTACCTTCTTAGCCAACAATCTCATTGAAGACATCCCTAGAAGTTTGAGAGACATGAAAGTGTGATGGTTCCTCTCCCAAAAGACGTTAATGACTTCCTTAATCTTTGTAGAGCAATGATCGATCGTTTCAAAGCAGACATCTGCAAGCGCGCTTAGAAGACTGTTTCCCTTTGTTTATTTTCTTTCAGCGAGTTTATTGTTTTAAGATTGTAATATCTTTCAATATATGAATTATGTTTTCTTTTAAAGACAATTTTTACCTTCAATAAAGGCATTGTTTTCCGTATTTTTATTTTCTAGATACTCACTAATAAAGAAAAAGCAAAACCTAAAAAAAAATAATGTAAAAAAAAGTATCCAAGTGAATAAGACATTCAAAACGAAACTCTTAGCATTATTCATACACATTCATAAACATTTGCATCACATAAATTCATAACACAAAAACTCATTTTTCAAAATCTTCTCAGAGTTGAACCATTGGTAGAAGAAAACCACCACCTCATTGGCCACCATACCAAACAAGAGTTCACCAACTGAGGGCAATGGAACAAATTGAAGAAAATCAAACAGCTTTTAAAGTGGATTTAGAACAAGTTAAAAGCAACGCCGACTCAATGAGAAGATTAGAGTGAGGTTCTTCTAGCCTTTAAAAACATCATTGAGAGGCAAGACCAAATTCCTAGGGTAGCCTTTGAGGAAATAACCTAGACCATTGGTGCATCTAGCAGTCACCATCTGAGAAGAGGACTGGAGACATGGCCTCAAAAATATGCCATGGCTCATCAAGAGACAAAACAAGAAACTGAAGGGTTTGTCCCACCTCCATCAAAGGTAGGGGCATCTCATACCCTATAGATTCCGATTAACAATGTCGACAATTACTTGGACTTACAATATGGAGACCACGACCTAGAGAATGTCAATCAGGTACCTCAGAGAATGACCAATACTCATGCTGCTGAAAATCCACTAGTGCTAAATCAGTATAAAGCTTTAGAGGAAAGATTAAAAGTTATGGAGGGATATGATGCTTTCGATGTCGACGCTCTCGAGATGGATCTTGTTCCAGACATAGTAATCCCACCAAATTTCAAAGTACCTAACTTTGGAAGATACAAAGGGCTCACTTGTCTAAGGAACCACTTGCGCGTGAATTATAGGAAGATGCATATTTATGCTCAAGACCAGAAGTTAATGATTCATTGCTTTCAAGACAACTTGAGTAAGGCATCTCTGGATTGGTACATGCAGTTAGGAAGAGTGCACATCCAGACATGGGCAGATCTTGCTAATGCTTTCCTGAAACAATATAAATACAATTTGGACACGGCACCTACCTACATGCAACTCCAGAATCTGTCTCAGAAGAAAAAGGAGTCCTTCAAGGAATATGCCTAAAGGTGGAGAGAAATGGCATCCCGTGTACAACCACCACTTCTGGAGAAAGAACTAGTCGACATGTTCATGGGAACCTTGCAAGGGGTATACTATAAAAAGATGGTAGGAAGCATATCTTCGAGATTTTCTAACCTATTAACTATTAGAGAAAGGATTGAAGTTGGAGTAAAAAATGGAAAGATACAAGGGGATCATTAGATGCCCCTTACAATGCAAAAAGACTGGTTCCTAACTTCACGAAAAGGAAGGAGGGAGAAATTAATGATATGGCTTCACAACCAAGGGCATAACAGTCGTTAATAATCCCGCGAGGACAGCAAAAAAACAAGTTTGAAAGGCCACTAATAAAGTTGGATCCACTCCCTATGCCACCCAATCAACTATTACAACACTTGGTCAAGGCATTGTTGGTAGAGATAAAACCTTTAGCTCCTCCAGTTGGCTCACCTCCACCAAAATACAATACCAATGTCAAATGCGAATATCATGCCAATTCTCCAGGGCATACTATAGATCAATTTTGGGTCTTCAAACATAAAACTCAGGATTTGTTGGACTCCTAGGACATCACTTTCGAGAAGCCGAACATTAAGTCAAACCCCATGAATCTTCATGGTAGACCAACAATAAATATGATCAAAGTAGTCACTAACTGTGGGGGAAGTCGAACGAGTAAAGACCCCAATAAATCTGTTGAAAAAATATCTATTGGAATGTGGGTTCCTTTTGGAGCATAATGAAGTTTTCAAAAGGATATTACAACAATTGGTGGACCAGGGGATAGTCCAATTCAGATCATACCCTAAAGGTGAATATATAGAAACAATTGAAGGAGGTATGAAGAAGCCATTGGTAACTCCTGGCCAAGTTCCAAACCATGATAAAAAGACTCTTGTGATCCCGTGGGGAGACTCAACAGAAACACCTATAATGACACCAAAACAAACTTTGAGGATACAAGTAGTTCCAAAGACTACAATGATGATTAGAGGGCCATCTCCTACCCCTTACAAAAGTGACAAAGCAATACCATGGAGTTATGATTCAACCATATATGTCAATGGTTTAAAATAAGAATGTGAGCCATAATCAAGTCAAGGACCTGCAATCTCAAATATAACAGGGGCAGGAGGCATGACCCGCAGTGGTCGAGTGTTTGGACCTGCACCACCGAAGAATAATGATAATGTGGTGAAGAGTAAAAATGACACGTTAGCAAAGGATAAATGGAAAACAGTAGTGAAGGTAAACCAAAAGCCTAAAAGCAAAAACTTTACTGATCAAGAGGCAGACGAATTTCTAAAGATAATTAAGAGAAACGACTATAGGGTGGTGGATCAACTTCACCAAACCCCAACCAAAATTTCCATACTCTCATTACTCATTAATTCAGAGGCGCATCGAGATCCACTAATGAAAGTTTTAAGTTCTGATCATGTCACAGAAGAGATTACTGTGAACCAATTTGATAATGTTGTAGCAAATCTGACGTTTGGGTCATATCTGGGTTTCAACAACAGTGAGTTACCTCCACAAGGCCGAGCTCACAACAAAGAATTACACATCTCAATTGAAATAGGTACTACAAGCTTATCCATGGTGCTTATCGATACTGTTTCTGCCCTCAATGTATTACCAAAATCCAGTCTGATGAGGCTAACACTAGATGGTGTTGTGATAAGACCAAGTTCTACAGTAGTTAAAGATTTTGACAGTTCTCAGAGTACGGTATTCAGAGAAGCAGACCTTCATGTCAAGACCGGCCCACATATGTTCTATATCACTTTTCAAGTCATGGATATAGAACCATCATATACATGTTTACTTGGATGACCTTAGATTCATGCAGCAGGGACAGTCACTTCGACTTTACATCAGAAACTGAATTTCTTTGATGAAGGAAGATTGATCATAATTGATGGAGAAGAGGACATCTTTGTAAGTCACATTAAGTCCTACAGGTAAATTAGTGTAGACGAAGACTGCATAGCCACACCATTTCAAGTCTTAGAGGTTGCCTCAATAGTGACCTTACCAGTGGAAAAGATTAAGAAACTGACTGTAACTTCGTTGAGGGATTTACAAATAGCAGTGGAGAGTGGTAACTCAAAGGGTTAGGGAAATATCCCAGAAATATACGAGAAGAAGAATCGATTTGGTTTGAGTTACAAATCATTAAAGGCTACTCTGAAAGGCAAAGCACGATTTCCTCCAATCCATGAAACCTTCATCAGCAAAGGAGTAGAGCATGGCAGACATGTGACAATGATATCCAACAAGAACCACATTAGAAGAGCATCTAACTTCGTCCATGAATGCGCCCCAGGCGAAGAACTCAAGAACTGGACAACGGTGGAAATTCCTGAGATTTTCTTTCCAAAGTAATTTTCCTTGTTTTTGAAAGAACCTATGTCGAGCCTGAGGCATATGGGTTACTTGTAAGGGTCTCCCATTTGTTTCAGATGATATTCACGATTAATAAAAATTATATTTTGTATTCAATTAAGATCCTTGTTTTTATTTTGCATTTATCTCTTATAAATGGAAATACTTTCTTTCATGTGCATTTTCCAAATTCACATACTAAAAAAACTACACCAAAACATGATAAATGTGCAGATCCATGCCCAAAATCACCAATAATGTTACTGCTCATATCTGATATAATTTTGATGCACCCATCAACCAAGCTGAAGAGGAAGATGACGAGGATCTTGAACTTTCTGAAGAATTGGCGAGAGGGATAGAGGAAAAAGCTGACAGCATACAACCTGTTTTACCCTAAAATTTTCCCTCTCATTTTCAAAGGAATTTGTCATGCCCCTAAGCTTATCAAGTATTCAAGACTACTCAAAGGGTTGACCAGACAAACTCTCCTCCTAAGCAGTGACCTATAATTAGGGTTTTGGTTTTCTCAGAGGAATTGGACTTCTAATGCCTCAAGTGGACTTCATGGTTTCCCATATACTTCAAAGGATCCTCATGTCAATTTTCAAGCCTTACATCACAAATTTGCTCAGTCAATTGCTCAGATGATTGAAAATCAACTATATTGGGTAAAAAGTTAACTGTGGTCAACATATAGTTAAACCTCAAGATTTTTGGTCAACATCAATATTTTGAATTTACATTCACCATTTGATCAAGGGTTAAACATAACTCATCAAGAAAACTCAAGATTCATCAAAAGTCAAAAGTTGCTAAATTAGGGTTTTCTTTAGGAGAAGTCAACTCAACTTTGACCAATCATAAATTTCACATGCTTTCATCAGAAAATTCTCAACCAAAGCTCATTTTGAAGAAAATCCAATTCTCTCCAACTTTGTCTCTCTAAGCTCAAGGCCCAAAATGCTTCATTAGAAAGATATGAGCCAAAACATTATAGGTCATTTTAAAAGTCAACAAAAAGACACTTTTTGTCAAAGCAATTTACATCAAGATAAAGTCTTCAAATGAAAAAATGATCATTATAGAGATTGTAGGGGACATATTGATTTTTATAAAAAGTTCAAGATCACCTCCATATGATGAAAATTGAGCAAGTTATGAGTTTCACAAGTTGGGAAATTTTGAGAAAAATGCATGAAACCCAAATTGATCAAACTTGAAGTTTTGAGCTAATGGGCCCATCTTTCAAGGTCCAAACATGTTCTAGACCTTATAATGAACCTCTAAATCTATTCATACACCCTCTTAATTATTTATTTCATTTATTTTTATTTTATTAATTTAAATTCAAAATAAAATCAAATAAATATTAAATGGAGGTGCAATGCTTAAGAGGCCTTTTATTCAAACACGTTGGAGGCCCAAGATGGTACAAAAACCGTGTGAAGGTTATTATTGTACCAAATCTTTTTCTTTTATCTTATTCAAGTTCTATTTTCAAACAAAATCAAAGATTCTCATTCAAAGTCCAAGCCCATCTTTTTAACCTAATTCATGGCCTATAAATATACATCATATTCAGACATTAGACACACGAAAACCTTGCAAGAAATCACATTCCAAAACTTCAATTTTTTGTCAAACTAGGGCAAATCGAAACCCTTATATACAACTTTTCTCAAGGCCAAACAACCATCCAAATCAACTTCAGGGACATTATAGAGTAAAAATCGACCACTCTTGATGATCAGAGAAGCCTGAAACTCGCATCCATGCATCATCGATTTCTATTTTTGCATGAAATTCATATTCATTTTTATTATGCTTTGACGGAAACTAACATTGCTAACATGCTTCTGAGGTGTAAATATACAGGTTTAACCCATCGCATGGGTCCCATAATGCCAGGATGAAGGATTGTCATTCTTGAACTGACTTACCATATTTGCTTCATATTTCCTTATACAAGAAGATTTAGTGAAAACCAAGGCCACCGTTGAACTCGTAAGGGTCAAATTAGGGGCGTAGGGTCCCTTTGGATCACTAACAATTTTTATTTTGCAGGGTTGAGAAATATGCTTGTTGGAGAACACGATCGAAGCTAGGGCTCCAACACTTCTCCTGTCACTCTGGTCAAGTTTATATTATATATATATATATATATATATATATATATATATATATATATATATATATATATATATATATATATATATATATATATATATATATATATATATATATATATATATATATATATATATATATATATTTGTTTGATTAAGTTAGCGGATGTATATCCACCCCAGTGGCAAAAGCGCGCACGTTAAGGCATTACTATACTAGGGTGTGGGTTTAATCCCTTCCTTTTGCATAATTTCCTTGTTATTTTCCTATTTTTTTCCAGATTGTATATATATTATGAAGCGCGTTTGTTTTCCTAACACAAATGCAGCACTGGCGTAGTGGATGGAAGGCGTGTCTGTGACTTCCAGGGTGTGGGTTCAACACCCACCCCATGCATTATTTTTTGCTTCTTTTTTTACTAACCCTATTTTCCTTCTTTTTACAATTACTTTATTTTTAATTAACTAACCCTAATAATTTTCTAAACCCTAACCATTCTTAATTAACCTAATTATTTTCTAATAACTAATTAAGCTAGGGTTTAATATTTTTTTGTAAAAATTAAATTTTTATTTTTTATTAATTAAACCTATTTTTAAAATATTAAAATCAATTAGAATTTTAGGTTTTTTTATTATTAATTATTATCATAAACTATTCTCTTCATAAAAAAGTCACTGAAAACATTTTCTTTCTATTTTCCTATTTTCCTATTTTTCTAGATCAATTGTATAGGTCGCGCATTCCTTACGTAATAGTTTAGATTTATATTTTTTTTTGTTTTTTTTCCTATTATGTAATTGCTTCGAGTATGTAATAGTTATAAGGTTTTATTTTCCGCATCTTTCTAATGTAACTGCCCCGAAGCCATGTAATAGCGTAGGACCTTTATTTTTCCGCACTTTATATTTCTGTTGTATTTGTATGTTGTTAGTAATTAGGCGTTGTAATACGGTGGGAGAACTGACTTGGGATGTTTTGCGTTTGAACGCAATTGTTGCGGATAGCAAGTCTCGCCACCAACTTTTCTTTTATCCAAATAAAGGAAAGGGTGAAAAGAACAAGAAAGACCTTTGAGATTATTTTCTTGAGTTCGGGGGTAGATTATGAAAAGGGAAGGTATTAGCACCCTTTTCATCCATAGTTATCTACGGGCTCTTAGTTGCTTGCTAGATCATTGCTTTTGTTTGAAAGTATGCTTTGTGGTGTAGTTTTGAAAGTATTTTGAAAAGCACCTTCATTTAGGCAAACTTTGTAATGATTCTCGTCTCTATAAGAATGTATACAAAGTTTTGAACTATTTGAAAATATTTCAATGGAAAGTGTTGGTGTATTTGAAAAAAGTGTTTGTGTTTTGAAGATGAGCAAGCAAGTAGGAACATTCTACCTTACGCAACAGTTTTTTGTTCATTCCTCTCTTCCTTTGATATCGCTATCTTACCATTGATTGGTAAGAAGCCTTATCTTTGGATGTAAAAGGGACGAGCGTGGGTCATCGTATAGTCATGATAGCAATGTTGTGAAATATCTTAGCATTTCTTTTAAGGGACTAAGACCATTTGTAAGACAACATTCGAAGCGTCATCGAGGGACTATGATCTTATATTTTTGATTGTTTTTGCTAAGACATCACACATGCATAACATGACTATTTTTCATAAGGCAACAATTGGAGTTAACCCTAGTGGTGCATGTGTGCAAAGTGTGTTTGATTGCATGCTTTTTCGTCTTTTGATCAGGGTGCTCTACTTGTTGATTTTATCTTATCATACACCCTAATTACTAACATTTTACATAAAGTCAAAAGTGCAGAAAGATAAAATCCTACACTATTACAACCATATTGAATTGCATGAAAATATGAAGGCAAAAATAAGATAAAAGCAAGAAAAGTGGATCTTTCGATTTAGGCAGCAAACCCTTCAATTCTGCACTTTCTGGCTCTTCAATCTGGCCTAAAAAGGGGGTGAAGGCATGACTTTTGATTGGGGCCTGAAGGCCAGCATGTTATGTCTTTCATTTTGGGCTTGGAGGCTAGCATGTTGTGTATTTCGTTTGGGGCCTGGAGGCCAGCATGTTGTGTCTTTCGTTTGGGGCCTGGAGGCCAGCATGTTATGCCTTCTAGCTGCCTTTTTCGTTTGGCCTGAAGGTTAGTATGGAAGCTAGAGGCTTCGTTTTTATGCTTTCTGTCTCCTGCTTCCTTTGTTTGAGTTTGAATAGCAACATGGCCCAAGGCCATGCCAACATCACCTTAAGGCTAGATTAGTTCTTAAAATATGTTTAAATGTACAAAGAGCAAAAGCCAAGAAGATTGTTAACCATGACACACACTAAAAGAGTGAAACGAAAAGAAGAAAATAGTATATACATGTTTGAAACGAAAATAAAACTTATTTACATTCTATGCTGGAAACGAAGGGTCAAGGGTTAAGAATGACTTACCTTGCTGGAGGATGGAGCGTGTGCTGGACCTTGAAGTGGTTGCCTTGAATGTCTCTGGGTTATAAGGAAAATACCAAGGGTGGGCCTTTGACACTGGATTCGAAAGAGCAAAACAAGTGAAATGTGCTTCTTTGCTGAATTCAAAGGATAGTAAGAAGTAAGGATTTTTTAGATTTGAAAGGGACAAGTATTTGGATTCTGGGTTTGGATTTGCAAAAGTGTTTAAGTGTTTGAGAATTTTATGGTGTGTAAGAATTTTGAAGATACGTTCCCCTCTCCTTTATTTTTCCTTTTCTTGATGTGCAAATGAACTCTCTATTCATAGAGGAAATTTTTTGAAATGTTTGGGAGTAAAAATAATTAAATAAAGGCTCAGCTGGAAAGTAAGCACCCACTTGTGTCATGATAGCAAGATGGACGGTCCAAATGGGTTGCTTCCTTAGAAGGAAAACAGGCGCAAGGCTCAAGAAAATCTTTTTCTAAAAAGTAGTATTATACTATTAAGGGCAAGTGGTCTTGGATAGCAAATGGGTAAAAGCCTGTTTCAACTTGCATAAACAATTAAATATAAAGTGATTCATAGGTTTGAGGCCTGAAAAGGGGAAACACGTAGCCTAGCCTATAGGTCTAATGTTCAACTTGATCTTTTGAGTCGAATTCTCCCTCTTTCTACACCTTTCGACCAGAACAACATTCATCCAATCGAAAACTTGTGAATCCAAGGCAAACAGGTGAGGGGCCAATGGTGCAATTGAAGCTTGCAGGCAGGAGCCATTGTCCAAATGAAGCTTGCAGGCAGGAGCCATTGTCCAAATGAAGCTTGCATGCAGGAGCTATTTTAGTGCATCAAAGTAAATCTGTAGGAGGTCAAATGCCCAAATGAAACTTATGGACTAAAGCTTGATCAAAGAAGCCAGATTCTTAATCGAAGGATGTGAATCAAAGCTTGAATCGAAGGAGATTTCCTGCCCAAATGAAGTACATAACCCCAAATTTCATTCGAAGGAGGCCACAAAGCCAAATGAAAGATGCATGCAGGAAGTTTAAATGTGAAATCGAAGGATGCCAAAAGGAGGCTTTTTCCTTGTGACTTCATGCCAACATGCAAAAAATCTATGTTCGAACGAAACTTGCATGAAGGGAACCAACATGCCCAAACGAAAGGTGTGGCCAGTAGCTTGTATTGAGGGAACCACATGCCTAAACGAAAGGTGTATATAGGAGGCAAAAAGTGCAAATCAAAAGATGCTAAAAAGTGAGCCTTTTTTCTTAGAATCGAAGGAGACTACAGAGGGATTTGTGCCTTGTGAATCTAAACTAACGTGCTCGAGGCCCACGCCCAGTCGAAGGATGCAAGCCAAACTTGCATCGAAAGAGGCCATAAGGCCAATCGAAGGAGCTGAATCAAAGAACACTTGTTTTTTCTCCAAATTTTGTAAAAGTATTATTTTTATCTGTTTTCTCCCTTTTTGACAGTTTCCTTTTAATCTTGGTACTGGAAAATCCCAATGTACTTGTGCAAGCTTGAACCTTGAGAATCCTTGTGAGAAAGGCCTTGAAAAATGAGAGGGAAAATTTTGGGGTACAACACCTTCCCCTGTTCAATCTTCTTAAACCTGAAGAGTTAGATTGACAAGCTTGCCATTCGTAACTTGAAGGTGGAAGATGATTGAACATTAAAGTGCCTATAAATTTGCACTCGCTGATATGTTAGCTGACTGTGTAGGGAATGGGCTTAAAGATGTCATTTGGAGGGATGATGGATGGTATCAGGATAAATCTTTTGGTTGATTTATACTAAAATGGTAGATGTCTTTTTCCTGTTGATTTTCCTGCAAGGGAAAAGGATTAGTTGCATGCAGATGTATGTATGGCGTAATGATGTTCTCAAAAGAAATGAGATTATGCTGTATGCATTTGTCATGTATATGTTATGGTTTATGAATGTGATGCGTTCATTACAGCGTATCTTTGTCTAGGAAAATAAATCCTTGACAACATGCTGGGGAGCCTTGGGAGGCTGAGACTTGAACTCTTGTTTAGACTGTTTCTGCTGGGAATTCCTATTCTGTTGTTTGAGGAGAAACTCCACTGGGGAATACTGGCTTGTTTAAGGAGACTCTGTGGAGAGTGTTGATCTTGGCTTGGGGAAAAGAGTTTAGGAGTTTTGATTGTTCAATGCTCTTACTGAGGAATTATTCCTGAATGGAGAGCATCGAAAGTTAGCTGTTATCTGGTTGAAATCCAGGCTTGACCATAATTTGTTGGGGATAATGAAGTTAACTGCTATCTGGTTGTATTCCAGGCTTCGTAGTGAATTGCAGGGGAAGATCTGAATTAACTGTTATCTGGTCAGAATCCAAGCTTCGCAGAAAATTGCTTGAAGTTGAACTGTTATCTGGTAGAGTTCCAGGCTTCACAATGACTTACTAGGGAAGATTAAATTAACTGTTATCCGATCGTATTCCAGACTTCGTAGAAAATTTCTTGGGAGGATGAAGTTAAACTGTTATTTGGTCGGGTTCCAGGCTTTGCATCCACTTACTAACATTAAACTGCTATCTGGTCGGACTCCAGGTTTCGCAAATTTCTGAGGTGCATGAAGTTAATTGCTATCTGGTCGGACTCTAGGCTTCACAATAACTTACTAACATTAAACTTCTATCTGGTAGGACTCCAGGTTTCACATTTTTTTGAGGTGGATGAAGTTAATTGCTATCTGGTCGGACTCCAGGCTTCACAATAACTTACTAACATTAAACTGCTATCTGGTCGGACTCCAGGTTTCACAGATTTCTGAGGTGGATGAAGTTAATTGCTATATGGTCAGACTCTAGGATTCATAATAACTTTCTTGAATAGATGAAGTTGAATTGATATCTGGTCGGATCCAGGATTCACAGTAACTTGCTTGAAATTAGTTGTTATCTGGTCGGATTCCAGACTTCACAACAAATTTATGAGGGAATAAAGTTAATTGCTATCTGGTCGGATTCTAGGCTTCACAATAACTCGCTTGAAAAGATAAAGTTGAATTGATATCTGGTCGGGTCCAGGCTTCACAGTAACTTACTTGAAAAGATAAAGTTGAACTGATATCTGGTCGGGTCTAGGCTTCACAGTAACTTGCTTGAAATTAGTTGTTATCTGGTCGGATTCCAGGCTTCAAAGTAACTTGCTTGAAACTAGTTGTTATCTGGTCAGATTCCAGGCTTCACAATAAATTTTTGAGGGAATAAAGTTAGTTTCTATCTGGTCGGATTCCAGGCTTCACAATAACTCGCTTGAAAAGATAAAGTTGAACTGATATCTAGTCGGGTCCAGGCTTCACAGTAACTTCCTTGAAAAGATAAAGTTGAACTGATATTTGGTCGGGTCCAGGCTTCACAGTAACTTGCTTGAAATTAGTTGTTATCTAGTCGGATTCCAGGCTTCATAATAACTCGCTTGAAAAGATAAAGTTGAATTGATATCTGGTCGGGTCTAGGCTTCACAGTAACTTGCTGGGGTAGAGGCAAACTCTACTGGGGAAAGAAGTTAAACCCTTGTCTGGTTGAGTCTAGGTTTTTCAATATCTCGAAGAGTTAAACTATTATCTGGTCGGGTCCAGGCTTCATAGTGTCTTTGAGAAGTTAACTATTATCTGGTCGGATCCAGGCTTCATAGTATTTGAAAGTTACACTATTATCTGGTCGGGTCCAGGCTTCATAGTATTTGAAAATTACACTATTATCTGGCCGGGTCCAGGCTTCATAGTGACTGAAAGTTGAAATATTATCTGGTCGGGTCCAGGCTTCTTAGTATTTGAAAATTACACTATTATCTGGTCGAGTCCAGGCTTCATAGTGACTGAAAGTTGAACTATTATCTGGTCGGGTCCAAGCTCTACAGTAACTTTCGGAGATGGCAATGACTTTGTTGGCGACTTCACTGGGGAAAATAGGTCGTGGTCCTCTGATTTGTAATAGTTTGAGAGGCAAACTCAAGCTGGAGAGGTTAGACTCATCCGGGGAAGACAGGCTCAGCTGGGGAACTTTGCTGTTTGTTGGGGAAATAAACCATGTTGAGGAATATTTAACGAACTACTGACAAGGTGAGTTCTTTTAGGAAGAGATCCACAAGGCTTCTTCTTTTAGGACCAACTCAGCTGGGGAGAGGGCTGTCAAGATATTGAGACTCTGGCTGGGGACTACCCTGTGAAAAGGACTTTGTGGCGATAGTGTTAATGGAATAACTCTGTGGGGACATCCCAAATGCATAAAGAGATGCTTGTTGCTGCTTGGTAGGACACATGTGCTAAATAGTTTTAATCATGTTCATATGCATATGTCCATTCAATTTTAGTCATTGGACATCTTTTCATTCAAAATAAAAAAAACAGAAAGTTTGCACTTCAAAGTATATTTGTATTGATATTTTGCCCATGAATAGGCGTTTTTGTACAAAGAGACGAAGATCCTAGTAGGAGGAAATCGTCGAAAGGAAAACAAAATTGAAAACAAAGATAATAGCCATGTGGAAGTGATCTTATTGTGTTCCAACTCTACTATTGCCCCAATGTCTTCAAATGTCCCTTGCCATCAACAAAAGTTGATTGGATTGATATTGGACCATTTGAACTTGGACTTTGGTAATAAAGTCGATTATGGTGATTCCATAGAGACATAGTCATACGCTTTCAATCCTTAATTTTTGCCTGGACCTCCCTTTCGGGTTTTCAGCCCACCAGGATACCCATTTTTGCCCAAGTCGCCCTTTCGGGTTTTCAACTTGTCGGGTGTACAATCTTTTGCATATATCCCTAATTTTTGCCCAAACCTTTGGTTTGCCAGGATGCCCTTATCTTTCCTAGGTGTGTCAACCTAGCGGGTCTCTTATGCGTAGTATTTTTTAACTATGTCTGCGTTCACAGGATGTGGGAAGTCTTCACCGTCCATGGTAGTCAGCATCATGGCACCACCAGAGAAGACTTTCTTGAAAACAAATGGCCCTTCGTAGGTGGAAGTCCATTTTCACCTGGGGTCGCCTTGTGGAAGAATGATGTGCTTTATTACCAAGTCACCAGCTTGATATACTCGAGGCCTAATATTTTTGTTAAAAGCCTTGATCATATGCTTTTGGTACATCTGACCATGACAAACGGCAGCCAATCGCTTTTCATTGACCAAGTTCAACTGATCCAATCTTGTTTGAATCCATTCGTCTTCGCTTAAGCCTGATTCATTCATAATCCTTAAAGAGGGAATCTGAACTTCCACTGGCAGAACATCTTCCATGCCATAGACCAAAGAAAAGGGAGTTTCCCCAGTTGATGTCCGAGTTGAAGTACGGTAGCCATGAAGAGAAAATGGTAACATCTCATGCCAGTCTTTGTAGGTCACTACCATCTTCTGCATAATCTTCTTAATGTTTTTGTTGGCTGCTTCCACTGTGCCATTCATTTTAGGTCTATAAGGAGAAGAATTGTGATGCTTGATTTTGAACTGAGTGCACAGTTCTGTAATCATATCATTGTTCAGATTGGTCCCATTGTCAGTGATGATCCTTTTGGGGACACCATAGCAGAATATGAGGTTATGTTTGATGAATCTGGCTACCACGTTCTTGGTGACTGAGGCGGCTTCGACCCATTTGGTGAAATAATCGATAACGACCAAAATGAAGCAATGCCCATTGGAAGCAGTAGGTTTAATCTCTCCAATCATGTCAATTCCCCACATTGCAAATGGCCATGGAGCGGTCTTGACATTTAGAGGAATATGAGGCACGTGGACTTTGTCAGCGCAGATTTGGCACTTGTGGAAAGTCCTTGAGTGGTGATGGCAATCAGTCTCTATTGTTGACCAATAGTAACCAGCTCTCAGGATTTTCTTGGCCATAGTACGTCCACTAGAGTGAGTCCCAAAGAGACCATACTCTGCCTCCTTCTTTTCCACACATCGGAGTAGAGTAGAATCATGGTTGCGTTTGTACAGGGTTCCATTGGTTAGGAAGAATTTGGCTGAGAATCTTCGTAAGAACTTTTTATCATTGATGGAAGCTCCTTCGGGATACTCTTGTGCTTCAAGGTATCTCTTCACCTCATGGTACCATGGCTTTTCTGTGTTAGTGTCAAACTCATAGTAGTGTGCAGGTTCGTCGAATCTCTCAATTGTAATCATAGGAGCTTCGTTGTCCCATTTGACCTTAAACATAGAAGACATTATGGCCAAAGCATCGATTAACTGATTTTATTCTCTAGGGAAGCGTTCAAAGGTGATCTCTTCGAAGTAAGGAATCAGAGATAGCACAAGCTCCTTGTAAGGAATGATATTAGGGTGTTTAGTGTCCCAAACTCGTTTTATTTGGATAATCACTAGAGCGGAATCCCCGAACATATTCAAATTCTTGATCCTCAAATCAATGGCAGCCTTCAGACCCAAAATGCGTGCTTCGTACTCAGCCATGTTGTTCGTACAATCGAAGCACAATCTAGAAGTGAAAGGTGTGTGGCAACCTTCAGGGGAGATTATCACAACACCAATTCCGTTACCCAAAGCGTTAGAATCCCCATCGAAGACCATAGTCCATCGAGATTCTTGTTCAGGTCAGTCATACGGTCCAGGTTTCGCGCAGTCGATTACTAACATGATATTCTCATCCAGGAAGTCAAAGTTCATAGATTTATAATCATCAATAGCTTGATGGGCTAAATGATCTGCCAATACACTTCCTTTGACGGCCTTTTATGTTGTATATTGGATATCGTATTCAGTCAAGATCATTTTCCATCTAGCTATCCGTCCGAATAGAGTGGGTTTATCGAAGATGTACTTGATAGGGTCCATATTAGAAATCAATAGAGTGGTATGAGTCAACATGTACTGTCTTAGCCGGCGAGTAGCCCATGCCAGAGTGCAACAAGTTTTCTCGAGCAGTGAATATCTGGTTTCATAGTCGGTAAACTTTTTGCTCAGGTAGTAAATTGCATGCTCTTTTCGGCCAGACTCGCCATGTTGGCCCAACACACACCCCACAGAATTCTTTATCACAGTCAAGTACATGATTAAAGGTCTTCCTTCGACTGGAGGTATGAGGATAGGAGTATCTTGCAGATATTCCTTGATTTTGTCGAAGGCAGCTTGGCATTCGTCATTCCATATGACCACTTGATCTTTCTTCAAGAGTTTGAAGATTGGCTCACAAGTAGCAGTTATGTGAGATATGAAGCGGGCGATGTAGTTAAGATGACCCAGGAATCCTCTAACCTCTTTTTCAGAATGGGGGACTGGCATTTCTTGAATGGCTTTTACCTTTGCATGATCGACTTCGATGCCTTTACCACTAACAACAAAACCAAGAAGCTTTCTAAATCGTACTCCGAATGTGCACTTTTTAGGGTTCAACCTCAACTTGTACTTTTTCAGCCTCTCGAATAGCTTGTATAAGTGATTGAGATGTTCTTCCTCAGTATGTGATCTTGCAATCATATCTTCCATATACACCTCTATTTCATGATGGATCATATCATGAAACAAAGCTACCATAACCCTTTGATATGTTGCCCCTGCATTCTTTAATCCGAATGGCATGACCTTGTAACAAAAGGTGCGCCATTGTGTAATGAAAGTGGTATTCTCCATGTCTTTGGGAGCCATCCTAATTTGATTATAGCTGGAGAAACCATCCATGAAAGAGAAGACTTTATGCTGAGTAGTGTTATCGACCAAGACATCAATATGTGGTAGAGGGAAGTCATCCTTGGGACTCGCCCTATTCAGATCCCTATAATCTACGCACATATAAACTTTTCCATCTTTCTTCGGTACTGGCACCACATTTGAAACCAATTTGGGATAAGGCATCACAACTAGGAATCCTACATTAAATTGTTTCAACACTTCAACTTTTATCTTTTCAGACATGTCAGGCCTCATGCGACAAACTTTTTGTTTGACAGGAGGACAATCTTTTGTTGTTGGTAGACGATGAACTACAATATCGATATCCAACCCTATCATATCTTCATACAACCAAGCAAACACTTCCACATAGTCATGTAACATCTGAACCAATATGCTTTTGACACTGCTTCCTAGGTTAGTGCCGATCTTAACCTCTTTCTTGTCTATCTCGGTACCTAGATTGATGACTTCAACTGACTCTTCATGCGGTTGGATATCTTTTTCCTCTTGCAATAGAAGTATGGCTAGTTCTCTCGGTATCTCACAATCTTCATCGCCTTCGTCTTCGGCTTGGTTAATTGGATGTTCGAAATTATAGGTGGCAATAGTAGAGTCATTGGCAATAAAATCCAGAGTGGACGAGAACCTGAAAGAGTGTGCGTGTGTGCATGTAAGATACATGGCTATTTTGAAAAATGCATTAAAGAAAAAGAAAGACAATGAGCATAAAATTTCGAATGCAAAAGTCCAATAGTTTATATTGAATGATCATATGATAAAATGAACATAAATAAAACCCTTAACAAACGGACCATAGTGCCTCGAGCCAAGCATATGGCTTAAAGTCATTGTTTAATATTACAGACAAAAGGTTCTTGAGTTAATAGAACGCAATAAACAAGTAATTACTCCTCAATGAAGGATATGGGAACAAATTCCTTTGCATGCCAATAGTTGAGCTCTGTTGTAGTAGGGTATACCCATTCTTTAAATGCACACTCATCATCAAAATCCTCCACAACGTTTATTTCATGATTTCCAATACGGAGAGGGGGCTTCCCTGCACAAGCACGCCTCACTTATTTCTGGGCCTTGATAGTGAAACCCAAACCACTTTTGTCTGCTTCGAATGGGATCTCGGGGATTTTCCCCAAGTATCACAACTTCCTTCTTTGACTACGGCACGAGCATCTTTAAATGAAACCATCTTTGGCACGACCTTATCAGCTTTGGGCATGTCGGAGGAAATTTTGGCAGTAGCAATCATAGGCGGAACAACTTCAAAAGCCTGACACGGGGTTTCTATAAATTCACCGTCCATCTACACATATTTGAAAGAATTGAGGTGGCTTACCATGAACTCCTCCTCACCACAAACAGTGACGATCCTTCCCTTGACCGGGTACTTGAGTTTTTGATGAAGGGTTGATGTTACTGCCCCTGCTCCATGGATCCAAGGGCGACCCAACAAACAAGAGTAAGCAGGACGGATATCCATGATGTAGAAAGTAGAGTTGAAAATCTGTGAGCCCACCTTGATCGGGAGATCCACCTCTCTATGATCCGTCCTTTTAGACCCATCGAAAGCCCTCATAATAATATCACTCGGCTTCAACACCAGTCCTTTGCAGTCTAACCGGTCCAAAGAGCCTTTGGGTAATACGTTTAAGGAAGACCCGATGTCAACCAGAACATGTGCTAGGGTAGTCCTCTTACATTCAATAGAAACATGCAGAGCTTTATTGTGATTTCTTTTAAGTGGTGTCAGATCAACATCCGATAACCCCAAACCATTGTCGGCCGTCGAGCTTGCCACACAATTTTCAAACTGGTCAGTTGTGGTCTCATGAGGGACATAGCCTTCTTCAGGAATTTGATTAACGCCATGGCATGAGCATCGAAACAAAGTAGCAAATATAACATGGAAATGTTGGAAGGGGTTTGCCCTAGCTGCTCCACTATCTTGAAATCACTCCTCTTTATGATTTTCAAGATCTCATCCATTTCTTGAGCATAAGGTTCCTCAGCAGCAATGTCTTTTGTAGGTATTTCTGTCTCAGCAGGCTCAACTACTTTTTGCTTTCCCCTTGTGTCAGCACTAGGCTTAGCAGTGGTGATGCGGACAGGTGCCTTTGTAGCGGTTGAAGGTGAGATGTTGGGTGAAAAGATTATCCCAGTTCTGGTCACCTTACTAGATCTAGTAATGTTACCAATGTCATCAACTTTTCTTTCTTCAATCCAATCATCTTGCTTTATTCCATGGTAAAACACCTCAGCACCATAGTTCCATTGCACTGCTTTGTTAGAAGAGTACGCAATTGGTCCGGGGGCGGTAATTATCAGAGGAGCAACAATCAGTTCATTTGATATCCTGATAGGACCCTTGGAGGAGATCCTAAGAGGCCTGTTTGAAATTGTTATGATGGAGAGGTCTTCAATCTTATTAATCATATTTTTGGTGGACGGGGTTCTCTCAAATAGGATCTCATGACTATTCATCAGGCGTTGAACACATTCCTTCAGCCATTTGCATCAATTAATTTGTGTGGCGCAGAAATCATAGTCCTTCAAATAGCCATGGAAAACCCCGGCTTTCAGCAAATTCTTTTTGATAATGGTTAACATAGGGGTCAAGTCTTCAACGGAGGAAACAAAAATGGTGTCTTCAACAACATTGAAACCCTTGCCATGGTTTGGCATTGGTGCCGTTATCACATTAGGGACTATAGGCAGATCAAATTCGATTATCTTGTTGTCGATTAGATCTTGTCCGGGACTATTTGAATGATATGCACATTTTTTATTTGGATTGTATTTAGGTGAGGAGGTATCTGGATTGGATGGAGGATCACGCAGTGTCACCAAATTAGCCTTTAACAGGTGTTGTAAGGCTTGGGATAGCAACATGCCTATCCTTGTGTATTGTCTTCGTGGAGCCTCAAATCGTTGATGATTGGAAGATTGTCTTTGAATAGAACTTGGGTTGGAAATCCGAACAACATTAATGGACAGGAGGTCATCCTTCTTGGTACGGACCCTTTCCCCTTACACAACATTCGTTTCTTTCTTCCCATTGAAGGGTTTCTTTACAGGCTTGGAGGTGGAAGCAGATGCTATGGTAATCTTCCCGCTCTTGATACCACTTTCAACTCTTTCATCGGTTAAGATCAGCTTGGTGAAACCGGATGAAGAACAACCAATCAATAAGTTGAAAAAATGGACCAAATAAAGTGCCCATAAACATATCAATGTGTTCCCTATCAGTTAATGGTGGTTGAAACCTACTAGAAAATCCCTCCACTTTTGGGCGTACTTTTTGAACCCTTCGTTTTTACCCATTGTCATGTCTTGTAGTTGAACCCTAGTCGGCGCCAGATCGGCATTGTATTAGTATTGGTGATAGAAAGCGGTGGCCAAGTCTTCCCATGTATGGATACGGGAACCCTCCAATTGGTAAAACCACTCTAGTTGAGTCCTAGCCAATCTTTCTTGAAAGAAGTAGACCCAAAGTTTCTTGTCAGCGGTGTGCAGTTGTATTTTGCGCACATAAGACTTCAGTTGAAGCTTTGGGCAGGAAACCCCATCATATTTAACGAAGACTAGTATCTTGAATTTGTGGGGAATGACAACCCCAGATACTAAACCCAAATCGTTAAAATCCAAACCAGGGATGCTTGAATCTCAACAGCCTTCAATCTATCCTCTAGCTGCTTGTACTTAACATCGGCAGGAGGATACTGCTCGTCAAAATAGTCTTCATCATCAGACACTTGATCATTGATACACCCAACCTGGGTACTCCTTGCTTCTCCAATTTGATTTTCGTCTTCCTCAAACGAGTCTTCCACTATCGGTATCTGATGGATCAACTCTTTGAATCTTTTACCCATGTTGACTAGGGCTTTTCTCTTTGGTTTCTTTTTGGATGCCAGCAACGTCATTAACTTTTGTTGCCCCTTGGCCAGGGTCAACAGAGTTTCTTGAAATTGGGATTTTTGTGCTGGGAGATCTTTCACTATTTTCTCGATATCCATCTTACTGAAATAAACATCAGAAAGATAAGGATACCTGTTGTGGAAAACCTGTTGTGTTATGATGCAAGAAAAATACGCATGCAAATGATTTCAAGGATTCATGAAATTTAAATTTGTCTATACAAAGTATGAACAAACATCAAATTGCATTAATCAGTTCAAAATGGTTACAACGTGCCTCTTGGGCTTACAAAATACATTCCTAAGACAAAAAGGTTGAACGCATCCTCTTTGGTGCTAGGTAGGCGTTCAAGCTATGTTCTTCATGAAGTTGCTTTGTAAGCTCCAAAACCCTTTTCTCGCTCGCGTAGAACTGAGCTTCGAAGGTGTCTCGCTCTTCCTTTAGCTGAATCCAGCCCTTTTGCAAGTCTTCAAGAGAAGTAGGCATGTTGGGGTAGAGAATAATATACGGGATATCTTCTTCAGCAACAGACTCTACAATAACAGGTAGGATGGATGGGTAAGGCATTACGAGCTTCTGAGCACGAGCTCGTACCCACCTAAGGTAAGGCTCAAGGGGAATAAAATTCTTGTGTCCCAGTGTCTTACTATCCACTATGTTTACCATCCTCCAAGCTTGTACAAACCTCTGACGATAGCCTTGATTGTTGTTGTCGTAGTCGAACACCACTCCTTGGTTGAGCATATCATGAGGACCAACTCTTCGGGAATACTCAAACTGTCGCAAAGCTAAGCAAGGGTTATAAGTGATACCTCCCCTAATGCCAAGCAAAGGGACATTAGGGAATTCCCCACAGCAGTCGATGATAGTAATGCTCTCCAAGGATCGAGAACACCAGTGAATATCTGAATGTCTGAGTGACATCAACCTATTGGACCACCTCAAACCTTGCTCATTCTTCAACACAGATCAGGGGAGATGCGAAACAAATCACCTAGCTAAAAGAGGAGTACAACACATGAGGGTTCCTATTTTCCTCATGGTGCGAGAGTTGAGAGAATGTAGGATATCTCCCAACAAAGTAGGCACCAGATTACGAGACATGAAGATTTTGACAACATTTACATCTATAAGTTGGTCAGGATTTGAAAATAGTACCATCCCATAGATGATAAGGGCTAAGATTTCTTCAAAAGATTATAAATCCAGAGTGTTCCAACAATGTTGAGCTTTCTCAAACAAGAACTTGGCTAAGAACCCTTTGACACCACTTCTTGTTTCCCAATTAGCCGTGGTGTTGTATCTTTGCAAGTGTAAAGCTCGGGAATCTCTTCAGGGCTCGGGTCTCTTTCGATACCATTCAAAGGTAGTTGATTGAGAATAGGAATCCTCAAGAGTTGAGAAAATTCTTCCATAGTAGGAACAAGCTGGTAATCGGGGAAGGTAAAGTAATGGTGCAAAGGGTCGAAGAACTGGAAAAGCACCTTCATCATGTCTTCATCAATGCTCGAGGTGATCAAGTTTAAGAGTCGACCGTGTCTTTCGGTAAATGAAGAACTCTCAGGAATTCTTACGATATTGAATAGGAATTATTACGAGATTGACTTGGATAGTATTCCTGCGGGTGGAAGCCATGTCCTACAAAATAGAACAAAGATAAATCCCAATAATCCTTGAAATGGTTAGTGAAAATGCAATGGTATGATGATATGATGTTATGTACAAGTAAGCATATACACACAAAAATAAACAAGTCCTTAGGTTTAGGCTTGCATGGAGTTTATAGGTAAGTACCCTCTTGAAGTTTAGTTGGCTCAACCTGTCCTAGTAATAATAACCGGGTTCTAGGAGATCTCAATATCACTGATCTTTCCTCATCGGGCATTGTTTCAGTGCAAGCCTCTTTAATGGCAACCGAAATATCCCGAGAAGTCCAATCTCGTTGAGCGTAGTATCGAGTATCAACCAACTTCAGGCTGCACCAAAGCCGGCTACCTCACTACTTCCTAAAGGCCAAGTTATTCAAGTAAAGGTTCTAAAGTTAGTTAGTGCTTCATGACACCACACAGCGGCCCCGTATTCTCCTTGACTACTCAAGGGCTACCGATACCAACAAATGTGTCACACTAACGTAGCTATTGCTTAGACCATGTCGGTATACCCTGCACAGTTTCCACAACTTATTGCTACTTACCTAAAAGGTGTCCCAGATCCGGGTAGAGGATCAAAACAAGCCCAAACAAAGAACCATAATATAAAGCAAACAAGTCAAACAAATAAAAGCAAGTAAAGGTGATCTAGCCCTAAGGTAACCCCACTTTGGAATAATTCCCCAGCAGAGTCGCCAGTTCTGTAATATGGTGGGAGAACTGACTTGGGATGTTTTGCATTTGATCGCAATTGTTGCGAATAGCAAGAGTCACCACCGACTTTTCTTTTATCCAAATAAAGGAAAAGGTGAAAAGAACAGGAAATACCTTTGAGATTATTTTCTTTAGTTCGGGGGGTAGATTATGAAAAGGGAAGGTATTAGTACCCTTTTCATCCATAGTTATCTATGGGCTCTTAGTTGCTTTCTAGATCATTGCTTTTGTTTAAAAGTATGCTTTGTGGTGTGGTTTTGAAAGTATTTTGAAAAGCGCATTCTTTTAGGCAAACTTTGTAATGATTCTTGTCTCTATAAGAATGTATACAAAGTGTTGAACTTTTTGAAATATTTCAATGGAAAGTGTTGGTGTATTTGAAAAAAGTGTTTGTGTTTTGAAGATGAGCAAGCAACTAGGAACATTCTACCTTAATCAACAGTCTTTTGTTCATTCCTGTCTTCCTTTGATATTGCTATCTTACCATTGATTGGTAAGAAGCCTTATCTTTGGATGTAAAAGGGACGAGCGTGGGTCATCGTATAGTCATGATAGCAATTTTGTGAGATATCTTATCATTTCTTTTGAGGGACTAAGATCATTTGTAAGGCAAAATTCGAAGCATCATCGAGGGATTATGATCTTGTATTTTTGATTGTTTTTGCTAAGACGTCTCACATGCATAACATGACTATTTTTCATAAGGCAACAAGTGGATTTAACCCTAGAGGTGCATGTGTGCAAAGTGTGTTTGATTGCATTCATTTTTGTCTTTTGATCAGGGTGGTCTACTTGTTGATTTTATCTTATCATACACCCTAATTACTAACATTTTGCATAAAGTCAAAAGTGCAGAAAGATAAAATCCTACACCATTAGAACCATATTGAATTGCATGAAAATATAAAGGCAAAAATAAGATAAAAGCAAGAAAAGTGGATCTTTCAATTTAGGGCATCAAAACCTTCAATTCTTCACTTTTTGACTCTCTTCGATCTGGCCTAAAAAGGGGTGAAAGCATGACTTTCAATTGGGGCCTGGAGGCCAGCATGTTGTGTCTTTCATTTTGGGCCTGGAGGCCAGCATGTTATATCTTTCTTTTGGGGCCTGGAGGCCAGCATGTTGTGCCTTCTGGATGCCTCTTTTGTTTGGCCTGAAGGTTAGTATGGAAGCCAGAGCCTTCATTTCTAAGCTTTCTATCTCATGCTTCTTTCGTTTGAGTTTGAATAACAACATGGCCCAAGGCCATGCCAACATCACCTTAAGGATAACAAGAAAGGCTCAGTTGGAACGTAAGCACCCACTTGTGTCATGATAGCAAGATGGATGGTCCAGATGGGTTAGGTTGATTCCTTATAAGGAAAATAGGCGCAAGGCTCAAGAAAAAGTTTTTCTAAAAAGTAGTATTATACTATTAAGGGAAAGTGGGCTTGGAAAGCAAACGGGTAAAAGCCTATTTCAACTTGCATAAACAATTAAATATAGATTGAGTCATAGGTTTGAGGCCTGAAAAGGGGAAACACGTAGCCTAGCCTATGGGTCTAATGTTCAACTTGATCTTTTGAGTTGAATCCTCCCTCTTTCTACACCTTTCGACTAGACCAGAACAACATTGGTTCTCACCAGTTATGTGTCCTTCGAATGGAGGAATTGTGTGTTCTTCGAATGTCCCTATTCAGCTGAATATTCCATTTTGAGTCCTCTTGATTTTGATCACTTAGGCCTAAACCTTCGACCAGACTCCAAAGTAAGCAAAAACAATTATTCCCTAACTATGGCAAGTCCTTCGAATGGGCCACCAAGTTGTGTGTAATAATGCAACACTATGGCGTATTGAAGGGTTTGCAGATGGATTCGAAGGTGATATGAAGGCGCATTCGAAGCAAACATGAATATGAAAACGAAAGTCATAGTAAGGTAATCATTCATCCAATCGGAATATTATGAATCCAAGGTAAACAGGTGAGGGGCCAATGGTGCAATTGAAGCTTGCAGGCAGGAGCCATTGTCTAAATAAAGCTTTCATGCAGGAGCTATTTTAGTGCATCAAAGCAAACCTGCAGGAGGTCAAATTCCCAAATGAAACTTATGGACCAAAGCTTGATCAAAGAAGCCAGATTCTTAATCGAAGGATGTGAATCAAAGCTTGCATCGAAGGAGATTTCCTGCCCAAATAAAGTACGTAACCCCAACTTTCATTCGAAGGAGGCCACAAAGCCAAACGAAAGATGCGCGCAGGAAGTTTAAATGTGAAATCGAAGGATGCCAAAAGGAGGGTTTTTTCCTTGTGACTTCATGCCAACATGCAAAAAATCTATGTTCGAACGAAACTTGCATGAAGGGAACCATCATGCCCAAGCGAAAGGTGTGGCCAGTAGCTTGTATTGAAGGAACCACATGCCCAAACAAAAGGTGCATATAGGAGGCAAAAAGTGAAAATCGAAAGATGCTAAAAAGGGAGCCTTTTGCCTTGGAATCGAAGGAGACTACAGGGGGGATTTATGCCTTGTGAATCCAAACCAACGTGCCAGAGGCCCACGCCCAGTCGAAGGATGCAAGCCAAACTTGCATCGAAAGAGGCCAGAAGGCCAATCGAAAGAGCTGAATCGAAGAACACTTGTTTCTCTCCAAAATTTGTCAAAATATTATTTTTATCTTTTTTCTCCCTTTTTGACAATTTCCTTTTAATCTTGGTACTGGAAAATCCCAATGTACTTGTGCAAGCTTGAACCTTGAGAATCCTTGTGAGAAAGGCCTTGAAAAATGAGAGGGCAAATTTTGGGGTTCAACATGCATGTATGGCAAGATAAAAACAATCGATAGCATAATCCTAAATGCAAGATAAAATAACTGAATAGAATCACTATTCACACACACACACACACCTCTAGGATAATCTCTCTTCGTTGCCTTTCGGAACATGGTCACGTCCCTAAAAAATAGGGGTACTTTAGCAAAGTCCCTCTGAATAAAAGATCATAGTCCCTCGATAACCTTTCGATGTTTCCTACAAACAAATGATCTAGTCCCTCCGATAATTGCTAAAGTATCCTTATCTGTTGCCTTCGATGACCATACGATGACCATTTCAATGACCATACTATTGTTCCCCAATTTCCCCCCTAAGATTTCTTTATCATCTCATACCATCATAATGCAATCAGATCACAAATTAGGGTTTGAGGTTTATCTTCTAATGCATCCTATCTTAGGGTATGCCTATGGAATCACCAAGAACCTTTAAGCACTTTTATTTGTATATCTTGTACTTGTATGCTTCTATCTAACCTCAAAATGTTTATATGTTTTCTCTTGAAATATCATCCTGTAGGTCATGGCACAATTGCAGTCATCTCACCATCTCCTAGCACAGATGATCAAAACTAGGGTTTGAAGTTTAATCAAGAGATCTCTAGATTTTTGGGCAATTCTTAATACCATACTTCTCTACATAATCATGAGCATCTATCATTGGAAGTTTGATCATCAATTTTGGCTTGAAAGGGTTCAATTGATAAAGAGGGGGTAAAATGGTCATTTTCTCAGAAGACAGTCAAAATCAGTTGTTGACCAAGTGAACTTTTGGTCAACCATCAATTCAACATCCCTATTCTCATATTTCATGGTCAATAATGCAAAAATATCAAGAGGAAGTGTGAATTGGAGTTAACTTGTCAAGGAAGTTATTTAAAGTTTTGAAATTTTTCCTAAGTATCCATAGGGCTGAATTTTGACTGGCTATAAATTTCTCAATTTTTATTGAAATATGCAAACTTTATATGCCTAGAAAGAGGATGAAAAATTCTCCAACTTTTTAGGAGTGGCCACAAGTCCAAAAAATGAAAGGAAAAAAAGTTATGAAGCTTGGAAGATTTTTGACACTTAGTGAAATTCTGGTTAAAAATGCAAAAAATTGACTTCTTCATGTCCATTTTTGAATGACCATTTGGACTCAAATCAAAAAGTTGGCAACATGAAAGTTGTAGACTGAAGTTTTCTCTTCATTTTTAATTCAAAAATCATCTAAAATGGTAAATTGTAGAGAAAGATATGATGATTAGGATTTTGAGTTGAAAACTGAAATTTTGCCCAGCACAAGGCAAGTCACGCGCGCTAGGCAGTCATTTCATCAAACATGTTGTGGGTGCACATTCATTAATACTTTTCTATGTTAAATATTCATTATTTTGAAAAATGTCTAACATCAAAGTTGAAGCCCTAAATGTGAGGAACAATTTTGCTTCAGAATTTATTTCCAAATTCTCCATAAATTTTGAGATATAATTGAAAGAAGAAGGCATCATGCAAGCTAAAATGTTTTGCCCAGCCAGGCCTCACGCACGCGCAAAATGCCCAGTCTGGCCTGACATTCCATCAAGAAGTTTGTAGGCACACATTCATATCCAATTATCTCATGGATTCAAGCTTCATTTTGGAAAATTTTGAACATGAAAAATGGAGTATGAAATGTCCTCTCCATTTTTTATTCAAACTTTGTGACATTTCATGCACCATAGAGGAAGATATAAGGAGGTAAAGGTATGGTCATGAAATAGAATATTTGCATGAAAATTCATGGTAATTTTTTTGTTCCAACAAAGCCCATTTTGCATCTCACATGCCCCAACCCTGTTTCACTTACTCCAAAACGCATGTTCTTGCACTCTCAAACAACACAAAATGCAGCATGCCTTTCACTTCCCATTTCTCATTTTTATTTCATTCTTTTCCCACACTCTATAAAAGAGCAAGGCATTCAACATTCAAAAGAGGAAATTTAGTAGCAATCTCTTACTCTCTTTCTCTCTTCCTCACAAAGTCAGCAATACACTTCCCTTTCTCTCTCTCAAAACAAACTTGAACTCCATTGTTGAACTTTTCCTCTCTTCGAAGCTACCTCCATTCTTGTTCCAACTCTCATATCTCTTTCATTTCTTCATAATTGGAGCAAGAGAAGCAAGTGTCTCTGGGTTTCTCATCATTAGATCCAACCAATAGTGAATTTATTTTTCACTTGAAAGGTAAAATTCAGATTTGGGTTTCTCAATTTCTAACTTAATTCAATGCTTGAGATCTTGCATACATGTTATTAGCTGGCCAGACAATAGGTCTGATGTATTTGATTGGTTAGATTTGAGCTCCATGGATGTTTTGAAGTTTTCTGCAAATCATGCTCAAGTGAGTTTTCAGTGACTTTGAGCTCCAATTTCTCTTTGATCCTGCCTTGTTTTTGAAATCTAAAATATGTGTGATGTTCTTAGAAGTTTGGTGATCATTTTTTATTTTTGAATCATCGCAAATGGTTGAGAAACAAGAGAGAAATTGAAGCTGGAAGTTGCCTTGATGAAAACTGTTTTACACGCGTTTTGAGTTTTGGAGTGTTGGTAGGGACAATGATGTGTCCCTGCCTGATTGAACATGGATGCATTTTATCTTTTACATCGCATTTTGTCAAGAAAGGGTGCAAAAGGCTTCATATATTAATTTTTCTTTTGTTTTTCTTAAATTTTATTTTAATATTTTTCTTCATTTCAAAAATTATCAAAAAAATATTTTAAACTCCTTTTACAATATATTTTCATTTTTCTATTTTTATTTCATTTTTTTAATCATTTTTCTTGATTAAATAAAATCATTTAAATAATTAGGGTTTTAATATTTCTTTTAAACCTTGAATTTTATTTTCTTATATCTATTAAGTAAAAATCCATAAAAAATATTTTTGGACTCCTCTCTAAGATCATTACATGAAAATATTGTTTGTCCTATTTTATAAAAATTTTGGATTACAAATTAAATCATTTAATTGAACATATTACTCTTTTCCTTGTTTTTTTTAATGATTTGTTTAAATAATTTCTATTTCTTTTTTACTTTTGAGATAAAATTCTACAAAAATATGATTTCTGATTCTTAGAGTTTTCTTAACATTTAGGTTATTCTACATCAAACATATTTGAACTTTGGACCTAATTGATTAATTTTTGAACTTATTTTCCCTTTTTAGAGTTTTTGCTTGATCATGCACATTAATGGATTTAAATTTTTAACTTACTATACCTATAAAATCAGAGATGAAATTTTTTGGAGTTCTTGAACATGTTGAGGCCATAAAAATTATTTTTATGGAATTTTACAATGTGATTTCATATTTTTCACAAATTATATTCCCAAAACCATCTAGTTTAAGGCTTAAACTTACTAGTTTCCAAGTTTACATTTCTAAAGTAAATTTCCCCTCAATCCAGGGACTCCAAATTTTATTTCTGACTTTTATAGGACTTTAGGAAGTTACAGTTTTAATTTCATAATTTTTCAAGTCATTTTCATATTTTAAAACTATTTTTGACTTAAGATTGCATTTAGGGTTTTCCCTTTGAACAATGTTTGTAAATTGAAAACTTTTGTACATGATTCTTGTTTGGTTCTTGAAGTAGCATGTGGTACTGACTTGGAGCATATCTTGAGACAAATTCTTCAACATCATTGGGTCTTGGGTGTTGATAGGTTGATAAATCAAATCCGTTAAAATGGACGAATGATGTTGATGATATTTGAAACTTTAATCCCTTCCCTCTTCATCTTATTCCCCTTTCTTATTGTATTACATTTTATGGGATAATGATCTCTATGTCATTTATCCAAACATCAAATACATATATTGCTATTGACCGGCCTTAAAATAGGTGCGACTTCTATATAAGTCCACTTACGATTGCTTCACATAGCGCTAAATTTTGTCCCGATTCGAATAAATTATCATTCGTGGCCCAAACCTATGTTTGCAAGCCCAAGTATGTTAGTTTGATCCCTTTGATCCAATAACCTTGAGATTCATTATGTGAAGGCTTTGGTTCTACTAATCCTCTAACGGATCTTCATAAATTTTGGTCAACGCGGATCACTTAAACATCGATGATCATTAAATGTTGCCTTGCGAATTCTTAAATGGATGATATACTTGAAAAAAGGAAAATGCAACTTGTTGTTGAGAGGCTTTGGTTCTACCAATACTCTAATGAGTTCCAAATGCAAGTTTCAAGATGGTCATCCAACTAACCACTAATTATTAACAATTGAATTTACTTTATGCTTTTATTTTTATGCTTTTACTTTATGTACTATTTACTTTAGCATTTACATTTCATGCTATTTTCATCTTTGCTCACTTGAGTATTTACTTTTATGTCATTTTTATTTTGCTCACTTGAGCTTTTATTTTATTTTTGAAGATACTTAATAATCAACATAAACCATAAAAACTTTAATGATACTTGGACTATTTGGTTACTATCCTTGCCATTATGGAGTATTGGACTTCTTGGACTTAGGATTAGAAACCTTGGCCTATGTTGGAGACCTTGTGACCTTAATTGATATTTTGTCTGGATCTCTTGAGGTTTACCTCAAGATATTGGGTTGTTTGTTTGTTTTGTGTGTAGGTTATTGTGATTACATACTTTGTTTGTAATCTGGAATTCACCCGTATACAGCCGTTACTCTGCCCAATTTTTGTGAAGACTTAATACACTTGAAGTTTGGTTCTCTCAAGAGGTCTAGTGTCTTTGCTTGCTTGGTTTCAATCCAAAGAATGGGAATTATATCTTGACTCATAATGTCAAGTATTGGCTTCTTATTGGTTAGATGATTCTTCTCTTTAGCTTTTACCTCATGCTTTAGGATAGTCTTTTCTTCTTCTCCCATCTTCTTTAATTTCAAAAATCTTCTCCCTCCTTTTGAAAACTCTTCTTATTTTTTAAACTTGAACCACTTTCATAATAAACTTGGACCTAGGTCCATGAATTTTCAAAACCTTTTCATAAATAAAATTCAATCAACTTAATAATACCTTGACATTTTTTATGAGAAGACTAAAAGTCCATCAATCTCATTTCAAACCATTTTTCCACTTTGACTTTTTATTTTTAAACCTTTCTCAAAAGATTAGACTCTTGTAAATCCTTGTAGTGATGCAAACAACTATACTTCTACAATATATAGTGAAGAGAGATATTTTCCACTTGGGTGTTGAGTGAGGCATTGTTGATTTTATAATCCAAGCCATATCCTCCACTTTGAGATGATGCAAATTCTCCTTTCTCATGATTGTGGGTAGTAAGTATGTTCTCCACACGGACAATGACGATGATGTCTTATCTCTTAAAATCAACTAACACACGTGTACCCTGATCCCCTATTGCACAAAAGATGGTACGTAGGCACTAAATATACACAACTGCGGCGGGTGCAAAAAAATCATAAAAAATAGTTCTTTTCTCACCTCCACCATCTATTTTTTATACAACATTTTATAACCAAAATATACAGATTTTTCAAAGAGGTTCCTGCGGATCACCATAGATGTTTAGGATGCTAATACCTTCCCTTTGCATAACCAACCCCCTTACCTTGAATCTTTCCACTTCTTTTTGGGTTACTCACTCTTTTCCCATTCCTTTTGAAACAATAAAGCGCGGTGGCGATTTTTATTTTTGATCTGTGTAAGTCTAGTCAATCCAATGGCTTAGTCTTAAACATTTCTACTACTACACATACGATGACCCTCGATTATCCCTTTGAATCCAATATATGAGGCTACCTACCAACTAATGGTATGGATAATGCTATCTCTAAAGGAAAATGAAAATAACAAGAACGACCTTGAGTCGGTAAGACTATTAATCACTCGCTCACAAATTTTCTAAAAAAACCCTTTTCACACATCACTTTCAAAAATATTTTCTAAAACACTTTGTACGCGTTCTTGAGGATTGATATAAGAACCATGACAAAGATAGTCGTACTTTGGCTTTTCAAAATATTTCCAAACACTTACGCAAAAAAGTAATTTTCAAAAGTGAGCTAGTGATTAAGAGCATGTAGATAATTACAGATGAAAAGGGTACTAACACCTTCCCTTTTCATATCTTACCCCCCGAACTCAAAATATTCAAGGTCTTTACTCTTCTTTTCACCCTTTCCTTTTTGGATAAAAGAAAAGTTGGTGGTGACTCTAGCTATCTGCATATTTGCGATAAAATGCAAAAGTCAGCTCCGCCACCGTATTACAGAACTGGCGACTCTGCTGGGGATTATATACTTAAAAAGAGGGGTTACCCTAGAGTCTAGATCACTTTTATTTGTTTTAAATTGTCTGAATTGTTTGATTTATTTTTAAAGGGTTGCTTGGGTTTATTTTCTTGCAAAATCCTACACCCAGATCTAGGGTACCTTAGGTAAGTAGCAATAGATCATGGAAATTGTACGGCGTAGACCAATATGGTTGAAGTGATGGTTACAATTAGTGCGACGCCTTGGATTATACTAATGTTCCTTGAGTCAGTAGAGGATAACATTAGGCTTCTGCGTGGTGTCATTAACACTAACTAGACTTTTAGAACCTTAACTGACCCATCTTGGCCATTAGAAGGTAGTGAGATGATCGCCTTAAGTGCATTCCAAAGTTGGTTAATACGCGATGCTACACTCATTGAGATTCGACTTGCGGGATGTTTAGGTGGCAAATTAGTTGCTGTACTAAAATAAAACTTTCGAGAAAGATCCGTGATATGAGATCCCTAGAACTCGATTACTATTTTAGGATAGGTTGAGCCAACTTAACTTCAATATAGAAGGGTACTTACCTATGGACCCCATGAAACCCTTTAAACCTAAGGCTATTTTGTGGTTTGTTTGTGTTTGCTATTTGTTTGAACATAAACATAACATCATGACATCATAATATCTAACATGGCATTTTACTAACCATTTCAAGGATCTTAGGGATCTTTGTTGCAAGGTTATCTTAGAGCTAGATTGCTAGCAAGGGGTAAGAGAACTTATTTTCCTCTAATCAGATGCCATCAAAGATCAAAGTACATTCTATTGAGTTAGAGGTTAGGAACCACTCGATATGGTGAGCTTGATTCTAATAGAAGGACGTCCAAAAATGAAGACTCAAAGTTCTACTAGTCAAAGTTGCGACAAGATTCATTTTCAATCTATTTACCCTGCAAGATCCTTGAAAACATTGAATTTGCATCTACACATCATGCATTTCATTACACAACAGGTACCTTTCAAGACATGTTTTCTCATCTTCTTGCTGTTTATTTTAGACAGAAAATGGATCTTGAACAAACAGTCAGAGATCTCCAAGCTCAGAATGCCCAATTCTAACAGATGTTCCTGAACTTAGATAAGGGGCAGGAAGAGCTGAATGTACTGGTCACCAGTGAAAAGAAGAAGACAAAGAAATTTATCGGTGTTCTGAACATGGGTAGAAGATTCAGAGGTCCGGTGAAGCAAGTCCGAGACCTTGATATCCCCTCGGATGAAGAGGACAAACAGGTTGAAGACAGTAAAAGTGTGAAAACTGAAAGAAGTCATCCTCATTATAACAAATGTCCTGATGAAGAAGCTGGTGATACTTGGATAAGAAATATCCCCCTGCTGATGAGAAATACAAATTGCTGGAAGAGCACCTGAGGGGTATGGAAATCCAGAAGGTGCCTGGTTTGAATTTTGATGATTTGGGTCTTGTTTCAGGAGTTGTCATTCCTCCTAAGTTCAATACTCCTACCTTTGCCAAGTATGGTTGGCATTTCTTGTCCAAAGTTGCATTTGAGGTCTTATGTTCGGAAAATCCAACCGCACACAACTGACAATAAATAGTGGGTTTATTTATTTCAAGAGAGCTTGTCTGGAACCCAGTTGGAATGATTCTATCAATTGGAAGGGACCAATATTCACACTTGGGAAGATTTGGTTGCTGCTTTCTATAAGAAATACCAATATAATACTGATCTTGCACCAACCCATATGCAATTGCAGAGCATGACCATGGGTTCTGATGAAGGTTTTAAAGAGTATGCCTAGAAATGGAAAGATCTTGCGGGAAAAGTTTAACCTCTTCTGGCTGATAGAGAGTTGGTTGACATGTTTATGAGTACATCGACGGGTCCCTTTTACAATCATCTACTAGGAAGTTCTTCAATTAGTTTCACCGAACTAATCTTGACAGGGGAACATGTAGAAAATGGAATCAGAAACAGAAAAATCCAAGTGGCTACATATTCAATGTTGTGAAGAAGCCCTATAACTGTAAGAGGGAATCCATTGCTGTGTATGTCCAGAAGGGTCGTAATAAGAGCGATCACAACCAATCTGTGGGGCAGTACTGATCTCCAATCCTGCGCCAATGCAATAACAACAGAATAATCAGCATAGGCAAGAAGGACCTAGGAGGCAGTTTACAAAGATCAACATGCCATTATCTCAAGCTTTGCAACATATGTTGAAGGTAGGGATGGTTACATTGAGAGAACCTTATTAAAATCCCAACACTTCCTCTCCCCGCTACAATCCCAATGCAAGGTGTGCATACCACTCCGATAGCCCTGGGCTTGACACTAGCAACTGTTAGGCTCTGAAAAATAAGATCCAAGACATGATTGACGCTAAAGAAATTGAGTTTGATCCTCCGGAAACACCTAACGTAATTATTGCGCCAATGCCCAATCATGACAAAGGCGTTAATTCTATTGAATATGTTTCTTATGTTTCTACTATGGATAATTTAACTACTCCCCTGATGATTGTTAAGGAAAAGCTACTACAAGCCGATTTATTTTCGGGTTATGCCGAAGACTGCTACTATTGTGCATCCTAATCCAATGGTTGTGCATTGTCGAAAGAAGGTATTCAATGTTTGATGGATGACCGTGAGATCCTATTTGAGAAGATTACTTTTGAAGGCTCCTTCTGTGGAGAGTACATCCCAAGACCTGAATCTTGAAGACGTGTCTACAATTTACGGTACCCCTATAAGGATCACTTCTAAGGGTTCTGTGAAGATTACTGCTGAACCTAAAGTTGCTCCCTTGATTATTACTACACTTGGGCCAATTCCATATTCTTCTGATAAGGCTATCCCTTAGAATTATGGAGCTGATTTTTACTATCATGGAGTCAAACAGGAACCATTGATTGTTGAAGAAGAAAATGTTGAAGTTACTAATCCCGATGTTGGTGATATTGCAGGGACTGGTAAGGTTACTAGAAGTGGAAGGGTTTTCTTTCCAGAGATATCTCTAAAGACTGTTACTGCACCAGTTCATATCACTGCTACTGAATCCACTACTGAAATCCGAGATAAAGCATATATGGTTGAGCCTGCCCAGACAGAGGCACCAAAAGAGTTTACTTTTGAAGACCCCTCCAAGCAAGAGATGGAGGAAATATTAAAGATTATCCAAAAGAGTGACTACAAGATTGTTGAACATCTGGAACAGACCCCCTCTAAAATATCTATTCTATCCTTGTTGTTATGCTCCGAAGCCCATGCTCAAGCTTTGGTGAAATTTCTGAAATCTGCCAATGTACCACAAGAAATCTCTGTTGATCAGTTTGAAAATCATAGTCAGCCTGACGACTGATAATGGGCTAGGCTTTTGTGACGCAGACTTAACTTCCGCAGGATGAAATCATAATAAGGTCCTGTGTGTCTCTATTGAGTGCATGGGCACTACCTTACCTCATGTGTTGGTGGACACAGGCTCCTCGTTGAACATATTGCCGAAAGCTTCTTTGGACAAACTTGACTGTGAAGGAATTGTTCTAAAACCCAGCGACATTGTGGTGAGAGCTTTTGATGGTTCGAAGAGAATGGTGTATAGAGAGGTGGATCTTCTAATCAAAGTGGGTTCCCAGGTCTTTGAATCTACTTTCTATATGATGGATATTCGTCTAGTCTATTCTTGTTTACTGGAACGCCCTTGGATTCATGGGGCATGTGCGGTTACTTCTACCTTACACTAGAAGTTGAAGTATCCCATGAGGGAAAAGATCGTTATAGTTTATAGAGAAGAAGAATATATGGTGAGTGTAACACGGTAGGAGAACTGACTTGAGTGTTTTGCGTTTGATTGCAATTATTGCAGATAGCAAGAGTCGCCACCGACTTTTCTTTTATCCAATAAGGAAAGGGTGAAAAGAACAAGAAAGACCTTTCGAGATTATTTCTTGAGTTAGGGGGGTAGGTTATGAAAAGGGAAGGTATTAGCACCCTTTTGATCCGTAGTTATATAAGGGATCTTAGTTGCTTGCTAGATCACTTGATTTTGTTTGAAAATGTGCTTGTGGTGTAGGTTTTGAAAGTATTTTGAAAACATCTTTGTAATGGCTCTCGTTTCTATAAGACCGCGTGCAAAGTGTTGTTTTGAAAATAATTCAAAGAGGTGTTTGTGGAATGTGTTTTTGAAAGTGATTTTGAAAAGTGTCTTTGTGATGGTTCTCATTTCTATAAGAACGCGTACAAAGTGTTTTGTCTTTTGAAAATGTTTCAAAATGAAAGTGTGGGTGTATAAAATGTTTTTTTTGTGAGCAAGTGACCAACTAGGAGCAACCTACCTACTCAAAAGGTATAATGTTCTTTTACTCCTTTTAATGTTGCTATCTTACCATTTATTTAGTAAGAAGCTCCATTATTGGATGTGAAGGGACGATCGTGGGACGTTTGTATAGTCATAGAAGGTAACCTATGGGACATTTTAGCAATGTCGTTTAGGGACTAGATCGTTTACCAAAGGAAACATTGAGGGTCATCGAGGGACTAAGATCTTTTATCAAGGGTCTTTTCTAAAATGCCCATATTCGAGGGACATGACTATTTTTCCGAGGCAACAAGTGAGATTACCTTAAGGGTGCATGTGTGAATAGTGTGTTTGATTTGCATGCATTTTGTCTTTGATTTTTAGGTTGTCTACTTGTTGTTTTTATCTTGCCATACATCCTAATTACTAACATTTATACAAAAGTAATGAAAATGCCGAAAATAAATCCTACACTATTACAACCATATTGAATAGCAAGAAAATGTAAAGACAAAACAAAATAAAAGGAGGAAAATTGAGCTTTTCGATCTAGGAAGGATGCACCCTTCAATTCTGCTCTTTCTGGTTTCCTTCGATTTGGGCCTGGAGTCAGTGGGCTCATGACTTTCGATTTGGGCTTAGCCTGAGGCATGAGATGAAGCCTTTGATTCTGCCTTTCTGCCACCTTCGACTGGGGTCTAGAAGTCAGTGTGGGCGTGCCTTTCGATTGGGCCTGGAATCAGTGTGGGCGTTCTTCTGGATGCCTCTTTCATTTGGACCTGGAAGTTAGTGTGGAAGCCTAAGGCTTCATTTTATACTTCCTTCCTCCTGTTTCTTTTATTTGATATTTTAAATAGCAACATGGCCTGATGCCATGCTAGCATTGTCTTATGGCCAGGTTAATTCTTAAAGCATATTTAATAACTCAAGAAACAAACACAAAAGGATTAGCCATGAAATCAAATTAAAAGGGTGGAAACAAAAAGAAGAACAATGGTATGAACATGTTTGAAACGAAAACAAAGTTTATTCACATGTTATGCTAGAAACGAGATGTTCAAGGTTAAGAGTGATTTACCCTGCTTAAAGTTGAGGTGTATGAGCTGGACCTTTAGCTGCTGCCCTGGATACTCTTGGATTCTAAGGGAAGAAATGAAGGTGACGTTTCTAATGTTGGATTCGAAGGAGAAGAACAAGTGTGACGTTCTTTCTACTGGATTCGAAGGAAAATAAAGTGTGGGGATGTCTCAGATTAGAAAGAGGCAAATGTTAAGATTCTTGGTTTGTGTTTGTGTATAAGTGTTCGAGAATCTTAAGAGTTTGGGAGTTTTAATGATTTCCGAAGATTCGTTCCACCACCCCAAAGTTTATGGATGTGTTGTCCAACCCCTATGCATGTTATGGAGTCTCTTATTTATAGGCAAAGCTGGCTGATGTTTTGGAGGGAAGACAAAAAAATTTGAACAATCTGAGTAAACTGCTTTTTGTAGCTTTCAAGGGACAGTGCTTGTATGCCATTTTGGTGCAAGAATGGGGAAGTGTTTCAGGACTGCTATGCAACAGTTTTGGAGCGTTATGGCCAGTGTACTAGGCCTGAACTTGGCAGCAAGCATCTTTTGAATATTTCATCTTTCGTTTTGACCACCTTCGACCAGACCCTCCTTTAAACAACATTATTTGGTTTTTACTCAACAAGTGTGTGATCGGTGGATCTGGAACTGACTGTTTAACGCTGGTTCGCGAAATGTCGCGGAAGCAAGAGTCGCCACCGTCTTTTATTTTCTCCAAATGGAAAGGACAAAAGCACATAAAAATTCCTTAAAGAGATTGCTCTCGGTTCGGGAGGTAGGTTATAGAAAGGGAAGGTGCTAGCACCCTTTCTATCCATGGTTATCCATGGGCTCTTAGATACTTGCTCATTTGTGTTTTCAAAAATGGTTTGCTTGCTTTTCAACTGTGGGTTTTAAAAAAAGTTTCTTTGAAAATTTCAGTTCGACTCTTGTATCTGTCCTCAAGAGTGTTTGAAAAATTGCTTTCGAAAGCTTTTGAAAATGTGTTGGTGTGAAAAGTATTTTTGAATTTGTTTTGAAGTTAGAGCAAGTATCTAGAGTCGTCTACCTACCCTAAGGAATTTGTCTGTGTAAATGTCCTTTAAAGTAGTGCCATCCCACCATTGAGAGGTAGGTAGCACCACCGTTGGAGGTGTTCGGGTCAATTCGAGGTTCGGGACATGGTGATCACCGGAGCAATAGGAAGACACCTTAGAAGCTACCCTCATGCCAGGTTCTCGGATCATGAGGACTTACTAAGACATCCTCTACTCGACGATCACCTTTCGAGGCAAGGCAACAGTGAGGCGTACCCTAGGGGTGGTGTGTGATTTGTGTGTCGTTTTCATTTATTTTGTCTTGTCATGTCAAAGTGATCTATGCGTTTGTTTTTATTTTAACATTCATTCTTGCATGCAATTTATTAGCAATTAAAAAGATGCGGAAAATTAAAGTTCCTAAACTATTACAAAGGCGCGGGTCCACATCGCCAAATTAAAATCCCGGACCCGATTTGACATAAAATAAAGAAATAAAGTAAAGTGCGAGAAATTAAGTTTACACGGCTTTGGGAGAATTACATTAATATTTACAAGAAATAAATAAAATGCGCGAATATGAATTAAAATTGGAAACGAGGGCGTTGGACCCTTTTGGAATTAAATTAAATTATTAAATTAATTAAAATTAAAATGAAAATAAAGAGAGAAAAGATTTTTTTGAGTTTTTTAGAGTTGTGAATTTTTATGAGAAAGATTAACTGAAAGTATTAACCCTAATTCTAATTTTTATTTATTAAGAAGACATGTTAAAATTTAAACCTAAAATTAAATTAATTATTTACATGCAATTTGATTTATAAAAATAAATAATATTTAATTATTAGTGAAAAGAAAAGAAAAAGGATCAAAATTAATTAAAACCCTAATTCTACCAATTTTAAGTTTATTAGAAAAATATTAAGATTTAAACCTAAATTAAGACTAAAATCAATTAATGATATCTATTTACAAAATATTAAAATAAAATATATTTTTAATTTTTATGGCCTTTCTGATTTTTTTGTGTTTTTTATATTATTATGAAAATAATTAATTAAAGAATTAAATTAAAAAACTAATTAAAACAAGAAATAGAAAAATATGAGAAAAGGAATTAGGAATGCAAACCATGGGGGTCTGTCCCCAAATTGGGAGGTGAGATCTTAGCATTTTAGGCCCAATTATCCCTGGCCTTATTAACTTTCCAGGAAGCATGTGGCGCGTTTGACTAGAGTCCATGGTATGCTTCACGTTATGGCCCTTTGATTCATCTCAGTAGGCACGTGGATAGTCCAGATATGGGGAACATGGTGAACCCTAGTATTGAATCTGCATAGGATGACAATCAGAAAAATAATATTGGAAAGGGGTGGGGACCTGGGGCTCGAACCCAGGTCCTAGAGATTACCAGTAATGTGCCTTGCCAGTTGCTCCAATCTGCGCGTTTTGATTATGTAATAGCAAACAAATATTATAAGAGAAAACAAGGGTTAGTGGGATTTCCGCGCGCGAATTTAAATGAACCAATCAACGCTGGCCACATACCCTTCTTCTTCCTTGGCTTTGTTTTTTTCCTGAAACAAAAAATCATTAGCAACGGTTTTGAACCGTCCCCAACTATACCATATTTCAAAATAGCGATTAGCTCGTGGTAGCTCATAAATTGAGCGCGAGGGTTGCTTTAGAATCGTCCAAGCACGCTGAGTTGAATGGCCTAGGTCTCACGTGCTAATTTTTCTTTAACTAAGAAACCCTAATTCAAGGTTCTGAAAACCCTAGCACGTATCCATGGTGAAATCGCGCATAATGCCTAAAAACTCAATTAGATCATGTGGTTAGCTTCATAATGAGTCCAATAACATAAATCAAATATTAAAAACTACAGAAAACGTATGAATCATGATGCAAGAATGCAAAAAATTTTCTGTACAGGACACCATCATTCTCACGTTTCTTGGTGTTAGGATGGATGGTTTTGATTTGAAAACCTTCCTTGAAGCCTCAGGAAGGTAATGGAACAAGTCTTTTGGCTTGAATCGACCTGTAACCTAGTTTTCAGTTTTCAACTTTTTTGCAAAAAACTCAAGTTTGGTTCTTTGTGTATGGCGCAGCTTAGAGGTCCTTGGCATTAGGGTTTGCATGAGTACTTATATGTGAATGATTAGGGTAGGTTTTTTTTGTCCAAGGAATCAAGGAATTGATGTATGGAAGATTTGATTTTCATGCATAATGTTTTCAATCTTTTTCACATGCTTTTGATGCCAATCATATCCAATCACCATGATTCTTTCTATATCTGATTATGCACGAAATATTGAGCCTATTCCATGCACAAAAAGATTTAAAACATTAGGTTTAGCATTTTTCACCTATTTAATTTAATTAAATGAATTATTAATAATTAAAAATCCAAATAAATAAATAAAAATGATAAAAAACTTCCCTTTGGGCCAAATAGTCGTGCGCATGCCTTGGATGATGAATTGTGGAAGAAAAAGAGGTCCATTAGCATTTTTAAGACCTTTGAAGCAATGTTGACTTTTCAAAATATCCAAAAATTTCCCAACTTCCACAAGGCATAACTTGCTCAATTTTTAAGCTTTGATCATGTTCTTGGACATTTTGGAAAGGTCTTGAAGTCCTCTAACCAATGCCTTTGGTCCCATGTAATTTTGATTTACCAATCTCAAGTTATGGCCTTTGACTTAAAGTCCCTTTTTGTTGACTTTTGAAAATGACCTATAATGTTGAAATTGATAACTTTTTGTGAGAGCATTTCTTGGACTTGAAGTGTGAAGAGGAGTTGTAGGAAATGTATTTCTATTCAAAATGAGCTTTGGATGGAATTTTTCTGATAATCCATGTGAAAGTTATGCCTTGGTCAAGTTACAGTTGACTTTTTCAACTATCCAAATATGGAAACTTTTGCATCTTGAGATATTTTGAGCCAAGATTTGAGAATCATGATCAAGCCTTGATCAAATGATGTTTGTGGCTTCAAAATGAGATGTTGACCAAAAATTTGAACTTTTGACTGTCAAATGACCATTTTGCCCCTACAGTTGACTGTAGTGCAATTAGGGTTTCTGACTGTGCAATTTTGTGCTGTAGGTCTTGAAACTTGGCATGAGGATGCTTGACCATGTTTATAGGCATGTGGGACTTGATTGGACCCTTGGAAACTTCATTTTCTTTGTCAGAACCAAAACCCTAATCTTGACTGTTAGGAGGCCTTTGAACTGTGCAACCCTTGGGGAGATTTTGAAGCTTGCTCTTTGCAATTCTTGAAGAATATGGGAGGGAAAATTTTGGGGTACAACAGTTGCCCCTGTTCAATCTTCTTAGACCTGAGGATGCAGATTGGCTGACGTGCCTTTCGTAATCCGAAGGTGGAAGATGATTGAACACTAGAGTGCCCAGAAATTTGCGCTCACATAGTAGTGTGATGTGGGGAATGGGCTTATAGATGCCATTTGGAGATTGATGGATAGGATGATGGGCTTATAGATGCCATGCTAAGATGTGATGGATAGGTGGATGGGCTTATAGATTCCATCTGGATGTTGATCGCGTAAGAGATTCCTTAGCGAGAACTTGCGTACCTGCAAAAAGAAAAAATGAGTACCTGGCATGTTACAGGAGTTGGTCTTCAAGTTCTTGTGTATAGATGTGTCCTGACTGGTTACAGGAGCTAGATCTGGACCTTTAAACGATGATGAATGAAACAGGGGTGGTTACTACCTCAACGGGAACGGTGAGAGAACCTTGGATGATTTCAACCTCAACAGTAGCGCTGAGAGAATCTGGGGACGATTACTACCTCCGCAGTAACGGGGAGAGAACCTTGGGCGACTTCAACCTCAACAGTAATCATTGAGAAAATCTTGGACGACTTCAACTTCAACAGTAACGCTGAGCGAATCTGGGGATGATTACTACCTCCGCAGTATCGGGGAGAGAACCATAGGCGACTACAACCTCAACAACAATCATTGAGAGAATCTTGGACGACTTCGACTTCAACAGTAACGCTGAGCGAATCTTGGGGCGATTACTATCTCCGCAGTATCGGGGAGAGAACCACAGGCGACTACAACCTCAACAGTATCATTGAGAGAATCTTGAGCGACTTCACTTCAACAGTAATGCTGAGCGAATCTTGGGGCGATTACTATCTCCGCAGTATCGGGGAGAGAACCACAGGCGACTACAACCTCAACAGTATCATTGAGAGAATCTTGAGCGACTTCACTTCAACAGTAATGTTGAGCGAATCTGGGGATGATTACTACCTCCGCAGTATCGGGGAGAGAACCATAGGCGACTACAACCTCAACAACAATCATTGAGAGAATCTTGGACGACTTCATTTCAACAGTAACGCTGAGCGAATCTGGGGATAATTACTACCTCCGCAGTATCGGGGAGAGAACCATAGGCGACTACAACCTCAACAGCAATCATTGAGAGAATCTTGGACGACTTCGACTTCAACAGTAACGCTGAGCGAATCTTGGGGCGATTACTATCTCCGCAGTATCGGGGAGAGAACCACAGGCGACTACAACCTCAACAGCAATCATTGAGAGAATCTTGGATAACTTCTGCTGAGTCTTTATCAGGAAAATCTGTTTGGGGTCGATTTAGCTGGACTAGAGAAGGCCTTGGACTGGATAAGAAACATAAAATCTTAGGGTCGATTAACTGAACCGGTCTAGGTCTTGAAATGTCTTCAACTGGGTAAGAAACAGGGAGATCTTAGGGTCGATCTGACTGAACCAGAGAAGGCCTTTGACTGGATAAGAAACAGAGAAATCTTTGGAGTCGATTTAACTGAACCGGTCTAGGTCTTGAATGTCTTCAACTGGATAAGAAACAGGGAGATCTTAGGGTCGATCTGACTGAACCAGAGAAGGCCTTTGACTGGATAAGAAACAGAGAAATCTTTGGAGTCGATCTAACTGAACCAGACTAGGTCTTTGAAATATGATTGAGAACTTAACTGAATATTTCCTGAAAGGTAAAGGTCAGTCATATGCAATGCGTGATATGGATCAAGCAATGATGTTCTCGACATAAATGAGATTTGTAAGATATGATGCGTATATGCATGCTATAATGATGTATGTGATGTTTATGAATGTATCTTTTGTCTTAGGAAAATAAATCCTTGACGGGTGCTAGGAAGTCACTCCTGGGCTGATGTTGAAGAATAGATTTTGCTTCCTCTGGGGATGAGAGTTGCAAGAATACCGGTAGGAGAAGATAACTCCGTTGGGGAATAAACTTGGCGAATGGATTATTCTGCGGGGAGAAAAGTACTCTAACGATTTTGCTGGGAAGCAATACTCTGTGGGGAGAGAGATACTTTGCTGAGTTGTTGATAATAACTTGCTGGGGATACCCTTGTTGTGTTGGAAGTGTTGATAGACTTTGCTGGGGATAAGAAGACTTTGTCGAGGACGATCTTTCCGTGGCTTTTGGCTGAGGATAACCCAGTTATATCCTGGTAAGGAAATAACTCTTGAATAAAGCCGGGGGATGCGTTCGTGCTCTGCAAGGATAAGCTTCCAGAATCTACTGGGGATAAGCTTACTGCTTGGGGAGATGAATTCCAACTTTTCTGGGGAAGCTGGACTGGACTCTCCTGGGGAAGTTTCTGATATATATTGGGAAGTGGCCCTGCTGAATGCCTGGTATGCCGCCGAGGAACAATCTTTAGACCAAGACTGTCGGGGATGCTTGTTAAGAATACCTGTATATCGTGCTGGGGAATGTTGAGATCTGCGGGAGTATACCCAACTTCCTTAAATTTGATTGTAACTTTACTCGGGGAGAGTGCACGGACTTGCTGGCTCACTCTCTGGGGGATTAAGACATCTGGTTATGTTCTTCGGCATGAACCTACCTTGATACCTTGGAGGATAGAACAATTAGATTGCTTAGACAATTCTTTATTGCCCCTATTTCTAATGTTACCTGTAATTAATCCTTTGTTTCGTATGCAAATATTCATGAGTTAGCAAATTATTGTCAATGCATATATCACAAATTGAACCTTGGACGTTCTTCGCAAAACAAAACCAGAAAAGGAAAAACAATTGGCAATTTTAACTGAAAAGTGTATTTGTATTGATTTTTGAATTTTCCTGTAAATAGGCGTTTATGTACAAGAGGCTGACGTCCTAGTAAGAGAACGCCGCTGAACAAAAGAGTTTTATACAAATTTTGTACAAGAGAAAATAAAACAGCTGTGTGAAATGAATGATCCACTGGGTTTCAACTCTGCTATTGCCTTTATATCTCCGAGAGTCTCATCACTTGATGACCTTGGTTGAAGATGAAGCTGACTGATCGATGCCGTCTGAACTTGATGTAGATACCGGGTTCTGGATGCAAAGTGATCCAATGAGACATAGTATTACGCTTTTATCCCTAATTTTTGCCTGGACCGCCCTTTCGGGTTTTCAGTCCACCGGGATACCCATTTTTGCCCAAGCCGCCTTTTCAGGTTTTCGACTTGCCGGGTGTACAGATTTTTTTCATTTCATCCCTTCAGTTTGCCCGAACCCTTTTGGTTCACCGGGAAGCCCTAATTTTTGCCTAGGCATGTCAGCCTAGCGGGTCTTTTTTCATGCGTAGTATCTTTTTACTATGTCCGCATTGGCGGGGTGAGGAAGGTCGTCACCATCCATGTTGGTTAGAATCATGGCTCCTCCTGAGAACACATGTTTAACCACAAATGGCCCTTCGTACGTAGGGGTCCATTTGCCCCTTGGATCACTCTGAGGAAGGATGATTCGCTTGATTACCAGATCCCCAACTTGATACTCTTGTGGTCTGACCTTTTTGTTAAATGCCCTGATCATCCATTTCTGATACGTCTGACCGTGGTAGATAACAGCAAGTCTCTTTTCATCAATAAGGTTTAGCTGATCAAGTCGTGTCTGGATCCAATCATCTTCGTTCAGATTTGCATCCTTCATTATCCGGAGAGAGGGTATTTGCACTTCGATCGGTAAGACTGCCTCCATGCCGTAGACCAAGGAGAAAGGAGTTGCCCCGGTTGACGTCCTGGCTGAGGTACGGTACCCATGTAGAGCGAACGGTAACATCTCGTGCCAATCTTTATAAGTCACTGTCATCTTCTGCACAATTTTCTTAATGTTCTTATTTGCTGCTTCTACATCCCCATTCATCTTCGGTCTGTAAGGGGAAGAGTTATGGTGCTGTATCTTAAACTGCTCGCAGAGCTTAGTGATCATCTTGTTATTCAGATTGGTACCGTTGTCTGTAATAATTCTTTCGGGGACGCCGTATCGACAGATCAGATTGTGCCGAATGAACCGTGCCACAACAGTCTTGGTTACCGTAGCGTAAGATGCTGCTTCAACCCACTTCGTGAAATAGTCAATCGCCACCAGGATGAAGCGATGCCCATTAGATGCCGTAGGTTTAATCTCACCGATCATATCTATGCCCCACATTGCAAACGGCCAAGGCGCAGTCAGAACATTTAGAGGAACTGGAGGAACATGCACCTTGTCTGCGTATATCTGGCATTTATGGCATGTCCGAGAGTGCTGGTAACAGTCAGCTTCCATTGTGGACCAGAAATACCCTGCCCGGAGGATTTTCTTCGCCATAGTGTGCCCACTGGAATGCGTTCCAAAGGTACCTTCATGTAGCTCTTCCATGATGCTTTCTGCTTCAGTCTTATCCACACAACGCAGTAAGGTCGAATCATGGTTTCGCTTGTACAAGATGCCGTTGCTAAGGAAGAACTTTGCTGCGAACCTTCTCAGAAACTTCTTATCATTGACAGACGCACCTTCAGGGTATTCTTGAGCTTCCAGATATCTCTTCACCTCATGGTACCAAGGCTTCTCAGTCACCAATTCAGTCTCGAGATCACAACAGTATGCCGGTTCGTCCAGTTTCCAGATGATGATCCGGGGAGCCTCATTGTCCCATTTGACCTTGAACATAGAAGACATTGTAGCTAACGCGTCCGCCAGCTGATTCTCCTCTCTCGGGAAGTGTTCAAAGGTTATCTTCGTGAAGTGGGGGATCAAGGTCAACACACATTCTCTGTAAGGAATAAGATTCGGATGTTTCGTATCCCACTCTCCTTTGATCTGATTGATCACGAGAGCGGAATCTCCGAAGACACTCAGAAACTTGATCCTTAGGTCGATCGCAGCTTGAAGACCCATGATGCATGCCTCATACTCCGCCATGTTGTTTGTGCAGTTGAAGCATAGTCGGGCAGTGAGCGGAGTATGAGTGCCTTGAGGTGATATGATTACAGCGCCGATACCGTTACCCAAAGCATTGGAGGCTCCGTCAAAGTGCATAGACCATCGGGATCCTTCCTCAGGTCCTTCATCCGGTCCAGGTACTTCGCAATCAGTCACTATCATGATGCTCTCATCCGGAAATTCGAAGTTCATTGACTGATAGTCGTCTACGACCTGATGTGCCAAGTGGTCTGCCAATACACTTCCCTTGATGGCTTTCTGGGTTGTGTACTGAATGTCGTATTCCGTCAAGATCATTTGCCATCTTGCTATTCTCCCAGACAGAGCAGGCTTTTCGAATATGTACTTTATAGGATCCATCTTTGAGATCAACAAGGTAGTGTGAGTCAGCATATACAGTCTCAGCCGGCGAGCAGCCCATACCAAAGCGCAACAAGTTTTCTCAAGCAGTGAGTATCGGGTCTCACAGTCGGTAAACTTTTTGCTAAGGTAATAAATGGCATGCTCTTTTCGGCCAGACTCGTCATGCTGCCCCAGCACACACCCCATTGAGTTGTCAAGTACTGTCAGGTATAGTATCAGAGGTCTCCCTTCAACCGGTGGCATAAGGATGGGTGGTTCTTGGAGATATTCCTTGATTCTGTCAAAAGCAGCCTGACATTCATCATTCCAACGTACTACCTGATCTTTCTTCAGTAGCTTGAAGATTGGCTCACAAGTAGCAGTTAGGTGTGAGATGAACCGAGCAATGTAATTCAGGCGTCCTAAAAAGCCTCTGACCTCTTTCTCTGTCTTAGGAACTGGCATCTCTTGAATAGCTTTGACCTTGGCAGGGTCCACTTGAATACCCTTATCACTTACAACGAAGCCTAGCAACTTCCCAAATCTTACCCCGAAGGTGCACTTGTTCGGGTTCAGCCTCAACTTGTACAGTTTCAGACGATCAAACAATTTCTGCAGATGATCTAGGTGCTCTTCCTCAGTCTGGGACCTTGCGATCATGTCGTCAACATACACTTCTATCTCATGATGGATCATATCATGAAATAAGGCAACCATGGCACGTTGGTAGGTTGCCCCAGCGTTCTTCAGTCCAAAAGGCATGACCTTGTAGCAGAAGGTGCCCCACTGAGTAACAAAGGTAGTTTTTTCCATGTCTTCAAGAGCCATCTTGATCTGGTTGTAGCCTGAAAAACCATCCATGAAAGAGAACACCTTATGCTGAGCTGTATTGTCAACAAGGACATCAATGTGAGGTAGAGGAAAGTCATCTTTGGGGCTGGCCCTATTCAGATCCCTGTAGTCGACACACATTCTGACCTTACCGTCCTTCTTTGGTACCGGCACCACATTAGCAACCCACTGAGGGTAAGAAGTCACTGCTAGAAACCCGGCATCAAACTGCTTCATAACCTCGGCTTTAATCTTCTCAGACATCTCTGGACGCATACGGCGGACCTTTTGCTTAACCGGAGGGCAATCTTCCTTAGTAGGCAAGTGATGGACCACAATATCGGTATCCAACCCGGGCATGTCTTCGTAGGACCAGGAAAAGATCTCCATATAATCATGTAGCATCTTAGTCAACCGTTGCTTCACGCTGAGCTCTAGGTTGGCACCAATCTTTACCTCTTTCCTGTCTGCCTCAGTACCCAGATTTATCGTCTCTACCGGCTCTTCATGTGGTTGAATTGCCCTCTCTTCCTGGAGTAACAGTCTTGCAAGCTCTCCAGGCACTTCGCAATCATCTTCACCTTCGTCTTCGGCTAAGTTGATCGGATTTTCGAAGTCATAACTGGCAGTAGCAGAGTCGTTACCAGTGAGATCCAGAGTGGATTGAAACCTGTATGAGTGAGTGTGTGTAAATACAGCTGTTTTGAAATATATAAAGGAAGGAAAGACAGAAAAGGAGCGTAAGATTTGAGATGCGAGAAAACGTCCAAGATTTTCATTTATGATATATGAAATGACAATTTATATGCCCTCACAAATAAAACCACGGTGCCTCGGGTAAGACACCGGGCCATATAGTTCAATTTATTGTTTATTACAAATAACAAAACAAAGAAGTTTATTACTGCGTAACAAAAGTAACAGGAGTATGGTCCTTAGCCATCCAATTGGTCAATCCGCCGTCAGTTGTCGGGTAGATCCAGCTATTGAACTCAGCTTCATCCACCTCATTATCCTCCCCAACAGCATTCACTCCTGGATTGGTAATGAGCACAAGAGGTCTTCTGGTCTTTGCCTTCCTCATAGCTTTCTGACCCTCTGCAGTAAAACCCAGTCCAAATTTGTCAGTTTTCTGTTTAAAATCAGGGAGCCTGCCCCAGTTAGCACATTCACCTTTCTGAATCACAGCCCGGGCATCCTTTAGGGAAGCCATCTTCAAAGGAACATTCTCTTCGACCACTGTTTCTGCTGCTGCTGAAATTGGAAGTACCTCCTCGAAATGCTGAAAGGGGGTTTCAATAAACTCCCCGTCCATCTCAATGTATCTGAAGGAATTCAAATGGCTCACCATATACTCCTCCTCTCCTTGTACAGTGACGATCTTCCCTCTGACAAGGTATTTGAGCTTCTGGTGCAAGGTAGAGGTCACTGCCCCAGCTTTATGGATCCAAGGTCGACCCAGTAGACAAGAGTACGATGGACGGATATCCATCACATAAAAGGTAGAGTCAAACACCTGAGAGCCCACACGAATAGGAATGTCAACCTCTCCATGAACCATCCTCTTGGAACCGTCAAAGGCTCTGACGATAATATTGTTGGGTTTCAGTTCCAGGCCTTCACAATCCAGACGGTCTAAGGCCTTCTTGGGTAACACATTCAAGGAAGAACCAGTGTCCACTAACACGTGCGCCAGAGTAGTGCCCCTGCATTCAATAGAGACATGCAGGGCATCATTGTGGTCCCTTCCCTTTGCAGTCAGGTCAGCATCTGAGAAACCCAAGCCATTGTCCGCTGTCAGATTTGCTACGCAATCAGTGAATTGAACTGCAGATGTCTCCTGTGGTACGTGAGCCGTCTTGAGAAATGAGATTAAGGCCTTAGCATGGGCCTCTGAGCACAGCAATAAGGAGAGCATGGAGATCTTGGAGGGCGTATGCCCCAACTGCTCCACAACATTAAAGTCACTCTTCTTTATTATCTTTAGAATCTCCTCCATCTCTTGTTGGGAGGCTTCAGCATTTATAGGTATTGGTGCCTCCATCCGGGCAGGCTCGTCTTCAATCCCTTTGCCCCGAGCATTAGATGACTCGGCAGCAGGGGAAACAACTTGGTCAGAAACAGGAACAGGTATACTTATAGGTGTTATTGTAAGGGGTCTTCGAGTAGCGGGCGGTGCAATGTCAGGCGAGAAGAGCCTGCCACTGCGGGTAACCTTGGCTGGACCAGTGATATCGCAGATACTGGTGCCAGTGTTGAACTCTTGTTTAATTTCGTTCACATACACATCTGCCCCATAGTGCCAGGGGACAGCCTTATCAGATTCGTAGGGGAGAGGCCCCGGAACAGTAATAACAACAGGTGCAACGGTCATGATTTGAACAGGCTTCCTCGGGAGAGCCTTGATTGGATTATTGAAGATCGTGACCACAAAAACTTCTTCTACCGGAACCAACTGAACAGCGGACTTCTTAAACAGAATCTCCTTGCTATCCATTAGGCTTTGGATGCCCAACTTCAGCAAAGGACAACCAGATGGGGAAACAGCACAGAACAGGCAACCCTGACTGCAACCCGGAAATAAACCGGCTAGCAGTAGGTTCCTCTTGACAGTCTTCAAAGGAGTAGCTACATCATCCACCAAAACAGCGTATACATCCTCATCAACCGCATTTACTCCATGCTGGGGCATAGGAGCAGTTACCACATTCGGCCTCTCAGGCGCTTTAAACTGTATCTCTTTTGCGTCAATAAGGTCTTGCACCTTATTCCTTAATGCCCAACAGTCATCAGTGGAATGCCCCGGGCTATCAGAATGGTAAGCACAGCAAGCATTTGGATTATATTTTGGAGAGGCAGTGTTTACGACTTTGGGGGCCTCTCTGACAGTCACTAGGTTGGTGGATAGCAACTGTGGCAAGATCTGCGACAAAGTCATGCTTAAACGGGTAAACTCTCTCCGGGGTCTTTCAGCCCTTTGAGGATTGGTTTGCCGAGGAGCGGCATCAGGCTTAGCAATCATTACCGCACTGACAGATTGACGGCGCTCAGATTTCTCTTGTCTCCTGGAGCCATATACAACACTAGCCTCCTTCTTGAAGGGTTTCTTCTCAGAACTTGTAGATGCACCCTTCGGAATTTTACCAGACTTCAACCCAGCCTTAATTCTCTCTCCAGTCAGAATAAGATCAGTGAACCCAGCAGAAGAATTCCCAATAAGATGGTTGAAAAATGGCCCAGATAGGGTCCCTAGGAACATGTCTACCAACTCCCGATCAGTCAACGGAGGCTGCACTCTGCCAGCCAGATCCCTCCACTTCTGAGCGTACTCTTTAAAACCTTCGCTTGAACCTAACGACATACCCTGGAGTTGGGTACGCGTAGGGGCAAGGTCGGCATTATATTGATACTGCTTATAGAAAGCAGTAGCCAACTCCTCCCAGTTACGAACCTTGGTCCCATCTAGCTGATAGAACCATTCGAGATGAGTCCCTGAAAGACTCTCCTGGAAGAAGTGGATCCACAAATTCTTATCCACCGAGTACGGTTGAATCTTCCGCACATACGACCTGAGATGTAGCTTGGGACAAGACGCCCCGTCGTACTTGGTAAAGGATGGTGCTTTAAACTTACGTGGAATGATCACACCCGTAGACAAACCCAAATCTCCGAAATCCAGCCCCGACACCTGTTGGATCTCCATAGCATTCAATCTGTCCTCCAACTGCTTGTATCGGTCTTCCGCAGGAGGATACTGCTCTTCATCAAAATCAGTCTCGTTGTCAGAGACTACCGGACTAGGACCTTTTCCCCCTTGGGGAGTACCCTTTCCTATAGAAGAACTAGCCTCTTTATTCTGCAGAGTGTTGCCAAACCTTCGGCCCGAGTTGAAAAGAACAGTCCTTCTCTTCTTCTTCTTTTCCTTCTTCAGGAGCAGAGCCTTCAGCTCTTCTTGGCCCTGAGCCAAACCCATGATTAGTTCCTGAAATTGCACGTTCTGCGCCTGAAGAGCCTTGATGGACATCTCAGTTGATGATGAGTCAGGATTCATGATGCTGAAATAAACAGCGAAGAACTGTAAGCAACCTGAAAAGAAGAAAACCTGCTATGAACATGATGAATGATATGTGTTTATGCAATGCATTCAAGGGTTCGAAAGTTCAAATTTGTTGTAGACAAAGAAGAACACACGTTATCATTAAGGAAATAATTGTTCAGTACATCAAAGCCTCATGGGCACAATAATACAAAAGCAAATCAATCCCAAAATACACTGCGCATCCTCTTTGGAGCTATGTAGGTGTTGAGATTCCTCTCCTCATGCAATAGGCGAGTGAGCTCCAGGACCTTCTTTTCACTAGCATGTAGACTGGTCTCAAGAGAATTCCGTTCTTCCTTAAGCTGGATCCAGCTCTTCTGCATCTCTACCCAGGATGTGGGCATGTCAGGATGCTGAATGGTGTAGGACACTTCTCCTTCCAAGACCGGCTCTTTGATTACCGGGAGCATATGAGGATAAGGCATTACCAACTTCTGGGAGCGGGCTCGTACCCATTTGAGATAAGGTTCCAACGGGATGGAGTTCCTGTGCCCCAGTGTCTTGCTGTCTATCCTACTGGGCATCCTCCAAGCTCTGATAAATCTCTGGTGAAGTCCTTGTGCATCATTGTCGAAATTAAAAACTATGTCAGGAATTAACATGTCATGAGGACCATCCCTCCGAGCATAACCAAACTGTCTCCAATCCAGGCATGGATTGTAAGTAATACCTCCTCTGATTCCAAGTAAAGGAACATTAGGGTATTCCCCGCAACAATCAATGATAGTGACATCCTCTCTGGACCGAGGGCACCAATGTATATCTGCATGTGTAAGAGTCATCAACCGTTGTGACCATCTCAAACCCCGCTCGTTCTTCAAAACTGATTGTGGAAGGTGCGAAATAAACCACCTTCCTAGGAGGGGAGTGCAACACATAAGGACACCTCTTTTTCTCATGGTTCGGGTGTAACATGAGTGAAGGATGTCCCCCAGCAACGTAGGTATAGGATTCCTGGAAATAAAGATCTGGACAGCACTGATATCAATAAGCTGATCTGGGTTAGGGAACAATACCAAACCATAGACAAGGAGGGCCACCACTTCTTCAAAAGCTTGCAAGTCAAGGGAGTTCCAACATTCATGGGCCTTTTCAAACAGGAACCTGGCTAAGAACCCTTTGATACCACTTCTAACTTCCCAATGTCCCTTGAGGTCAGATGATTGTAGGTGCAAGGCTTTAGCAATCTCTTCTAGTTTAGGTTCCTTTTCCGTACCGTTGTAGGGTAGTTGATCAAGGATAGGGATCTTCAGAAGCCGGGAGAACTCCTCCATTGTAGGTACCAGCTGATAATCCAAGAAGGTGAAACAGTGATGCAGAGGGTCAAAGAACTGGAACAAGACCTTTATCATGTCTTCCTCAATGTTGGTGTTGACCAAGCTAACGAGTCTTCCATGTCTTTCACTGAATGAAGAGCTTTCGGGAATCCTGGATATAAGCTCCTTAAGCTGAGGAGGGATCCTTACAAGACTGACTTGAATTGTCTTTCTGCGAACAGTTTCCATGTCCTACAAAACAAGAACAAAGATGAAAATTCGAACCCCTGAAATGGTTAGTCAATGCATATGATGCTGGATGATGTCATGATGCTATGATTAAAACACACCACAGATATTTACAAAGACAAACATGTAAGGCACACAAGGCACACAAGACAAGCCCTTAGGGTTTAAGGCCAGCATGGGGTCTGGGTAGTACCCTCTTGAAGTTGGTGGGTTCAACCTGTCCTATTAGAAGTAACCGGGTTCTAAGGGTCCCAATATCACTGGATTGCTTTCATTGTTCATCGTTTCGATTTAGCCACTGAACTGGCGACCGAAATATTCCAGGAAAGCAATCCTCAATTGAGTGTAGTATCGAGTATCAACCAACCTTGGAATGCACCAAAGTCAGTTATCTCACTACCCTAAAGAGGCCAAGATAGTTCAATTAAGGTTCCTAAGGTCTGTTGATGCTTCACGACACCACGCGGAGGCCCCGTACTCTCCTTGACTGAACTCAAGGGTTACCGGTACACACCAAAGTGCCACATCAACGTAGCAGACTGTTTCAACCATGTCGGTATACCCCACACAGTTCCCTCACAGTCTTGTTGCTACTTTCTAAGAAGGTATCCCCAGATCCGGGTTAGGATCTATAGAACTCCCAAGACAGTCCCCACAATTTAAAGCAAACAAGTTAAAGCAATTGAAAACACAGTTACGAACTATCCTAAGGTACACCTCACTTTATAAGAGTCCCCAGCAGAGTCGCCAGTTCTGTGATCGGTGGATCTGGAACTGACTGTTTAATGCTGGTTCACTAAATGTCGCGGAAGCAAGAGTCGCCACCGTATTTTATTTTCTCCAAATGGAAAGGACAAAAGCACAGAAAAATTCCTTAAAGAGATTGCTCTCGGTTCGGGAGGTAGGTTATAGAAAGGGAAGGTGCTAACACCCTTTCTATCCATGGTTATCCATGGGCTCTTAGATACTTGCTCATTTGTGTTTTCAAAAATGGTTTTCTTGCTTTTCAACTGTGGGTTTTAAAAAAAGTTTCTTTGAAAATTTCAGTTCGACTCTTGTATCTGTCCTCAAGAGTGTTTGAAAAATTGCTTTCGAAAGCTTTTGAAAATGTGTTTGTGTGAAAAGTATTTTTGAATTTGTTTTGAAGTTAGAGCAAGTATCTAGAGTCGTCTACCTACCCTAAGGAATTCGTCTGTGTAAATGTCCTTTAAAGTAGTGCCATCCCACCATTGAGAGGTAGGTAGCACCACCGTTGGAGGTGTTCGGGTCAATTCGAGGTTCGGGACATGGTGATCACCGGAGCAATAGGAAGACACCTTAGAAGCTACCCTCATGCCAGGTTCTCGGATCATGAGGACTTACTAAGACATCCTCTACTCGACGATCACCTTTCGAGGCAAGGCAACAGTGAGGCGTACCCTAGGGGTGGTGTGTGATTTGTGTGTCGTTTTCATTTATTTTGTCTTGTCATGTCAAAGTGATCTATGCGTTTGTTTTTATTTTAACATTCATTCTTGCATGCAATTTATTAGCAATTAAAAAGATGCGGAAAATTAAAGTTCCTAAACTATTACAAAGGCGCGGGTCCACATCGCCAAATTAAAATCCCGGACCCGATTTGACATAAAATAAAGAAATAAAGTAAAGTGCGAGAAATTAAGTTTACACGGCTTTGGGAGAATTACATTAATATTTACAAGAAATAAATAAAATGCGCGAATATGAATTAAAATTGGAAACGATGGCGTTGGACCCTTTTGGAATTAAATTAAATTATTAAATTAATTAAAATTAAAATGAAAATAAAGAGAGAAAAGATTTTTTTGAGTTTTTTAGAGTTGTGAATTTTTATGAGAAAGATTAACTGAAAGTATTAACCCTAATTCTAATTTTTATTTATTAAGAAGACATGTTAAAATTTAAACCTAAAATTAAATTAATTATTTACATGCAATTTGATTTATAAAAATAAATAATATTTAATTATTAGTGAAAAGAAAAGAAAAAGGATCAAAATTAATTAAAACCCTAATTCTACCAATTTTAAGTTTATTAGAAAAATATTAAGATTTAAACCTAAATTAAGACTAAAATCAATTAATGATATTTATTTACAAAATATTAAAATAAAATATATTTTTAATTTTTATGGCCTTTCTGATTTTTTTGTGTTTTTTATATTATTATGAAAATAATTAATTAAAGAATTAAATTAAAAAACTAATTAAAACAAGAAATAGAAAAATATGAGAAAAGGAATTAGGAATGCAAACCATGGGGGTCTGTCCCCAAATTGGGAGGTGAGATCTTAGAATTTTAGGCCCAATTATCCCTGGCCTTATTGACTTTCCAGGAAGCATGTGGCGCGTTTGACTAGAGTCCATGGTATGCTTCACATTATGGCCCTTTGATTCATCTCAGTAGGCACGTGGATAGTCCAGATATGGGGAACATGGTGAACCCTAGTATTGAATCTCCATAGGATGACAATCAGAAAAATAATATTGGAAAGGGGTGGGGACCTGGGGCTCGAACCCAGGTCCTAGAGATTACCAGTAATGTGCCTTGCCAGTTGCTCCAATCTGCGCGTTTTGATTATGTAATAGCAAACAAATATTATAAGAGAAAACAAGGGTTAGTGGGATTTCCGCGCGCGAATTTAAATGAACCAATCAACGCTGGCCACATACCCTTCTTCTTCCTTGGCTTTGTTTTTTTCCTGAAACAAAAAATCATTAGCAACGGTTTTGAACCGTCCCCAACTATACCATATTTCAAAATAGCGATTAGCTCGTGGTAGCTCATAAATTGAGCGCGAGGGTTGCTTTAGAATCGTCCAAGCACGCTGAGTTGAATGGCCTAGGTCTCACGTGCTAATTTTTCTTTAACTAAGAAACCCTAATTCAAGGTTCTGAAAACCCTAGCACGTATCCATGGTGAAATCGCGCATAATGCCTAAAAACTCAATTAGATCATGTGGTTAGCTTCATAATGAGTCCAATAACATAAATCAAATATTAAAAACTACAGAAAACGTATGAATCATGATGCAAGAATGCAAAAAAATTTCTGTACAGGACACCATCATTCTCACGTTTCTTGGTGTTAGGATGGATGGTTTTGATTTGAAAACCTTCCTTGAAGCCTCAGGAAGGTAATGGAACAAGTCTTTTGGCTTGAATCGACCTGTAACCTAGTTTTCAGTTTTCAACTTTTTTGCAAAAAACTCAAGTTTGGTTCTTTGTGTATGGCGCAGCTTAGAGGTCCTTGGCATTAGGGTTTGCATGAGTACTTATATGTGAATGATTAGGGTAGGTTTTTTTTGTCCAAGGAATCAAGGAATTGATGTATGGAAGATTTGATTTTCATGCATAATGTTTTCAATCTTTTTCACATGCTTTTGATGCCAATCATATCCAATCACCATGATTCTTTCTATATCTGATTATGCACGAAATATTGAGCCTATTCCATGCACAAAAAGATTTAAAACATTAGGTTTAGCATTTTTCACCTATTTAATTTAATTAAATGAATTATTAATAATTAAAAATCCAAATAAATAAATAAAAATGATAAAAAACTTCCCTTTGGGCCAAATAGTCGTGCGCATGCCTTGGATGATGAATTGTGGAAGAAAAAGAGGTCCATTAGCATTTTTAAGACCTTTGAAGCAATGTTGACTTTTCAAAATATCCAAAAATTTCCCAACTTCCACAAGGCATAACTTGCTCAATTTTTAAGCTTTGATCATGTTCTTGGACATTTTGGAAAGGTCTTGAAGTCCTCTAACCAATGCCTTTGGTCCCATGTAATTTTGATTTACCAATCTCAAGTTATGGCCTTTGACTTAAAGTCCCTTTTTGTTGACTTTTGAAAATGACCTATAATGTTGAAATTGATAACTTTTTGTGAGAGCATTTCTTGGACTTGAAGTGTGAAGAGGAGTTGTAGGAAATGTCTTTCTATTCAAAATGAGCTTTGGATGGAATTTTTCTGATAATCCATGTGAAAGTTATGCCTTGGTCAAGTTACAGTTGACTTTTTCAACTGTCCAAATATGGAAACTTTTGCATCTTGAGATATTTTGAGCCAAGCTTTGAGAATCATGATCAAGCCTTGATCAAATGATGTTTGTGGCTTCAAAATGAGATGTTGACCAAAAATTTGAACTTTTGACTGTCAAATGACCATTTTGCCCCTATAGTTGACTGTAGTGCAATTAGGGTTTCTGACTGTGCAATTTTGTGCTGTAGGTCTTGAAACTTGGCATGAGGATGCTTGACCATGTTTATAGGCATGTGGGACTTGATTGGACCCTTGGAAACTTCATTTTCTTTGTCAGAACCAAAACCCTAATCTTGACTGTTAGGAGGCCTTTGAACTGTGCAACCCTTGGGGAGATTTTGAAGCTTGCTCTTTGCAATTCTTGAAGAATATGGGAGGGAAAATTTTGGGGTACATCAAAGTGTCTTTCGAATGGGGCCTTTTTATACATCCTTCGAAGGAGCCAAAAGTGTGCCCCTTGGATGTGTCACCAAAGTATGCCTTAAGGTGGGCCTTGTAAGTTCTTCGAATGGGCCATCAAACATGTCCATCGAATGGGACACCCAGACGTGTCCTTGAATGGGTCATGGATGTATCTTTGAAAGGACCAAATGTGTCCTTCGAATGGACTAGCAAGGTATATCCTTCGACAGGGACTCCTATGTATGCCTTTCAAATCCACCAACCATGTGTGCTGAAGGTTTTCAAGGGTGGAATTGAAGCATACTAAAGGGAAATGTGTCCCAGTCGAAGCTAGTGTAAACATAACCAATGCCATGTCGAAGCCTGCATGCAGGAGGTCTAAACTTTGTGACTCCAAGAAAACACACAAGAGGCCAATGCTCAAACAAAGACTTGCATGAAGGGAGTCACATGCCCAAACGGAAAAGACATGCTAGGCTGGAAAAAATGTGCAATCAAAGGATGCCAAAGTGAGGCAAAAATGTGCAATCGAAGGTTGCCAAAAGGAGGCTTTTTTGCCTTGGAATCTAAGGAGGCTACATGAGGCTCTTGCTTTGTGCCTGCTGGCCTGGTGGGCGCCTCTTGCATGCAAGAAAGGACGTGTGGCTCACTCGAAAGCTACACATAGCCAGTCATCACCTTATGAACCAAAGCAAGAATGGAGGGAAATATTTGTCTAATCAACACAGGTATGCAAGCATCAAACGAAGCAGGCATATAGGAAGTCATTGCATTGTGAACCATGTGATGCCATAGATGCAATCGAAGATGGAATGTAGGAAACTTCTGCCTTGTAAATCAAAGCCAGCGTGTCAAAGGCCAGCGCCCAGTCGAAGGATGCAAGCCAAGCTTGCATCGGAAGAGGTCAAAAGGCCAATCGAAGGAGCTGAATCAAAAAAGGCTTGTTTTTCTCCAATTTGTCAAAAATATTATTATTATTTATCTATTTTCCCCTTTTTTAACAGCTTCCTCTTTAATTTGATGCTGAAAAACCCAAATTGTACTTGTGCAAGCTTGAATCTTGAGAATCCTTGTGAGAAATGCCTTGAGAAATGAGAGGGAAAATTTTGGGGTACAATAGTGAGCCATTTGAATTCTTTCAAATATGTCGAGGTGGATGGTGAATTTAGTGAGACTCCCTGCCATACCGTTGAATTTGTTTCTCAGACAACCTCAGTTGATAAAGATGCTTCTGTTGTTCCTAAGACTCCATCAAAAATGGATTCTCTGAAGGACGCTAGGGATGTGGTTGAACAAGGTGGTTGCACTGTCTGGGGTCAGCTTCCCGATATTCCTTATAAATCTGACAAGGTTGGCTTGGGTTTCAGTTCTAAATCTCATAGGGCTGTTCGTCGTGCTCGTTCTAATTCGGGGAGACCGTCATTCCGCATCAATAGTAATGGAGTTCATAACAATCATGTTAATATTGTGGAAGACGCTGATAGACTGCGAGATAAACAATTGGATCTTCCCTACTATCCGCAATAGGCTCAACAATTGGAAGGCTGAAGACTTTATACCAATCTCCTTTAGTCAGGAGTAAATTCTATTTTCTATTTTTCTTTCTTTCAAATTTTGGCTATGTAATTTAAACAATGAATTTAAGCCTTGTGCCTTACCCAGGGCACAATGGTCCATTTGTTAGGGTTGTCATTATTCATAATCATATTTTCATTTAGTAAGTTATTGGGCGTTTGCACTCAAATTTTACACTCTTTGTCTTTCTTTTACTTTATTATTTTCAAAATAGCTATATATTCTTATACATACCCACGCAACAAATTGCAGATCCATATCCACCCATTGATAACAGTTCTGCTATTGCCAATTATGACTTCGAAAATCCGATCTACCAAGCCGAGGACGAAGGTGATGAAGATTGTGAAATACCAGGAGAGCTTGCTAGGCTATTAATGCAAGAATAAAGAGCCATACGACCGCATGAGGAGTCAGTTGAAGTTGTGAACTTGGGTACCGAAAAAGATAAGAAATAAGTCAAGATAGGTGTTGTAATACAATAGGAGAACTGACTTGGGTGTTTTGCGTTTTATCGTAATTATTGCGAATAGCAAGAGTCGCCACCGACTTTTCTTTTATCCAATAAAGGAAAGGGTGAAAAGAACAAGAAATACCTTTTGAGAATTTTCTTGAGTTCGGGGGGTAGGTTATGAAGAGGGAAGGTGTTAGCACCTTTTTCATCCGTAGTTATCTACGGGCTCTTGGTTGCTAGCTCACTTTTGAAAATTCTTTGTAAATGTGTTTGTATTTGTTTGAAAGTATTTTTGAAAAGTTCCTTTGTTTAGGAAGACTTTATAATGATTCTCGTCTCTATAAGAATGTATACAAAGTGTTGACTTTTGAAAAAATTTCATGAAAGTGTTGGTGTGTTTGAAAGATGTTTATTTTGAAGTGTTTGTGAGAAAGCAACTAGGAGCGTTCTACCTACTCAAAAGAAGTCTTTTTTCTTTTCCTCCTCCTTTAGACAGTGTTATCTTACCATTAGTTACTAAGAAACCTTATCATTGGATATGAAGGGATAAATGTGGGTCATCGTACAATCATAGAAGGCAACATTGTAGGATATCTTAGCAATTTGTCGTAAGGCACTAATATCGTTTACCGAAGGCAACATCGAAGGGTCACCGAGGGACCACAATCTTGTAATCAAGGGTCTTTGCTAAAGTATCCCACGTTCGAGGGACATGACTGTTTTTATCCGAGGAAACAAGTATGGGTTAACCCTAGAGGTGCATGTGTGTAAAGTGTATTGTTTTTATTTAATTTGTCTTAAATTAAGGTTGTCTATTGTTTGGTTTTAAGTCTTTCCATACAAACCCTAATTACTAGCAATAATAAGGAAAGCGGGAAATTGCAGAATTTAAATGTCCTACGCTATTACAATACTTTGGGGGACGGGGGATACAAATTTACAAATGGGGATGACAAGTAAAAATAAAACCTAATTACTATTACAAGGCTTTGACAACTACATAATTTATAATGAAAAAATAGTAAAATACGCAAGAAAATGTAAAGTGAAAAGAAATTGTTTTGTTTTTTTAAGGGTTTTTTGATAGAAAAAGGTTTTGTAGTTTCAATTATTTTAGAAAATAACTTGAAGGTTTTATCTAGAAAAATGTTTTGTATAGTGTTAGGCCATCTCTAAGCAATGCAATATGTCAAAAATAACTTTAATGATCCAAAATCATAGCAAGAATGTCAAAAAAAATCAGGATTTCTTATGCCTAGGCTGACACGGGCTGTGTTGCCAGACACATGCACCCGTGTCAGCATCTGCCCACGCCTCTCTACACATTTTTGTTCCAGCCGATTTGACACGGGCCATGTCGTGTGACATAGGAACCTGTGTCAGCCCCTGTCCTGTCTCTTTGCACGTTTCTGACTGACACGGGCACCCATGTCATCCCCTGTCCTGCCTGTTTTTCCAAATTTCCAACCCAGTTGCACTGACACGAGCTGTGTCGTGTGACACAGGCACCCGTGTCAGCCCCTGGCCTGCCTTTTTGCTAAGTTTTCTCTTTGATCTTCCCTGTTATATCCTTTTGAAAGAAAAAACAAATGATTTATGGATAAAGATATTACAGTTTGAGAATTTTTACCTCTTGAAGCAAAAACTTTAGAACACATATGTATGTTTTCGGGTGTAAAATGGTGATTGATTGAGCTTCTTTGGACTGTATTGAAGTTTTTCCAATCCTTACTTTATGCTGAAAGTCACTGAATCACTCCAACCAAGTCAAGTTGCAAGGTACTGTTTTTGAATTTGGAAGATGGTGATAATGGTGTTACAAAAGTTGTTCTTGTGTTTGAACAACTTCTATATGATGTATGTGAAGTATTGGGATGACTTGTTTGGGAAAAAACTTACAAGGTGTGAGAGGTTCAAATATTTGGACTTCAAAGCTCAAAAATGGAGGTTTTATGGACAATGCTGTTTTTTTAGAGTATAAGGGTTTTGAGGGTTTGTTCATCCTTTTTTTATCTTGCAAATGATCTCTCTATTTATAGGCAAGAGGTTTTAAGACAAGCGTTAATCAGATTTTCAAGATCACATGTTGTGGCTAGGTTGGATTGTGAATGAAGAAAGCTTAAAGATCATAGTTCTAATGCTTTGTACTTTGATTCATAGAGTTATTGGATATTTTAAGCATTCTTGTCTGGTTTTGTATGTTGAGTGTGTGTAGAAGAAACAAGTTAGAGGCTCAAGAAGAGCTGACTTTGTGATTAAAGCTACTTTGCAAGAATGGCAATGTTAACTTTGTGCCAAAAATGGAAAGATCACTTGGAGAATGCTTAAATCAAATGGATCATATCTCAAAAGTTTGTGTAAACATTAAATTACGGTGATATTTGTAAGTTAGAAGGCCTGCAAAACAAGATTATGCAGCATAACATGTAGATTGGATTATGCGTTCTTCACCAAAATGACTTGCAATTCAAGAATGAATGCCCAACTTCATGCCTTTGGATCTCCTAGCTCAAGTATGATAAATTCATGCTCTTGGATGTTTTGGAAAGCTTGAAACATTATATACAACTTTCATGTTGACCACTTTGGCTAAATCAAATTGGAACTTGATGAAAATTGGCCAAGAAGTTGGGGCAAAACCTGACCAAAACTCGTTGAAAATTTCTCTAAGTGTTAGATAAAAATGTCATGACTTCATGGGCTTATATCTTCAAATCTAAGAATTTTTTGGACATCAACCCTCTAATACAAAGTTGTAGAATTCATCAAGATCTACAACTTTCATGTTGAAATTTTTCTTTGAATCATCTTGTGTCTTGGTGAAAAAATGTCCTGAAGTGGTGAAATTATCAAGTGTAAAAACACTTAGAAAATTCCTAAGTATTGAAAACTTTGACTTTTTATTGACTTTCTTAACTTTCTTGATTTTTGATGATCAAGTTTTATATTTTTGAAGGTCTTGATGAATTTTGATCTTTGAAATTTAATGTTGACCAAAAAGTCACAATTTAACTTTTTTTTGCATCAGTTGACTTTTCGTCAGTTGATCCAAATTTCAATTATCAAACCTTTTATCCTGAGAAATGATTCGAGCTATGAAATTAGGTAAAATTGTTGTGTTTGAGTCCTTGATATTATGCTTTAAGCCATTAGGTCATGTATTAGGTCAAAAGTCAATGATCAATCATTCTTAATTAGAACCCTAATTTGAAGGCTCAGTGCTTTAGAGGTGAGCTTGTCTGATCAAACTTTTGGGAACCCTTGAGAAATGTCTTGAGAAGAGAGAGGGAAAATTTCGGGGTACAACAACTTCCCTTGTTCAATCTTCTTAAACCTGAAGAGTTAGATTGGCTTTTCACCATTCGCGACTTGAAGGTGGAAGATGATTAAACATTTAAGTGGCCAAAAATTTGCACTCGCTTGTGCAGGAAGTAATGTTATTGGTTGATTGTGTCGGTAATGGGCTTAAAGATGCCATTTGGAGAGGTAATGAAGAGTTGTCGAAGATGGGCTTATAGATGCCATCCAAAGTAACTGTTGATAGAGATTGGAAGAAGTATCAGAATAAATCTTTGGTCAATTTATACTGAAACAATAGATGTCTGTATTTGTCTTTAACTGGATAAGAGTCAGAACAAATCTTAGGGTCGATTTAACTGAACCAGAGAAAATGTCTACCAGAAACAAATCAGGACAAATCATTGCTTGATTTAAACTAAACCAACAGAGGTTTGAAATGGTCTTTAACTAGATAACGAATCAGCATAAATCTTAGGATCGATTTAACTGAAGCAGAGAAAGTGTCTACCAGAACAGAATCAGGATAAATCATTGGTTGATTTAAACTGAACCAGCAGATAGTCTTGAAATTGTCTTTAACTGGATACGAATCAACATGAATTTTAGGATCGATTTAACTGAACTAGAGAAAGTGTCTATCGGAAACAAATCAGGATCAATCATTGGTCGATTTAAACTGAACCAGCAGATGGTCTTGAAATTGTCTTTAATTGGATATGAATCAATATAAATCTTAGGAACGATTTAACTGAACCAGAGAAAGTGTCTACTAGAAACAAATCAAGATAAATCATTGGTCGATTTAAACTGAAATAGGACATGGTCTTGAATGATCTTTAATTGGATAATGAATCAGCATAAATCTTAGGGTCGATTTAACTGAACCAGAGAAAGTGTCTACTGGAAACAAATCAGGATAAATTATTGGTCAATTTAAATTGAACCAGCAAAGGTCTAAAATGGTCTTTAACTGGGTATCGAATCAGCATAAATCTTAGGATTGATTTAAGTGAACCAAAGAAAGTGTCTATTGCAAACGAATCAGGATAAATCATTGGTCGATTTAAACTGAACCAGCTGAGATTTGAAATGGTATTTAACTGGATAACGAATCAAATATATCTTAGGATCGATTTAACTGAACCAGAGAAAGTGTCTACCGGAACAAAATCAGGATAAATCATTGGTTTATTTAAACTGAACCAGCAAATGGTCTTGAATAATCTTTAACTGGATAGCGAATCATCATAAATCTTAGGGTCGATTTAATTGAACCATAGAAAGTGTCTACCAGAACAAAATCAGGATAAATCATTGGTCGATTTAAACTGAACTAGCAGAGATTTGTGAAGGAGGTGTGTGTCATGTAGATAGTCGTCCTGCCCTATTTTGGGAATTGATCTAAAACTGTTGAAAATTGTTGATTATATTTACCTGTTGATTAATATTCCCTGAAAAGGTAAAGAGTTATCTATATGCAATGTTATGATGTATGAAATGCATTGTGTGATGATGTTCTCAAAATAAATGAGTCTGTGCTATATGCATTTTATGTGCATATGCTGTGATGTATGAATATGAAATGTTATTTAAATGTATCTTTGTCTTGGGAAAATAAATCCCTGACTATTGATGTGGATGAAGAGTTTGTGTATCTTCAAATTTGCCTTGAATACTTCCATTGGGGACTCTCGTTTTCTATTTGAGTAACCTCTACAGGGGATGTTAATTTCTGCTTGGGGAGTAGAGTTCAAGAGCCTTAGTCGTTCGTTGCTCTACTGGGGAATTTAATCCTTATATACTCTAACTGGGGATAAAAGAGATGGTTAAACTTTCGATTTGTCTGGAGAGAGTAAAGTTAACTGGTATTCTGGTCGGACTCCAGGTTTTACAACAACTCCCTGGGGATAGTATCAACTCTACTGGAGAAGAGGAGTTCTATCAGTGGTGTGTAGTAGTCTGAGGAATAGACTCAAGTTGGGGAGATTGTATTTTGTTTGGGAAATAAACCCTGTTGAGGAAGATATTTTGGAGATTTCACTGGGGAAACAAATTCTTCTAGGGAAGAACTTTTCAAAGTTTCTCTTTCAGTTTTGAAAGACCAAACTCGGCTGGGGAAGAGAATTTCCGGGAGATATACCAAATGTAACTCCGAAAGAAAATTGTGTATGAATTTACTATGTGGGTATTTATGGAAAGCATGAGCGTTATCCTGGCTCCTTGAGTAGGTATTTATTCCTATTCTTCTGAATATATTTATTATCAATTAATCATGTTCATATGAATATATTCATTAAATTTTAATCATTGTACGTTTTTTCAATCAAAACATAAAAACAAAAAGGTTGCACTTCAAAGTATATTTGTATTGATGATTTGCCTATAAACAGGCGTTTTTTGTACAAAGAGACATAAATCCTAGTAAGAGGAAGTCATCATGAAATGAAAGGAGTACAAAGTGAAAAAAAAGTATAGCCATGTGCAAGTGATCTCATTGGGTTCCAACTCTACTATTGCCCCTATGTCTTCGAACATCTCGTCCCTTGCTGTCAGAAGAAGTTGATTGAACTGATCTTGTACCATTTGAACTTTTGACCTTGGTAATAAAGCTGGCTGCAAGTGATTCAACGAGACATAGTCGTATGCTTTAATCCCTAACTTTTTCCTGGACCTCCCTTTTGGGTTTTCAATCCACCAGGATACCCTTTTTTACCCAAGTCGCCCTTTCAGATTTTCGACTTTCCGGGTGTATAATCTTTTGTATATATCCCTAATTTTTTCCCGAACTCTTTTGGTTCACCGAGATGCCCTTATTTTTTCCTAGGTATGTCAACCTAGCGGGTCATTCTTTATGTGTAGTATTTTTTGACTATGTCCGCGTTCACAGGGTGCAGGGAATCCTCACCATCCATAGTGGTTAGCATCATAGCACCGCCAGAGAATACTTTCTTGACAATAAATGGTCGTTCGTAAGTGGGAGTCCATTTGCCCCTAGGATCGCCTTGTGGTAGAATAATGCACTTTATTACTAAGTTGCCAGTCTGGTATACTCGAGGCTTGATCTTCTTGTTGAATGCATTGATCATACACTTTTGATACATTTAACCATGACAGACAACAACCAGTCTTTTATCATCAATCAAATTTAACTGAACCAACCTAGTCTAAATCCATTCGTCTTCGCCTAAGTCTGCTGATAATCCTTAAAGAAGGGATATGAACTTCGACAGGCAGGACGACTTCTATGCTATAGACTAAAGAGAATGGGGTTGCCCCAGTTGATGTTCGTGCCAAGGTACGGTAGCCATGAAGAGTAAATGGTAGAATCTCATGCCAGTCCTTATAGGCCACCACCATCTTTTGCATAATCTTCTTTATATTTTTGTTGGCGGCTTCCATTGGGCCATTCATCTTAGGTTTGTATGGAGAAGAATTATGATGCTTGATCTTGAATTGCATGCAGAGTTCAGTAATCATAACATTGTTGAGGTTGGTACCGGTGTCAGTGATAATCCTTTAAGGGATGTCGTATCGACATATAAGGTTATGCTTGATGAACCGAGCTATAACATTCTTGGTAACTAAGGCAAATGAAGCCACTTCGACCCATTTGGTGAAGTAGTCAATGGCAACAAGGATAAAACTATGTCCATTAGAGGCAGTAGGCTTGATTTCCCCGATCATGTCAATGCCCCATATCACGAATGGCCAAGGAGAAGTTATTGTACCCCAAACTTTGCCCTCTCATTTCATAAGGGATCACCCTGGATCCTAGGTTTGCTTCTATCAAGTTTCTAGGCCTTGAACTATCAATTTTTCCAAAGAAATCACTTCCAAGGGCAAAATGGTCATTTGCATGCTAAAAAGTCAAACTTTGATTTTTGGATCAAAAATCAAGCTTCAAGAATCATATTTCATCAAGACATGATTGGAATATGAAGTTTGTATCATCAAAAAGTTCAAAAGTCAAATTTACTATGGAAAAGCCAAATTTCTAAATACTTGGGATTTTTATAAGTATTTAAGAAAAATGACACTTCAGAACTTCTGAGCCAGCCTCCAGGAAGGTGCAGTCAGAAGTTGTAAACATGGTTCAACACATAGTCTTTAGTCAGAACATGGCTCTTCAGCATCTACGCAGGTTCAGTCAGAGTTTGCTAGGGTAACGCAAAGAAGGTTAAAGAGCGTGCTGTAAGCTTTCTAGAAAGTCTGAAAGCTTCTTCAGAACATGATGGAGCCAGAAGATAAGAGGATCAGAAGATGGGATGCTATGCTGAAGCAAAACTTCTGATCCAGAACTAAGCCTTGATGTAGAGTATCACGTTACAGGATTTCTGGTTGTGATAAGTCTCATCATCATTTAATGCTCATTTAATGCTCACAACCACCTTCTGAGACTTTATCCAAAGGATTTTCACCATGTGTACCTCTACTGTCTTGGGATATCAACTTTACCTTTGCTTTTCCTTAAATCCTGCTAACAGCCACCATGCTTGCTTAAAAGACAAGGCAATACTTCAGCACGTGAAGGCTATTTTCAACGCTTTGGTCAGAACTTGACCAAATCCCAAAACCTTGCTTATATAACTTGCTGCATACCTATGACCAACAGCTGGTTCAGCCTACGCCTGCATCCCATGATTACACCAAACTAGCATACAAAAACTGTGATGAAAAAGCAAAGGAACATGATACCAAAATAGGTTAAAATCCTATTTGTCCCCCCCCTCAAAGTCACAGCAAAATCATCTATAAATACTTGGCTCCATCACACGTTCAAGGGGCTGGCTTTTGGAAAGAAAGAACCATCAAAGAGAGAGAGAAGGAAGTTGTGAAACCTTCATAAAATATCCAGATTTCTCATACATAAAAACAAACCTTTGTTCTTCCCTTTGAACAAAAGGACACAACCACTCTTCCGTCTCTCTTACTGACTCAGAACATCCAGAGGCAGCCACTCAAAGCTCCAAGCACGCTCCAGGTAAGTCTTTCTGACTTTACTTGCTTTTCATTCTGAACATCATTAACATGTAAATATCATGGTGTTAATGTTGTACATATCATTGTATGAATAAAAAAACTATGGATCAGAACTTCTAGAATAATGCTAGGCTCAGACTTAGGATTAGAACTTCTGGATTTGTTGTGCTGTGATTATTCTGATTTGTTAAACTGAATAGATTGTTGTTGTGCTGATTAAGAGCTAAAATGTAACACAGAACTCCTGTTTTTCACTCATCACTTTAACACACAGAACTTCTAGGATTTTCTCACTGTTTTAACACATAGAACTTCCATGATTTTTCTCACTGTTAACACACACTGAACTTCTGATGTTCACCCACTGGCTCGGCACAATATAGAACTTCTGATGTTCACTCACAATCTTAGCATAACACAGAACTTCTGAGTTCCCCTTACATGTCAAATACACTGAACTACTGGCGTTCGCTCACTGTTTAGTGTAATACAGAACTTCTGACTTTTGGTTCACTGGCTGCACACCACCCAGAACCTCTGTGTTTTCCCTCTAACATTTTTTGCAGGACCTCAAAGTTTACCAGTCCAGAACTTCTGATCCCTCGGACGTCTCCTGCTGAGTCACAACGCTCTTGGCTTCATAACTTCTAATCCTAGTTGTTTTGCTTGCAACAATGCTGTTCCTACTTTGCATTTATTTTCCTTTTCATTTTTTTATATATATTAACATAAAAAACATAGAAATATTTTCCTTTTGATTTATTTCCTTAAGACAAAAACATTCTTTTAAAACAAGTCCATTTCTTTCTTATGTTATGCATTTCAATATGGTTGTAATAATAACTTAGGATTTATTTTCGCTTGAAATCCCCATTCGTACATATGTACCCCCATCCCCTAAATTTTGTAATAGCGTAAAATTTCATTTTTCGCAATTTACTATTTTCCTTATACTGTATAGTAATTAGGCGTGTATGGCAAGATAAAATCAACAAGTAGACCACCAAAAATCAAAGACAAATGCATGCAATCAAACACACTTTGCACACATGCACCCTTAGGGTAATTCCACTTGTTGCCTTACAGAAATGGCCATGTTATGCATGTGGGATGTCTTAGCATAAACAAATCAAAAATACAAGAGCATAGTCCCTCGATGACGCTATCAAAGTTACCTTACAAAATGATCTTAGTCCCTAAAGAAAAGTGCTAAGACATCTCACAACATTGCTATTATGGTCATACGAGGACCCAACGCCTGTCCCTTCACATCCAACGATGGGGCTTCTTACCAAAACAATGGTAAAATAACAACATCTAAAGGAGGAAGAAAAGCATATCTAAGACCTTTTGAGTAGGTAGGTTCACTCTTGATTACTTGCTTGCTCACAACAAAAACTTTTCATACACCTACACTTCCACTTTAAAGCATTTTCTAAACAAACGCTTTGTACGCATTCTTATAGAGACGAGAACCGTTGCAAAGACGTTTTCAAAATCACTTTCAACAACACATCTCACAAACACATCTTTGAACTATTTTAGAAACAAACACTTTGTATGCATTCTTATAGAAACGAGAATTATTACAAAGTTACATTTTCAAAATATATTCAAAACCCACATCACAAGCACACATTTCAAACAAAATTAAGTGATCTAGCAAGTAACTAAGAGCCCATGGAAAACCATGGATGAAAAGGGTGCTAATACCTTCCCTTTTCATAATCTACCCCTCGAACTCAAGAGACAATCTCCAAGGTCTTTCCTATGCTTTTTCACCTTTCCTTGTTGGATAAAAGAAAAGTCGGTGGCGACTCTTGCTAACGGCAACATTTGCGATAAAACGCAAAACCTCAAGTCAGTTCTCCCACCGCATCGCAGAATTGGCGACTCTGCTGGGGATGTAAACATACTCTAAAAGCGGGGTTACCTTAGGGTTAGATCATATTTACTTGATTACATTGTTTGATTTGCATGTTTTACATTTTGGTTCCTTGTTTGGGTTTGTTTTAAATCATACACCCAGATTCGGGGACACCTTTTAGGTAAGTAGCAATAAACTGTGAGGGAACTGTGCGGGGTATACCGACACGGTTGAAGCAGTAGCTACATTGATGTGACACTTTGGTTGGTACCGGTAACCATTGAGTCAGTCAAGGAAAGTATGGGGCCGCCGCGTGGTGTCGTGAAACATCAACTGACCTTAGAACCTTACTTGACCAACTTGGCCATTAGGACGTAGTGAGATGACCGACTTTGGTGCAGTCCAAAGTTGGTTGATACTCGATGCTACACTCATTGAGACTTGACTCCTGAGTTTTATTCGGTTGCAAGTCAATTTCCTACCGAACGAAGCTTGTGGGAAAGGTCAGTGATATGGAGATCCCTTAGAACCCGGTTACTATTAACTAGGACAGGTTGAGCCAACTGAACTTCAAGAGGGTACTTACCTACAAACTCCATGCAAGTCTAAACCTAAGGACTTGTCTGCTTTGTGTGAATATGATTATTTGTATACACTTACTTACCTCGAATATTTGTACATAATATCATAACATCATACCATAGCATTTTCAAATAACCATTTCAAGGATCTCGAGGGTCTTTGATGCAGGTTATGATGAACCAAATGTCTAGCAAGGGGCAGGGGGTTTACTTTCCTTTGACCAAACACTGTCGAAAATCAAGTACAACAAACTTGAGTCAAGGGCTATGACCACTTGATATGGTGAGCTTGATCCTCGTGGAAGGACATCCACCGATACAAAGGTCTCCAATCAAAGATGCTTTTTCTTGTGTTTACCTCACAAGATCCTTGAAAACATGCATCCACATATCATGCATCATATCATGACAGGCTTCTCCCACACAGGTCTCCTTATCTTCCTACTATTTATTTCAGTAGAGATGGCTCTAGAGCAGACTATCAAGGACATCCAGGCTCAAAATGCTCAACTTCAAGAGATGTTCTTGAACCTATCCAAGGGGAAAGAAGAGGTGAAAGCTCTCCTCACTAGGGGCATGACCATGGGGAATCCTGAGGGAAACAAAGATGACCAGTCGTAATGGCTACAAACCGAGATAGCCATAATGAAGTTCCAAATGATGGGACAACTGGTCGGCCAAATGGCTCTTATCCAAAATCTGGCTCAACGACAAGAAGAGATGAAAGTTCTTGTCAACCAACTTCGTCAAGACGGTTGCAACCGTATGGGGCAAACAATCAGGATTGGAAATCAGGTCACTGCTCAGCCTCCCATGAGACAAGAAGCCGGAAGACCTCCCCAATTTGCTACTACCTCACGGGTCCAACAATAACCTCGCCAACAGCAACGAAACAATCAACCAAGGGTGGAAAGACCTCAAAGGCAGTTCACCCAAATCAACATGCCACTGTCACAAGAATTGCAATACATGTTGAAGATGAAGCTGATTACTATGATAAATCCTCATCCGAGCCCGAAGACTTCCTCTCCTAACTACAATCCGGAGGTAAGGTGTGCTTATCATTTTGACAGCCCGGGGCACGATACTAACGATTGTTGGGCGCTGAAGTACAAGATTCAAAACCTGATCGGCGAAGGAATGCTGGAGTTCACACAAGATGGCTAGACTGAATTCTTCTGCCGTCCCTCAAAGGCTCACCACCTAAAGTGACAAGTTCAGACAAAGAGGCTCCTGTTCATTTTGAATTTTCAATTGTAATTTCTTTTGTTATTCAAACATTTATCTATTAATGTCAAACTTTGTTTCATTAATGCATTGCATATGTTTGTCTTGAATTCATCCATTCGTTTTCACTATATTTAAACTATGCTTTTTACTCTCTTTATGACATTCAACTCTTGCTAAAAGTTACAAGCCTTTAGAGGGAGGGTGACGAAAACAATGCCTTCATCTCATACAATATGCTTTTGGACAGACCTTGCTGACAATGTACAGGCGTTTTTTTTTTCAAATCCTAAACACTGGAGTTATAAGGAAGATAATCCCTAGTCAACCCCTTCGAGCCAAAGAAGTAGAAGTTTTCCTTTTTTCACAAATTGAAACGTTTAATCAAAACCTGGGGCAGGGTAGTCTCTCAGTTTAATTCAAATACGCGTTCAAATTGCAAGCTCTCATCTCGTAATACAACGAATGACATCAAAAACATTCCTATGGAATCAAAAGTCGGCGATGGTTCCCTATCACATAGGAAGTCATTATCTCTCAAAAAAAGAAAGGCCCACTAAGTCAAAACCTACAAAGGAGACTTAAGAAAACTGGAGCATCCCGCTGACTGTAAATCTCAAAACAAGAATAGTCAGGAAAAAATCAGGAATAATAAATCAAAAAGAGGTCACTACAAATCCTCAACAACATGAAAAAGGTTGCAAACAAAAAAGAATGCCTTCCGATAAACTTAACTTGTCTGAACCATCACCAAAACGTCATTCCAAACTCAATTGGAGTTCAAACGCACAATTAACTGAGCTTAGGATTGAAGAACATCACAAAGAACGGGTGGATACAAATACGCTTTGAGCCTTTATCCTTTGTTTCTTAAAACGTGAACCAAGCCACGTTATAACCCTTCAAAAGTCCTAATTGAAGCATGGGTTAGTTCGAAAGCATACTGTTACAAAAGGTATCCTGACTCTTGTAAGGCTTTGCTCTAAATCCTGAGATTGAATTTTCTTACAAAATTCCTTTACTTACAAAAACTCATTTTTAAAAACTTTAAGACAAGCATAAACTTTGCATTACTTGAATATCACTGTTTGCATATGGCTATTTGTTTGACAATGGAGAAATTCACATATTGAATATCCAGTGAACGAAAGCTCTCTCAGTGAACAAAATAACTTCAAGTAGAACGACACTTCTATTGACAAAACTCCTATCAACAGGGGGACATGACGTGTCACTATCCAGCACACCTGGGGCATTCTAGTCAAGATTTCAAGAAATCTCTCAAGAATTGCGGAGTAACCAGGGGCAAGTCACCTCTCCAACAGACCGACGACAGGGTTTATTTCCCCAACAACACCAGGATTCCCCATCTTGAGTTTGCCTCTTCGACTACTACAAATCAAAGGAACACAACTCCTCTTCCCCAGTAGACTATTTTACAATCCCCGGAAAGTTACTATGAAACCTGGACTCGACCAGATATCAGTTCAACTTTGATTCCCCAATAAGAGCAACAAACAATCGAGACTCCTGTAATCTTTCCCCAAGCAGGAATAAACATACTCCCCGCAAAGTTTTCAATATTTCCCAGTGGAGTTCTCCTCGAACAAAAAAACAGGAATCCCCGGTGGAAAAATTCTAAGAAAAGTTTGAAGACACACATGCTCTTCAACAGCAGTCCAGGATTTAACAAACTCCCCGACATTTGTCAAGGATTTATTTTCCCAGACGAAAATACATTCATAAACATTTCACATTTCATACCTCCTATTTACATACATGATAAAGTGCATACGACACAATCTCATTTATTTTTTAGAACATCATGACATCATGCATTTCATACATCATGACATTGCACACAGCTAATGTTTTACCTTTTTCAGAAAAAAGGTCAATCAACAGATGGCTACCAGCAACCTTTTCAAGTTCCAGATTAATACCTGTAGCAAGCTAGGAAAACTATCTGTGGACGACTGATTATAGATTAATACCTGTAATAAGCCAGGAAAACTATCTACATGAAGAGATTGAAGATTAACACCTGTAGCAAGCCAGGAAAACTATCTTTCTTTCTCAGGTCAGAGATTAATACCTGAAACCAGACATGACAACTATCTCATCGACCAACCTTTTCAAGTTCCAGATTAATACCTGTAGCAAGACAGGAAAACTATCTGTGGACGACTGATTGTAGATTAATACCTATAACAAGCCAGGAAAACTATCTACATGAAGAGATTGAAGATTAACACCTGTAACAAGCCAGGAAAACTATCTTTCTTTCTCAGGTCAGAGATTACTACCTGAAACCAGACAGGGCAACTATCTCATCGACCAAGCTTTTCATACCTGTAACAAGCCAGGAAAACTATCTACATGAAGAGATTGAGGATTAATACCTGTAACAAGCCAGGAAAACTATCTTTCTTTCTCAAGTCAGAGATTAACACCTGAAACCAGACAGGACAACTATCTACTCGAGTAGCTCAAACAACCCAACCTTTCAAATACAGTTCAGATATGCTCCAGATACGGATGCCACCCTGATACTCATTCAGATCCAGCTTCTAGATACAATTCAGATACGCTCCAGATACGGATGCCATCCTGATACTCATTCAGATTCAACTTTCAGATACAATTCAGATATGCACTAAATACGGATGCCATCCTAATACTCATTCAGATTCAGCTTTCAGATACAGTTCAGATATGCACCAGATACGGATGCTATCCTGATACTCATTCAGATTCAGCTTTCAGATACAGTTCAGATACTCACTAGATACAGACGCCATCCTGATACTCATTCAGATTCAGCTTTCAGATACAGTTCAGATACGCACCAGATACGGATGCCATCCTGATACTCATTCAGATTCAGCTTTCAGATACAGTTAAGATACGCTCTAGATACGGATGCCATCCTGATACTCATTCAGATTCAGCTTTCAGATACAGTTCAGATACGCACCAGATACGGATGTCATCCTGATACTCATTCAGATTCAGCTTTCAGATACAGTTCAGATACACACCAGATACGGATGCTATCTTGATACTCATTCAGATATAGTTCAGATATGCACCAGATACGGATGCCATCCTGATACTCATTCAGATTCAGCTTTCAGATACAGTTCAGATATGCACCAGATACGGATGCCATCCTGATACTCATTCAGATTTAGCTTTCAGATATAGTTCAGATACGCACCAGATATAGATGCCATCCTGATACTCATTCAAATTCAGCTTTCAGATATAGTTCAGATACACACCAGATACAGATGCCATCCTGATACTCATTCAGATTCATCTTTCAGATACAGTTCAGATACGCACTAGACACGGATGCTATTCTGATACTCATTCAAAGACACCTCCTGATACAGTTCAGATACGCTCCAGACACGGAAGCCATTCTGATACTCATTCAGATTCAAGCTCTCGATACATTTCAGATATACTCTAGACACGGAAGCCATTCTGGTACTCATTCAGACTCAACTTTTGATACAATACAGATAGGCTCCAGACACGGACGCCATGCTGGAAATCATTCAGTACCAACTTACAAATACAATCCAACAATCATTTCTGGATGGCATCTTTAAGCCCATCTCCAAAAACTATCCATTATCTTTCCAAATGGCATCTTTAAGCCCATTCCCTACATAATCAACTAACACATCTTCGAGTGCAAATTTTTTGGGCATTCTTGTGTTCAATCATCTTCCACCTTCAAGTCACGAATGGAAGAATAACCAATCTAACTCTTCAGGTGTAAGAAGATTGAACAGGGGCAGCTGTTGTACCCCAAAAGTTTCCCTCTCATTTCATAAGGGATCACCCTGGATCCTAGGTTTGCTTCTATCAAGTTTCCAGACCTTGAACTATCAATTTTTCCAAGGAAATCACTTCCAAGGGCAAAATGGTCATTTGCATTCTGAAAAGTCAAACTTTGATTTTTGGATCAAAAATCAAGCTTCAAGAATCATATTTCCTCAAGACATGATTGGAATATGAAGTTTGTATCATCAAAAACTTCAAAAGTCAAATTTACTATGGAAAAGCCAAATTTCTAAATACTTGGGATTTTTCTAAGTATTTAAGAAAAATGACACTTCAGAACTTCTGAGCCAACCTCCAGGTAGGTGCAGTCAGAAGTTGTAAACATGGTTCAACACATAGTCTTCAGTCAGAACATGGATCTTCAGCATCTACGCAGGTTCAGTCAGAGTTTTTTAGGGTAACGCAAATAAGGTTAAGGAGCGTGCTGCAAGCTTTCTAGAAAGTCTAAAAGCTCCTTCAGAATATGATGAAGCCAGAAGATAAGAGGATCAGAAGATGGGATGCTACGCTAAAGCAGAACTTCTGATCCAGAACTAAGCATTGGTGTAGAGTATCACGTTGCAGGATTTATGGTTGTGATAAGTCTCATCATCATTTAATGCTCATTTAATGCTCATTTAATGCTCACAACCACCTTCTAAGTCTTTATCCAAAGGATTTTCACCACGTGTACCTCTACTGTCTTGGGATAGAAACTTTACCTTTGCTTTTCCTTAAATCCTGCTGACAGCCACCATGCTTGCTTAAAAGACAAGGCAACACTTCAGCACGTGAAGGCTATTTTCAACGCTTTGGTCAGAACTTGACCAAATCCCAAAACCTTGCTTATACAACTTGCTGCATACCTATGACCAACAGCTGGTTCAGCCTACGCCTGCATCCCATGATTACACCAAACTAGCATACGAAAACTGTGATGAAAAAGCAAAGGAACAGAATGCCAAAACAGGTTAAAATCCTATTTGTTCCCCCCCCCCCAAAGTCACAGCAAAATCATCTATAAATACTTGGCTCCATCACACGTTCAAGGGGCTGGATTTTGGAAAGAAAGAACCATCAAAGAGAGAGAGAAGGAGGTTGTGAAACCTTCATAAAATATCCAGATTTCTCATACATAAAAACAAACATTTGTTATTCCCTTTGAACAAAGGGACACAACCACTCTTCCGTCTCCCTTGCTGACTCAGAACATCTAGAGGCAGCCACTCAAAGCTCCAAGCACGCTCCAGGTAAGTCTTTTTGACTTTACTTGCTTTTCATTCTGAACATCATTAACATGTAAATATCATGGTGTTAATGTTGTACATATCATTGTATGAATAGAAAAACTATGGATCCGAACTTCTAGAATAATGCCAGGCCCAGACTTAGAATTAGAACTTCTAGATTTGTTGTGTTGTGATTATTCTGATTTGTTAAACTGAATAAATTGTTGTTGTGCTGATTAAGAGCTGAAATGTAACACAGAACTCCTGTTTTTCACTCATCATTTTAACAAACAAAACTTCTAGGATTTTCTCACTGTTTTAACACACAGAACTTCCATGATTTTTCTCACTGGTAACACACACTGAACTTCTAATGTTCACCCAATGGCTCGGCACAATATAGAACTTCTGATGTTCACTCACAATCTTAGCACAACACAGAACTTTTGAGTTCCCCTTACATGTCAAATACACTGAACTGCCGATGTTCGCTCACTGTTTAGTGTAATACAGAACTTCTGACTTTTGGTTCACTGGCTGCACACCACCCAGAACCTCTGTGTTTTCCCTCTAACGTTTTTTGCAGGACCTCAAAGTTTACCAGTCCAGAACTTCTGATCCCTCGGACGTCTCCTGCTGAGTCACAACACTCTTGGCTTCAGAACTTCTAATCCTAGTTGTTTTGCTTGCAGAAGTGCTATTCCTACTTTGCATTTATTTTCCTTTTCATTTTTTTTATATATTAACATAAAAAACATAAAAATATTTTCCTTTTGATTTATTTCCTTAATACAAAAACATTCTTTTAAAACAAGTCCATTTCTTTCTTATGTTATGCATTTCAATATGGTTGTAATAATAACTTAGGATTTATTTTTGCTTGAAATCCCCATTCGTACACATGTACCCCCATCCCCTAAATTTTGTGATAGCGTAAAATTTCATTTTTCGCAATTTACTGTTTTCCTTATACTGTATAGTAATTAGGCGTGTATGGCAAGATAAAATTAACAAGTAGACCAACAAAAATCAAAGACAAATGCATGCAATCAAACACACTTTGCACACATGCACCCTTAGGGTAATTCCACTTGTTGCCTTACAGAAATGGCCATATTATGCATGTGGGATGTCTTAGCATAAACAAATCAAAAATACAAGATCATAGTCCCTCGATGACACTATCAAAGTTGCCTTACAAAATGATCTTAGTCCATAAAGAAAAGTGATAAGACATCTCACAACATTGCTATCATGGTCATACGAGGACCCAACGCATGTCCCTTCACATCCAACGATGGGGCTTCTTACCAAAACAATGGTAAAATAGTAACATCCAAAGGAGGAGGAAAAGCATATCTAAGACCTTTTGAGTAGGTAGGTTCGCTCTTGATTACTTGCTTGCTCACAACAAAAACTTTTCAGACACCTATACTTCCACTTTGAAACATTTTCAAAACAAACGCTTTGTACGCGTTCTTATAGAGACGAGAACCGTTGAAAAGACGTTTTCAAAATCACTTTCAAAAACACATCTCACAAACACATCTTTGAACTATTTTCGAAACAAACATTTTGAATGCATTCTTATAGAAACGAGAATCATTACAAAGTTACATTTTCAAAACCCACATCACAAGCACACATTCAAACAAAATTAACTGATCTAGCAAGTAACTAAGAGCCCATGGAAAACCATGGATGAAAAGGGTGCTAATACCTTCCCTTTTCATAATCTACCCCCCGAACTCAAGAAACAATCTCAAAGGTCTTTCCTGTGCTTTTTCACCTTTCCTTGTTGGATAAAAGAAAAGTCGGTGGTGACTCTTGCTAACCGCAACATTTGCGATAAAACGCAAAACTTCAAGTCAGTTCTCCCACCGCATCACAACAGTCATGAAATTTAAAGTTATTGGAGGTACATGAACCTTATCAACATAGATCTGACATTTATGGCAAGTCCTTGAGTGGTGGTAACAATCAGGTTCCATAGTCGACCAATAGTAACCAGCCATCAGAATCTTCTTAGCCATAGTATGTCCACTAGAGTGAGTCCAGAAGATGCCTTCATGCATGTCCTCCATGATCTTCTCTGCTTCCTTCTTGTCTATACAGCAGAGCAGAGTTGAATCATGGTTGCGCTTGTACAAAATCCGATTGCTTAGGAAAAACTTGGCTAAGAACCTCCGCAGGAATTTCTTGTCGTTGATTGAAGCTCCCTCGGGATATTCTTGTGCTTCACGGTACCTCTTCCCCTCATGGAACCAAGGCTTCTCCTCATCAGTGTCAATCTCACAATAGTGTGCCGGTTTGTCGAGTCTTTCGATAGTAACTCTGGGAGCTTCGTTGTCCCAATTGACCTTAAACATAGATGACATAATTGTTAAGGAATGTTGTTGTACCCCAAAATTTTCCCTCTCATTTATCAAGACTTTTCTCACAAGATCTCTTTGACTCAAGACTGGATTAGGGTTTGACCAGCTCAAGACCTCTCATCATGCACTGATCACCCAAAATTAGGGTTTGAGGTTGCACAAGGATTTTTGGACTATCAATGCTTCATATGACTTTTAGACATCATTATGGACCCCTAAGATTGTTCATGACAAGTTTCAAGCTTTGAACCACATTTTTGATCAATCAATTGGACAGTTGACCTAAAAATCAACTATATTGGGGAAAAAGTCAATCATGACCAATTTACAGTCAAACTTCATAATTTTTTATCCACATCAACATTTTAGACTCATGTGAATCATTTGATCAAGTTTGGACCATAATTCCTCAAGAAATTTGATCAAATCATCAAAAGGGCAAAATGGTCAAAATTAGGGTTTTGACTGAGAAAGGGCAATTTTTGATTTTTGACCTGACAAATGACCAATTGGTTTGAAGTATTATTTCAAGGGTTCATTTGTATCATCTTGACCTAATTACATGGTTCAAAACATTGCAAATCCATTGGATAGACAGATGAAATTTGCAGTCAACTGATCAAAAGTCAACTGTATACTGAAAAGTCAAACTTTGACTTTTTGGTCAAAATCAAGTGCCAAGGATCACAATTCATCCAGAAATGTCAAAATATGAAACTTTTTCCTCAAGGAATCAAAGATTGAAGATTTGATTTTGAAATTGGAAATTTTTCTTAACTTAGAAATTTTTCTAAGTATAGAAAATTTCTTATTTTCTCTCAACTTTAGGCCAATTTTCCACCATGATACAAGATGATTCAAAGGAAATTCCCAACATGAAAGTTGTAGATCTCCATGAAATATACAACTTTTCTTCACACATTTTTCCCTAAAGATGCTTGGATCTCAAGATATAATTTTATGAATACATGCCCATGAACTAAAATAACTTAGTGAAATTTTGCCCTAATTTAGGCAGTTTTTGACCCAACTTTATGGAAATGTTTCACCTAGTTCCAAGAGGAATCTTGAAATTAATTTCAAATATGAGTTATAGAGAACATTTTAAGCTTTCCAAAATGTCCAAAAACTCCTTGAGATCATTTTTGAGTGAGGAGAATCGAAGAGATGAAGTTGGCAATTTATCACTTTGTTTTCAAGCCATTTCATGAAGAACAAAGTTCAAATTAGAACCTATGCCTAATCCATGCTTTACATGTCCCAAAATTGTTTCTTACTCCATAATTTAATGCTTACTCAGTTGACAAAGCTTTAATCCAAGCCCAAAAGTCTTTATCCAAGCTTTTGTTCCATAAATGGCACAAAGTTGCCATTGCCATTTTAGAAAAGCTTCACTTTTGCAACTTTCCAATTCTTGAGCATTGGACCTGTCTTCTCTGCACACACAAGTCCTACAGACCTAAATCAACTTGTATAGAGTTTATACCAACCCCAAGCAGGCCAGTACAAGCATGAGAAAACTTGTCTCTTCACTTTGCTTCAAAAGTAAGAAAGTGTGCAAAAATCCTACAACTCAAAAATATGTTGAGGAGCTGACTTGAAACCTTTCCTATACTAATACACAGACATATTACAGTTGAGAATATGATTGCTCAAGTCCTGAAACACTAAAACACTCCATATCACCAAAAAACGGTCAAAACTTACAGTTTGTGCATAAGCATAGCAATCCACAAATTGGCTCGTGCGTTTCAAGTTTTAATCATCCAAACACTTTACCTACTTCATATCTAAGTGATCCAGACCATCATCCTTGCACTGTAACTCCTCCTTCTTCATCTGCCATTTTTGTTTTCCAAGCTTGCAGGTTGACTTGGATAGAGAGTTCCAAGCACTTCCAAAGCAAGGCAAGGATTGGAACACACTCAGGGAGGTTCAAGCAAGCTCAAGAAAGCATCAGGCCTTCATAAATCTCACTCAAAGTCCATTCACGATCTCAGCTAAAAGAGGTAAGAATCCCAACTTCTATCTCTTCATACAGGCATCCATTGGCCACGATTTGTGAAAGAAAAATGTAGGTATCATAATGCTGAAGCTAACCATATGCATATATTTCATTTCTGATCATTGTGTATAGAGAATTTTGAAGTTCAAATTCCTGTAAAAATTAGGTTTAAAATTAGGGCTTTCAAAATTCATTTTAATCATTGATTGATAGTTTCCATAAGTTACATGTCTGAAATCGTGGGAAAGAGAGCTATCATTTTCATGTTGGAAGTTTCCATTTTCATGGAGAGATGAGAAAGATACAGATCTTTTGGCCAGCTCGAGGAAGAAGATGAAGAACAGGGCAATGAAGGGATTCATGTTATGTTTTTCTTGTTTCACATAACTAACAGATGTACAGCCACCCCAGTGGCAAGGTAGCGCGCTGGCAATGCCCAGGTCGTGGGTTCGAACCTTGGCGCTACCTTTTGTTTTTCATACTTTTCCATTTTCATTTTTTTGCTGTTTTGCAGGATGGGCTTCAACATTGGGCCTAGCATTTTTTCTAACATAACACCACCTGATTTCTCAGGATACCCCCTGGCCCAACTATTTTCATTCACTTTTATTTATTTGTTTTATTTTCTTTTTTTGTTTTATTAAATATTTTCTTTAATACATAAAATCATGAAAAATATAAAATATGATAAATATTGTATTTTTGTTTATTTTATTTTATTTTCACATAAAAAATATTTTTATTAAACTATATATTAATCATTTCTCTCTTAAATAAATTTATAAATATAATAGATTTAGTTTAACTATTTTATTCTTTTATTTATTTATTATTCATACTTGTAAATATTTATTTTGACATACAAAAACTAAATATTTTTTATAAAATATTATTTATTATTTTTAATACAAAAAATACATAAAAATAATACATAAGAACTTTATTTTCTTTTAAACTAGAAATTAGGGTTAACTTTGGTTTTCAAGAATTATTTTCTTTTTCTTAAGTTATTAGGTTAAAACTCCTTTTCACATAAAAAACAAAACAAAATCTTTTTTTCTTGCATGTACATAATATTGCATACTTAAATACTGTATATTGTTTATTCAAATACTTGTACAAATTTGATTTGGTTGTAATATATTAAATTAGGTTTACATTATTGTAAATCCCCATTCATAATTTGTATACCCCCTCCCATAAAATGTTGTAATAGAATAGTAATATTTAAAATTTACCACTTTTATATACCATGATAGTAATTAGGGTTCGAATGACAAGATTAAAATAAATCAAATAGAAAACCCTAATCCAAGACAAAATCAAAGCATGACAATAACACACTTGCACACAAACACCCTTAGGGTTTCTCCACTTGGTTGCCTTATACAAAAAATGGCCATATTACGCATGCGGAGTATCTTGGAAAAACAAACAAGTATAAGATCATAGTCCCTCGATGACGCTATTCAAAGTTGCCTTACAAGATGATCTTGGTCCCTCAACAATGCCAAAGATACTTTGCAACATTGCTAATCATGGTTATACGATGACCCACGCCCGTCCCGTTTACATCCAAAGATAGGGTTGCTTACCAAATCAATGGTAACACAACAATGTCAAAGGAATAGAAAATGAACAAGAAAGACATTTGAGTAGGTAGATTGCTTCTAGTTGCTTGCTCTATTTTCAAACAACTATCCTTGCTATTTTCAAAACAAACACACACATTTCCAAACATTTTACAAACATTGAAAACATTTTCAAAGAGACAAACATCTTTGTATACATTCTTACAGACGAGAATCATTACAAAGATTGCCTAAACGAATGGCCTATTTTCACAAAATACATTCAAAACCACACCAAACACATTTTCAAACAACAAAAGCAAGTGATCTAGCAAGTAACTAAGAGCCCATGGAAAACCATGGATGAAAAGGGTGCTAATACCTTCCCTTTTCATAATCTACCCCCCAAACTCAAGAAATAATATCAAAGGTCTTTCCAGTGCTTTTTCACCTTTCCTTTTGGATAAAAGAAAAGTCGGTGGTGACTCTTGCTAACGACAACATTTGCGATAAAACGCAAAAACCCTCAAGTCAGTTCTCCCACTGTATCACACATGTGCCAACTGATTTTCTTCCCTCGGGATATATTCAAAGGTGACCTCTTCAAAGTATTGGATCAAGGTTAGCACAAGCTCTTTGTAAGGGATCAGATTTAGATGTATGGTATCCCACTCTCCTTTAACTTGACAGATTACTAGGGCTGAATCTCCGTATACGCTTAAGAATTTGATTCTTAGGTCAATAGCAATTTTAAAACCCAAGATGCATGCTTCATACTCGGCCATGTTGTTTGTACAGTAAAAGCAGAGTCTGGCAGTGAAAGGTGTATGGAAACCTGTCATAACCCAATTTTTGACCTAAGATCCTGTGATCGGTGGATCTGGAACTGACTGTTTAACGCTGGATCGCGAAATGTCGCGGAAGCAAGAGTCGCCACCGTCTTTTATTTTCTCCAACATGGAAAGGACAAAAGCACAGCCAAATTCCTTATGAGATAGTTTCTCGGTTCGAGAGGTAGATTTATAGAAAGGGAAGGTGTTAGCACCCTTTCTATCCATGGTTATCCATGGGCTCTTAGATACTTGCTCATTTGTGTTTTCAAAATGTTTGTTCGCTTTTCAAGTGTGAGTGGGTTTAAAAAAGTTTCGTTTAAAGATTTCAGATCGACTCTTGTATCAGACCTCAAGAGTGTTTGAAAAATTGTTTTGAAAGCTTTTTGAAAAGTGTCGGTGTGAAAAGAGTTTTTGATTTGTTTTTTGAAATAGAGAAAGTATCTATGAGTCATCTACCTACCCTAAGGAATTAGGCTATGTAAATGTCCTTAAGGTAGTGCCATCCCCACTATTGAGGGGTAGGTAGCACCACCGTTGGAGGTGTTCGGGTCAATTCGAGTTTTAGGGACAATATGGTCACCAGAGCAACAGTAGGACACCTTAGAAGCTACCCCTATGCCATAGATCATGGACATAAGGACTTACTAAAACGTCCTATACTCGACGACCACGTTTCGAAGGCAAGGCAACAGTGAGGCGTACCCTAAGAGTGGTGTGTGAATTTGTGTGTCATTTTCATGTTATGTTTTATCTTGTACATGTATCATGGTGATCTACGCTTGTTATTATTTTTGGCCATACATTCTTTCATGCAAAGTTTAACAGTTTTAAGAGTGCGGAAATTTAAATGCGGAAAGTAAAGTCCTACGCTATTACAAGGCGCGGGTCTATACATCACCAAATTAACAAAGACCCGTTTTGAATAAAAGTGCGGAAAATAAATAAATTCCTAATTACTATTACATGGCTTGAACAGTTACATAATATTCACAAGAAAAATAAGAATAAATGCGCGAAAAGAATAGAAAATAGAACGTTCGAGGGTGTTGGACCCTTTTGGAATTAAATTGAATGAAAAGTTAATTAATTATTAAATTAAAGAAAAGAAATGTTTTTTTGATGGTTTTTGTATTTATGAAATAAAGAAAATTAAAATTCAAGAGAAACCCTAATTCTAAGTTGTTTTTAATTATTAAAGAAAAATATTAAAGTTTAACCTAATTTACTAAATATTTAATGTACATGTTTATTTACAAAATAAATTAGTAATTAATAATAATGATAATAAGAAAAAATTATTTATTAAGAAAAGTGATAAAAAGTTAAAAAAACCTAATTTCTACATATTTTAATTTATTGAGAAAAAGATTAAAGTTTTAAAACCTAATTTTACTAAATTGATTATTAAAATTTATTTACAAAAATATTAATGCATTAAATATTAAATAAACATATTTTATTTTTTTGATTTCTGATTTTTGTGTTATGAAAATTATTTTTGTGAATTAAATAAAATAATAAAACAAATAAAAGGATAAAAAGGAAAATTAAAATAAAGAAAAAAATATGCAAACCATGGGGGTGTCTGACCCAATTTAGAGGTTTATTGAGCAATTTGGCCCAACAGATTCCAGGCCTTTTTTGACTTTTGGTGGTTACGTGTGCGTCAGTTGACCAGCGCGTATGGTAAGCTGCATATTTTGGCCTTTGGATTGAGACCCCTGGACACTTGGCAGGCAAGCAGGCGAGGATGCATGATGGTCTTTTGAGAGCGTACTGCATAGAAACATATTGAGAAAAATATTATGGAAGAAGTGGGGGACCTGGGAATCGAACCCAGGTCCCAATACCTGCAAGCCAACGCATTAACCATTTGGACCAACGCGTTTCTTTGTACGTATAATGGAACGTGAATAATATACATGAAAACAAGCGCTAGTGGCCTGAAGCAAGAAATCACGCACGAACATTTGAATTATCCAGTCATGCTTGGACACATAGGCGTCATCTTCTCCATTTGCCTGTAAACAAAAACGAATAACGGGGGTTTTAAACCCCCACTAATTGCAAAACCTGAAAATAGCAATTAGCACATAGAGCAATATAAATTGGGCGCGACGTGTGAGTTCAATTCGTTTGGATGTCACGAATCCATTGGTACCAGTCTAAAGGGATAATTTTTCCAGATGAAGAAACCCCTCTTTCAAAGTTTCTGAAACCCTAAAGTGCATTAATGGTGGATCACGATACATGCCTTGTTAGTTCAATCAAAGGATACCATTAGCTTCAGAACACTCATGTTAGTATAAATCAATGGTTAAAAGTCACAAATAATGCATGGAAAATGAAACACGATTATGAAAATTTTCAAGGAAAGTAAGACTTTGTTCTACCAATTCCTTGAGCATGGAGGACTGGTTTTGATTGTAATAGTTTCCTGAATGTCTTGGCAAGGTTTTGGAATGCTTTTGCAGCCTTGAAACAAGCTCTAGCTAGGTTTTCAGTTTTCAAAATTTTGTGAAAAAGTGCAATGTTGTTCTTGGTCTTGGGCGCAGCTTCTGTGTGTATGAGCATTAGGGTTATGTTCTATATGTATCTGAGCATGATTAGGTTAAGAAAAACAAGCCCAAAGTCTATGCAATCATGATTTGGAGATTTGATTTTTAAGCATATCAATTTCAATCTTTTTCATGCCAATCATGCCAAATATGGAAGATTTTGTTCCCTTGAGAATGTGCATGAAATATTTAGGTCATGATGGAAGGATTTGCTGCACCAAAAAGATTTAAAATCATTATTTAGTATTTTTCTCATAATTAAATTTAATTAAATGAATTAATAAGATTAAATATTCAATTAATAAAAAATAAGAAAATAACTCCCTTTTAGCTTAATGGGTCGTGCATAGCCTTTGGGTGATGATTCATGGAAGAAATTGAGACCCATTAACATTTTTGAGGCATTTGAAGCAAAGTTGACTTTCCAAAATTCCCAAAAATTTCCCAACTTCCACAAGGTATATCTTGTTAAATTTTTAAGCTTTGATCATGTTCTTGGACATTTTGGAAAGGTCTTGAAGTCCTCTAACCAATGTCTTTGGTACCATGTCATTTTTATTTACCAATCTCAAGTTATGGTCTTTGACTTAAAGTGCCTTTTTGTTGACTTTTGAAAATGACCTATAATGTTGAGATTGATAACTTTGTGTGAGAGCATTTCTTGGGCTTGAAGTGTGAAGATGATTTGTATGATATGTCATTCTCTTCAAAATGAGATTTGGATGGAATTTTTCTGATAAACCATGTGGAAGTTATGCCCTGGTCAATTTGTAGTTGACTTTTTCAGCTGTCCAAAAATAGAAACTTTTGCATCTTGAGACTTTTTGAGCCATGCTTTGAGAATCATGATCAAGAATTGATCAAATGATGTTTGTGGCTTCAAAATAAGATGTTGACAAAAAATTTTGACTTTTGACTGTCAAATGACCATTTTGCCCCTGTAGTTGACTGTGAAGCATTTAGGGTTTTTGACTGTGCAATCTGGTGCTGTGAGTCTTGAAACTTGGCATATGGATGCTTGACAATGTATGTAGGCATGTGGGACTTGTTTGGACCCTTGGAAACTTCAATTTCTTTGCCAGAACCAAAACCCTAATTTTTAACCGTTAGGAGGCAATTGGACTGTGCAACCCTTGGGAGATTTTGAAGCTTGATCTTAGCAAACCTTGAAGAATATGGGAGGGCAAATTTTAGGGTACAACAGTTGCCCCTGTTCAATCTTCTTAAACCTGAGGATGTAGATTGGCTGGCGTGCCTTTCGTAATCCGAAGGTGGAAGATGATTGAACACTAGAGTGCCCAGAAATTTGCACTCACATAGTAGAGTGTCGACAGTATGATGCGAGGAATAGGCTTACAGATGCCATTTGGAGACTGATGGATGGGAGATATGGGCTTATAGATGCCATCGGGAGGTTGTCGATCGCGTAAGAGATTCCTTAGCGAGAACTTACGTACCCGAAAAAGAAACATAATTACCTGGCCTGTTACAGGAGTTGATCTTCAAACTTTTAACGTAGATGTGCCCTGGCTGGTTACAGGAATCGAATCTTTAAACTCTTCAGACGCATCCTGGCAAGATACAGGAATCGGGTCTGGTACTGTTAGTCGTCAACGGATACACCCTGGCAAGATACAGGAATCGGATCCTCAAACTCTTCAGACGCACCCTGGCAAGATACAGGAATCGGGTCTGGTACTGTTAGTCGTCAACGAATACACCCTGGCAAGATACAGGAATCGGATCCTCAAACTCTTCAGACGCACCCTGGCAAGATACAGGAATCGGGTCTGGTAGTTCTAGTCGTCAACAGATACACCCTGGCAAGATACAGGAATCGGATCCTCAAACTCTTCAGACGCACCCTGGCAAGATACAGGAATCGGGTCTGGTACTGTTAGTCGTCAACGGATACACCCTGGCAAGATACAGGCATCGGATCCTCAAACTCTTCAGACGCACCCTGGCAAGATACAGGAATCGGGTCTGGTACTGTTAGTCGTCAACGGATACACCCTGGCAAGATACAGGCATCGGATCCTCAAACTCTTCAGACGCACCCTGGCAAGATACAGGAATCGGGTCTGGTATTGTTAGTCGTCAACGGATACACCCTGGCAAGATACAGGCATCGGATCCTCAAACTCTTCAGACGCACCCTGGCAAGATACAGGAATCGGGTCTGGTACTGTTAGTCGTCAACGGATACACCCTGGCAAGATACAGGCATCGGATCCTCAAACTCTTCAGACGCACCCTGGCAAGATACATGAATCGGATCTGGTAATGTTAGTCTTCAACGGATACACCCTGGCAAGATACAGGAATCGGGTCTGGTACTTCAAAAGGTTTTTGTTGATAAGGATGTGATGAATGACTTAGGGACGGTTACTACCTCAACGGGACGATGAGAGAACCTTGGACGATTTCAACCTCAGCAGAATGATGAGAGAATCTTAGGCGACTTCAACCTCAGCAGAATGATGAGAGAATCTTGGACGACTTCAACCTCAGCAAAATGATGAGAGAATCTTAGGCGACTTCAACCTCAGCAGAATGATGAGAGAATCTTGGATGACTTCAACCTCAGCAGAATGATGAGAGAATCTTAGGCGACTTCAACCTCAGCAGAACGATGAGAGAATCTTAGGCGACTTCAACCTCATCAGAATGATGAGAGAATCTTAGGCGACTTCAACCTCAGCAGAATGATGAGAGAATCTTGGACGACTTCAACCTCAGCAGAATGATGAGAGAATCTTAGGCGACTTCAACCTCAGCAGAATGATGAGAGAATCTTGGATGACTTCAACCTCAGCAGAATGATGAGAGAATCTTAGGCTACTTCAACCTCAGCAGAACGATGAGAGAATCTTAGGCGACTTCAACCTCAGCAGAATGATGAGAGAATCTTAGGCGACTTCAACCTCAGTAGAACGATGAGAGAATCTTAGGCGACTTCAACCTCAGCAAAACGATGAGAGAATCTTAGGCGACTTCAACCTCAGCAGAATGATGAGAGAATCTTAGGCGACTTCAACCTCAGCAGAACGATGAGAGAATCTTAGGCGACTTCAACCTCAGCAGAACGATGAGAGAATCTTAGGCGACTTCAACCTCAAACGGTAAAGACTTTTATCTGTTGATCGTTCTCTCCTGAAAAAGTAACGAGTTAGTTGTATACAATGTCATAATGTATGAATTGCCTGATTTTAAGATGTTCTCAAAAATAAATGAGATTGGGGTGATATGATGCGTGTATGCATGTATCATAATGTATGACAATGTGATGTTTATGCATGTATTTTTGTCTAGGAAAATAAATCCTTGACGAATGCCGGGAAGTTAAATCCTGGGCTGATGTGAATAGCATTCTTTGTTTCCACTGGGGAGTGATGGTTGCAAGAATACCGGCAGGAGAAGATGACTCCGTTGGGGAATGAACTTAGAGCTTACTCTGTGGGGGGGAAATTACTATAGCGATCTTGCTGGGGAACAATACTCTGTGGGAAGAGAGATACTTTGCTGGGATGTTGATAATAACTCCGCTGGGGATACCGTTGTTAGTTTATGGAATTAATAGACTTCGCTGGGGATAAGAAGACTTTGCCGACGACAATCTTTCCATGGCTTTTGGCTGAGGATAACCCAGTTATATCCTGGTAGGGAAATAACTTTGAATAAAGCCAGGAGACGCGTTCGTGCTCTGTGGGGGGAAGCTTCCAGAATCTACTGGGGATAAGCTTCCTGTTGGGGAGATGATTCAGCTTTCCTGGGGAAATCTTTAGACTGGACTCTCCTGGGGAAATTTTGAGATGTATTGGGGAAGTGGTTCCACTGAATGTCTGGTATACCGCCGGGGAACAATCTTAGATCAAGACTGCCGGGGATGCTTGTTAAGGATGTTCGTATACTCCGCTGAGGAATGTTGAGATCCGCGGGGGATAATCCAACTTCCTTGAGGTTCATAGTGGACTAACTCTGCTTGGGGAGAGTATCGCTGACTTGCTGGCTCACTCTCTGGGGAATTAAGATATCTTGGTGGACAGAGCAACTAGATTGCTCAGACAACTCATTGTTGCCCCTGTTTCTGTGGGAGGAGATACTGGTGGAGGTGCTTGATGACTGCCGATTTGACAAATCTTCTTCTGGTAGGCAAGTGACGAGATGACAGGACATAGTCGTACGCTCTGATCCCTAATTTTTGCCTGGACCGCCCTTTCAGGTTTTCAGTCCACCGGGATACCCATTTTTGCCCAAGCCGCCTTTTTAGGTTTTCGACTTGCCGGGTGTACAGATTTTTCCATTTCATCCCTTATTTTTGCCCGAACCCTTTTGGTTCGTCGGGAAGCCCTTATTTTTGCCTAGGTATGTCAACCTAGCGGGTCTTTGATTATGCGCAGTATTTTTTTCGACTATGTTCGCGTTCAGGGAGTGTAGGGAGTTGCCCCTGTTGGAAGTGTTTTGCCATGCCACTAGAAGATGTATGATCAGGCAAGATTCGTTTTCGGAATGCTCCAGGTGACTCAGATGGATTTTTGCCCCAAGCTGGTGGGCCTTTTGAGAGATTCTCCGAATCTTGACTTAACTGCCCCAGACGATGGACAATGATCATGTTTGCCCCTTGATTGGAAGTGCTTTTGTTCACTAAGTATTCATCGTGCGAATTTTCCTGCTGTTCAAACAAATAGGTATATGAAAACAATGTTATATCAAAAATGCAAAGCTTATGTCTGTCTTGAAGATTTTGAAAATGCATTCTTTTTCCTAAAACAAGTGAAATTTTTTTTTAAACTGTGATGTCAGCTCGTTATTTTACCGCAAGCCTTAAGGAGTCAGGATACCTTTGTAACAGTATGCTTTCGAACTAACCCATGCTTCAGCTAGGACTTTTGAGGGTTATAACGTGGCCTGGTTCACGGTTTAAGAAACAAAGGATAAAGGCTCAAATTTTTATTTGTACCCACCCGCTTTTCGTGATGTTCTTCAAACCTAAACTCAGCTGACTGTGCGTTAGACATTGCTTGAGTCTTTTGCTTTGATGTTCCAGTGATGGTTTGGATATTGACAATTTATTTTGAATAGGCAGTCATTTTTGTCGAGGGTTTGTAAGACCTCTTTCTTTTTTGATTTTGTTATCCCTGTTTTTTGTCTGAACTGTTTCTTTTGTGATTACAGTCAGCGGAATGCCCCAGTTTTGTAAGTCTCCTTCATAGGTTTTGACTTAATGGGCTTTTTGATTTTGGTAATGACTGCCTGCTTTTATGGTTATTTGGAACCATCATTGTCTTTTGTTTTGTAAGGACCTCTTTGGTGCTATTCGTTATGCACTTGGATCAACTGAGAGAACTACCCTGCCCCAGGTTATGATTAAGGGTTTCAATTTTCGAAAAGAAAAACTCCTACTTCTTTGGCTCAAAGGGGTTGACGAGGGATTATCTTCCTTATAACTCCAGTGTTTAGGATTTGAAACAATGGCTGTACCTCATCAGCGGGGTCCGTTCAAGAGCATACTGTAAAGATCGTGGTATCGTTTTCGTCATCCTCCCTCAAGAGGCTTAGAATTATTAATGGAGAGTTGACATCAAAAATGAAAGCAGTTTGAGTATAGCGAATGCGAATATATTGCTTCAAAACAGACATATGCGATGCATTGATGAAATAACAACGTTTTTAACATGAATAAATGTTTGAACAATCAAAAGAAAATTACAACTTGAAAAATTCTAATGAACAAAAATCTTCTAGTTTGAGCTAGTCATCTCAAATGGAGAATTCTCAGCGGAAGATTTTCATCTCGCCATCCGGCATGAACTCTAGCACCCCTTCTTCAATCAAGTCTTGGATCTTGTTTTTTAGAGTCCAGCAGTCATTTGTAGCATGCCCCGGGCTGTCAGAATGATAAGCGCAGTGGGTGTTGGGGTTATACCTTGAAGGTGTCATATTCGGATTCTGAGGAGGGTCCCTTAGAGTGACCAGATTGACCTCCAACAAGCGCTTCAGTATAAAAGATAATGGTATATCAGTCTCAGAGAAATGTCTTCCAGGCGTATTTCGTTTACGCTGACTACCCCGTTGAGGCTGGGCTCGTGACCCTGAAGCAGGCTGAGGAGATTTTCCCTTGTCTCCTTGCCCCGCATGTGGTTGAATGATGACTAGAACTTCAACCCTAGTTGTTTGCCCCACTTGATTATTTTGAAGCAGCTTGGTGACGAGGACCCCGAGCTCTTCTTGTTTTTGAGCTAAGTCCTGAATGAGAGTCATCTGGCCCATCAACTGTCCCATCATTTGGATCTTCATGGTTGCCAACTCAATTTGTAGCCCTTCCAGCTGATCATTCCTAATACCCCCTGCATTCCCTAGGACCAAGTTCCTTGTGAGGAGAGCCTTTATTTCTTCTTGCCCTTGGGATAGGTTCAAGAACATTTCTTGCAGTTGGGCGTTTTGAGCCCGGAGATCTTGGTTGTCCAGTTGGAAAGCCATTGCTGAAATAAACAGCGACAAGGGTAAGTGACCTGCAACAAAGGTACCTGTTATGCAATGCTATGTATATATGCATGCAATGTTTTCAAGGATCTCGCGGGGTAAACAAGAAAATTGTTAGAGTTGGAAACTGGTAACTTGATTGAAGGAACTGCATATTGTAGAGAGTCCTTCTTCAAGAGTCAAAGGCTCACCATATCCAGTGGGTCATAGCCTCTGACAACTTTGGCTAGAGGAAAATAAATCCTCTTTTCCCCTTGCTAGACGTTTGATTCATCATGACCTGCATCACAAGCCCTTGAGGTCCTTGAAATGGGTTAGTCCTTATGCAGGGTGTATGTAATGGTATGATGGTATGATGTTATGCTATGCGTGGAGTGATGTAAGTAAGCCCTGTAATAAGTCCAGTTTAAGGACTATAAACAAAACCTGCAAGGAACTCATGTGTTAGATAACAAGCATGCAAGTAGTCAAGTTTGAAAGCACACAAGTCACACAAGACAACCCTTAGAGTTTAGGCCAGCATGAAGTTTTGGGTACTACCCTCTTTCAGTTTGTTGGTTAAGACCTGTCCTATCAGAAGTAACCGGGTTCTAGAGGATCCCAATATCACTGACTACCCTCAATCGGTCATAACTCCAGCATCGCAATCTTTTCTTGCAGCCAGAACCATCACGAGAGTTTAGCCTCAATGGGCGTAGCATACTGCTACTGTTCTATTGGCCAAGTTGGGTCATTTAAGGTTCTAAGGTCGGTTGGTGCTTAATGACTCCTCAGAAGACCCATATTCTCCTCGTTGCAACACAAGGGATATCGGTACAGACCAAGGTGCCACACCAACATAGCCACTGCTTCACCCATGCCGGTCTATGCCGGACAGGTCCCTCACAGCTTATGCTACCTAACAGGGTATCCCCAGATCCGGGTTAGGATCTATATAACTCCGAAACAGCCCGCAATAATAAAGCAAACAAACACATCAATTGAAAACACAAGTGATCTTAGTCCTAAGGTACACCTCACTTTAAAGATATCCCCAACAGAGTCGCCAGTTCTGTGACCGGTGGATCTGGAACTGACTGTTTAACACTGGATCGCGAAATGTCGCGGAAGCAAGAGTCGCCACCGTCTTTTATTTTCTCCAACATGGAAAGGACAAAAGCACAGCCAAATTCCTTATGAGATAGTTTCTCGGTTCGGGAGGTAGATTTACAGAAAGGGAAGGTGTTAGCACCCTTTCTATCCATGGTTATCGATGGGATCTTAGATACTTGCTCATTTGTGTTTTCAAAATGTTTGTTCGCTTTTCAAGTGTGAGTGGGTTTGAAAAAGTTTCGTTTAAATATTTCAGATCGACTCTTGTATCAGTCCTCAAGAGTGTTTGAAAAATTATTTTGAAAGCTTTTTGAAAAGTGTCGATGTGAAAAGAGTTTTTGATTTTTTTTTTGAAATAGAGCAAGTATCTATGAGTCATCTACCTACCCTAAGGAATTAGGCTGTGTAAATGTCCTTAAGGTAGTGCCATCCCCACCATTGAGGGGTAGGTAGCACCACCGTTGGAGGTGTTCGGGTCAATTCGAGTTTTAGGGACAGTGTGGTCACCAGAGCAACAATAGGACACCTTAGAAGCTACCCCTATGCCATAGATCATGGACATAAGTACTTACTAAAACGTCCTATACTCGACGACCACGTTTCGAAGGAAAGGCAACAGTGAGGCGTACCCTAAGAGTGGTGTGTGAATTTGTGTGTCATTTTCATGTTATGTTTTATCTTGTACATGTATCATGGTGATCTACGCTTGTTATTATTTTTGGCCATACATTCTTTCATGCAAAGTTTAACAGTTTTAAGAGTGCGGAAATTTAAATGCGGAAAGTAAAGTCCTACGCTATTACAAGGCGCGGGTCTATACATCACCAAATTAACAAAGACCCGTTTTGAATAAAAGTGCGGAAAATAAATAAATTCCTAATTACTATTACATGGCTTGAACAGTTACATAATATTCACAAGAAAAATAAGAATAAATGCGCGAAAAGAATAGAAAATAGAACGTTCGAGGGCGTTGGACCCTTTTGGAATTAAATTGAATGAAAAGTTAATTAATTATTAAATTAAAGAAAAGAAATGTTTTTTTGATGGTTTTTGTATTTATGAAATAAAGAAAATTAAAATTCAAGAGAAACCCTAATTCTAAGTTGTTTTTAATTATTAAAGAAAAATATTAAAGTTTAACCTAATTTACTAAATATTTAATGTACATGTTTATTTACAAAATAAATTAGTAATTAATAATAATGATAATAAGAAAAAATTATTTATTAAGAAAAGTGATAAAAAGTTAAAAAAACCTAATTTCTACATATTTTAATTTATTGAGAAAAAGATTAAAGTTTTAAAACCTAATTTTACTAAATTGATTATTAAAATTTATTTACAAAAATATTAATGCATTAAATATTAAATAAACATATTTTATTTTTTTGATTTCTGATTTTTGTGTTATGAAAATTATTTTTGTGAATTAAATAAAATAATAAAACAAATAAAAGGATAAAAAGGAAAATTAAAATAAAGAAAAAAATATGCAAACCATGGGGGTGTCTGACCCAATTTAGAGGTTTATTGAGCAATTTGGCCCAACAGATTCCAGGCCTTTTTTGACTTTTGGTGGTTACGTGTGCGTCAGTTGACCAGCGCGTATGGTAAGCTGCATATTTTGGCCTTTGGATTGAGACCCCTGGACACTTGGCAGGCAAGCAGGCGAGGATGCATGATGGTCTTTTGAGAGCGTACTGCATAGAAACATATTGAGAAAAATATTATGGAAGAAGTGGGGGACCTGGGAATCGAACCCAGGTCCCAATACCTGCAAGCCAACGCATTAACCATTTGGACCAACGCGTTTCTTTGTACGTATAATGGAACGTGAATAATATACATGAAAACAAGCGCTAGTGGCCTGAAGCAAGAAATCACGCGCAGACATTTGAATTATCCAGTCATGCTTGGACACATAGGCGTCATCTTCTCCATTTGCCTGTAAACAAAAACGAATAGCGGGGGTTTTAAACCCCCACTAATTGCAAAACCTGAAAATAACGATTAGCACATAGAGCAATATAAATTGGGCGCGACGTGTGAGTTTAATTCGTTTGGATGTCACGAATCCATTGGTACCAGTCTAAAGGGCTAATTTTTCCAGATGAAGAAACCCCTCTTTCAAAGTTTATGAAACCCTAAAGTGCATTAATGGTGGATCACGATACAGGCCTTGTTAGTTCAATCAAAGGATACCATTAGCTTCAGAACACTCATGTTAGTATAAATCAATGGTTAAAAGTCACAAATAATGCATGGAAAATGAAACACGATTATGAAAATTTTCAAGGAAAGTAAGACTTTGTTCTACCAATTCCTTTAGCATGGAGGACTGGTTTTGATTGTAATAGTTTCCTGGATGTCTTGGCAAGGTTTTGGAATGCTTTTGCAGCCTTGAAACGAGCTCTAGCTAGGTTTTCAGTTTTCAAATTTTTGTGAAAAAAGTGCAATGTTGTTCTTGGTCTTGGGCGCAGCTTCTGTGTGTATGAGCATTAGGGTTATGTTCTATATGTATCTGAGCATGATTAGGTTAAGAAAAACAAGCCCAAAGTCTATGCATTCATGATTTGGAGATTTGATTTTTAAGCATATCAATTTCAATCTTTTTCATGCCAATCATGCCAAATATGGAAGATTTTGTTCCCTTGAGAATGTGCACGAAATATTTAGGTCATGATGGAAGGATTTGCTGCACCAAAAAGATTTAAAATCATTATTTAGTATTTTTCTCATAATTAAATTTAATTAAATGAATTAATAAGATTAAATATTCAATTAATAAAAAATAAGAAAATAACTCCCTTTTAGCTTAATGGGTCGTGCATAGCCTTTGGGTGATGATTCATGGAAGAAATTGAGGCCCATTAGCATTTTTGAGGCATTTGAAGCAAAGTTGACTTTCCAAAATTCCCAAAAATTTCCCAACTTCCACAAGGCATATCTTGCTCAATTTTTAAGCTTTGATCATGTTCTTGGACATTTTGGAAAGGTCTTGAAGTCCTCTAACCAATGTATTTGGTCCCATGTCATTTTGATTTACCAATCTCAAGTTATGGTCTTTGACTTAAAGTGCCTTTTTGTTGACTTTTGAAAATGACCTATAATGTTGAGATTGATAACTTTTTGTGAGAGAATTTATTGGGCTTGAAGTGTGAAGATGAGTTGTAGGAAATGTAATTATCTTCAAAATGAGCTTTGGATGGAATTTTTCTGATAAACCATGTGGAAGTTATGCCCTGGTCAATTTGCAGTTGACTTTTTCAGCTGTCCAAAAATAGAAACTTTTGCATCTTGAGACTTTTTGAGCCATGATTTGAGAATCATGATCAAGAATTGATCAAATGACGTTTGTGGCTTCAAAATAAGATGTTGACCAAAAATTTTGACTTTTGACTGTCAAATGACCATTTTGCCCCTGCAGTTGACTGTGAAGCATTTAGGGTTTTTGACTGTGCAATCTGGTGCTGTGAGTCTTGAAACTTGGCATATGGATGCTTGACAATGTATGTAGGCATGTGGTACTTGTTTGGACCCTTGGAAACTTCAATTTCTTTGCTAGAACCAAAAACCTAATTTTTGACCGTTAGGAGGCAATTGGACTGTGCAACCATTGGGAGATTTTGAAGCTTGATCTTAGTAAACCTTGAAGAATATGGGAGGGCAAATTTTGGGGTACAAAAGATCCCATCTTCATTTTGCATTTTTTTATATACGTCAAGGTAAAAAAATATGGTCGGTTTCGAATTTCTCACCTTCGAGCATTACCTATGCAGAGATTATCTAGTGTTGTTAACATTTTATCTAATGCATGACTAACTTATAACCAAGCACGGAGTGTATGTTTTTTGTTTCTTTGATTTTATATGCAGAAACAGGTCTGAATCAATAGTATCAGACATCACGCCTCAATTAGGGTTTTGAGTCTCTCAAGCCAGGAGTACAATCGATGATTGATTCTCCAAGACTGATTCATCAAGACTCAACTTCTAATCTCAGAGCATGAAGTCTCGAGCATCGTTTAGGATTATTATAATCAAGGATGTCTCAAGTGTAATAGCTTGTTTCGGGGTATTTCCAGAGAATCGTGTGTTTATTTCCACGCTATGTTCAACAAATGGCCTCAAGCGTCTCCGAAATTCTTCAAAAAAAAACAGTCAAGTTTCCATGATCACTAGTTCACTTGTGTTTTACCTTGCCTCGAAATACAAGAACAAATCAGGCTAGGTGTGACACGGTGGAATAACCGACTGTTATACTGGTTTGCATTTTGTCTTCTCAAATGTCGCGGTAAGCAAGAGTCGCCACTGACTTTTATTTCATCCAACAAGGAAAAGAAAAAGAACAGAAAAAACCTTTTTCGAGATATTTCTGAGTACGGGGGTAGATTATAGAAAGGGAAGGTGTTAGCACCCTTTCTATCCGTGGTTTTAAACGGGCTCTTAGGTACTTGCTCATTTTTAAATTGCTTGTGTGTGCTTATTTTGAAAAGTTTTATTTACTTCGTGATAATCCTTGTATCGATCCTCAAGAGTGTGACGAAGTTGTTTTGAAAACTATTTTTTGAAAAGTGTTTGTGTGGAAAGTTTTTGTTTTGAGCAAGTACTTAAGAGTTTTCTACCTACTCGAAAAAAGACTATTCATTCTCGTTTCCTTTAGACAGTGCTATCCTACTATTAAGGAGTGGGTAGCCCCATCGTTGGAGTTTTAAGGGACACTCGAAGGGACAGGTACGACCACAATAGCAATAGTTAGGAAACTTTAGTAGTTACCCTAGAGTCTTATAGATCTTTCCGAGGCAACATTCGAATGGGTCATTTTTTATCTTTTGGGACTAGAGGACGACCAATAAAATTCCATATGCTTCATGACCGTTTACCGAAGGCAACCGGAGTGGGGTAAATCCTAGGAGTGAGCATGTGCAAGTGTGCTTTTTTCAGTTAATTATCATTGCACAATTAGGGTTTGCTATTGTTTTAATCATGGACTTATCTTCGACATACAATCCTATTATCAATCATCTAGCAATTAATAGTAGCAGAAAATTAAAGTGCAGAAAGGAAAAATGTAGCTATTACAAGGGCTCGGGGATGGGGTTACATAACAAAAAACGGGGGATAAATAGTAAATAAAACCCTAATTTGAAACTATTACAAACCGTCAACAGTTACATTAATTGAAAAATAATGGTACGGAAAGAAATAAACGCGCGAAGAATTAAGATGGAAATAAGTCAAAAAGTCCTAAAAATCTAATTAATTAAAAAATATTTTTTGTATTTTTTTATTGAGAAAATAAAATAAATTTTGAAATTTGCAAGTTAGTCCTAATTTCTAATTAATTTTAATCAATGAAAATAATTAAGTTAATATAATTAAATTAAGTAATTTTCAACAAAATTAATTTCAATTAGAAAAAACCATAATCCTATTTATTTTTGTGATTTTTGATTAATATAAAAAAATGATTTTTGTTAAAGCAATCAAAAATAAATTAAAAAAGAATGTTAAAGAAATAAAAAAAAAACAAATAAGAACGGGCCTGCTGTAGTTAGACAAACTGGGGGTGTGACTGAAATTGTGTTAGGCCCAAATCCTTTGGCCCAAAGGTCCTGCGCTTGATCCAGTGGGATCATCTTCTGAGGGTCTACCATGAGCTTGTGCATGCTGAGCGTTGGATCTGGCTGGAGATGGATCCAATGATGAGGCGTTGGGGTGTATGGTGGACATGCTTGGTAGTGTGACATCAGATCTGCAATTAAATGTTAGGAAAAATGCAAAAGCAGCGTGCCTGGGATCGAACCCAGGACGCTTGCTTCAAATCCTTCGCCCTTAACCATCTGCACTGTATTACTCAATTGTTAATATAATAAGATAAATACAACATAAAGCAAGCCAAGTGGTTTCCCCCAAAAAACGCGCGAATTTCAAATTATCCATTCAGGCACTGACAAGCCTTCATCCTCTTCCCCAGGGACTGTTGTCTTAAAGGGAACTTTTACCTACGGAAAAACTCGTCACTATAGGCTATAGTGACGGTATTTATGCGTGGCTACAAACCTGCAAACATCAAAAATATAATCCAAGCAACATAAATCCCATCAAAAGTCATGGATCAATTGCAAATCAATCCCTGCACATGAAGAGGTCCTTAATTTGGCCAAAATTTTCTTCTAACTAAGGTTCCCCAAATTAGAGCTCTAGAACCCTAACCATGGAAAATGTCTATTCCCGCACTCAAACTTCAATCAAACCAATCCAGTACATTACAACTACGATAATAAGCACAAACATATAATTAAAACATGTTTATGATGCAAGAATCATGGTAATCGATTTTGGAAAGAAAGACAAACCATGATGATCGTACAACATGTTTTTGGGCTTGTGGAGACTTGGTGATGCTTGCAATCGCTTCAGAGGATGCCCAGGGATCTGTTTTGCCCCCTGGAATGACTAGAAACGGCTTGTAGAAAGGGATTCAGTCTGCAATTTTTTGACAAAAAATGGAACTTTGTGCTTGCTCTAGCAGGGCAGGCTGCGTGTGAAGTCCTCCTTTCTAGGTATGGCCGCATTTGCTTATGTATGAGACAACAAAATAGGTTAATATTTATGGAGGAAATCAAAAGATTATGGAGTTTCAATTCTGCTTCAAATATTTCCTTCCTTTTCCATAGCATGGCACGATTTCTTCATTATGTGACAACATATAGGATCTATCATTAAATGAAAATGATCTCAAAACAATTTTATATTATTTATTTAATTTAATTTGGATTTTTAATGATAAAAAACCAAAATAAATTAAATAAAAGAGTAAATAAAGCATGGATGGGTTTATGAGTTGTGGACCATGTTAGGAATGTGTTGCAAGCCTAAAAAGTTAGGCCCATTTGGGAAAAAAATGCAATTTTGAATTGTTGACTTTGGGCAAATTTCCAAAAATGGCCAATTTTGACAATTCATATCTCCTTCAGTTTTGACCCTAAGAGGGTGTTCTTGGACTTTTTAGAGAGCTTATGATGTCCTCTAAAGAACCCTTTTGGTTTCATCTCAATTGGATCTTCCATGTTCATGTAAGAAGCTTTGACCCAAAAGGTGTTTTTGTTGACTTTTTGAAATGACTTATAATGTCTGAATTTATATCTTTTCATGAGTGTGTTTCTTGAACTTGAGGGCTGGAGATGAATTTTATGGAATTGAATCCTCTTAAAAATGAGCCTTGGATGAGAAATTTCTGGTAAAGTATGAGGAAGTTATGCATGGTCAAAGTTTGGTTGACTTTTCTTGAGAAACACTAACTTAGCAACTTTTGAATTTTGATGAATTAGGAGCATTGCTTGAGTAATCATGATCAACCATTGATCAAATGATGGATATCACTTAAAAATGTTGACGTTGACCAAAAATATTGAAGTTTGACTGTATGTGGGCCACAATTGACTTTTGACCTAATACAATTAATTTTCTAGCATCTGAGCAGTTGGCTGAGCAAACTTCTTGTGCAAGGCATGAAACTTGGTATGGATGATCTTGAGGACATATTAGGGCAATGGAAACCACTTAGGACCCTTGGAAACTCACACATCTTGATGAGGAGTGAAACCCTAGTTTGAGGCTTATTGTCCTAGGAGGAAGATTTGTCTGGTCAATCCTTAGCCATCCTTGGGCTAGTTGAGAACCATTAGGAGTATGTTTTGAGTAAAATGAGAGAGAAAATTTTGGGGTACAACAACTGCCCCTGTTCAATCTTCTTAAACCTAAGGATGTAGATTGGTTGTTCTGCCTTTCGTGATCTGAAGGTAGAAGATGATTGAACACTAGAGTGCCCAGAAACTTGCAATCGCATGAAGTAATACTGATTGGTGATATCAAGAATGGGATTATAGATGCAATTTTGAAGTCGATAGAGAATCTTCGGAGATGGGCTTAAATATGCCATCCAGAAAAGATATTGGTTGCATAAGGGATTCCTTTGCGAGAATTCCTGTACCTGCTGTTGAGGAGGACTTCGCCGGGGAGTGTTGATTTATGTCCTGGGAAATAGAGTATATGAGCTTCAAATGTCCATTACTCTACTGGGGAATTAACTCCTGATTGAGGAAGTGGAAGTAAACTGCATATCTGGTCAGGGTCCAGGCTGCACAGTGACTTACTGGGGGAATGTGAAGTCTATCGTATCTGGTCGGGTCTAGGTCTTACAGTGTTGTAAACTGTTGTCTGGAGATAAGAGAGAAGAAACATGGATGGTAAGGTTATAAGAAGGAACATGGGTTGTAGGGTTACTTCGAAACGAAATCCTGGATAGTAGGGTATGAGAAGGAACCTGGGTCGTAGGGTTACTTCGAGATGAAAGCCTAGATAGTAGGGCTTTGAGAAGGAACCTGGATAGTAGGGTTACGTCGAAGTGAAAGCCTAGATAGTAGGGATATGAGAAGGAACCTGGATAGTAGGGTTACCTCGAAATGAAAGCCTGGGTAGTAAGGCTGTGAGAAGGAACTTGGATAGTAGGGTTACTTCGAAATGAAAGCCTGGATAGTAGGGCTATGATAAGGAACCTGGATAGTAGGGTTACTTCGAGATGAAAGCCTGGATAGTAGGGCTTATGGGAAGGAACCTGGATAGTAGGGTTACTTTGAGATGAAAGCCTGAATAGTAGGGCTTATGGGAAGGAACCTGGATAATAGGGTTACTTCGAGATGAGAGCCTGGATAGTAGGGCTTATGGGAAGGAACCTGGATAGTTGGGTTACTTCAAGATGAAATCTTGGATAGTAGGGCTTATGGGAAGGAACCTGGGTCGTAGGGTTACTTCAAGATGAAAGCCTGGATAGTAGGGCTTATGGAAAGGAACCTGGGTCATAGGATTACTTCAAGATGAAAGCCTGGATAGTAGGACTTATGGGAAGGAACCTGGATAGTTGGTTACTTCAAGATGAAAGCTTGGATAGTAGGGCTTATGGGAAGGAACCTGGGTCGTAGGGTTACTTCAAGATGAAAGCCTGGATAGTAGGGCTTATGGAAAGGAACCTGGGTCGTAGGGTTACTTCAAGATGAAAGCCTGTATAGTAGGACTTATGGGAAGGAACCTGGGTCGTAGGGTTACTTCGTGGGGAGTTTGGGTAAAACTGCATCTGAACCGAGAAGGAACCTAGGTAAGGTTGCTTCGTGAGGAGTTTGGGTAAAACTGCATATGAACCGAGAAGGAACCTAGGTAAGGTTGCTTCGTGGGGGAGTTTGGGTAAAACTGCATCTGAACCGAGAAGGAACCTAGGTAAGGTTGCTTCATGGAGAGTTTGGGTGAAACTGCATCTAAACCGAGAAGGAACCTAGGTAAGGTTGCTTCGTGGGGAGTTTGGGTAAAACTGCATCTGAACCGAGAAGGAACCTAGGTAAGGTTGCTTCGTGAGGAGTTTGTGTAAAACTGCATCTGAACCGAGAAGGAACCTGGGTATGGTTGCTCGTGATGGGTTTGGGTAAAATTGCATCTGAACCAAGAAGGAACCTGGGTAAGGTTGCTTCGTGAGGAGTTTGGGTAAAACTGCATCTGAACTTAGAAGGAACCCAGGGTAAGGTGGCTTCGGGATAAGTTCGTGTGAAACTTCAGGAGGAACCTAGGTAAGGTTATTTTATGATGAGTTCATGTGAAACTTTATGAGGAACCTGGGTAAGGTTATTTTAAGATAAGTTCGTGTGAAACTTGACTTTGAAAATGTATGAGAAGGGACCTGTGTAAGATTTTTTTTCCAGGATAAACCTGTGCGAAGCTGCATTTAGGAGAAACCCGTGTAAGATTTCTTCATGACAAACCCGTGTGAAGCTGCATTTGGTCGCGTAGATAATTACTCTATTTAGTTTCAGGAGATAATCTTGGACCTGTTGGAAATTGTTGATGATAACCATCTTTCCTGAAAAGGTACATGATCAATTATATACGATGCATGAAATACATTGTGCGATGATGTTCTCAAAATAAATGAGATTGTGCTGTATGCAATATGTATGCGCATGTCATGATGTATGAACATGAAAGGCTATTATGACATATCCGAGTCTGGGAAAACAAATCCATGACTGTTGTTGGAGAGTACTGGAAATTGACTTCCTGACCGTCGTAGAAAAAGTGATTCTTCTACTTCCGCTGGAGACGGTGAATGAAGATGACTATGCTGCATATTTACTCCCGTTTATGAATATTCTACTGGGGAGACACTCTGCTTGAGAATAACTCTGCGAGGGAATACCTCTATTTTGAGGGAGGAATAAACTCTGTTGGGGGTTGAGCTTCCGCATTCAGAGAAATAAACTCTTCTTGGGAGACAACTATATGAACTGTTTGTGATTATAAAATTTGGCTGGGGAATATAGACACTGGCTCTCTGAAGGGACTTTGTTGGGGAAAGTAACTCCTTCTTGTGGAAGCCAATGTCAAATATTTAGTTGCCCCTACTATGTGGGGAATGCATATGTCACTGGGATGCATGCTGAGGATACGACAATGACTTCGCATCAGGACTTTTCTGCCCCTGTACCTGTTGGAGAAAGTACATGCTGAGGCTTTGTAGATTGAGTATTACCTCAATTCATGAGGTGCTTGGTAACTGCCGATCGGAATGATAAGTCTTCTAATGATAGGCAAGTGATAAGGTGACGGGATATAATCGTACGCTTTAATCCTAAATTTTTCCTGGACTATCTTTTCAGATTTTCAGTCCACCGGGATACCCTTTTTTGCATAAGCCGCCTTATTAGGTTTTCGAATTACCGGGTGTACAGATTTTTAATATGTATATCCCTAACTTTTTCCCGAACCTTTTTGGTTCGCCGGGATGCCCTTATTTTTTCCTAGGCCAGTCAACCTAGCAGGTCTTTTATCATGCGTAGTATCTTCCGACTATGTCCATGTTCACCGGGTACAGAAAATTGTCACTGCCTATAGTAGTGTTGTGGTACTGTCCAAGATGTTTTCTTGATGGCACATGATTTGTTGCTGGAATGCACGCGTAATTCCCTAAGCGATTCAGGTGGAGAGCTTCCCCTGGTTATTTGACACTCTTGGAGAGACTGCCCCAAGTGTGTTAGACATCATGTCATGCCCCTTGGTTGTGGAAGACCTGTTATTGGAAGTGTCTTTCCCGCTGGGGTGATTCTGTCTATTGAGAGGATGTCTATTCATCGAATATCCATTGTGCGGATTTCTCTGCTGTCAAATAATTAGTCATATGCAAACAATGTCATTTAAAGAATGCAAAACTCATGACTGTCTTGATTTTTTTTTGTTTTGAAAATGTGTTTTGTGTAGTAAAACAAAATCTGCAAGAATGTGATATCAACTCAAGATTCGTAATAAGTACTACAGGAGTCAGGATACCTTTGTAACAGTATGCTCTCAAACTAACCCATGCTTCAGCTAGGACTTTTGAGGGTTATAACGTGGCCTGGTTCACGGTTTAAGAAACAAAGGATAAAGACTCAAAATTTATTTGTACCCACCCATTCTTCGTGATGTCCTTCAGTCATATGCTCAGTTAATAGCGCGTTTAGAATCCTAGTTGAGTCCTGGAGTACTGTCTTTGATGTTCCGGTGATGGTTCGGATACTGACAGTTTATTTTGAATAGGCAGTCATCATTTCTATCGAGGATTTATAGGACCTCTTTCTTTTTTATTTTACTATCCATGTCTTTTGCCTAAACTGTTTCTTTTGTGATTACAGTCAGTGGGATGCCCCAGTTATTTTCATAAGTCTCCTTCATAGGTTTTGACTTAATGGGCTTTTATTTCGAGAGATATTGACTGTTTGTCTTGACGATTATGCGGAACCATCACCATCTTTTGTTTTGGAAGGACGTCTTCGATGCCATTCATTATGTACGAAGCGGCAGATTGCGACCGAATGCGCTTGAGAAAACTACCCTTCCCCAGGTTATGATTAAGGGTTTTAATTTGTGTGAAATAAAAACTCCTACTTCTTTGGCTCAAAGGGGTTGACTAGGGATTATCTTCCTTATAACTCCACTGTTTGGGATTTGAAACAATGCATGTACATCGTCAGCGGGGTCTATTCAAAATCATACTGTAGAGATTGTGGTATCATTTTCGTCATCCTCCCTCTAAGGCTTAGAGTTTTTAATCGACAGTTGAATATCACGAAAAGGAAGTATAAAGCAGTTTAAGCATAGTGAAAACAAATTAATTCAAGACAAACATGTGTAATGCATTAATGAAATAACAAAGTTTTGACATGACAATAATTGTTCGAATAAACAGAGAAAATACAAGTTGATAATTCAAATGAACAAAAATGCTTTCAATCCTAGCCGTGTTTTGGCAAGGGAAAAGTGATCACATTGGGAGTCTCAGGAGGGTCAAATTCAATCTCCTTGGCGTCAATCATATTCTGAATCTTGTATTTCAGCGCCCAATAATCGTTAGTATCGTGCCCCGGGCTTCCAGAATGATAAGCACACCTTGCATCCAAATTGTAGTTAGGAGAGGAAGTCTTAGGGTTCAGATGAGGGTTTATCACCATAATCAGATTCATCTTCAACATGTGTTGCAATGCTTGTGACAATGGCATGTTGATTTGGGTAAACTGCCTTTGAGGTCTTTCTACCCTTGGCTGATTGTTTCATTGTTGAGTAGCCGTAGACCTAGGTATCATCACAGCCCCTACCGTTGGACGGCACTCAGCTCTGCTCTGACCTCTTGAGTTATAAATGGCATTGATATCCTTCTTACCTGTGAATGGCTTTTTTACAGTACTCGAAGAGGTGTCTTTCTGGATTTTACCATTCCGGATCCCAGCTTCTACCCTTTCTCCAGTCAATATCAGCTCTGTGAAACCAGCTGAGGAGCTGCCAATCAAGTGATTGAAGAATGGACCAGACAGTGTACTAAGAAACATGTCAACCAACTCCCTATCAGACAAAGGGGTTGGACTCTCCCTTCCAGCTCTCTCCACTTTTGCGCATAGTTCTTGAAACCTTCGCCTGCACCCATGGACATACTCTGGAGTTGAGTACAGGTAAGGGAAAGGTCAGCATTATATTGATACTGCTTATAAAAAGCAGTAGCCAGATCTTCCCAGTTGCGGACATTGGTTCCCTCCAGCTGATAGAACCATTCAAGCTGAGTCCCGAACAGACTGTCTTGAAAGAAATGGACCCACAAGTTCCTATCAGTAGCGTGAGGATGAATCTTCCTCACATAGGAACGAAGATGAAGCTTGGGGAAAGACATCCCATCATACTTCTCAAATACCGAAGCCTTGAACTTCTGTGGGATAACTATCCCATATATCAAACCCAACTCTTTGAAATCTAACCCAGGTATCCTCTGGACTTCCATAGCACTCAAACGATCTTCCAACTGCTTGTATCTATCCTTAGTGGGAGGATACCGCTCTTCATTGTAGTTCGTATCATTGTCAGAAACTTCAGGAGTGGGGTCCTTTTCCCTTGGCTCCCTTTCTTGATTCTCCCCTTCCTTGGATAAGGAGGTTAGATCGACTAGTTGCTTTAATGGCCCCCTGAATCTTCTTCCCATATTCAGAATACCAGAGACCTTTTTCTTTTTCTTCTTCTCCTTCAGGATGAGGGCTTTCAGATCCACCTGCCCTTTCGCCAGAGTTATGAACATCTGTTGAAATTGGGCATTTTGTGCCTGAAGACCTTTGATGCTTTGTTCAGAAGACATTTTTGCTGAAATAAACAGCGAAGAAGATGAGAAACCTATAATGGTACATGTTTATGCAATGCTATAGATGGGATGCGTGTGAAATGATTCCAAGGACTTTGGGAAATTTAAATTTGCGAACCAGAATGAAATAAATATTTTATTAGTAGAATTCAAAATACGATTGCCTTTTAGGCGTTACAATTGAAAATTCTAAAAACTAAAAGAAATCAAGTCTCCCATGTATGCTTCCTCTTCGTGCCGAGATAGACATTAAGGCTTCTTTCCTCATGAAGCTGCTTTGTGAGCTCTAAAACTTTCTTCTCCTGGGCATAGAACTGGTCCCTATAAGTATCACGCTCCTTCTTCAACTAAATCCAAGACCTCTGTAGTTCTTCAAGATCGGTGGGCATATATGGATGAAGAACTTTGTAAGGAATATCCCCTTCAGTAATGGGCTCCATATTCACTGGTAAGACGGCTATGTAGGGAGTCATAAGTTTCTGAGTGCAAGCTCGTAGCCATTAGAGATAAGGTTCCATAGGGATGGAATTCTTCGGCCCCAAAGTCTTGGTGTCATATCTGTTTACCATGCCCCAAGCTCGTATGAACCTCTGGCGATACCCTTGAACATCATCCTCATAGTTAAATACAATGTCCTGGATAAGTAACTCATGAGGACCATCCCTTCGAGCGTAACCAAATTGTCGCAGAGTCAAACAAGGATTGTAAGTTATGCCTCCCCTAATGCCAAGTAGTGGGACATTAGGGGAATCCCCACAGCGATCAATAATAGAAATATCCCCAATAAATCGGGAATACCAGAGAATATCCGCGTGAGAAAGTGACATATCCTTTGCGACCAACCCAAACCTTCTTCATTCTTTAGTACAGACTTAGGGAGGTGAGAAATAAACCACTTCGACAGCAATGGCATGTGTGATACGGTGGGAGAACTGACTTGAAGGTTTTGCGTTTGATTGCAAATGTTGTGGTTAGCAAGAGTCGCCACCGACTTTTCTTTTATCCAAAAGGAAAGGTGAAAAAAGCACAGGAAAGACCTTTGAGATTGTTTCTTGAGTTCGGGGGGTAGATTATGAAAAGGGAAGGTATTAGCACCCTTTTCATACATGGTTTTCCTAGGGCTCTTAGTTACTTGCTAGATCACTTGCTTTTGTTTGAAATTGTGCTTGGTGTGGTTTTTGAAAGTATTTTGTAAAGAGGCCACTGCTTAGGCAATCTTTGTAATGATTCTCGTTCGTAAGAATGTATACAAAGATGTTTGTCTTTTTGAAAATGTTTTCAATGTTTGTAAGATGTTTAGAAATGTGTGTGTTTGTTTAGAAAATAGAAAGGATATTTGTTTGAAATGGAGCAAGTAACTAAAAGTAATCTACCTACTCAAATGTCTTTCTTGTTCATTTTCTTTTCCTTTGATATTGTTGTCTTACCATTGATTTGGTAAGCAACCCCATCTTTGGATGTAAACGGGACGGGCGTGGGTCATCGTATAACCATGATTAGCAATGTTGTAAAGTATCTTAGCATTTTTTAGGGACTAAGAACATTTGTAAGGCAACTTTGAATAGCGTCATCGAGGGACTATGATCTTATATTTGTTTATTTTGCTAAGATACTTCGTATGTGTAATATGGCCATTTTTGTGTAAGGTAACCAAGTGGAGTAACCCTAGGGGTGTTTCTGTGCCAGTGTGTCATTTCCATGCTTGATTTTGTCTTGGATTAGGGTTTTCTATTTGATTGATTTTATCTTACCATACAAACTCTAATTACTAGCATATTAATAAAAGCGGTAAATTGCGAAATTTAAAGATTACTACGCTATTACAACATTTTGTGGGAGGGGGGGTATACAATTTATGAATGGGGATTGCAATAATTTAAAATTAATTAAACTATTACAACCAAATTGAATATGTATAAATATTGAAATAAATAATGTACAAGATAAATTAAATATCTAAATATGTATGAATGCAAAGAAGATTTTGTTTAGTTTTTATGTGAAAAAAGTTTTAATCTAAGCCTAATAAATAAGTCAAGGTTAAACTTAAATTAATTAAGAGAAGGAAATTATTTTTTTAGAAAAGATTTTGATTTAACCCTAATTCTAATTTGCTAAAAGAAAAATAAAATTTCTTTAAGTATTCTTTTTGTATCTTTTGTCTTGAAAATAATAAATGGTATTTATGAAATATTTTAGTCTTTTTATATGTTAAAATAAATATTCAATAGGTGTGAAAAATAAATAAATATTTAACCTAATTCTAATTTAATTTACAAGTTTATTAAGAAAAATAGTTAATAGATAATCAAAATAAAAAAAATATTTTTTTTATGAGAAAATAAAATAAAATAAACAAAATATAATATTTATCATTCTTATATTTTTTTATGATTTTTTATATTAAGAAAATATTTGTAAGAAAATAAAATGAAAACAGTAAATAAATAAATAAATGATATGGGCCAGGGGGTGCTGCAAGCTATCAAGAGGCAGGAGGTTAGAAAAAATATAAGGCCCAACTGTCCAGAAGCCCAAGCTGCAAACAAACAAAAAAAATGGAAAAAACTATGAAAAATGCAAAAAGGCAGCGCCAAGGCTCAAACCCGTGACCTAAGGCATTTCTGCGTGCTACCTTGCCACTGGGGTGGCTATACATCCGTTAGTTCAAATGAAAATAAAAATACATAACATAAAACGTTTCCTTGCCCTGTACTTCATCTTCAACCTCTAGCCAGCCGGACCCCCTGTAACTCTTTCATCTCTCAATAAAAATGGAAAGTGATAACATGAATATTATAGCATTTTACTTCACGATTCTAACCATGTGCATAACTAAAACTATAAGTCCAAGATCAGAGAGAATTTTGCTGGCCCTAATTCTTAACCTAATTTTTTCAGAAACTTCAAACTAAAAATTCTCTCAACTGAGGCCAAATAAATGCAAGTTATGGATATGTACAGCTTCGTAGCAATGATGTCTACATTGTATATTCACAAATGGAAAGCTAACTATGCCTGTATTAAGAGTTAGAAAAACAGAAAACTCACCTTGAAAATGGAAATCGTGTTTTAGAAATGAGCTTGCCTTAGGATGTTGTAATGGTCAGGTTAGCTTCCTTGAACCTCTAGGAAGCTAATACAATGCTTACCTTGTCTTGAGGATGGCTTGAATGATCTGGAGAAGTCCACCTGTGTTACTCTATTTTTGAACTTCAATAATGGGGAAGATGGAGTTACAGTGATGTTTCAGGGTGTGAGATGGTTTACTTGTAAGGTAAGGAAGCTTAGGAAAGCAAAAGGCCTGAAAACGCACGAGTGGAATGGAAGATTCAGTTCACAAGTCAGAAATGGCAAGTTTGGAGGCTTGGTATGCAATTTCTGATTCTAGGGTGTTTCAAGGCTTGGGCATTTTTTTTAGTTGCAAAATGATGGCTTTATATAGAGCAAGAGGTTAGAGGACTCGTGCTTGCTCAGAAGTACAAGATCACATGTCTTGCTACATTTCTTGTTTTTGAAGCAAGTGTGAGAAATGACTTCTTAAGTCATCAATCTGAGCTTATAGGGTGGCTTGAAGCTCTAAACACGTTTTTCTCAGGTTTAGAGACTTGGTTTGTGCATAAAGAACAAGTCCAAGGCTCAAGAAATGAAAAAAAAAATGCAAAAAGCATGCTTTTCTAAAATGGCAATGTTGCCTTTCTTCCAAAAATGGCTATTTCTTGGTACAATGCATTGAATACTTGGCTTTAGGGCATGAAGCCGTATGCAATTCATTAATGGTTGAGTGACAAACGAGTTTGAGGCCTGAAAATTGAAGATTGTACAGCCAATTTGCAAATTTGAAAACGTGTTCTTCATGAAATGGTTTGAAATCAAAGTGAGAAATTGCAACCTTCATCTCTTCGATTCTCCCTACTCAAGAATGATCTCAAGGAGTTTTTGTACATTTTGGAAAGCTTGTAATGTGTTCTACAAACCATATTTGAAATGCTTTTGAAGATTCCTCTTGTAACTAGGTGAAAAGTTGCCATGAAGTTAGGTCAAAAACCTGCATAACTAGGGCAAAATTTCACTAAGTTATTTTAGTTCACGAGCATGTATTCACAAAATCATATCTTGAAATCCAAGTATCTTTAGGAAAAATTGTGTGAAGTAAAGTTGTAGATTTCTTGGAGATCTACAACATTCATGTTGGGAACTTCCTTTGAATCATTTTGTATCATGGTGAAAATTTGGCCTAAAGTTGAGAAAAAATAAGAAATTTTCTATACTTAGAAAATTTTCTAAGTTAGAATTTTTTAACTTTTCAAATCCAAATATTAAATATTTTGTTTCTTGATGAACAAGTTTCACATTTTGACATGTTTTGATGAATTATGATCCTTGGCACTTGAATTTGACCAAAAAGTCAAAGTTTGACTTTTCAGTGCACAATTGACTTTTGATTAGTTGACTGAAAGATTCATCTGTCAATCCAATGGATTTGCAATGTCTTGAACTATGTCATTAGGTCAAGATGATTCAATTGAACTCTTGAGATCATGCCTTAAACCAATTGACCATTTTCTAGGTCAAAAATCAGAAATTACCCTTTCCTAGTCAAAACCCTAATTTTGACCATTTCGCCCTTTTGAAGATTTGATCAAATTTCTTGAGGAATTATGGTCCAAACTTGATCAAATGATACATATGAGTTTAAAATGTTGATGTGGATAAAAAATTATGAAGTTTGACTGTAAATTGGCCATAGTTGACTTTTCCCCCCATACAGCTGATTTTTAGGTCAACTGTCGAATTGACTGATCAAAAATGTGATTCAAGGCTTGAAACTTGTCATGAGTAATCTTGGGGGTCTATAATGATCCTTGAAAGTCAAATGAAGCATTGATAGTCCAAAAACCCTTGTGCAAACTCAAACCCTAATTTTGGTCATCAGTGCATGAGGAGGTGTCTTGAGCTGGTCAAACCCTAATGCAATCTTGAGTCAAAGAGATCTTGTGAGAAAATTATTGGTAAGTCAGAGGGCACATTTTAGGGTACAACAGCTGCCCATGTTCAATCTTCTTAAACCTGAAGAGTTAGACAGGCGAGTTTTGTCATTCGTGACTCGAAGGTGGAAGATGATTGGACACTAGAGTGCCTATAAATTTGCACTCGATGACGTAATGATAGAAGGAATGGGCTTACAGATGCCATTTGGAGAGGTGACAGAAAGTTGTAGGATATGGGCTTAAAGATGCCATCAAAGGTGATTGTTGAATTGTAATTTGTAAACTGGAAGAATGAGTATCAGAATGGCATCCGTGTCTGGAGCGTATCTGTACTGTATCTAAAAATCAAATTCGAATGAATATCAGAATGGCATCCATGTCTAGAGCGTATCTGTACTGTATCTGAAAGGTTGAATCTGAATGAGTATCAGAATGGCATCCGTGTCTGGAGCGTATCTGTACTGTATCTGAAAGGTTGAATCAGAATGAGTATTAGAATGGCATCCGTGTCTGGAGCGTATCTGAAATGTATCAAAAGGTTTGAATCTGAACGAGTATCAGGATGGAATCCGTGTTTGGAGCGTATTTGTAATGTATCAAAAGGTTTGAATCTGAATGAGTATCAGGATGACATCCGTGTTTGGAGCGTATCTGAAAACTCCGAACGATATTAATGATAACTGTTAATCTTGTCCTGAAAAGGGTAAAATGTTAGCTTAAAATTCCAAGTCATGATACATGAAATATCTGCATAATGGGATTATGTTGTATGTATTCGTGTTTATCAATGTTTATGATATATGAATGCGATGTATGCATATGTGAGTTGATTTACTGCATTGTTGTTTGATTTGGGGAAAATAAATCCCTGACTGCTGCTGAGGATATGGAGCGTAAATATTTATGTTGATGAATTTCTGTTTTGAGAAATAAACTCTGTTGTAAATGCCATGTGCTGCTTGTAAAACCTGTTGGGGAGCCCTGAGAAATTTGACAACTTCTACTGGGGATCAATAATTTGAAACCTCGTTCTGCTGGGGATTTGAACGACGCACTGCCAGGGATTACTTATGGAATAGCCTAGAGACATTTCTTTATCCCTTCAACATATTAGTAATTGCCTATTTTCATTTCATTTATTTGTAACCAGTAATTATGTTCTAATGCATATGCTCAATAATGAATCATTGGACGTTTTCGTAAACAAAACAAGCGTAAAGACAAATAGTTTTTTTTTGCACTTTCAAAGGAATATTTTGTATTGATTTTGAATAAGTATTTTTTGTACAAGGAGACAAACATTCTAGTAAGAGAATGCTGTCGTAAAAAAAAAGAAGATTTTGATACAAAGAAAAGATAGCCATGTGTACAAAAATCCCATGGAATTTCCATTATGCTATAGCCTTCGTATCTCTGAGCGTCTTGTCTATTTGTTGCCTTGTCCAAAGATGATTGAATTGATCAGAAACTCTGAGTTTGTCAGTAGAAGCCAAAGTTTGTCCATAAAGTGATCCAACGGGACATAATCATACGCTTTAATTCCCTAACTTTTTCCTGGACCGCCCTTTCGGGTTTTCAGTCCAACGGGAAACCCTTTTTTGCCCAAGTCGCCCTTTTGGGTTTTCAACTTGCCGGGTGTATAGAATTTTTTTTTATCCCTAATTTTTGCCCGAACCTTTTTGGTTCACCGGGATGCCCTTGTTTTGCCTAGGTGTGTCAACCTAGCGGGTCTCTTATGCGTAGTATCTTTTGACTATGTCCGTGTTTGCAGAGTGTGGCAGGTCGTCGCCATCCATGGTGGTCAAGATCATTTCCCCACCGGAGAATATGTTTTTGATTACAAATGGTCCTTCATAGGTAGGAGTCCATTTGCCCCTGGGATCATTTTGTGGCAAGATGATACGTTTGATCACTAGATCCCCAACTTGATACACTTGGCGCCTGACTTTCTTGTCGAAAGCCTTGATCATCCTTTTTTGATACATTTGACCATGGCAAACAACAGTAAGTCTTTTCTCATTGATCAAATTCAGTTGATCAAGTCGAGTCTGGATCCAATCGTCTTCATTTAACCCTACATCCTTCATAATCCTCAGAGAGGGGATCTGAACCTCAATAGGAAGGACAACTTTCATGCCGTAAACCAGAGAATAGGGTGTTGCCCTGGTTGATGTGCGAGCTGTGGTACGATACCCGTGGAGAGCGAATGATAGCATTTCTTGACAGTCTTTGTATGTGACTGTCATTTTCTATATGATATTTTTAATGTTTTTATTTGCAGCTTCGACAACACCATTCATCTTTGGCCGGTAAAGAGAAGAATTGTGATGCCGAATCTTGAATTGCTCGCATAATGCGATGATCATAGTGTTGTTGAGATTTGTACCATTGTCAGTGATGATTCTTTCTGGGATACCATACCGGAAAATAAGGTTTTGCTTGATGAAGCGGGTAACAACATTCTTGGTAACGGAGGCGAAGGAGGCTGCTTCAACCCACTTTGTAAAATAATCAATGGCCACTAAGATGAAGCGGTGTCCATTGGAGGCTGTCAGCTTGATTTCCCCAATCATATCAATTCCCCACATAGCAAAGGGCCAGGGATCCGTCAAGACATTCAGAGGAACCGGAGGTACATGCACCTTGTCAGCATAAATTTGGTCCTTATGGCAGGTTCAAGAGTGTTGATAGCAATCTGCCTCCATTGTAGACCAGTAATAGCTTGCCCGTAGGATTTTCTTTGCCATTGTATGCCCACTGGAATGGGTGCCAAAAATGCCTTTATGTAATTCATCCATGATCCTTTCAGCTTCAACCTTATCTATGCACTGAAGTAACACAGAGTCATGATTGCGTTTGTACAGGATGCCATTACTAAGGAAGAATTTAGCAGAAAATCTCCTTAAGAACTTATTATCATTGATTGAAGCTCCTTCTGGATATTCTTGAGCCTCGAGATACCTCTTGACTTCTTCAGTATTAATCTCGTGACAGTGTACTGGTTCATCCATTCGTTCGATGGTGATCTGGGGAGCCTCGTTATCCCAATTAAGTTTAAACATAGATGACATTGTGGCTAGAGCGTCTGCTAGCTGATTTTCTTCTCGCAGGAAATGCTCGAAGGTAATCTTCTCAAAGTGTGGTAGCAATGTCAAACACATGTTCTTTGTAAGGGATAAGGTTTGGGTGTCTGGTGTCCCATTCCCCTTTGATCTGATTGATAACCAAAGCTGAATCTCCAAACACATCTAAGGATTTGATTCCCAAGTCTATGGCAGCTCTTAGACCGAAGATGCACGCTTCGTATTCCGCCATGTTGTTTGTACAGTTGAAGCAAAGTATGGCAGTAAAGGGAGCATGATACCCTTTTGGAGATATGAGTACAACAATGATACATTTCCGAGTGTGTTGGAGGCTCCATCAAAGAACAGGGTCCATCGGGATCCTTGTTCAGGTCCGTCATATGGTCTGATTTCTTCGCAGTTGTCTAATTTCATAATGTCTTAATCCGGGAATTCAAACTTCATGGACTGATAGTCTTCTACAGCTTGGTGAGCAAGGTGATCAGCCAATACACTGCCCTTTATAGCTTTCTGGGTAGTATAATGTATGTCATACTCTGTCAGGATCATCTTCCATCTCGCTATTATCCCAAAAAGAGCAGGCTTCTCGAAGATGTATTTTATCGGATCCATCTTAGATATCAACAAGGTAGTATGAGTCAGCATATACTGTCTTAGCTGGCGAGCAGCCCATGCCAGAGCGCAACAAGTTTTCTCGAGCAGTGAATATCTGGTTTCACAGTCGGTAAACTTTTTGCTCAGATAGTAAATAGCATGCTCTTTTCAGCCAGACTCGTCATGCTGCCCCAATACACACCCTATTGAATTCTCCAAAACAGTCAGATACATAATCAATGGTCTTCCCTCGACTGTTGGCATCAACACAGGAGGTTCTTGTAAGTACCCTTTGATTTTGTCAAAAGCAATTTGGCATTCATCATTCCATTTGACTACTTGATCTTTCTTCAATAGTTTGAAGATTGGCTCACAAGTAGTTGTCAGGTGGGAAATGAATCTGGCGATATAATTCAAATGTCCCAAGAATCGTCTGACTTCCTTCTCAGTATGAGGAGCAGGCATCTCTTGTATTGCTTTAAGTTTGGTAGGATCGACCTCGATACCTTTGTTGCTGACGACAAAACCTAGGAGTTTACCGGACCGTACCCCAAATGTGCACTTGTTTGGGTTTAACCTTAGCTTGTACTTCTTCAGTCTCTCAAACAGTTTTTGTAAGTGATCAAGGTGCTCCTCTTCTGTTTGCGATATGGATATCATATCGTCCATGTAGACTTCTATTTCATGATGTATCATGTTGTTAAATAAAGCTACCATGGCGCGCTGATAGGTTTTCCCAGCATTCTTCAGTCCGAATGGTATTACCTTGTAGCAGAATGTGCCCCATTATGTGACAAATGTTGTTTTCTCCATGTCCTCAGGTGCCATTTTAATTTGGTTGTAACCTGAGAACCCGTCCATGAAGGAAAACACTTTGTGTTGTTCCATATTGTCAACTAGGATATCAATGAGGGGGAGTGGAAAGTCATCCTTAGGGCTTCCCCTATTCAAATCTCGGTAGTCCACACACATTCGCACTTTGCCGTCCTTTTTGGGCACGGGAACATCATTGGCGACCCATTGGGGGTAAGAGGTGACGACCAAGAATCCAACGTTAAATTGCTTCATGACCTCTTCTTTAATCTTTTCTGACATATCAGGCCTCATCCGACATACCTTTTGCTTTACTGGTGGACAATCCTCCCTTGTAGGCAGACGATGTACCACAATATCTTCATCAAGTCTCGGCATATCTACATATGACCAGGCAAATACTTTGACATAATCATGCAACAGCTGAATCAAAAACTTCTTGACATTGGGTTCTAGATTGGCGCCCACTTTGACCTCTTTTTTGTCTTCTTTAGTACCTAGGTTGATTGTATCCACGGGTTCCTCATGAGGCTGAATGGTTCTTTCTTCTTGTTGTAGAAGTCTGGCCAGTTCCCCTGGTACTTCAAAATCTTCCTCACCTTCGTCTTCGGCTTGGTAGATTAGACTCTCAGAGTTATGAAAGGCCATAGCAGTATCGTTACCCATGGGATCCGGAATGGATGGATACCTGCATTGTGAGTGTGGGTGTGTGTAAGGGTATATATATCTTTGAAAGAAAATAAAATGTAAAATAAAAACAATAAGCACAAAAGTTTGAATGCGAAAACATCCATGATTCATTTATGACATATGAAGATGAAATAATAACCCTTACAAATGGACCATTGTGCCTCGGGTAAGACACAAGGTTTTAAGAGTGCGAATTGTTTTGAATATTACTGATCCAACAAAAATGTAAAGATAAATTACTGAGGGATGAAAGTGATTGGGATGAAGTCTCTAGCCTCCCAATTGCTGAGCCCTCCATTGATAGTCGAAAAGATCCTACCCTCCAGGTTGCAATCATTTTCACCATCTTCTACCGCGTTGACCTCAAGGTTGCTAATCTTCAAGGGTGGCCCTCCAGCACGGGCATGGCGTACAGCCTTTTGAGCACTTGAAGTGAAACCTAAGCCAAACTTTTCAGATTTATACGGGATATCTGGAAGTTTCCCCCAGATAGTGCATCCTCCTTCTTCTACTACCACTTTGGCGTCCTTTAGAGATGACATTCAGAATGGAGGCCTTGTAATCTTGGGAGCAACCTTGGTTACCGCCACCTCTTGGGGGACCTCTTCAAAGTGCTGAAAAGGAGTTTCAATGAATTTGCCATCCAATTCCATATATCTAAAGGAATTGAGATGGCTGATCATGTATTCTTCCTCTCCATGTACGGTGATAATCTTCCCTTGAACCGGATACTTCAGCATCTGGTGCAGTGTAGAGGTAACATCGCCAACATTATGGATCCATGGTCGGCCTAGCAAGCAGGAGTAAGAAGGGTGGATATCCATTACATAAAAGGTTGAATTGAAAGTTTGAGTTCCAACCTTTATGGGGATATCCACTTCCCCATGCACCATCCTCTTCGAGCAGTCAAATGCCCTTATTACTATGTTGTTTGGATTTAATGTCAGCCCCTTGCAGTTAAGTCTGTCAAGAGCCTTTTTTGGTAAAACATTCAAAGATGAGCCAGTGTCCACCAAAACATGGGCCAAAGTTGTGCCCCTACATTCCACAGAGACATGTAATGCCTCATTGTGCTTTCTTCCCCTTGGTGTTAGATCAGCATCCGAGAAGCCTAGGCCGTTATCCGCAGTTAGGCTGGCCATGCAGTCTTGGAATTGATCAGCAGACGTCTCTTGAGGCACATGGGCTATTTTTAGGAACTTCACCAAGGCTTTCGCATGTGCCTCGAAACACAGTAGTAATGCCAGCATGGAGATTTTGGAGGGAGTTTGCCCCAACTGTTCAACTACATCGTAGTCGCTCCTTTTTATTATTCTTAGGATCTCCTCCATTTCTTTCTTAGATGTCTCAGGGATAGTAAGTGCTTGAGCCTTCGTCTAGACAGGTTCCACTTGAATACTCTTTCCTCGAGTTTCAGCAGCAAGAGCGTTGGTAGGAATGACAACATGGGTTGTAACGTCTTTGTCAATAGGAGCATTTGCAGAGATGATTATAGGTACGGAAGTAAACTTTGGAGCAGCCACAAGGATGATCACGGGTCCAGAAACTGCTTTTGGGGGGAGCGATTTCTGGAGAAAAGATCCTACCGCTTCAGGTAATTTTACTAGTTTCGGCAATATTGCTGACGTCGGCATCTTCTTCTTCGGAATTTATTTCTTCGGCGGCCGGCCAGTCTTGTTTGATGCCATGGTAGTAAGTATCCCCTCCGTAATTCCACATCACAGTTTTGTCTGATACATATGGAACTGGCGCATGCATTGTGATTATTAGAGGAGTTGCTTTTGGAACTGATGTAATTCTAACGGGTCTTTTGATGGAGACCCTGGAAGAATTGGCGGAAATGGTAATGATTGAAACATCTTCAACAGGAATAGGTGAAACGGGAGTACTTTCAAACAAAATCTCTTTGTTATCTATCAGGCACTGAATGCCTGCTTTCAACAAAGGGAAATCAGTTGGTAAGGATAAGCAGAGATGGCAAACTTCATTACAGCCCGGGAACACACCGGCTTTCAACAAGTTCATCTTAATGGTTGGTAGTGGAGTCATGAGTTCGTCCACTATGGTAACAAACAAATCTTCTTTAATAGCATTGGTATTGTGATCATGTCTGGGCATAGGAGCAGAAATGACATTTGGCTTCTCGGGCGCATCAAACTCAATTTCTTTTGCTTCAATGAGGTCTTGTATTTTGTTTTTCAAGGCCCAACAGTTATTAGTATCGTGACCAGGACTTTCAGAGTGATATGCGCAACGGGAATTGGGGTGATAATGAGGGGATGTTATATTGGGGTTTTTTGGAGCTTCTTTCAAGGTTGCCAAGTTGGATCTCAGAAGATGCGGTAATACTTGAGATAGAGTCATGTTAATTCTGGTGAATTGCCGGACTGGCCTTTCCACCCTTTGTTGATTACTTCTTTGTTGATCAGATGTAAGCTTTGGAATCATAACAACCCCCATAATTGGTCGGTGCTCGGTTCTATCTTGGTTCCTTTGCGGATATACAACAACTACCTCTTTCTTCCCGATGAAAGGCTTCGTTACAGCTGTAGAAAAAGATGAATCCTTCTGAATCTTTCCACTTTTTATGCCAGCTTCCACCCTCTCTCCGGTCAGTATTAGTTCAGTAAAGCCTGCAGATGAACTTCCGATTAGATGGTTAAAAAAGGGACCAGATAAGGTGCCTAAGAACATGTCTACCAATTCCCTTTCAGAGAGGGGGTTGAACTCTTCCAACCAAATCTCTCCATTTTTTTACATAGTCCTTGAAACCTTCATTGGAAGTCATGTCCATACTCTGGAGTTGAGTACGGGTAGGCGCCAAATCAGCATTATATTGATATTGCTTGTAGAAAGCTGCAGTAAGATCTTCCCAATTGTGGACGTTGGCTCTTTCTAGTTGGTAAAACCAGTCGAGTTGTGTTCCAGATAGACTGTCTTGGAAAAAATGCACCCATAAGTCTTTATCAGTGGTATGGGGTTGGATTTTTCTCACGTATGACCGGAGATGCATTTTAGGCCATGACACTCCATCATATTTTGCAAACATAGGCACTTTGAATTTTGGAGGAGTCACAATCTCCGACACTAGTCCCAATTCCTCAAAGTCTAAGCCCTACACCTTTTGTATTTCCATCGCACTCAAACGCTCTTTGAGATGTCTATACTTGTCATCAGCTGGAGGATACTATTCCTTAGAGTAGTCTTACTCTTCTTCCTCCTCTTCTTCCGATTCCGACGGGACAACTGTTTCTTTTCCTTTCCCTTCTCCTTCACCGGATGTTGTTGCAAAGTTCAAAGTCCTTCTGATCTGCCCCTGAAACCTTCTCCCCATGTTTAAGACTCCAGTTACCTTCTTTGTTTTCTTTTTCCTCTCTTCAGCTAGCAAAGTCTTCAATTCTTCCTGCCCCTTGGCTAGGGTCATGAGCAACTGTTGAAACTGCATATTCTGAGCTTGAAGATCTTTCACTGTTTGCTCGAGATCCATCTTACTGAAATAAATAGTAGAGAGATGAGGAGACTTGTTGCAAAAGACCTGTTTATGCTATGATGAATGATATGTGCATATGCAGTTTTCAAGGATTTAAAAGATTCAAATTTGTTTTAGACAAAAAGGAAACACACGTTATATTAATAAGATAAAGTTTGAGTACATCAATGCCCCTCGGACAAAATAATACAAAACTCTAAGATAAAAAGGTAGTGCGCATCCTCTTTGGTGCAATGTAGGCATTCAGAGTCTGCTCCTCATGAAGTAGCCTAGTGAGTTCCAAAACCTTCTTCTCGCTTGCGTAGAATTGCGATTCGAAAGTATCTCGCTCTCCTTTGAGTTGTATCCAATCCCTTTGGAGGTATTCTAGAGATGTGGTTATGTCAGGATGTAGGATAGTGTATGGAACATCTCCTTCCTTAACAGGCTCAATGATTACCGGGAGAATGGAAGGGTAAGGCATCATAAGGCTCTGAGCACGAGTTCGTACCCATTTGAGGTAAGGCTTAAGAGGTATGGAATTGTTGTGCCCCAAAGTCTTGCTATCCACCTTGTTTAACATCCTCCAAGCTCGGATAAATCTCTGGCGAAGACCTTGGTCGTCGTTTTCATAGTCGAACACCTAACCTTGAATCAGCATCTCGTGCGGGCCATCCCTTCGAGCATAACCAAACTGTCTTAAGGCTAAACATAGGTTGTAGGTGATACCTCCCCCAATTCCAAGTAGAGGGACATTAGGGAATTCTCTATAACGGTCGATGATGATAACATTCTCTTTGGATCGAGAGCACTAATGAATGCCTGAATGTTTGAGCGTCATCAACCTTTATGACCACCTTGAACCTTGCTCATTCTTTAAGACTGATTGGGGAAGATGAGAAATAAACCATCTTGCCAAGAGAGGAGTGAAACACATAAGGACACCTCTTTTCCTCATTGTGCGAGTGTGAAAAGAGTGTAGGATATCTCCTAGTAATGTAGGCATCGGGTTGAGTGACATGAAGATTTTGACGGCGTTCACATCTATGAGTTGGTCAAGATTTGGAAACAAAACCATCCCATAGATGAGAAGAGCCACAATTTCCTCAAATGCTTACAAGTCTAAGGAATTCCAACAGCTTTGGGCTTTCTCAAACAGGAACTTTGCTAAGAAACCTTTCACACCACTCCTAGTTTCCCAATGAGTTGTGACATCAGATGAGTGCAAGTGTAGAGCTTGAGCAATCTCTTCTAGATTTGGGTCTCTTTCCGTACCATTGAAAGGTATTTGATTGAGAATGGGAATCCTCAAGAGTTGGGAGAATTCTTCCAAAGTAGGCACAAGTTGATAGTCGGGAAATGTGAAGCAATGGTGCAAAGGATCAAAGAACTGAAAGAGCACCTTCATCATATCCTCATTTGTGTTGGAGGTGACCAAGTTGAGTAGACGACCATGTCTCCCGATGAATGGAGAGTTTTCAGGAATCCTTGAAGCTAGCTCCTTAAGTTGTGGAGTAGTTCTTACAAGGTTGACTTGAATAGTTTTCCTGCGAAGTGAATCCATATCCTACAAAACAAGAACAAAGATGAATTCCCAAAATCCTTGAAATAGTTAGTGAATGTATATGATGTTCATGATGTCCATGATGTTGTGTACAAGTATGCATATACAGGTAAAGCAAACAAGTCCTAGGTTTAGGCTTGCATGGAGTTTTATAGGTAAGTACCCTCTTGAAGTTTAGTTGGATCAAACATGTCCTAGTAATAGTAATTGGGTTCTAAGGAGCTCAATATCACTGGATTGTTTCCTTGGTCATTATTTCAGCTCAAGCCTCTTTAATGGCGACTGAAATATCCCAAGAAACCAAACCTCAATGAGTGTAGTATGGAGTATCTACCAACTTCGGACTGCACCAAAGCCGGTTATCTCACTACATCCTAAAGGCTAAGTTGGTCAAGTAAAGGTTATCGAAGTTCATTAGTGCTTCATGACATCACTCAGCGGTCCCGTATTCTCTTTGATTAACTCAAAGGCTACCGGTACCCACAAATATGTCACACTAACATAGCTATTGCTTAGACCATGCCGGTATACCCCGCACAGTCTACACAACATATTGCTATTTACCTATAATGTATCCCAAATCTGGGTAGAGGATTCAAGCCCAAACAAAGAACCATAATGTAAAATATACAAATCAAACAATGTAAGCAAGTAAATGTGATCTATCCCTAAGGTAACCCCACTTTTATAAGTAATCCCCAGCAGAGTCGCCAGTTCTGTGATATGGTGGGAGAACTGTCTTGAAGGTTTTACGTTTGAATCGCAAATGTTGCGGTTAGCAAGAGTAGCCACCGACTTTTCTTTTATCCAAAAGGAAAGGTGAAAAAAGCACAGGAAAGACCTTTGAGATTGTTTCTTGAGTTCGGGAGGTAGATTATAAAAAGGGAAGGTATTATCACCCTTTTCATCCATAGTTTTCCATGGGCTCTTAGTTACTTGCAAGATCCCTTGCTTTTGTTTGAAATTGTGCTTAGTGTGGTTTTTGAAAGTATTTTGTAAAGAGGCCATTGCTTAGGAAATCTTTGTAATGATTCTCGTTCGTAAGAATGTATACAAAGATGTTTGTCTTTTTGAAAATATTTTCAATGTTTGTAAGATGTTCGGAAATGTGTGTGTTTGTTTTGAAAATAGCAAGGATATTTGTTTGAAATGGAGCAAGTAACTAAAAGTAATCTACCTACTCAAATGTCTTTCTTGTTCATTTTATTTTTCTTTGATATTGTTGTCTTACCATTGATTTGGTAAGCAACCCTATCTTTGGATGTAAACGAGACGGGCGTGGGTCATCGTATAACCATGATTAGCAATGTTGTAAATTATCTTGGCATTTTTAAGGGACTAAGATCATTTGTAAGGCAACTTTGAATAGCGTCATCGAGGGACTATGATCTTATATTTGTTTATTTTGCTAAGAAACTTCGCATGCGTAATATGGCCATTTTTGTGTAAGGTAACCAAGTGGAGTAACCCTAGGGGTGTTTGTGTGCAAGTGTGTCATTTCCATGCTTGATTTTGTCTTGAATTAGAGTTTTATATTTGATTGATTTTATCTTACCATACAAACCCTAATTACTATCATATTATATAAAAGCGGTAAATTGAGAAATTTAAAGATTACTACGCTATTACAACATTTTGTGGGATGGGGGTATACAATTTATGAAGGGGATTGAATAATATAAACCTAATTAAACTATTACAACCAAATTGAATATGTATAAATATTGGAATAAATAATGTACAAGATAAATTAAATATGTAAATATGTATGAATGCAAAGAAGATTTTGTTTAGCTTTTATGTGAAAAAAGTTTTAATCTAAGCCTAATAAATAAGTCAAGGTTAAACTTAAATTAATTAAGAAAAGGAAATTATTTTTTTAGAAAATATTTTGATTTAACCCTAATTCTAATTTGCTAAAAGAAAAATAAAATTTCTTTAAGTATTCTTTTTGTATCTTTTGTCTTGAAAATAATAAATGGTATTTATGAAATATTTTTGTCTTTTTATATGTTAAAATAAATATTCAATAGGTGTGAAAAATAAATAAATATTTAACCTAATTCTATTTTAATTTACAATTTTATTAAGAAAAATAGTTAATAGATAATCAAAATTAAAAAAAAAATTCTTTTATGAGAAAATAAAATAAAATAAACAAAATATAATATTTATAATTCTTATATTTTTTATGATTTTTTATATTAAGAAAATATTTTTAAGAAAATAAAATGAAAATAAAAAATAAAAAAATAAATGATATGGGCCAAGGGGTGCTGAAAGCAATCAAGAGACAAGAGGTTAGAAAAAATATAAGGCCCAACTGTCCAGAAGCCCAAGCTGCAAGCAAACAAAAAAATGGAAAAAACTATGAAAAATGCAAAAAGGCAGCGCCAAGGCTCAAACCTGTGACCTAAAAATACATAACATAAAAATACATCCGTTAGTTCAAATGAAAATAAAAATACATAACATAAAATGCTTCCTTTCCCTGTACTTCATCTTCAACCTCTAGCCAGCCGGACCCCCTGTAACTCTTTCATCTCTCAACAAAAATGGAAAGTGATAACATGAACATTATAGAATTTTACTTCACGATTCTAACCATGTGCATAACTAAAACTATAAGTCCAAGATCAGAGAGAATTTTGCTGGCCCTAACTCTTAACCTAATTTTTTCAGAAACTTCAAACTCAAAATTCTCTCAACTCAGGCCAAATAAATGCAAGTTATGGATATGTACAGGTTTGTAGCAATGATGTCTAAATTGTATATTCACAAATGGAAAGCTAACTATACCAGTATTAAGAGTTAGAAAAACAGAAAACTCACCTTGAAAATGGAAATCGTGTTTTGGAAATGAGCTTGCTTTAGGATGCTGTAATGGCCAGGTTAGCTTCCTTGAACCTCTAGGAAGCTAATACAATGCTTAGCTTGTCTTGAGGATGGATTGAATGATATGGAGAAGTCCACCTGTGTTACTCTGTTTTTGAACTTCAACAATGGGGAAGATGGAGTTACAGTGATGTTTTAGGGTGTGAGATGGTTTACTTGTAAGGTAAGGAAGCTTAGGAAAGCAAAAGGCCTAAAACGCCTGAGTGGAATGGAAGATTCAGTTCACAAGTCAGAAATGGCAAGTTTGGAGGCTTGGTATGCAATTTCTGATTCTAGGATGTTTCAAGGATTGGGCATTTTTTTTAGTTGCAAAATGATGGCTTTATATAGAGCAAGAGGTTAGAGGACTTGTGCTTGCTCAGAAGTACAAGATCACATGTCTTGCTACATTTCTTGTTTTTGAAGCAAGTGTGAGAAGTGACTTCTTAAGGCATCAATCTGAGCTTATAGGGTGGCTTGAAGCTCTAAACACGTTTTTCTCAGATTTAGAGACTTGGTTTGTGCAGAAATAACAAGTCCAAGGCTCAAGAAATGAAAAAAATGCAAAAAGCATGCTTTTTCTAAAATGACAATGTTGCCTTTCTTTCAAAAATGGCTATTTATTGGTACAATGCATTGAATGCTTGGCTTTAGGGAATGAAACCTTGTGCAATTCATTAATGGTGGAGTGACAAACGAGTTTGAGGCCTGAAAAGTGAAGATTGTATAGCCAATTTTCAAATTTGAAAACTTGTTCTTCATGAGATGGTTTGAAATTAAAGTGAGAAATTGCCAACTTCATCTCTTTGATTCTCCATACTCAAGAATGTTCTCAAGGATTTCTTGGACATTTTGGAAAGCTTGTAATGTGTTATACAACCCATCTTTCAAATGCTTTTGAAGATTTACCTTGGAACTAGGTGAAAAGTTACCACGAAGTTAGGTTAAAAACCTGCCTAACTAGGGCAAAATTTCACTAAGTTATTTTAGTTCATGAGCATGTATTCATAAAATTATATCTTGAAATCAAAGAATCTTTAGGAAATATTGTGTGAAGTAAAGTTGTTTATTTCATGGAGATCTACAACTTTCATGTTGGGAACTTCCTTTGAATCATTTTGTATCATGGTGAAAATTTGGCCTAAAGTTGAGAAAAAATAAGAAATTTTCTATCCTTAGAAAATTTTCTAAGTTAGAATTTTTCAACTTTTCAAATCCAAATATTAAATATTTGGTTTCTTGAGGAACAAGTTTCAAATTTTGACATGTTTTGATGAATTATGATCCTTGGCACTTGAATTTGACCAAAAAATCAAAGTTTGACTTTTCAGTGCACATTTGACTTTTGATCAGTTGACTGAAAGATTCATTTGTCAATCCAATGGATTTGCAATGTCTTGAACTATGTCATTAGGTCAAGATGATGCAATTGAACTCTTGAGATTATGCCTTAAACCAATTTACCATTTGCTAGGTCAAAAATCAGAAATTTCCCTTTCCCAGTCAAAACCCTAATTTTGACCATTTTGCCCTTTTGGAGATTTGATCAAATTTCTTGAGGATTTATGGTCCAAACTTGATCAAATGATACATATGAGTTTAAAATTTTGATGTGGGTAAAAAATTATGAAGTTTGACTGTAAATTGGCCATAGTTGACTTTTCCCCCATACAATTGATTTTTAGGTCAATTATCCAATTGACTGGTCAAAAATGTGATTCAAGGCTTGAAACTTGTCATGAGTAATCTTGGGGGTCTATAATGATCCTTGAAATTCAAATGAAGCATTGATATTCCAAAAACCCTTGTGCAAACTCAAACCCTAATTTTGGTCATCATTGCATGAGGAGGTGTCTTGAGCAGGTCAAACCCTAATGCAGTCTTGAGTCAAAGAGATCTTGTGAGAAAATTCTTGATAAGTCAGAGGGAAATTTTTTGGGTACAACAACATGCAGCACATAAGAACCCTTATTCTCTTCATGGTACGAGTATGGAGAGCGTGCAAGATATCTCCGAGCAAGGTAGGCACATGGTTGCGAGAGAGGAAGATCTTGATAGCATTCACATCTATGAGTAAGTCTGGATTAGGTAATAGTACTAACCCATAGATTAGAAGGGTCAAGACCTCCTCAAAAGTCTGAAAGTCCACATCATCCCAAAACAGCTGGGCCTTGTCTATTAGGAACTTGGCTAGAAAACCCTTGACTCCGCTTCTTATTTCCCCATTGGATACAACATCGGCCCTTTTCATATGCAAGGATGAGGCAATGACTTCTGGCTTAGGAACCTCTTCTAAACCTGTGAAATGCAACCGTTGAAGAATGGGTATATCCAATAACTGAGAGAACTCTTCCATGGTAGACACCAACTGATAATCCGGGAAGGTGAAGTAGTGGTGCTTGGGATCAAAGAAGTGAAAGAGTACACCCATCATATTTTCATAAAAGTTTGAAGTAACCAGGTTGAGAAGTCGACCATGTCTCTTAGTGAACGCAGAAGTTTCAAGAACCCTTGATACTAGCTCCTTGAGTTAGGGAGGTAGTCTCACAAAGCTGATTCGAATAGTGTTTCTACGAGCGGAAGCCATGATCTAAAAAACAGAACAAAGATAAATTCCCTTGGTCCTTGATATGATTAGTGTAATAAGAATGGATGTTATGTTATAATGCATGATGTTATGTTCAAACAGAATAAATCATACACAAGCAAAACACACAATAGACCTTAGGTTCAAAGGCTTGCATGAGGTTAAAGGTAAGTACCCTCTTGAAGTTTAGTTGGTTTCAAACCTGTCTTAGAAAAGTATTTGGGTTCTAAAGATTCTCAATATCACTGATCATCCTTTATTGGGCATTGTTTCAGTTCAAGCAATCTTTTCTTACGGCCGAAATATCCCGAAAGTCTGACCTCAATGAGTGTAGCATCGAGTATCAACCAATCCTCAGCTTTATACCGAGGTCGGATATCTCACTACTTTCTAATGGCAAAGTTTTTTCAACTAAGGTTCTAAGGTCCGTTAGTGCTTCACGACACCACGCGGCGGCCCCGTATTCTCCTCGTTTCCACACGAAGGATAGCAGTACCAACCAAAGTGTCACACCAACACAGCCATCACTTAAACCATATCGGTCTACGCCGTACAATCTCCATGATCTATTGCTGTTTACCTAAAAAGTGCCCCAGATCCAGGTGTAGGATCTTTAACAATACCCAAGCAAAAGCCCTTAAAGATAAAGCAAGCAAAACAAACAAGAAAACAATTTAAAAATGAACTAGATCCTAAGGTAAACTCCACTTTATTAATTTTCCCCAGCAGAGTCGCCAATTCTGTGACACGGTGGCAGAACCGACTGCTATACTGGTTTGCATTTTGTATTCGCAAATTTCGCAGTAAGTAAGAGTCATCACCGACTTTTATTTCATCCAACAAAGGAAAAGGAAAAAGAACAGAAAAAACTTTTTTTGAGATATTTTTGAGTACGGGGGGTAGATTATAGAAAGGGAAGGTGTTAGCACCCTTTCTATCAGTGGTTTTCCATGGGCTCTTAGGTACTTGCTCATTTTTAAATTGCTTATGTGTGCTTGTTTTGAAAAGTTTTGTTTACTTCATGATAGACTTTGTATCGATCCTCAAGAGTGTGACGAAGTTGTTTTGAAAACTATTTTTTGAAAAGTGTTTGTGTGGAAAGTTTTTGTTTTGAGCAAGTACTTAAGATTTTTCAACCTACTCGAAAAAAGACTATTCATTCTCGTTTCCTTTAGACAGCGCTATCCTACTATTAAGGAGTAGGTATCCCCATCGTTGGAGTTCTAAGGGACATTCGAAGGGACAGGTACGGTCACAAAAGCAATAGTTAGGAAACTTTAGTAGTTACCCTAGAGTCTTAAAGATCTTTCCGAGGCAACATTCGAATGGGTAATTTTTGATCTTTTGGGACTAGAGGACGACCACTAAAATTCCCTATGCTTCATGACCGTTTACCGAAGGCAACCGGAGTGGGATAAACCCTAGGAGTGAGCATGTGCAAGTGTGCTTTTTTCAGTTACTTATCTTTGCATAATTAGAGTTTGCTATTGTTTTAATCATGGACTTATCTTCTGCATACAATCCTATTATCAATCATCTAACAATTATTAGTAGCATAAAATTAAAGTGCGGAAAGGAAAAATATAGCAATTACAAGGCCTCGGGGAGGGGGTTACATAACCAAAAACGGGGGATAAACAGTAAATAAAACCCTAATTTGAAACTATTACAAATCGTCAACAGTTACATTAATTGAAAAATAATGGTACGGAAAGAAATAAACGCGCGAAGAATTAAGATGGGAATAAGTCAAAAAGTCCTAAAAATCTAATTAATTAAAAAATATTTGTTGTATTTTTTTATTGAGAAAATAAAATAAATTTTGAAATTTGCAAGTTAGTCCTAATTTCTAATTAATTTTAACCAATGAAAATAATTAAGTTAATATAATTAAATTAATTAATTTTCAACAAAATTAATTTTAATTAGAAAAAACCCTAATCCTATATATATTTTTGTGATTTTTGATTAATATAAAAAAATGATTTTTGTTAAAGCAATAAAAAATAAATAAAAAAAGAATGTTAAAGAAATTAAAAAATAACAAATAAGAATGGGCCTGCTGTAGTTAGACAAACTGGGGGTGTGATTGAAATTGTGTTAGGCCTAAATCCTTTGACCCAAAGGTCCTGCGCCTGATCCAGTGGGATCATCTTCTGAGGGTCTACCATGAGCTTGTGCATGCTGAGCGTTGGATCTGGCTGGAGATGGATCCAATTATGAGGCGTTGGGGTGTATGGTGGACATGCTTGGTAGTGTGACATCAGATCTACAATTAAATGTTAGGAAAAATGCAAAAGCAGCACGCCTGAGATCAAACCCAGGACGCTTGCTTCAAATCCTTCGCCCTTAACCATCTGCGCTGCATTACTCAATTGTTAATATAATAAGATAAATACAACATAAAGCAAGCCAAGTGGTTTCCCCCAAAAAATGCGCGAATTTCAAATCATCCATTCCGGCACTGACACACCTTCATCCTCTTCCCCAGGGACTGTTGTCTTAAAGGGAACTTTTACCTACAGACAAACTCGTCACTATAGGCTATAGTGACAGTTTTTATGCGTGGCTACAAACCTGCAAACATCAAAAATATAATCCAAGAAACATAAATCCCATCCAAAGCCATGGATCGATTGCAAATTAATCCCTGCACATGAAGAGGTCCTTAATTTGGCCTAATTTTTCTTCTAACTAGGGTTCCACAATTGGAGCTCCAGAACCCTAGCCATATAAAATGTCTATTCCTGCACTCAAACTTCAATCAAACCAATCCAATACATTACAAATATGATAATAAGCATAGACATATAATTAAAACATGTTTATGATGCAAGAATCATGGTAATCTATTTTGGAAAGAAAGACAAACCGTGATGATCATACAACACGTTTTTGGGCTTGTGGAGACTTGGTGATGCTTGCAATCGCTTCAGAGGTTGCCCATGGATATGTTTTTCCCCTTGAATGACTGGAAACGGTTAGAACATAGTTTGATTCTACAACCCTTAATTAGAGTTTAGATGATAACAAACACAAAGAACAAATATGCACTCTAAATTTGTGTTGTTTTTTTTATACAGAAGTTCTGACTGAAACAACATTAGAAGTTAAGCCACAGAAGCTTTCAAGCTGAGCTAATCAAAATGTTTTGAAGAATGACGATCAGAATCTGCGCTAAAGTAAAAGATACTCTGATTCTGAACAGAAGTCTAATACGCTAACAGATCCTCATATCTCTGAGTCATCAAAGTTCTGAAGTAAAAGCAGCATGCAAGATTCTAAAGTTCTGAAGTGTTACTTTTCAATTAAGACAGTATCATATGCACCGACTTCATTCAGACAAGAATATTTTCAGTATGGAAAGTGCATTGAGTGTCCATTATCACGTTTTATTTTGGACAGATTTCCACGCCTATATAAACAAGCTTAAAGGACAAATCGTTTACGATTTCACAAATTACTGCTCATACATTCATATTCTCTCATATACTCAAATTGTGTAATACATCACAGTAGTGATACAATTTTTGTAACGAAAAACATATAGTACACACTCAATTGTTCTTTGATTAAGATATTGTTCCTTGAGATAAACCGGGTTGTGGTCTTACTCAAGATGACTTTGACAGTTGTCAAAGTAGTTGTGTAATCTGTTTGATTAGTGGATTAAGTCCTCGTTGGAGAGAGGCGAAATCACATTGGCGGGTGGACTGGAGTAGTTTAAGATCAAGAGAACCAGGATAAAATTCTTGAGTCTATTGCATTTGATTTTTAAGTTTCAATTCAACCCCCCTTCTTGTGTTTTTCACTTCTTCAATTGGCATCAGAGCGCCTGGTTCTGAGTTCATACACTTAACCGTGTCAGTACAAGATCCAAGCTTTATAAAAACACTATGGTGGGACCAAGCCAAAACATCAGCAATGACTATCATGACAACAAGGACAGAATCAGCGGCAAACCTCCTGTCTTTGATGGAGAAAATTTTGACTACTGGAAAGACAAAATTGAGAGCTTCTTTCTGGCTCATGATGTTGATCTATGGGACATGGTAATTGATGGATACACACATCCAGTGGATGAAAGTATTTAGAAGATAGATAGAAAAAGAATGTCTGACCAGCAAAAGCGTGATTTCAGAAACCATCATAAAGCCAAAACAATACTTCTCAGTGCCATCTCATACTCAGAATATGAGAAGATCTCAAATAGAGAGATAGCTAAAAACATGTTTGACTCTTTGAGAATGACGCATGAAGGCAACATACAAGTCAAATTGGTGCCGCCCTGAAATGGTACATGGGTTTGGATAGTACCTGAATCCACAACTTCAATGACCTCAGTGAGGCTTTTGTTCGTAAATACAAGTATAATGTTGACATGGTGAAGATGTGAAAAACACAAGAAGGGGGGGTTGAATTTAAAAACTTGGATCAAAAACATCTTAATGACACAGTATTTTTATCCTGGTTCGTTTGATCTCAAACTACTCAAGTCCACCCGTCAAGGTGATTTCACCTCTCTCCAACGAGGTCTTAATCCACTAATCTCAAACGATTACAACAACTACTTTAACAACTGTTAAAGTCTTCTTGAGTACAACCAAAAACTGGTTAATCTCAAGGAAATATTTTACAAATAATTGAACAAGAATGTGTTGTTGTTTTCTAACAAAACAGTTTATCACAACTGTGATAATTACACAGATTAAGCTTAGAATAGAATAAATTTGCTAGAGCTTGAATATGCGTGGTTTGGAATTCTCTGCAAATTGATGTGTGCGTACGTACGTGCTTCTTTCACAAGCATACTTGTTTATATAGGCAAGGAAAAGACATTGTCCATAAAGCAAGTTTAATGTTAATAACATACTTTCCTTTTGTAGAAGATCTTGTCTGAAGAAAGCCGTTGGCATTAATTCTGTCTTGAGTAATCAGTAACACTTCAGAGTCTTCTATCCTTAACTGCTGATGATGCTTCAGAATATTGATGACTTGGTTGATATGTCTTTGTTCAGAATCAGAGTTAGTTGTCATTAAGCGCAGGTTCTGGTCACCAATCTTCAGCGTATGATCTGATTGCTTCAGCGTGAAATTCTTTATTGCTTATCTTCTGATGTTGATCCCATCAGAACTTCTGCATATACAAAACATAATTTTAAGGAGCATATTTGTTCTTTGTATATATTTCTTTGTATTTATTTATTCTTTGTATTTTTTATCATCAAAACTCTAACCAAGGGTTGTAGACTCAAACTATATTCTAACAATCTCCCCCTTTTTGATGATGACAAAAACCAGATTTTTCAATTAAAAATAAAGAATAAAAAGTACAGAATTAAGAAGAAAAACTCCCCCCTGAGTTGATTACTTCCCTTTAATTCCATGAGTCTTTGAGCATCGGAATTTAACTGCGTCTTTCATCAAAGTTTTGTACCTGTTCAAGCTTTTCAGAAGAAAGAAATTAAGTAGTTCAGAATGTTTGAGACTTATGTCTCAGTAAGCCGTTATTGAAAAATATCTTATTCTTTCTCCCCCTTTTTGTCAGATATCAAAAAGAACATATAATCAGAGCTAAAAAGGATTTATATTAAAAATAAGAAGCAATGATAAGAAGTTCAGAACAACAGTAATGTAGAATAAATATTACAGATAAAGATGATTTTAAAAACAAAAGAAAAATCTAAGATAGAGGAGGAAGGCGTGTGAACAAAGCTTCCAACAAGCCCTTGATCTGGGTGTTGGTTTCCTCTTATTTGCTCAAAATGCTCTTGATTTCCTTGTTTGTATCATCCTGTTTATCCAACCTTTCCTGAATAACAACATTTGCTCTCTTTAGTTCTTCCAGAGTTTTCCTTTCATAGGAGGGAGTTGGAGAATCTTCAGTAGATGGATGCTTCTCAGAGCATTCTGCAACTTGATCAGTTTGAATCAGTTCCTCTGTAGAAATCATCTTATCTGGAGCAGCAGTCAGAGTGATACCTTCTGACTTTGGTTGAACTTTGTCTGATGGACGATATTCTGACCAGGGAGCATTGTCCAGAGGGAGAATCTCTTCCTTGAGAAGTTGACTCAGAACTTGGTCTTCAAATACCTTGAGCATATCATTTAAATTCTATTGAACCTGTCCATAGCTCTGTTCTTGCATCTTATGTGTTTCAGAACTTATCCATTTTCTGAAACTTGTCCAAAGATAATCTGAGGCAGCAGGATTGGTCATCTCAAGACTAGCTTGCTTCAAGGAGGTTATCCATTTCTACATTTTTGTTTCAAACATCAACAAACTAGTACCAACATCTGGTGTGGTTTCAGATGGTTTTGGTTTTGGAATGGCCGTTTTGTGACTTATGGCAGCAAGACGTTCAAAAATAGTTAGATCAATGCCAAGTTTAACGTTGTCATCTAGATTGCTCTTTGGTGAGGGAGTGGGAGAGTCTGGTATAATTATTGGACTGGTTGGGGAATTTGGTGGAGTTGATTCTAAAGAAGAAGGAATTTGTGGAAAGTCCAGAATGGTGAGGGGCATACGGATGGCCAGAGGTTCAGTGATTCCTGGAATAGGGATTCTATCTGAATCTGAAGTGGGTTCTTCAGATTGGTTGGATTGAACGTTGTATGGTTCTGGTTCACTGGTCTCAGCTGGTTGGTTCTCAGAAGTTTGAACTTCTGGTTGTGGTTGTTCAGGTTGTGGAGATGGTGGATGAGGATAATCTGGTTGAGGAGATGGAGGTAGTGGTATTTCTGGTTGTGGAGAGAGAGGAATATTTGGTTGAAAAGATTCAATATCTGACAGAACTTTTGCAAGTTCTGGTTGAGTTGATTCAGTATTTGGATTGATAGGAAGGGAGTGAGTTTCTCTAAGACTTAGAGTTTCTGAGGGATCAAACCCTATGTCAAAATCATCAAAAGTTTGTGGGGTAGGAATTTCTGATTGGGTAGGTAAGGGTTCAAATGTTGATATAGTAATTGATTCTAAAACAGTTACAGAAGAAGGATTACCTTTCTTTTTAGAAGCTTTTGGATTCCGCTGAGATGATCCTTCTGCTGCTGCCTTCCTCTTCTTGTTCTTCTTCAGCACAACTTCTGGTGCCGCCTATTGCAAGTCCTGAATATTTAAATCTGGTGCAGTGCCATCTGCCTTGCACGCATCCAAATATCTGACGATTATCTCAGGCTTGGAGTCAATCTCTGAGAACATAGTAAAATCATCCAGAGGAATTATTCTGGAAGTAATGGTTGCAAAAGAAGTAACAGTGGGTTCTTTCTTGATGTTCTCAATAATTTTCATCTTTTTCAGATTCTTTGCATTCAATGGCTTCCCAGCAGTTGCCTCTAGAGAGCTGATTTCCCGTGCTTCTATTAGATGCTCTATCACCCTATTCTCTGTCAGAATATCTGATATGAGTCTTCCAAGGGGTATCCAGTCCCTTTTGGTACGCTCATCTTCTCTAGTGTCTTTGACACTGGTCCTCAGATGATTAAATAGTAGGTGAGCCAGATTTACCTTAGTCTTCTTGGAGATAAAGTAGATCAGAAATTGCTGATCAATATTTATGTAGTCAGGAGAGCTGGTAGGCTTCCTGTGGTTGATGCATCCCAAAATTATCTTAGCCCATATTATGTGATGGTCCTTCAGATCCCTTATCTTGCTGGAGGGAAGACCCAGAGTGAAAATTTCTCTTGCAATTGAAGCAACATCAGCACAACTTTCAGCCATGTCTATACACCTTACGCCACCACCATTGTAACCTATCAGTGTTGCAATTAGGTCTTCAGTAATTACTATCTTCTTCCCCATTACATACGAAGTGACTTGATGGTTGGAGGATGAAGCATGAATCCAAAATTCTTTCACAAGAAATGGAAACGTTGGACCTAGAAGACGATCAAAATACCTGTTCCATCCTTGAGCATTAACCTCTTCAGAAAGATTGAATCCATTCTCTTGAAGACTTTCAAAATCCACAATTAGTTCTGAAAGAACTTCTAGGTTGTCAATGGGCGTGAGAAGAGTTCTGAACGGTTCTTCATATTGTTCCATATAATCATTTCTCTGAGAACTGGTATTTGGGACGATTGAGGAAGCCATGTTCACACACGAAATTTGAGAAGAAAATGAAGGGGTTTTGAAAGACGAACAAAAAACAATTAGAGTGTAGTAAAAGTGAAAGAGTGTAAAGAATGAAACTTGCGTTTAAATAGATTTTTGAAAACATAAAATGAAAGAGAGATAAAAAAATTAGTAATGATTATAAGCATTAATGACAACTGATTTTAGGGGATTCAGAAAGATATTGGAACGGTTACCCATGACATGTGTCTCAATGCACCCAATCAGCGCTTTTGACCTTTCAGAAAAGTGAACGCGTGTTCAGCCTCAGAAGGTAGCTGATGAATGGATGACAACTGTTTTCTTACGTGAACAACACACTTCTATCCTTGAAATGAAACGCTCAGATCTTCATGGATAAATTCTGATACAATCTGTACTTCTAAAATTCAGAAGGCAGGTTGATCAGTAGTTCACAGAAAGTAACCAAAATTCTGAAGTTTAAGATATGTAAATAAAACAGTTTATTCTGAGCAAAGCTTCATGCTGAGATGTTTCAGAATGAAGTTAAACCTATCTTCAGAAATAGGTTTTGTAAAGACATCAGCCCATTGATGGCCTGTGTCAATGAATTTTAAATTAAGAATCCCTTTCTGAATATAGTCCCTAATAAAATGATGTTTTATTTCTATATGCTTAGCCCTAGAATGCAAAATAGGATTTTTACAGAGACAAATAGCAGAAGTATTGTCACAGAGGATAAGGATATTACTCTAAAATATATTGAAGTCCTCAAGTTGACTTTTCATCCAGAGAATTTGCGTACTGCATCCAGCTGCTGCTATGTATTCAACTTCTGCTGTTGATAGAGCAATTGTGGATTGTCTTTTGCTGGACCATGAGATCAGATTTTCTCCCAGAAAATGGAAGCTTCCAAAAGTGCTTTTACGTTCTACTCTGTCTCCAGCAAAATCAGCATCACAATATCCTACTAAGCTATAATCATTTGATTTTCTATAAAACAAACCCAGATTAGCAATACCTTTCAGATACTTGAAAATTCGCTTAATTGCTGTTAAGTGAGATTATCTAGGATTTGATTGGAATCTAGCACAAATGCAAACACTGAATAGAATGTCAGAACTTGAAGCCGTCAGATACAGAAGAGAACCAATCATACCTCTGTAGACCTTCTATTCTACCTTTTTACTTACCTCTTCTTTTTCCAGAATGCACGTGGGATGCATTGGAATCCTTGATGGCTTACATTCTGAGAGATCAAATTTCTTCAGAAGTTCTCTTACATATTTGATCTGATGAATGTAAGTTACTTCTGGAGTTTGATTTATTTGAATTCCCATAAAGAATTTTAGTTCCCCCATTAGGCTCATCTCAAATTCTGCCTGCATACATTTAGCAAACTCTCTTCCCAGAGAGGGTTTAGTGGATCCAAATATGATGTCATCAACATAAATCTGACATACTAAAATGTCATTCTTAATTGTCTTACAGAACAAGGTTGTGTCCACTTTCCCTCTGGTGAATTCCTTTTCTAACAGGAAGTTACTTAGTCTTTCATACCAAGCTCTGGGAGCTTGTTTCAGACCATAGAGTGACTTCTTTAGTTTGAAAACATATTCTGGATTTTTGGAACTTTCAAAACCGGGGGGTTGGTGCACATATACCTCTTCTTCTATATAGCTATTTAAGAATGCACTTTTGACATCCATCTGATATAGAGTGATGCCTTTATTAAAAACAAATGATATTAAAAGTCTGATAGGTTCTAACCTGGTGACTGGAGCAAAGGTTTATGTATAGTCTATCCCCTCTTGCTGACTATAACCTTGTGCTACCAGTCGTGCTTTGTTTCTGATAACTTCACCTTGTTCATTCAGTTTGTTTCTGAACACCCATTTTATACCAATGACGTTGAATCCTTTTGGTTTGGGAACCAGATCCCATACGTCATTTCTGGTGAATTGATTTATTCCTCTTGCATTTCCAGAATCCAATCATTGTCCAGAAGTGCTTCATCAATTGTTGTTGGTTCAATCAGAGAAACCAGTCCCATGAGAGACTCTTCAGAATTTCTGAAAGTAGATCTTGTTCTAATTGGATCTTCCTTCTTTCCCAATATTGTATCTTCTGGGTGATCAATGCTGCTTCTGGATAGTCTTTTCTGGAGTTAATCAACAGCAGGTGCTGGATTGCTTGTAGTGACTCTTTCTGCTGTTGAGGGAGTGTCTCTGTTGAGAGCCTCTGATGAGTTGTCTTCAGTACCTGTGAGTTCAACTTCCATACCTGCAAGGAATTCATTCTGCTTTGACTTTTGAGAGTCAAGCTTATCATCAAACCTAACACTGATTGACTCTTCAACAATCTGTGTTTCTGTATTGTATACTTTGTACCCTCTCGAGCGTTCAGAGTATCCTAACATGATACACTTTTGTGCTTTAGAGTCAAACTTGTTCAAATAATTTTTTGTATTCAGAATAAAACATGTGCACCCAAATGGGTGAAAATAAGAAATGTTGGGCTTTCTAATCTTCCACAATTCATATGGAGTCTTTTCCAGAATTGGTCTTATGGAGATTCTATTCTGAATGTAACACGCTGCGTTTATTGCCTCTGCCCAGAAGATCTTAGCAACGTTAGTCTCGTTGATCATGGTTCTGGCCATTTCTTTCAATGTTCTGTTCTTTCGTTCTGCAACTCCATTTTGCTGGGGAGTTCTAGGATAAGAGAAATCATGCAGAATGCCTTTTTCATTAAAAAATAATTCAAAATATTTATTTTCAAATTCTCCACCATGATCACTTCTGACTTTGACGATTCTAAGATCCTTTTCATTCTGAACTTGGTTGCAGAAGGTAACAAATACAGAGTGTGACTCGTCCTTGTGTCTTAAGAACTTTACCCATGTCCATCTGCTATAGTCATCTATGATTATTAACCCATACTTCTTGCCACTGACTAAAGCAGTTTTTACTGGTCCAAATAAGTCAATGTGCAGAAGTTCTAATGGCTTAGAGGTGGAAACAACATTTTTGGATTTGAAAGCAGGTTTTGCAAACTTGCCTTTCTGAAATGCTTCACACAGAGCATCTGAATTGAACTTCAAGTTAGGAAGTCCTCTGACCAGATTGAGTTTGTTAATCTGAGATATTCTTCTCATACTAACATGTCCTAATCTTCTGTACCAGATCCATTGCTTGTTGTTAACAGACAGTAGACATTTTACATTCTGACTTTTCAGTTCAGAAAGTTTGATTTTATAAATGTTGTTTTTCCTCTTTCCATTAAATAGGATAGTCCCATCTTTCTGACTAACAGCTTTGCATGAATTTTGATTGAAGATTATATCATAACCATTGTCACTTAATTGACTTATGGATAACAGGTTATGCATTAATCCATCAACTAATAAAACATTACTTATAGAGGGAAGATTTCCATTACCTACTGTTCCAGAGCCAATGATCTTTCCTCTTTGATTGCCTCCAAAGCCTACGTGGCCTCCAGGCTTAAGTTCCAGGCTTTGGAATATATGTCTTCTTCCCGTCATGTCTTGTGAGCAGCCAGAGTCCAGGTACCATGATTGGTGTCTTTTCTTTGCTGCTAAAGATATCTGCCACATGTATTATTTTATCCTTAGGTACCTACATTTTCTTGGGTCCTGATTTGTTAGTTTTACCAAAACTCTGGTTTAATTTTGGTTTGACAGAATAATCACTGCTTGTGTATTTTATGTCATGTGTGTGCCCATATATAAAGTGTGAATCAAGTAGAGTGCGTTTTATAACCAGGTCTATGGCATTTTTTGGTGTAGGTACCTTACCTTGATATCCTATCCCTTTTCTGCCATTTCTGCTAACTCCATAGATCATTGAAGCCATCTTGCTTCTGTCTATGTTTTTAGCTAGAAACTTCTGAAAGCTGTGATCATACTCTTTGATGATCTCATCAGCATTGCTGGGAGTTTCAGAAATTTTTTCCTTCTGAGAGTTTTGCAACTGGTTTTCTAATTTTGAAATTTTTTCTTTTAACTCAGAATTCTCCAATCCGAGACTCTCAATATTATCAGAATCAGAAGCAAGATTCCTTTTTAGGTTTCTGAATTTGACTCTTATCTGCTGATACCTTTCCAGAATTTGATTAAGGCTTTCAGAAAGTTCAGCCTTAGTAAAGTTTATAGTAAAGTCAAGGAATACCTCTTCTGTGTCTGATTCTGAGTCTGAACCAGAAGCTTCACTCTCTTCAGATACGTTTGCCATGAGAGCTATGTTTTCTCTTTCATCATCTGATTCTGAGTCAGCTTCAGATGTGTCAGAATCATCCCATGTAGCCATGAGGCTTTTCTTCTTTTCCTTGATGAACTTCTTTTTGGGATTCTCCTTCTGAATCTTTGGGAAGTCACTTTTGTAGTGCCCTTGCTCATTACATTCATAGCAGATGATGTCTTTGTTGTTTGGCTTTCTGTATCCTGAAGAACCTTCAGATCTTCTGTGTCCATAGGAGGATTCTGACCTTCTGTATCTAGAGGAAGATTCATTCTGATTTTCTGATCTTTTGGGATTCCTGAACTTCCTTTGCCTCTGCTTCCACAGTTGGTTCACCCTTCTGGAGATGAGAGACAATTCATCTTCTTATGATGAGGATCCATCAGAGGTTTCTTCCACAACCTGCAAAACTTTGGAGTCATATTTTCTATTAGATTTTAAAGTTAATGGCTTACCTTGCTTTTGAGGTTCATCTTCTTCTAGCTCTATCTCGTGACTTCTGAGGGAGCTGACATGTTCCTTCAGAGAGATTTTGTTGAGATCTTTGGCTAGCTTAAGCGCTGTGACCCTTGGCCTCCACTGTTTTGGAAAGCTTCTGATGATCTTCTTAACATGATCAGCAGTAGAATACCCTTTGTCAAGAACTTTTAGACCAGCAACAAGAATTTGAAATCTTGAAAACATAGTTTATATTGATTCACTATCTTCCATCTTGAATGCCTCATACTTTTGAATGAGCGCAAGGGCCTTGGTTTCTTTGACTTGAATATTGCCTTCATGCGTCATTCTCAGAGAATCAAACATATTCTTGGCAGTTTCTTTGTTTGATATTTTCTTATATTCTGAATATGAGATGGCGCTGAGAAGAATTGTTCTGGCCTTGTGGTGGTTTCTGAATTCACGCTTTTGCTGATCAGACATCATTTTCCTGTCTATCTTCTGACCACGTCCATCCACTGGGTGCGTGTATCCATCAGTCACCATGTCCCATATATCAGCATCATGGGCCAGAAAGAAACTCTCAATTTTGTCTTTCCAGTAATCAAAGTTCTCTCCATCAAAGACTGGAGGCTTGCCACTGAATCTGTCCCTTTCTTCATTGTTGTCATTGCAGATGTTTTTGACTTGGTCCTGCCATAGTGTTTTTCTGACGCTGGATCTTGTACTGACACGGTTAAGTGTTTAAGTTCAGAACCAGGCGCTCTTATGCCAATTGAAGATGTGAAAAACACAAGAAAGGGGGGGGGGGGGGGGTTGAATTGAAAAACTTGGATCTAAAACAGCTTAATGACACAGTATTTTTATCCTGGTTCGTTTGATCTCAAACTACTCCAGTCCACCCGTCAAGGTGATTTCGCCTCTCTCCAACGAGGTCTTAATCCACTAATCTCAAACGATTACAACAACTACTTTAACAACTGTTAAATTCTTCTTGAGTACAACCACAAACCGGTTAATCTCAAGGAAATCTTTTACAAATGATTGAACAAGAATGTGTTGTTGTTTTCTAACAAAATAGTTTATCACAACTGTGATAATTACACAGATTAAGCTTAGAATAGAATAAATTCTCTAGAGCTTGAACATGCGTGGTTTGGAATTCTCTGCAAATTGATGTGTGCGTACGTACGCGCTTCTTTCACAAGCAGACTTGTTTATATAGGCAAGGCAAAGGCGTTGTCCATAAAGCAAGATTAATGTTAATAACACACTTTCCTTTTGTAGAAGATCGTGTCTGAAGAAAGCCATTGGCATTAATTCTATCTTGAATAATCAGTAATGCTTCAGAGTCTTCTATCCTTAACTGTTGATGACGCTTCAGAATATTGATGACTTGGTTGATATGTCTTTGTTTAGAATAATATTTTGTTGTTATTAAGCGCAGGTTCTGGTCACCAATCTTCAGTGTATGATCTGATTGCTTCAGCGTGAAATTCTTTATTGCTTATCTTCTGATGCTGATCCCATCAGAAATTCTGCATATACAAAACATAATTTTAAGGAGCATATTTGTTCTTTGTATATATTTCTTTGTATTTATTTATTATTTGTATTTGTTATCATCAAAACTTTATCCAAGGGTTGTAGAATCAAAATATGTTCTAACACATGGCCCTGGACTGAGATCAACTCCGAGCTATGTCCCATAAGGATAGAGAATCTTTTAAAGAGTATGCCCAAAGATGGCGTGAGATTGCCGCTCAAATCTGTCCTCCCCTCGAAGAAAAAGAAATGAAGAAGATTTTTCTGAAAACATTAGGTCCTTTCTACTATGAGAGGATGATCGCAAGTGCGCCTAGCGACTTCACTGAGACGATGAACATGGGCATGAGACTTGAAGAGGGAATACGTGAAGGGTGTCTATCCAAGGAAGGTGGTACATCTAGTGGTGTTAAGAAATTTGGGAGTGTCTTCCCCAAGAGGAGGGAATAAGATGTTAGTGCAATTTTTGCTAGAAGGCCAAGAAGAGGATATTCATACGTTGCAGCAGTCACTCCTGCTATCCAACCAACAATGGTAGCTACAACCTATCAAGCCTATCCAATTCAACAACGACAGATTCAGCAACAACCTCGACAATAGGCTCCTCAATTTAACAATCAGAACCATTCACCGAGAAAACCATAATTTGATGCAATCCCAATGACTTACACCGAGTTGTTTCCCGCTTTGATCGAGAAGAATCTCATAACAACGAAACCTCCTCCTATTACACCAAACAATACTTCCCCTTGGTACAAGGCTGATCAATCATGTGCATATCACCAAGGTTCGCCAGGACATAATATTGAAAGTTGCTTTTATTTTAAGGCATATGTCCAGAGGTTAATCAAGAGTGGTATTTTATCTTTCAAAGATGTTAACCCAAATTTTCAAGCTAATCCATTGCCTCAACACGGGGCAACGTCGGTAAACATGGTGCAAGGATGTCCTAGAAAGTTTCGAGTCTACCATGTTGAGCTTATAAGGGACTCACTGATAATAATGCATCAAAGTTTAAGTAGACTCACCTTCTTTAAACATCGACATAATTATGACATTTGCAAATTTTGCTCAATAGAGGTTGATTACCCTGTTGTGAAAGAGGATATTCAGAAGTTGTTAGATCAAAGGGTAATTACCATCACATATGACGAAGATCCAGAAGATGAGGTGAATGTTATAGTGCCATAATTCAACATGCCTGAACCAGTGGAGATTGCTTATAATAGTCATACTTCATCTACTGCTCATTTGATTATCTGTCTGCCTGGTCCCGTGCCTTATAAATCGGACAAAGCCATACCATACAAATATAATGCCATAATGATTGAGAATGGAGTAGAAGTCCCCATACCACCGATGCCATCTTTTATCAATATTGCATATGTGAGTAGAGTCACAAGGAGCGGGCGTATCTTTGTAGTTGTACCATCGAAAAGGCCTGAAGTTCAAGTTAGAAGACCTATACTAGTGGAAGTTCCGATGATGAATGTTGAACCAAGGGTCAAGGAAGGCCGATCCAGTGGACCTAACCCACATCCTGGTGACGGTGAGATTTTGAAACTCATTAAGAGAAGTGAATATAAATATCATGGACCAACTGTTGCAAACTCCTTCCAAGATTTTTGTGATCGATTTACTAAGAGATATCGGTGCCCATAGGGAAGCTTTAATGAAGGTCTTGGACCAGGTGTTCATAGATTATGATGTGACGGTAGACCAATTTGATGGAATTGTGGGAAACATTACCTCATGTAGTAATCTTGGTCTCAGCGATGAAGTGCTTCCAGAAGAGGGAAGGAACCATAATAGGGCCTTGCATATCTCAATAAACTGTGGAAATGATAATTTGTCAAGTGTGCTGGTAGAAACAGGTTCATTATTAAATGTACTGCCCAAAACTATAATATCTTGACTATCACATCAAGGTGCTCCTATGAGACCTAGTGGGGTAATTGTCAAAGCGGTTGATGGTTCTAGGAAAACTGTCACCGGTGAAGTTGATCTCCCCATGACAATTGGTCCTCATACCTTTCAGATTACTTTCCAAGTAATGGATATTCATGTTGCCTATAGTTTCCTATTGGGTTGCCCATGGATCAATGATGCAGGGGCAGTCACTTCCACGCTCCATCAAATATTAAAGTTTGTGAGGAATGGAAAGCTGGTAACAATTGGTGGAGAATAGGCTATGGTGGTAAGCCACTTGTCATCTTTTTCCTATATCGATGTTGACGAGGCTATTGGAACCCAGTTCCAAGTTCTATCTATCTCTAATGATGAAGTAAAGAAGCAAGGGGCATCTATTTCTTCTCTTGAAGATGCACGACAAATGGTTGAGAGTGGTTCGACTGAAGGATGAGGCCAGGTGTTGGCTTTGCCTAAGAACAAGTTTGGAGAAGGTCTTGGTTTTTATCCCGTGTCTGCAAGAGCTAAGCAAGATACAGTCACCTATCCGATACAAGAAGTTTTCTCGAGCGCAGGTTTTATCCATCCGACTTCGCCTGAAGTTGATGCTATAATGAAAGATGATTCTGAAGAGGATTTACCTGACTTTGTAGCGCATGGAGTGGTTTACCAAAACTGGATTGTTGTTGATATTCCTTTTGTGATTCACATTTCTGAGTAATGCTTTGTTCTATTTTGAAAAACCTTTTGCTCTGCCCGAGGCGAGAGAGTATTTGTGTCGGGCTATGTTAAAAATAAATCTTTTTTCTCTACCCAAGGCAAAAGAGAAGATGTTTGGGCTTTTGTTTCAAGTATTGCCAATCATAAATAAAAATGTTATTTTGTCCCTGTGATACAGTGGGAGAACTGACTGTTTTTGGAATGCTGGTTTACGTTTTGCGTTTGTGTTTGCAAAATGTCGCAGTAAGCAAGAGTCGCCACCGACTTTTATTTTATCCAACAAGAAAAGGAAAAAAAGCACAGAAAAATTCCTTTTTTTCGAGATTATCTCGGGTTCGGGGGGTAGATTATAGAAAGGGAAGGTATTAGCACCCTTTCTATCCGTTGTTATCCACGGGCTCTTAGGTACTTGCTCAATTGTTTTCAAAATTGCTTTCTTTGTGCTTGTGGGTTTGAAAAAGTTTTTGTTTGAAACTTCGATTTAACTCTTGCTTCTGTCCTCAAGAGCGTATGAAGTGTTTTTGAAAACTTTGTTCGAAAAGTGTAAGTGTGAAGAGTTTTGTTTTGAAAGAGCAAGTATCTAAGAACCATCTACCTACTCGAAAAAAGGAATTGTTCTATGCTAATGTCCTTTAGGCAATACTATCCTACTATTGATGAGTAGGTAGCATCGTCGTTAGAGTTTTAGGGTCAATTCGAATGAGGGACTTACGGTCACCAAAGCAATGTTAGGACGCCTTAGAGGTAACCCTAATGTCTTAGATCATTTGTTTGAGGCAACAATATTCGAGGCAACCATTTCGAGGGGACTACGATCTTTTAGACAAGAGAGCGACCTCTAAAACAACCTATACTCAATGACCGTGTACAAAGGCAACCAAGTGGGGTGTACCCTAGGAGTGCGCATGTGCGGGTGTGTCGTTTTCAGTTATTTTTATCTTTGCACATGTTAAGGGTGATCTAATTTGATTTTAAGATTAACATTCAGTCTTGTCATGCAACCCTATTATCAAACATCTAACAGTTATAATTTGCGGAAATAAAATGCGGAATTTAAATTACAAGGCGTCGAGTATTTACATCGCCAAAGACAAACCCTTTTGAAAAATAAAATAAAGCGATAAAAATAATTAAACATCTTATTTAACTATTACAATCCGGGAGCAAGTACATTATTGGATAAAAATAAGTAACGCGTGTGGGAAATTAAATCGAGCGCATGATTAGGGTTTTGACCCTTTTGGTTAAAGAAAATATCTTTTTGTTGTTTTTTATTTTAAGAAAGAAATAACCTAAATTAATTACTAAATTAAATTAAATAAATTAATTAATAAAAATAAACTATTTTTGGAGTTTTTGATTATTTAGGAAAGAAAAATAAAATTAATTAAATTAAAGGTTAAAAACTAGTTAAGTCTAATTAATTTTATTTATTTTTTCAAAAGGAATTAAAATTCTCTAATTAAAACCTAATTAATTAATAAATTTATCAAGAAAAATAAAATATTAAAATTTGATTTGAAATGATAAAAATATTTTTTGTGATTTTATTTAATAAAATAGAATTTTTGATTGGTTAGAAATTAAATAAAACAATTAAAATAAATAAATAAATAATAATAAGGGAGGAGTATTGGGCCTGAATTAAGGGGTGTGAGGAGAAATTCTGAAGCCCAATATTGTTGGCCTTTTTTGACTTCTCTGATCCAATATGCATGTGCTGACAAGTGCCTTGGTGGTCCTTCAATCCCTAGCCATCAGATCTGGCCATTGGCCATCTGTCTCTTGGATGCATGAGGGAGTATGGTGTACTGCAAGCTGAAGCGTGCATACAATCACCTGAAAGGAAAAAATATTGAGAAAGTGGGGGACCTGGGATTCAAACCCAGGTCCTGAAGGAGATTGCACTAACACGCTTGCCACCACGCTACATTGCTTCATTTGTTATATTAATACAAAACAATAATAATATAATAAAACAAAAATTATTGGTCAGAACAAAATATAAAACGCGTCAAATTTGAAAGAACCAATGGACGGGGGACACATCATCGTCCCTGTCCTTAAACCTATAACAAAAATACTTGCGGATTTGAATCCGCGGCTAAAAGCGCAGGCCAATGCTAAAATACTCTCCAGGCCATATAAATCCATTCCAAGAACATGGTTTGATTCGTCATGGCCTCCTGATTAAAGCCTTGTTCTTCTTGAGTCTCAATTGTGCCTTAAACAAGAAACCCTAAAAACAAAACGAAGAACCCTAGCTATGGTGGTTTTCCATTCAGGCCAGATAAACAGAATTGAATGATACCAATCGCTTGCAAACGTTTTGTAGATTCAAAATATGGTATTAGTTCATGAAAAAGATGCTTAATTTGAGAATTGTGAAATCAAGAACAGGGGTGGCCATCGCGCGACTTACAGTGCGTTTGAACGTCTGATAATGCTTGCTTTGGATCCATGTAGCTTGTGTGAATGGTCAGGAAGCGATTGAGACCACTCTCGTGTCCTGAAACAGCTTCTAGCATGGACTTTGATCTCCCACTTCTTTGTGAATTTTTGCACTTTTGTTCTGCCTCTCTCCATAGGTTCCAACCCTTATTTCGTATGCTTTAGCTTGCTTATGTAGTGTACACTGCATTAGGGTAAAAAACATGGATCAAATACCTCCATATCAATGCACATGAATTTGATTTGATCTCCATTGAAAACCTTCCAAATTTGATTTGATTTGGATCTTTTTTCACATGATTTGGCTTGATACGAATTTGATGGTGATGCTAGCTGTGAACAAAACCAAAAACAATCAGAAAATCATGAGTTATTAATTCTTTGGATTTTCTATGATTTTATTTGATTTAAAATGAATAAATTCAATTAAAAATAAAATTAAATAATAAAAATGAAATATGGGCTCATGGCTAAAGCTAGGACACGTGGGCAACTATGCAAGCTCAAATCAAGTGGAAAAAAATGGGCCCATTTGACAAAATTTGAAGTTTTGGGGATAGTTGACGTTTGGAAATTTTGCAAAAAAGTCCAACTTCAACAATGCATACCTTCCTCAATTTTGGACTTTTAGAGGTGTTCCTAGACTTTTAAGAAAGCTTGAGATGTCCTCTAACCAACCCTTTTGGTCTCATCTCATTTTGATATTCTATTCTCAAGTTATAAGCTTTGGCAAAAAAGGTGTTTTTGTTGACTTTCAAAAATGACCTATAATGTCCAAATTCATAACTTCTTGTGAGTGCATTTTTTGAACTTGGGGTATGAAGATGGATTGTAGGAAATTGAATCCTATTCAAAATGAGCTTTGGATGGGTCATTTCTCATAAAGTATGAGAAAGTTATGCTTGGTCAAATTTGAGTTGAGTTTTCCTACAAAACCCTAATTTAGCAACTTTTGAATCTTGATGAATTTTGAGAAATCCTTGATGAATGATGATCAACCCTTTATAAAATGATGAAATATCCTTCAAAATGAGAATGTTGACAAAAAACCTTGAAGTTTGACTATTTATAGGTCACAGTTGACTTTTGCCCTAACACAATCGATTTTTGGACCTTTTGAGCAATTGACTGAGCAAACTTCCCATGCAAGGCTTGAAAATTGACATGGATGACCTTGAGAACATACTATGAAATTGGGGATCACTTGAGGTCATTTGGACTCAAAGATCTTGATGCAACACAAAACCCTAATTTGGGGTAGACTGCCTTAGGAGATAGCTTGTCTGACCAACTCTTGAGCAACCTTGGGCAACTTGGAGATTTTCTTTGCAATGTTTTGAGAAATATGGGAGGGAAAATTTTGGGGTACAACAGCTGCCCCTGTTCATTCTTCTTAAACCTGAGGATGTAGATTGGCTTTCGTTCCTTTCGTGATCCGAAGGTGGAAGATGATTGAACACTAGAGTGCCCAGAAATTTGCACTCGCGCGAAGTGGTATCAACCTTGTGATGTCGGGAATGGGCTTACATGCCATTTGGAGATTGCTGGTGGGAGGATGGGCTTAAAGATGCCATCTGCAGGAGTGTTGATCGCATAAGAGATTCCTTAGAGAGGACTTGCATACCTGTTGTTGTAGAAGATTCCGCTGGGGAAGTCTGATCTTGGTTGAGATTTAGGAACTTGCCTGTACTTCAGCTGAGAGAACATCTCTGCTGAGTTTTAAGAACTTGTCCATAATTCAACTGGGGGGAAACATCTTCATCAAGATTTAAGAACTTGCCCGTAATTCAACTGAGAAAACTCTGCTGAGATTTAGGAACTGTCTGTACTTCGACGGAGGAGAATTATCGAGATTTAGAACCTTATCTGTAATTCAACCGAGGATAATTCAGTTGAGATTTAAGAACCGGTCAGTGCTTCGACTGAGGGAAACATCTTCATCGAGATTTAGGAGTTGTCTGTAATTCAACAGAGGATAATTCTATTGAGATTTAAGAACTGTCATTAATTCGACAGAGGAACTTTGCCGAGATTTAGGACCTTATCTGTAATTCAACTGAGGATAATTCAGTTTGAGATTTAAGAACCGGTCAGTACTTCGACTGAGGGAAACATCTTCATCGAGATTTAGGACTTGTCTGTAATTCAACCAAGGATAATTCTGTTTAGATTTAAGAACTCGTCCATACTTCGACGGAGGAACTTTGCTGAGATTTATAACCTTATCTGTAATTCAACCGAGGATAATTCAGTTGAGATTTAAGAACCGGTCAGTGCTTCGACTGAGGGAAACATCTTCATCGAGATTTAGGAGTTGTCTGTAATTCAACGGAGGATAATTATGTTGAGATTTAAGAACTGTCAGTAATTCGACGGAGGAACTTTGCCGAGATTTAGGACCTTATCTGTAATTTAACTGAGGATAATTCAGTTGAGATAGAACTGGCCAGTAGTTCGACTGAGATAAAAGCTTCATAGCTTTGAATTTTAGGAGAATTTAACCGCATCCTTCCTGAAAGGTAAAGGTTAGCCGTATGTAATGCATGATATGTATCAGGAAATGATGTTCTCAAAATAAATGAGTTTGTGTTGTATGATGCGTATATGCATGTGTCATGATGTATGAAAATGTAATGTTTTTAGCTGGGGAAAATAAATCCCGGATAGCTGCTGGAGAAAGGAGTAGAATTCTTCGTTTCCGCTGGGGATGGCGAACGAAGTTGATTGTGAGAATAAACCTGCAGGAGAGGATAACTCTGTTGGGGAATAAACTGATGAGGAGATTACTCTGTGGGGAAGATATGCTCTGTAGAGGATTCCACTGATAAATTCCGCTGGGGATGAATTACCGTTGCTGGTGATATTGAATCCTGTTGGGAATTTGAATTCCTGTTCGTGAAAGGAATGAACTCCACTGGGGATGATCTTTCAGTTGCGGCTTCACTGGGGATAACCTTTTTAGACTCTAATGGGGATAATCCTTTGAGCTCTGCTGGGGATAATCTTCCAAAGTCTACTGGGGATGGTTCTCCAAACTCCAATGGGGAAGTTTTTTCGGACTGCGCTGGGAAAAATTTCAAACTCCACTGGGGATATCTTGTATTCTGTCGGGGAATATTCTTATACTCCGCTGGGAAACATTAAGACCTTTCAGTGCTGATGGTAAATAAACTCTTCTTGGGTAGTATATTACCGATTCATTCACAGTTGCAAGTCTCAGCTGGGGAGAGTTAACATTACTGTCTTACTATGTGGGGAGTGAATGCATCTCAACCATGTTCTTCAGTTGAATTTACCTTGTACCTGGTGGACAGAGCAACTGTACAGTTTGGACAATTCTCATTTGCCCCTGTTTCTGATTTTACGAGTAATCGTCTCTTGTTTCGCATGTAAATATTCATGAGCAGCAATTAATGTTAAATGCATATATCAAAAATGAACATTGGACGTTCTTTGAAAAACAAAACAGAAAAAGGAAACACAGTTTGAAATTTCTCTGAAAATGAATTGTATTGATTTTGAAGTTTGGCCTGTAAATAGGCGTTTTTTGTACAAGAGGCTGACGTCCTAGAAAGAGAACGCTGCCGAAAAAATAGAATTTATACAATTTGTAATAAATAAAGAAAAACAGCTATGTGAATAATCCCACTGGGTTTCAACTCTGCTATTGCCCTTATGTCCTCGAGCATCTGATCACTTTGCTACTTGGTTGGAGGTAGATCAGATTGATTAGTGTCGTTCGAGCTTGATAGTCAATACCGAAGTCTGGTTGTAAGGTGATCTAATGAGACATAGTGTTACACTTTGATCCCTAATTTTTTCCTGGACCGCCATTTCGGGTTTTCAGTCCACCGGGATACCCTTTTTTTCCCAAGCTGCCCTTTCAGGATTTCGACTTGCCGGGTGTACAGATTTTTTTCATTTTCATCCCTTATTTTTGCCTGAACCCTTTTGGTTCGCCTGGAAGCCCTTATTTTTTCCTAGGCCAGTCAACCTAGCGGGTCTTTGATTATGCGTAGTATTTTTCACTATGTCTGCATTGACAGGGTGAGGAAGGTCGTCACCATCCATGGTGGTTAGAATCATAGCTCCTCTCGAGAAAATATTCTTAACCACAAATGGCCCTTCGTAAGTAGGGGTCCATTTTCCCCTGGGATCACTTTGAGGTAAGATAATGCGCTTGATAACCAGGTCCCCAACTTGATACTCTTGTCGTCTAACTTTCTTGTTAAATGCCTTGATCATCCGCTTTTGATACGTTTTACCATGACAAATAGCAGTAAGTCTTTTTTCGTCGATTAGGTTCAGCTGATCAAGCCGGGTCTGAATCCAGTCATCTTCGCTCAAACCTATCTCCTTCATAATCCTAAGAGAGGGTATTTGAACTTCAATAAGCAAGACAGCCTCCATGCCATAAACCAAGGAATAGGGTTTTGCCCCTGTTGACGTCTGTGCTGAGGTACGGTACCCATGAAGAGCAAATGGTAACATCTCGTGCCAATCTTTGTACGTCACCATCATCTTTTGCACAATCTTCTTAATGTTCTTATTAGCTGCTTCTACAACCCCATTCATCTTCGGTCGGTAAGGAGAAGAGTTGTGATGCTGTATCTTGAACTGTTTACAGAGCTCGGTGATCATCTTATTGTTGATATTAGTACCATTGTCCGTGATAATCCTTTCTGGTATACCATATCGATAGATCAGATTGTGCCGAATAAACCATTCTACGACGTTCTTGGTTACTGTAGCAAAGGAAGTTGTTTCATTCCACTTCGTAAAGTAATCAATAGCTTCCAGGATGAAACGATGCCCGTTAGATGCCGTAGGTCTGATCTCGCCGATCATGTCGATGTCCCACATTGCAAAAGGCCATGGAGCTGTCAAGATGTTCAGAGGAACTAGAGGTATGTGCACCTTATCAGTATAAACTTGGCACTTGTGACAGGTCCGAGAATGCTGATAACAGTCGGCTTCCATTGTGGACCAAATATATCCTGCCCGAAGGATTTTCTTTGCCATGGTGTGTCCACTGGAATGAGTTCCGAAAGTACCTTCATGTAACTCTACCATGATCCTTTCTGCCTCGTTCTTATCCACACATCGCAATAAGGTTGAATCATGGTTACGCTTGTAAAGAATGCCATTGCTGATGAAGAATTTTGCCGCGAACCTCCTCAGAAACTTCTTATCATTAACAGATGCACCCTCGGGGTACTCCTGAGCTTCGAGATACCTCTTTACTTCATGAAACCATGGTTTATCTGCTACCCCTTCAGTCTCAATGTCACAACAGTGTGCGGGTTCGTCCAACCTTTCAATGGTAATTCGGGGAGCTTCATTGTCCCAATTGACTTTGAACATAAAAGACATTGTAGCCAGCACGTCCGCCAACTGATTCTCCTCTCTAGGGAAATGTTCAAAGGCTATCTCCTCGAAATGTGGAAGCAACGTCAACACATACTCCTTGTAAGGAATAAGATTTTGGTGTTTCGTATCCCAATCGCCTTTGATTTTACTGATCACGAGAGCGGAATCTTCGAAAACACTTAGAAACTTAATCCTTAGGTCAATAGCTACTCGAAGACCCATAATGCACGCTTCATACTCTGCCATGTTGTTGGTGCAGTTGAAACATAGTCGGGCGGTGAACAGACTATGAGAGCCTTCAGGAGATATGATCACGGCGCCAATGCCATTACCTAAAGCGTTTGAAGCTCCATCAAAGTACATAGACCATAGGGATCCCTTCTCAGGTCCTTCATCCGGTCTAGGTGTCTCACAATCAGTTACCAACATAATATTCTCATCAGGAAATTCAAAGTTCATAGACTGGTAATCGTCCACTGCCTGATGTGCCAAATGGTCTGCCAACACACTTCCCTTGATTTCCTTTTGAGTTGTGTATTGGATGTCATACTCAGTCAAGATCATCTTCCATCTTGCTATTCTTCCGGACAAGGCAGGCTTCTCGAAGATATACTTGATTGGATCCATCTTTGATATCAATAGAGTAGTGTGAGTCAGCATATAATGTCTTAGCTGGCGAGCAGCCCATGCCAAAGCGAAACAAGTTTTCTCAAGCAACGAGTATCGGGTCTCGCAGTCGATAAACGTTTTGCTAAGGTAATAAATAGCATGCTCTTTTCGGCCAGACTCGTCATGCTGACCCAGCACACACCCCATTGAGTTGTCGAGTACTGTCAAGTATAAGATTAAAGGTCTCCCTTCAACTGGAGGCATCAGAATAGGAGGTTCTTGGAGATACTCTTTAATTCTTTCGAAAGCGGCCTGACATTCATCGTTCCATCTTACCACTTGATCTTTCTTCAGTAGTTTGAAGATTGGTTCACAAGTAGCAGTCAGGTGCGAGATGAATCGGGCAATATAGTTCAGACGTCCCAGAAAGCCTCTGACTTCTTTTTCAGTTTGGGGAGCTGGAATTTCCTGTATAGCCTTCACCTTTGTAGGATCCACTTGAATACCTTTGTCACTTACAATGAAACCCAATAGCTTACCAGATCTCACCCCGAAGGTGCATTTATTCGGGTTTAACCTCAGCTTGTATAACTTCAACCTATCAAATAACTTCTGAAGATGGTCAAGGTGTTCTTCCTCAGTCTGGGATCTTGCAATCACGTCGTCGACATATACCTCAATCTCATGATGGATCATGTCATGGAACAAAGCGACCATGGCGCGCTGATACATTGCCCCATTATTCTTCAATCCGAAAGGCATGACCTTGTAGCAAAAGGTGCCCCATTGAATGACAAAAGTTGTCTTCTCCATATCTTCGGGAGCCATTTTAATCTGATTATAACCGGAGAAACCATCCATAAAGGAGAAGACCTTATGATGTGCGGTGTTGTCAACCATAACGTCGATATGAGGCAGAGGGAAATCATCCTTGGGACTTGCCCTATTCAGATCCCTATAGTCAACACACATTCAAACTTTACCATCCTTCTTCGGCACAGGAACCACGTTGGCAACCCACTGTGGGTAAGAAGTAACTGCTAGAAAACCGGCATCAAACTGTTTCATCACTTCAGCCTTGATTTTCTCAGACATCTCTGAGCGCATTCAACGGACCTTCTGTTTCACTGGAGGACAGTCTTCCTTGGTAGGCAATCGGTGAACCACGATATCGATATCCAACCCAGGCATATCTTCATAAGACCAGGCGAAGATCTAAACATAGTCACGCAGCATCTGAATCAACCGTTGCTTAACACTAGATTCCAGATTTTTACCGATCTTGACCTCTTTCTTGTCTTCCTCTGTACCCAGATTTATTGCTTCCACTGGCTCTTCATGCGGCTGTATGGCCCTCTCTTCCTGAAGTAACAGTCTAGCAAGTTCACCAGGAACTTCGCAATCATCTTCACCTTCGTCTTCGGTTAAGTTGATCGGACTTTCGAAGTCATAACCAGCAATAGCAGAGTCGTTACCAGTGGGATCCAGAGTGGATTCTGACCTGTATATGTGAGTGTGTGTAAAATAGTTGTTTTGCAATATATAATAAAAGAAAAACAAGGAGTGCAAAATTTGAAATGCAAGAAACGTCCAATGCTTTTATTAATGATATATGTAGATGACACACATAAAGCCCTCACAAACAAAACCACGGTGCCCCGAGTAAGACATCGGGCCGTAAAGTTTAAAAATTGTCTGTTACAAATTCAAAACAAAAGTCTCATTACTGGGTAACAAAAGAAATTGGGATGAAGTCCTTTGCTTTCCAATTGCTCAGTCCACCATCAGTAGTTGGGTAGATCCAACTGTCGAACTCAGATTCTTCAATATCGTCTTCAATGGCATTTACTCCTGAATTGCTGATAAATAAGGGAGGTCCTCCGATCTGTGCACGCCGAACGACCCTTTGAGCTTCTGCAGTGAAACCCAAACCAAATTTATTAGTTTTATGTGCAAAATCAGGGAGTTGGCCCCAATTTGCACACCCACCTTTCTCGAAAAAGCCTGGGCATCCTTGAAGGAAGCCATCTTCATGGGAGGATCTTCAGTAATAGCTTCAACTGACGCCAATGTCTGGGGAACCTCTTCAAAATTCTGAAACAAAGTCTCAATGAACTCCCCATCCATCTCCACATATCGGAAAGAGTTGAGGTGGCTCACCATGTATTCCTCCTCTCCTCGTACCGTCACAATTTTCCCCTTCACTGGGTATTTCAGCATCTGGTGGAGCGTAGAGGTGACTGCCCCAACTTTGTGGATCCACGGGTGACCCAGCAAACAAGAATAGGATGGCTGAATTTCCATCACATAAAGAGTAGACGTGAAAATCTGAGAACCAACCTTCACTGGAATATCCACTTCTCCATGTACCATTCTCTTGGACCCGTCAAATTCCCTAACAACAATGTTACTTGGCTTCAACTCTAACCCCTCACAGTCTAACCGGTCCAAAGCTTTCTTAGGCAAAACGTTCAACGAAGACCCCGTATCCACCAATACATGAGCCAGAGTAGTGCCCCTGCATTCAATGGAGACATGCAGGGCATCATTGTGATTCCTCCCCTTAGACAGCAAGTCGGCATCGGAGAAACCCAACCCATTATCAGTAGTAAAACTAGCCACGCAATCTTTAAACTGATCATCTAATGTTTCTTGCGGTACGTGTGCAGTCTTCAGGAAAGCAATCAGAGCCTTGGCATGGGCTTCTGAGCATAGTAACAGAGACAACATAGAGATTTTGGACGGGGTTTGCCCCAGCTGGTCGACTACATTGTAGTCGCTCTTTTTGATGATCTTCAAAATTTCTTCCATCTCTTGTCTAGAGGCATCAACATTGATTTTCTTCGGTGCCTCCGTCCGGGCAGGCTTACCAGTGGTCCCTTTGTCCCGAGTTCAGATGACTCGGCAATAGGGGTAAGAATAGGAACTTGATCAGGGATAGTAACAGGTGCGCTGGTAGGTGTAATAACAACAGGCGTCCGAACAACTAGCGGAGAGATCTCAGGGGAGAAAAGTCTTCCGCTGTGGGTGACTTTGGCAGGTCCAACAATATTGCTGACGTTAGTATCAGCCTCTTCAGCACTCAAGTCTTACTTAACTCCGTGATAATATACGTTGGCCCCATAATGCCACGGGACAACTTTGTTGGATGTATAGGGGATAGGCCCAGGAATGGTGATGATCAATGGTGCGATTCTTGGAACAGATGTAATTCTAACAGGCTTTCTCGAGGAAGCCTTGGAAGAATTGTCGAAAATGGTGATTATAGCAACTTCTTCAGTAGGAACCAAAGGAACAAAAGTCCTCTCAAACATAATTTCTTTATTATCCATCAGGCGTTAGACACCTGACTTCAAAAGATGGCAACCGGTAGGTAAGACGGAACACATACAGCAACCTTCGTCACAGCCCGGAAATAAACTGGCTAACAGAAGGTTCTTCTTTACAGTCATTAAGGGAGTAACAATGTCTTTCACAGAAACCACAAACGAGTCTTCATCTATAGCATTCACTCCATGCTTGGGCATAGGAGCAGTCACAACATTAGGCCTTTATGGTGCTTCGAACGCAAGCTCCTTAGCATCAATCAAGTCTTGTACTTTATTCTTCAGGACCCAGCAATCATTCGTATCATGCCCCGGGCTATCAGAATGAAAAGCACAACGGGCGTTTGGATTGTACATCGGTGATGTTGTATTGGGATTCTTCGGGGCCTCCTTCGGAATCACCAAGTTGGTCTTTAATAATTGTGGCAAAATCTGAGACAAAGTCAAGTTGAGTTGAGTGAACTGTCTTCGTGGTCTCTCGGCCCTTGGCTGATTGTTGCGTTGTGCGGCAACAGTTGGTCTTGAAATAACAACCGCGTTAACAGCTTGGCGGCGTTCAGGTCTATTATGGATTTTTAAACTGTAAACAGCACTGGACTCCTTCTTAAAAGGCTTCTTCTCGGCACTTGATGAAGCACCCTTCTGTATTTTACCGCTCTTAATACCAGCCTCAATTCTTTCCCCAGTCATAATCAGCTCAGTAAACCCGGACGATGAACTTCCAATCAGATGGTTGAAATATGGACCATACAAGGTCCCCAAAAACATATCCTCTAGTTCCCTATCAGCCTAGGGGGGTTGCACTCTTCCAGCAAGGTCCCTCCACTTCTGAGCGTAATCTTTGAAACCTTCGCCCGTATCCATAGACATACCCTAGAGTTGGGTATGCGTGGGAGCAAGGTCGGCATTGTATTGGTACTGCTTGTAGAAAGCAATGGCCAAATATTCCCAATTACGGATACTAGTTCCTTCCAGCTGGTAAAACCATTCAAGTTGCGTCCCTGAGAGACTGTCTTGAAAGAAGTGGATCCAGAGATTCCTGTCAGCGGTGTATGGCTGAATTTTTCTAACATACGACCGAAGATGCAGCTTCGGGCAAGAAACTCTGTCATATTTAGCAAAGGCTGGTGCTTTAAACTTGTGGGGAATCACCACCCCAGACGACAAACCTAGATCACCAAAGTCCAACCCAGGGACCTTCTGGATCTCCATGGAACTTAACCGGTCTTCAAGCTATTTATATCTATCCTCAGCAGGAGGATACTGGTCTTCGTCAAAGTCAGTCTCGTGGTCAGATACCACAGGGCTAGGAACCATCCTTTCTTCTTGGTTCCCCCCCCCCCCTCCAGATGAGTGGGATAGATTGACTTCATCTCGCAGCCTGTTTCCAAACCTGTGACCCATGTTCAGGAGGACTATCTTCTTCTTCTTCTTCTTCTTATCCTTCAAGATAAGGGTCTTCAGATCTTGCTGACCCTTAGCCAAATTCATGAACATTTCTTGAAATTGAGCGTTTTGAGCTTGTAGAGCCTTGATAGCTTGATCAGTTGATGTTTCAGCAGACATGATGTGCTGAAATAAACAACGAAGAAGATGAGAAAACCTGTAAGGGTACCTGTTATGAGGTGCATGGAATGAAATGCGTATGATATGATTTCAAAGACTTTAGAGATTTGAATTCGTAAACCAAAATGAAACACACTTTTGTTAGATAAACTGGAAATTCAATTGTTCAACAAATGCCTTTAAGGCGTTACAAGAAAGAAAAACTGAAAAGTAAGTTAAAGCTAGCAATAATAAAAAAAGTCATCAGCGCTCCCATGGTCGTTTGCCTTTGGTACTGACATAGTCGTTGAGGATCCTCTCATTCTCCAATTTCCTTGTCAACTTCTGAATCTTCTGCTCTTGCTCGTCATACTTTTCTCTGTAAGCATCCCGTTCTTCTCTTAGCTGCATTCAGGACCTCTTCAATACCCCTATGTCAGTAGGCATGTATGGATGGAGGATGGTGGGAGGAACCCCCTCTTCATCAGTAACCTCAACAATTATAGGCAAGACGGCTTCGTACGGCATTCCCAGATTTTGGGCACGGATTCAAACCCATCAGAGATATGGCTCCATCGGAAGAGAAGTCTTTGCACCTAGCTCGTGCGGGTCAGACCTCTGTACCCTATCCCAGGCTCGTATGAATCTGCGGCGATGCTCGTCACTATCCCCTTGAAAGTCAAAGACAATGCTTGGTATCAGCAACTCATGAGGTCCTTCCCTCCTAGCTCGCCCAAATTGACGTAAGGCTAAACACGGATTATAAGCGATTCCTCCATGGGTTCCTAGCAGTGGAACATTGGGGTATTCCCCACAACAATCAATAATGGCCACATCTTCCATACCCTTGATAGTCCAAATCATGTCATTATGAGAGAGAGACATAATCCTATAGGCCCAACCCATGCCCTCCTTGTTCTTCAAAACTGATTTGGGGAGGTGAGAAATAAACCACCTCGCCAGCAATGGTGCACAACTCATAAGGGTTCCCCGTTTCCGAGCGGTACGGGCATAAAGAGAGTGTAAAATGTCACCCAAGAGAGTGGGTACCAGATTACGGGAAATGAAGATCTTCACCGCATTGACGTTGACGAAAGAATCTGAATTAGGAAACAACACCAAACCATATATAAGAAGAGCCAGAATGTCTTCAAATGCCTGAAAGTCTAGACTGTCCCAGAACTGATTAGCCCGATCAACCAAGAATTTAGCCAAGAAGCCTTTTGTCCCACTTCTAGTTTCCCAATTAGACATTACCTCGGCCTTTTCCAGATGGAGGGCTGAAGCAATCTCTTCCGGCCTAAGGATATTCTCCCAACCTGTAAACGGGGTCTGCTCTAGAATGGAGATACCAAGCAGATCAGAGAACTCTTCCAAGGTAGGGACCAACTGGTAGTCCGGAAAAGTAAAGCAGTGGTACAATGGATCAAAGAACTGAACTAAGACACTCATCATCTGTTCATCCATCTTGGAGGTGACCAAACCAAGGAGGTGCCCATGTCTTTTGATAAAGGAGGAAGTATCTGAAATCTTTGCAACCAATTCCTTAAGCTGAGTGGGAACCTGGATAAAGTTGATCTGAATAGTGTTTCTACGCATGGGTGCCATGACCTACAAAACATAACAAAGATGAATCCCCTCTGTCTTTAAAATAGGTTTGTCCAATGCAATGTGCATGCAATGTCATGATGCATGATGTTATGATAAGAAACACACCACAAGTATTCACAGATAGCAAACATGGCAAGGGCAAACAAGTCACACAGATAGCCCTTAGATTTCAGGCTGGCAAGGAGCTTATGTACTACCCTCTTTCATTTCAATTGGTTCAAACCTGTCCTAAAAATAGTAACCGGGTTCTAGAGGATCTCAATATCACTGACCACCCTCGATCGGTCATAATTCCAATTTAGCAACCTTTTCTTGCAGTCGGAATCATTGCGAGAGTTTGGTCTCAACGAGTGTAGCATACTGCTACTATTCTATGGCCAAGTTGGTCACTTATAGGTGCTAAGTTCAGTTGGTGCTTAATAACCCCTTAGAAGACCAATATTCTCCTTGTTGCGCCACAAGGGATATCGGTACAAACTAAAGTGCCACACCAACGTAGCTACTGCTTCAACCGTATCGGTCTACGTTGTACAGTTCCCTCACAATTTGTTGCTACTTACCTAAAGGGTATCCCCAGATCCGGGTTAGGATCTATAGTAACTCTGATACAAACCCACAAATATAAAGCATACAAGTCAATCAATTGAAAACAATATGAACTATTCCTAAGGTACACCCCACTTCTTAAGATATCCCCAACAGAGTCGTCAGTTCTGTGATACAGTGGGAGAACTGACTATTTTTGGAATGCTGGTTTGCGTTTTGCGTTTGTGTTTGCAAAATGTCGCGGTAAGCAAGAGTCGCCACCAACTTTTATTTTATCCAACAAGGAAAGGAAAAAAGCACAGAAAAATTCCTTTCGAGATTATCTCGGGTTCGGGGGGTAGATTATAGAAAGGGAAGGTATTAGCACCCTTTATATCCGTTGTTATCCACGGGCTCTTAGGTACTTGCTCAATTGTTTTCAAAATTGCTTTCTTTGTGCTTGTGGGTTTGAAAAAGTTTTTGTTTGAAACTTCGATTTAACTCTTCCTTCTGTCCTCAAGAGCGTATGAAGTGTTTTTGAAAACTTTGTTCGAAAAGTGTAAGTGTGAAGAGTTTTGTTTTGAAAGAGCAAGTATCTAAGAACCATCTACCTACTCGAAAAAAGGAATCATTCTATGCTAATGTCCTTTAGGCAATACTATCCCACTATTGATGAGTAGGTAGCATCGTCGTTGGAGTTTTAGGGTCAATTCGAATGAGGGACTTACGGTCACCAAAGCAATGTTAGGACGCCTTAGCGGTAACCCTAATGTCTTAGATCATTTGTTTGAGGCAACAATATCCGAGGCAACCATTTCGAGGCGACTATGATCTTTTAGACAAGAGGGAGACCTCTAAAACAAACTATACTCAATGACCGTGTACGAAGGCAACCAAGTGAGGTGTACCCTAAGAGTGCGCATGTGCGGCTGTATCGTTTTTAGTTATTTTTATCTTTGCACATGTTAAGGGTGATCAAATTTGATTTTAAGATTAACATTCAGTCTTGTCATGCAACCCTATTATCAAACATCTAACAGTTATAATTTGCGGAAATAAAATGCAGAATTTAAATTACAAGGCGTCGGGTATTTACATCGCCAAAGACAAACCCTTTTGAAAAATAAAATAAAGCGATAAAAATAATTAAACATCTTATTTAACTATTACAATCTGGGAGCAAGTACATTATTGGATAAAAATAAGTAACGCGTGCGGGAAATTAAATCGAGCGCATGATTTGGGTTTTGACCCTTTTGGTTAAAGAAAATATCTTTTTGTTGTTTTTTATTTTAAGAAATAAATAACCTAAATTAATTATTAAATTAAATTAAATAAATTAATTAATAAAAATAAATTATTTTTGGAGTTTTTGATTATTTAGGAAAGAAAAATAAAATAAAATAAATTAATGGTTAAAAACTAGTTAAGTCTAATTAATTTTATTTATTTTTTCAAAAGGAATTAAAATTCTCTGATTAAAACCTAATTAATTAATAAATTTATTAAGAAAAATAAAAGATTAAAATTTGATTTGAAATAAAAAAAATATTTTTTGTGATTTTATTTAATAAAACAGAATTTTTGATTGGTTAGAAATTAAATAAAACAATTAAAATAAATAAATAAAAAATAATAAGAGAGGAGTATTAGGCCTGAATTAAGGGGTGTGAGGAGCAATTCTGAAGCCCAATATTGCTGGATTTTTTTTACTTCTCTGATCCAATATGCATGCGTTGACCAGTGCCTTGGTGGTCCTTCAATCCCTAGCCATCAGATCTGGTCATTGGCCATCTGTCTCTTGGATGCATGAGGGAGTATGGTGTACTGCAAGCTGAAGCGTGCATACAATCACCTGAAAGGAAAAAATATTGAGAAAGTGGGGGACCTGGGATTTGAACCCAGGTCCTGAAGGAGATTGCACTAACACGCTTGCCACCACGGTACATTGCTTCATTTGTTATATTAATACAAAACAATAATAATATAATAAAACAAAAATTATTGCTCAGAACAAAATATAAAACGCGCCAAATTTGATAAAACCAATGGACGGGGGACACATCATCGTCTCTGTCCTTAAACCTGTAACAAAAATACCTGCAGATTTGAATCCGCAACTAAAAGCGCAGGCCAATGCTAAAATACTCTCCATGCCATATAAATCCATTCCAAGAACATGGTTTAATTCGTCATGGCCTCCTGATTAAAGCCATGTTCTTATTGAGTCTCAATTGTGCCTGAAACAAGAAATCCTAAAAACAAAACGAAGAACCCTAGCTATAGTGGTTCTCCATTCAGGCCAGATAAACACAATTGAATGATACCAATCGCTTGCAAATGTTTTGTAGATTCAAAATATGGTATTGGTTCATGAAAAATATGCTTAATTTCAGAATTGCGAAATCACGAACAGGGGTGGCTATCGCGCGACTTACAGTGCGTTTGGATGTCTGAAAATGCTTGCTTTGGATCCAGGTAGCTTGTGTGAATGGTCAGGAAGCGATTGAGACCACTCTCGTGTCCTGAAACAGCCTTTAGCTTGGACTTTGATCTCCCACTTCTTTGTGAATTTTTGCACTTTTGTTCTTCCTCTCTCCACAGCTTTCAACCCTTATTTCGTATGCTTTAGCTTGCTTATGTAATGTACACTGCATTAGGGTAAAAAAAACATGGATCAAATCCCTCCATATCAATGCACATGAATGTGATTTGATCTCCATTGAAAACCTTCCAAATTTGATTTGATTTGGATCTTTTTGCACATGATTTGGCTTGATACTAATTTGATGGTGATGCTAGATGTGAACAAAACCAAAAACAATCATAAAATCATGAGTTATTAATTCTTTGGATTTTCTATGATTTTATTTGATTTAAAATGAATAAATTCAATTAAAAATAAAATTAAATAATAAAAATGAAATATGGGCTCATGGCTGAAGCTAGGAAACGTGGGCAACTATGCAAGCTCAAATCAAATGGAAAAAAATGGGCCCATTTGACAAAATATGAAGTTTTGGGGATAGTTGACTTTTGGCAATTTTGCAAGAAAGTCCAACTTCAACAATGCATAACTTCTTCAATTTTGAACTTTTGGAGGTGTTCTTGGACTTTTAAGAAATATTGAGATGTCCTATAACCAACCCTTTTGGTCTCATCTCATTTTGATATTCCATGCTCAAGTTATAAGCTTTGGCAAAAAAGGTGTTTTTGTTGACTTTCAAAAATGACCTATAATGTCCAAATTCATACCTTCTTGTGAGTGCATTTTTTGAACTTGGGGTATGAAGATGGATTGTAGGAAATTGAATCCTCTTCAAAATGAGCTTTGGATGGGTCATTTATAAATAAGTATGAGAAAGTTATGCTTGGTCAAAGTTGAGTTGACTTTTCCTACAAAACCCTAATTTAGCAACTTTTGAATCTTGATGAATTTTGAGCAATCCTTGATGAATCATGATCAAACCTTGATAAAATGATGAAATATCCTTAAAAGTGAGAATGTTGACAAAAAACCTTGAAGTTTGACTGTTTATAGGTCACAGTTGACTTTTGCCCTAACACAGTCGATTTTTGGACCTTTTGAGCAATTGACTGAGCAAACTTCCTCTGCAAGGCTTGAAACTTGACATGGATGACCTTGAGAATGTACTAGGACATTGGGGAGCACTTGAGGTCATTTGGACTCAAATATCTTGATGCAACACAAAACCCTAATTTGGGGTAGACTGCCTTAGGAGATAGCTTGTCTGACCAACTCTTGAGCAACCTTGGGCAACTTGGAGATTTTCTTTGAAATGTTTTGAGAAATATGGGAGGGAAAATTTTGGGGTACAACAGCCCCCCATACTAATTTTTTACTTTTTTCTTTTTCTGGAAAAATGGTAACAAAAATAGAAAAATAATAATAATAAAGAAATATAATAATCTTTTTTGATATATCTGTACAACCTTCACATTAATCGAGTTCTAAAATAAAGCATAAATCATATGTGCAGATTAACCCACGACCTAACCATTGAAAACAATAACCCTATGCCCCCTCCCAACTTCGATTTCCCTGTTTTCGAAGCCGAGGAAGAGGATAGTGAAGAGATCCCTGATGAAATTTCCCGCTTACTTGAGCACGATGAAAAGATCATTCAACCGTTCAAAGAGCCTGTGGAAATAATAAATTTGGGTAGTGAAGAATACAAAAAGGAAGTCAAGATTGGAGCATTGCTTATCCTAGAGGTCAAATAAAAAATGTTGGAGCTTCTCAGAGAGTATGTAGACGTGTTTGCTTGGTCCTACCAAGACATGCCAGGTTTGGATAACAATATTGTGGAGCATCGATTACGGTTGAAACCTGAATGTCCTCCAATTAAGCAAAAGTTGAGAAGGACTCGTCCCGATATGGCTGATGGGTTTAATCTATAACGTATAGCCTAAATGTAGTACTGCAAGTGTACAACCTATCGAAGTAATATATAAGATTATCGAACCACAGAGACCAATTGTCAATCTATCAACTCTATTGCTAAGGTGCTTATCTAAGGCGAATAAGGATATTGATGTGAGTGCAGTGCACAAAGTAAATATGCGAGGGAAATAACAGTTTAAAAGACAGGTTGGAATGTAAATCATGTAATCAGATATTGGTCCGGTCATGCGTAGATGAACCTACTTATGGGGCAGTATTTTCTATTGATAGCAAAGAATCAGTTTAACGGGAACTTGTAGCTTTTGACTACTAAGAACCGAGTTTACTCTTTAAATTAAATTCCTTTATTGTCACATATAAAGGGTGCCTTCCGCGTTAAAGAGGTAAACTTATTTTTAAGAAATTGATAGTTTTGACTTAACAGAAAAGTGATCTTACTCGGAAAGATTAACTTAAAGAGACTTTTGGCTTTTGACCAAGAGTCAGATTTTAAACCTACAAACGCGTCCGAAAATAGTTTCAAAATCGTTTTCTAAAAAGGTCAATGATTCCTATTTAACCAATCAACGGCTGTCGCTCTTTTTGTTTGGTTAAATAATAATCAAGTCGTATCATTAGTTTGGACGGCTTTCGATCTTACCCAATAAACATTAAAACACAATTGACTTAAGTTAGAAGCAAAACATCCCCAGAGTATTTTCACTAGCATGATAATTGGAACACAACCACGATGACAATCATTACATCCTAACCTTTATGGTTTAGCCAGACATAATAAGTGCGAGTCTATAAAACGTGTAGACTATGGTAAGAGCATTTAAAGTCTATAAAACGTGTAGACTATGGTAAGAGCATTTAAAGTCTATAAAACGTGTAGACTATGGTAAGAGCATTTAAAGTCTATAAAACGTGTAGACTATGGTAAGAGCATTTAAAGTCTATAAAACGTGTAGACTATGGTAAGAGCATTTAAAGTCTATAAAACGTGTAGACTATGATAAGAGCAATTAAATAAAGAAATGCAATAAATTAGAACCTTGCTCCGGTCTGAGACTTGAATCTGATACAAATCTACGGAAAAGTAAGGCCGGTATGATGAACTTCAACCAAAGTGCTCCAAGACTCGATTACAACTCAATCTACACCGCAATAACTCCCCGATGTGAAGAGATTATTACTTTACAGAAACTGATAGTATATGGCTTAAGATTGTACTAAGCTTGGATGAAACTAAAGAATGAGAATCGAAAGCTATTTATAGAGGAACTTTGAGGTGCGTAAGGACCAGCATGCCCCTTAACTTCTTTTGAGCGGGAACCTTTTTGTGAAGGCCGCGGGCGCGGTGAGGGTGGCCGCGGGCGCGGTGCCTGGAACCGCCACATCATGGGAACGTGGCAGTTGATCTCTGGGTGAAAGTGGGCCACGTCATCGCGTTTCCTGTAGCCAGTGCGGTGCTGAACGCCATAAGTGCAAAATATCTTGAAAAACCCTAATTTCTTGGCGTTTTGGCTCGTTTCTTCACAGAAGGCTCTGAAATGACAAGAATCCTGAAAACAAAGGAAAAAGGAACATAATACGAGAAAATGACAATAAAAACTAAGGAAAACATGTGATATTTGAGTCAGAAACATAGTGCGTTTTAGTGCGATCAAATCCTCCCACGCTTAGACCTTTGCTTGTCCTCAAGCAACAACTCTTAAAAGTGGATGAAAGAAATTTATGGTGTATACAGGTTTTGGGCAAAGAGGGCTTCTAAGTCCGAGTAAGGGTGTGTTGTCAGGCACTAACTATCTGAATCAAGGGTATCGTAATTACACTACTCGCAGAAATGCGGACATAAACCTCATAAGTATACAGATTGATCCAAATATCCTTACTATGCTAAGACTTCTTTTTGTACGAGGTCCTTTTTCATTCAGGCGCAATCACATTAAGCCCGTTATCCGTACATACTCATGGTGTAGTGACCGGTTAGTGACTCTGATCTCAAGTGATGGGATTCTGGTACAAGAGTTGGTTTAATCCCTTTTTATTTTACCCATTTGCAGTTGCGGGGGATCGGACCGTAGTCCGCCCTACCAAGTTCAGCACCAGATACCTCTGAACCAACTACAATAGATATGCCTTATATATTTTTTTTCTTTGTTTTTGTTAGTGCTTACAACTTTCTTGAGTTAAGTAATCTTTGTGAGGATCACCCAACTCGTAGTCGTATTCATACTTTATTTTGTAGCTTTTAAGGCAAAAATAGAGATCATCCACTTATATTCATCGATCCCACACTTAGAGCATGCTTAGGCCGGAGCTGACTGCTAAGATAAACTACTTGAAGACCTATTTGTACAGTTTTATTCGAAATCATAGCATATTGGGGAGAAAGGATCTAATCTAAATATTCAAAAAGGCTTATGGTGTAAAAAAATAATAACGAATTTTTCAAAAAGTGAGTGTCCGAGAAACAGACCCTATCTAGGACCTGTCTCATAGCCCAAATCCTTAAAAACAACCATAAATCTTTGAAAAATAAAAATTTTGTAGAGCTAAAAGGTGGGGAAAATGAAAGGGTACACTACGCGGAAAGACTCGCCTATCACATGCATTTTATTAACTATGAAAAAAAAAGGAAAAATGCGGAAGGGAAATAAAAACAGGAAAAACGGAAAATAAAAGTGATAAATAAAAGCGAAAATGGGAAATAAAAGCGATAAATGCTCCTCCCACACTTAAATCAGACATTGTCCTCAATGTCCCAAAATAAGGTAGGAGGAGGTACCTGAAAACACTAGTGGGGGCCACTAGGACCTTCACCATCCTGGTTGGTACGACCGGAACGGCGGCTACGGCTGCGACGGCGGCTATCTCGGTCCAAAACAAGCTGCTCCAGTCTCTCTGACAAGGTGGCATTTGCCGCTTGTAGCTCTTGGGTCCGACCAATGAGGGTGCCTTGGGTTGCCTCCATCAATTGGAAGTGACGAGCGTATGTGGTCTGGTGTAGGTGCTGTTCTCTCTGAAAAGCCAGCTGACTTTCCATAATAGTGCGCAGAGAGCTAGCATTTTGTTCTTGGGACGCTTGCATGAAGGCCATGTTGTCGGCCGCCTGTTGCTGCAAGGTAGCAAGGAGGGTGTCCCTCTGGACCTCTCGGGCCATATGCTCACGCCACATGTCCTCAGTGACATGGAAACTAGGAGCTGTACCTGCATGTGGGTTAGAGGTAGAAGGTGCCGTGTGTGGAGGTGAAAAATGGGGTGGTTCCTCTGTTTGGAAATTGTACTCATCATCAGTGTTGTTACCCTCATTTAAAGGTAGATTTGGGGGCAACGGACCAATAAAAGCAGGAGCGTTGAGATCGTAGGTCCAGTTACGCTCAAATCGAATATCAGTATGACGGGTGCAAGGCATAACAACACTGGGTACAGCAGCACCTCCAACCATTAGGAAGTAACCACCTTCCTTCCTCGTCTTGCATAAACGCATATCCCTGAAAAATTTAAGATTTGCAATCCGAGGAGGAAGTGGTTCTAGGGTGGCAAGTTCCGTATCCAATCCTATGGCACGGGCAATAGTGGTAATCAGTCCACCAAAGGAAATCGGCCCACCCTTTCTTAAAACATGGTGCATGTGGGCAATCATGAATGGGACGGGATTAACTTTGGTGTCTGTGAGGCAGCTCTGCATGATAATTAATTCTTTAGCATTCACCTTGTTTGGGTTTTCCCGAGCAAAGATGGTGGATGCTAAAAGAAATCTAAAGACACGAAGGGCAGGATTGTGGATGTGAGAAGCAAGAAGGCCATCAAAAGATGTTGCATTTTGTTTAGTAATTCTGGCCCAAAATGCTTCAAATGCCCAATCCGTGTCTAAAGGTGCTTCACAAATGGCACCATCCCCATAAGGCAATCCTAACATGGCGGCTAGACCGTCAGTGGAGTAATCATATTCGACATTAAACATTCTAAATTTGACTCCACCTACGGTGCTAGCAGTGTTAGGGGAGACGTTATAAATTAAAGAACTTAAAAACTCGAACGTCAGCCTAGGGTAGGTTGGTGCTTGAGTAGCAAAAATATCATGCATACCTATTTTATCTAGAAGGAAGAATACACTATGGTATATACCTAATGAATATAGACAGTTTTCATCGATATACCTGGTAGAGTGTATTGGTGTTGTCAGCAATTTTTCAAGCCGCTTTAGTTGCCTTTCTCCGGCTTGACCACCACGTAAAATGTAACCGTGATATTCCATAGGATTTTCTTGTGGATAAAAAGAGAGAAAGAATGGGATGTAGAAGTGATGAAGGTGTGAGGAAGAAAATGATATAGTAGGGGGTATTTATAGGAAGGGAAGAAAGAAAATGGTGGTTGTAAATATTTATGATGAAAATAATGGAAATAAATGTAGTGGGTTGGTATGGGTAATAAAGTGGGTTAAAAATGGAAGAAAATGGGATTGGGAATGAAAAAAGTGGTAAAATGGGGGGAAAAACGAGCTACTAGCCGTTAGGTGACCGTTGCGTCACCGCGGGCGCGGTAGGGCCTACCGCGGGCGCGGTGAGGTCGAGGTCAGTTGGGCTGGCCTGGCTTTCTTTCTATTGGGCTTTTTCTTCCTCGCCATTATCTTCAATTTCTGGAGGTGTACCTATTTTTCTTATAAATGTGCATATATGTACGTGAATACATATACACATGTTTATTTATTTTATTTTTATATTAAAACTATGGTGACCTAGAAAAACAAAAACATTAGTAAATAAATAAAACATATGCATATATATATATATATATATATATATAGATATAGGTACGGACATTGGGTCATCAAAATAAATATTAACAACTCAGGAAACAGATAATGCAAAAATAAAAATGAGTCTGAAAAGGAAATCAACATAATACTAATAATACTGAAACTAGATATCTTGTGAACAATAAAGATCTATTGCCAACCGGTAGGATGCTCTGCAGGAGTGCCTGGGCCACGCAGCTCAGTCAGCTGGCGTCGAATCTCTGCCACCTCGTGAGCTAATTCATCTAACTCACCAGCAAAGGTAACATCATTCACTTCCAACTGCAAATGAAGGTCAGCCACCTCATTGCGGAGAGTGGTTATCTCAGTGCGCATAGCAGTCAATAGAGTGCGAATATCAGGTTCCTGCAAGCTGAGGTTATTAGTAAGAACAGTAGTGTGTGTAACCTCGGGTCGGGATGTGTGATCCGGAGCGGAGTCCTCGGAAGCAGGAGTGTAGTCCTGAGTGGGATCTTCGGAAGCAGGAGTGTATTCTGGAGTGGGATCTTCGGAAGCAGGAGTGTATTCTGGAGTGAGATCTTCGGAAGCAGGAGTGTATTCTGGAGTGTACTCTGATATCTCACCCCAACCTTCTACAGAATAGTCCCAGTTAGCAGAGTTGGAAACACAAGTCATCTGAGGGTCTGGCATGGTGAAGGTGTAAACTGTCTGGTCATTGATAAGCAATCTGTACCGATATGGGTGGAAAGAGGCCCTCCTCATGAATCCACGATCCATGCAAAAGTCTAAATCCAGAAAAGTATATCCACAGTATGGGGCCAGCTGTGCTATCATACTGTCTAAACCCAAAGCAGAAGCTATCTGTGTCACATTCCCTCTGGAATGAATGAGCCCTACAGCGGATCGAGCAGTCTGCTCGAGGCTCTCTATCAGAAAACCTCCACTAGCTATAGGTCTGGACTGACTAGCACAGTATAAGAAAAGGATCTCCTCAGCGGTGACCAAGTGGTCACAGTAACTCCTCCCAAAGAAAGTGTGGCATAGGATCATCTCGAAGTATCGGAAGGCCGGGTTATGGATCTTCCGGGACAGCTGGGTAGAGGGGTCAAGACTGGCTCTATCAGTAATGTCTTGCCAAAATTTATCAATGTCTCTGTCCATGTAGCAACTCAATGGGAACTCAGTTATAGCGGTCGGTCCAGTTTGGAAACCAAGCAAATCCCCAAATTCTTTGGTGGTCAGGGTATACTCGGTGCCAAACAATCTGAAACTCAGGCGTCCTCGCTCATCTCCTTCACCTACTCGTGGATTATAGTCCATAGAGCTAAGAAACTCCAGAGTAAGGTTCCTGTAGGTTTTGTGGACATCATCGGCATAATAATCCCAGCTAAGTTGGTTGCATAGATACCGAATACTTGGCTCAATCCCGAGTGCCTCCAGGCAGCTCTGATCGGGGTACCTAGTGGGTACCATAGGTCTAGCAGATAAGGTAGCAAATCGGGCCTTTTGTGCTTCATCTCTGAAAATCACAACCATACCATCGGGGTAATGCATCCTGAAAATATAAACACAAGAAATTAGTCCAGATAAAATATATAAATTACTAAAATAAAATAAAATGAAAAATAAACCATGGGTTGCCTCCCATGCAGCGCTTGTTTAACGTCGTTTAGCTTGACGATTAGATCTTACTTTATGTGGGTATTGGTGGGTCTATAAGAATATGACTAGAGTAGTCAACAGGCAAATCGCCTCCCTTGTAGAGCTTCAGTCTTTGTCCATTTACCACAAATGGAGCACATGAATTGTTTTTGATTTCTACTGCTCCAGATTTTAGAACTTTTGACACTTCAAATGGACCTGTCCATCTTGAACGAAGCTTACCAGGAAAAAGTCGTAACCTTGAGTTGAATAGGAGAACAGGATCACCAATGTTGAAATCTTTCTTGATGATTTTTTTATCATGCCACATTTTGGTTCTTTCCTTATATATGATGGCATTCTCATAGGAATTCAAGCGAAGCTCTTCTAGCTTGTGAATGTCCAGGATACGTTTTTCTCCGGCTTTCAGGTAATCTAGATTCAAGGATTTAATGGCCCAATAGGCTTTATGTTCTAATTCGAAGGGTAAATGACAGGACTTTCCATAAACCAATTGATAAGGAGTTGTTCCAATAGGGGTTTTATAAGCCGTTCTATAAGCCCATAAGGCGTCTTTAAGTTTTCCAGACCAGTCTTTTCTGGATAGTGATACGGTTTTTTCTAGGATCTGCTTAATCTCCCTATTCGATACCTCTACTTGGCCACTGGTTTGCGGGTGATATGGTGATGCTACTCTATGTTTTACTCCGTATTTGCTTAGAAGCTTATCAAATATCTTAGATATAAAATGCGATCCTCCATCACTTATGACTAACCTCGGGGTTCCAAACCTAGGAAAAATAATATTCTTAAACAGTTTGATAACTACCTTGGTATCATTTGTGGGTGATGCAACAGCTTCGATCCACTTTGAGACATAATCGACAGCTACTAGGATATACTTGTTACCCATTGAGGAAGGAAAAGGTCCCATGAAATCAATACCCCAGACATCAAATATTTCCACTTCTTGGATGTTTCTTAAAGGCATTTCATCACGTCTTGAGATGTTCCCAGTGCGTTGGCATCGGTCACATTTTGTAATGTAAGTGTGGACATCGTGCCATACAGTAGGCCAATAAAAACCTGCTTGAAATATTTTGGCGCATGTTTTAGACGTGCTTGCATGTCCACCATAAGGTGAAGCATGACAATGTTTAATGACATTGCCTACTTCTTCCTCCGGCACACATCGTCGGAATATATTATCTATTCCTCTTTTGAATAGGAGGGGTTCATCCCAAAATAAGTGTTTAACATCTCTAAAAAACTTCTTCTTCTGTTGGTAGCTTAAGTCGGGGGGTATGATATCAGCGGCTAGATAATTTACAATATCTGCATACCATGGTATGTTGTTCATGGTTGAGATTTCCTCATAGGTCTCTTCTTCAGTTGAGTTTATCCCAACTATTAATCTTTCATAAGTAGAGTGATCGTCTATAGGTATAAGTTCAGGTTTAAGGTGTTCTAACCTGGAGAGATGATCAGCTACTAAGTTTTCAGCTCCTTTTTTATCCTTAATATCCAAGTCAAATTCTTGGAGTAAAAGTACCCATCTGAGCAATCTAGGCTTAGCATCTTTCTTACTTAACAAGTACCGGATTGCTGCATGATCTGTGTATACTATTATTTTTGCTCCCACCAAATAAGATCGAAATTTATCAATAGCAAAAACTACGGCTAGCAATTCTTTTTCTGTGGTTGTATAATTTAGCTGGGCGGCGTCTAGTGTTCTACTAGCGTAGTAAATTGCATGCAGTTTTTTGTCTTTTCTTTGCCCTAGTACAGCCCCTACAGCGAAATCACTAGCATCGCACATGATTTCAAAGGGTTGTGTCCAATCAGGTGGTCTTATGATAGGTGCTGAAATAAGAGCTTGCTTTAAAACTTCAAAGGCCTCAAGACATTTTTGGTCGAATTCAAACTCGACATCCTTCATCAATAAGTTAGTTAAGGGTTTAGTTATTGCGGAAAAATTCTTGATGAAACGTCGGTAGAACCCGGCATGTCCTAGAAAACTTCTTATTTCCCTAACGGTCTTAGGCGGGTTTAAGTGTTCTATAACTTCTATCTTGGCCTTATCGACTTCTATACCTCTTTCAGAAATAATGTGTCCCAAGACTATCCCTTCACTTACCATAAAGTGGCACTTTTCCCAATTCAACACAAGGTTTACTTCCACACATCTTTTTAAGATTTTCTCCAAGTTCGAGAGGCAGTTTTTGAAATCAAACCCACATACTGAAAAATCGTCCATAAATACTTCCATAATTCCATCTAGGTAGTCTGCGAAAATTGACATCATACAACGTTGGAAAGTGGCAGGTGCATTACAGAGTCCAAAGGGCATTCGTCTATAAGCGAATGTTCCATAAGGGCAGGTAAATGTGGTTTTTTCTTGGTCCTCTGGGTGAATAGGGATTTGGAAAAATCCCGAATATCCATCAAGATAGCAGAAACATGAGTGTCTTGCTAGACGTTCAAGCATCTGATCTATAAATGGGAGAGGGAAATGGTCTTTTCTTGTTGCCTTATTCAACCTTCTGTAATCTATACACATTCGCCATCCTCCTTCTGTTCGTTTTGCCACATGCTCACCTTTCTCATTTTTTAGAACAGTGATACCTCCTTTCTTGGGTACCACATGGACTGGGCTTACCCATTCACTGTCCGAAATTTGGTATATGATACCAGCCTCTAATAACTTAAGAACTTCTTTCTTGACTACATCACTCATGATAGGGTTTATTCTTCTTTGATGTTCTCTTGAGGGTTTCGAATCTTTTTCTAGCATAATCCGATGCATGCATACGGATGGGCTTATACCTCTTAAATCTGAAACTTTATACCCTAAAGCTGAGGGATATTTTCGCAAGGTATCTAATAGTTGATTTGTTTCTATTTGGTTTAGAGTGGCGCTAATTATAACAGGTCTATTCATCTCCTCATCCAAAAACTCATATCTTAGATTCTTGGGTAGTTCCTTAAGTTCTATAGTGGTTTTCTCAGTACGTGGCATAAGGTCATGGGTAAGAGCTAAGCATTCGAAAAGGTTGTCGTCAATGTACGGTTCGATACTCTCAAATCCGTCATCCTCTAAAATAGGGGTTGATGGTAATTTGGTTAAGAATTCGTTTTGTTCGAGCTCATTTACACATTCATCAATGATGTCGATGGCATAGCATGCATCTCCTATCACTGGTGCCATTAGAAATTTTGATAAAATGAACTCAATCTTTTCATCTCCTACCTCGAAAGTCAGTTTCCCTTTCTTAACATCTATTATAGCTCCGGCGGTCGATAGGAAGGGTCTTCCTAAGAGGATTGGGATGTCTTCATCTTCTTTGATATCCATTACGACGAAGTCGGTCGGAATGTACAACTGACCAATCTTGACAGGTATGTCTTCTAAAATACCCATGGGATATTTGACAGATCTATCAGCTAGTTGTAAGGACATCTTAGTAGGTTGAAGTTCTCCTAATTTTAACCTTTTACAGACGGCCAGAGGCATCAGACTTACACTTGCTCCTAGGTCTAAAAATGCTTTGTCTATCATATGGTTACCTAGGATGCAAGGGATAGAAAAACTTCCAGGGTCTTTATCTTTCTTGGCGAGTTTATTTTCGGATATAAAATGACATTCTAAAGGCTTGGGATCATCGAGTCGTCGTTTATTGGTCAAAATATCTTTCAGAAACTTAGCATATGATGGTATCTGGGTTATAGCTTCAGTAAAAGGAATCTCAACATGGAGTTTCTCTATTACCTTAATAAACTTTTGGTACTGGTTTTCTACTTTGGTGTTTTTCAGCCTCTGTGGGAATGGAATAGGTGGTTTATAAGGTTGTTGAGTGTTTTTCTCTACTTCTGGTTTTGATTGCTTTCCTGGTTTCTCTGGTTCCTCCACCTGGTCTTTGGGCGTAGCATCTTCCATAGGTTTTTCTGATGTGCTTAAGTCAGGATTTCTAGGTCCTTCATAAGCGGTTCCACTTCTTAGTGTGATAGAATTTGCTTGGCCTTTTGGATTTGGTTGAGTTTGTCCAGGGAATTGTCCTCCAGGTGCAACTTGTACAGAGGTGTTTTGTGCTACTTGGGAAATCTGAGTCTCAAGCATTTTGGTGTGGGTTATTATCTGGTCAAACTTGGTTGCTAATTGGGTAACTAGTTCGTTCGTGTGAATGTGTTGGTTCATAAACTCCTTATTTTGCTGGGTTTGAGCTTGAATAAAGGTGTCTATGGTTTCTTTAAGGTTTGGTCTTGGGGGTACTATTTGCATAGGTTGGTTTTGTTTTTGCGTTTGGAATCCTTGAGGTCTCGAAGGTCCGGGATTTTGGATAGGGTTGTTGTTTTTGTAAGAGAAATTCGGGTGGTTCCTCCATCCAGGATTGTAGGTATTCGAGAAAGGGTTCCCTTGAGTATAGTTAACTTGGTCTGAGCTTGATTCGTTCAAAAGGTTACAGTCAACGGTTTGATGTCCTTGAGTTCCACAGAGTTCGCACTCCGATTGGATTGCTGCTACTGTGGTTGGGTTTTGAGACATGTTCTCGACTCTCAAGGCTAGGGCGTCCATCTTGGCATTGATCATGTCCATGCAACTTACCTCATGCTTTCCTCCATGGCTCTCCTTTTTCTCTACTGTCGCTCGTTCTAATCCCCATTGGGCGTGGTTTTGGGCCATGTCCTCTATTAGGGCACAAGCGTCAGGGTAAGGTTTGTTCATCAACGCTCTGCCAGCGGCAGCGTCTATGGACATCTTTGTGTTGTAATGGAGTCCATTATAGAAGGTATGTATGATTAACCATTGCTCTAGGCCATGGTGCGGACAGGCTCTTAAAAGTTCTTTATATCTCTCCCAGGCATCAAAAAGTGATTCGCCTTGGTTTTGGGTGAAACAAGTGATCAGGTTCCTAAGAACAGCGGTCTTGCTTGGTGGAAAATACCTCGCAAGAAAAGCTCTCCTAAGGTCTTCCCAAGTTGTTATTGAGTTAGTTGGAAGGGCGTCTAACCAGTCGTGAGCTTTACCTCTAAGGGAAAAAGGAAATAGTCTTAATCGGATAGCTTCGGGCGTGGCTCCATTTGCCTTAAGGGTGTCAGCTAACTGGATAAATACCTTTAAATGTTGATTCGGGTTCTCGGTAGCGAGACCAGCGAATTGGTTTTGTTGTACTAATTGTAGTAACGAGGGTTTTAGTTCAAAGTTGTTGGTAGTTATAGCAGGGTTTACTATACTAGAACTAGGTTCCTCGTTAGATGGTTGGGCGAATTCCTTGAGCGGTCTTTGGTTACGATCTTCTGCCATAGCTCTTCTTATCTTGCGAATAAAAAGACGGGCACGAGCGTAACGTTCAGGTTCTACTAAAGGATCTATTAGGTTGTCGGTGCTACGATTTCTACGCATCTACCGGCTAGAATAGCCTTAGTCTAAACGGGATAACAATAGGGTACGAAATTTGACGAAGTTGGTCCCCGGCAACGGCGCCAAAAACTTGATGGGTTTAATCTGTAACGTATAGCCTAAATGTAGTACTGCAAGTGTACAGCCTATCGAAGTAATATATAAGATTATCGAACCACAGAGACCAATTGTCAATCTATCAACTCTATTGCTAAGGTGCTTATCTAAGGCGAATAAGGATATTGATGTGAGTGCAGTGCACAAAGTAAATATGCGAGGGAAATAACAGTTTAAAAGACAGGTTGGAATGTAAATCATGTAATCAGATATTGGTCCGGTCATGCGTAGATGAACCTACTTATGGGGCAGTATTTTCTATTGATAGCAAAGAATCAGTTTAACGGGAACTTGTAGCTTTTGACTACTAAGAACCGAGTTTACTCTTTAAATTAAATTCCTTTATTGTCACATATAAAGGGTGCCTTCCGCGTTAAAGAGGTAAACTTATTTTTAAGAAATTGATAGTTTTGACTTAACAGAAAAGTGATCTTACTCGGAAAGATTAACTTAAAGAGACTTTTGGCTTTTGACCAAGAGTCAGATTTTAAACCTACAAACGCGTCCGAAAATAGTTTCAAAATCGTTTTCTAAAAAGGTCAATGATTCCTATTTAACCAATCAACGGCTGTCGCTCTTTTTGTTTGGTTAAATAATAATCAAGTCGTATCATTAGTTTGGACGGCTTTCGATCTTACCCAATAAACATTAAAACACAATTGACTTAAGTTAGAAGCAAAACATCCCCAGAGTATTTTCACTAGCATGATAATTGGAACACAACCACGATGACAATCATTACATCCTAACCTTTATGGTTTAGCCAGACATAATAAGTGCGAGTCTATAAAACGTGTAGACTATGGTAAGAGCATTTAAAGTCTATAAAACGTGTAGACTATGGTAAGAGCATTTAAAGTCTATAAAACGTGTAGACTATGGTAAGAGCATTTAAAGTCTATAAAACGTGTAGACTATGGTAAGAGCATTTAAAGTCTATAAAACGTGTAGACTATGATAAGAGCAATTAAATAAAGAAATGCAATAAATTAGAACCTTGCTCCGGTCTGAGACTTGAATCTGATACAAATCTACGGAAAAGTAAGGCCGGTATGATGAACTTCAACCAAAGTGCTCCAAGACTCGATTACAACTCAATCTACACCGCAATAACTCCCCGATGTGAAGAGATTATTACTTTACAGAAACTGATAGTATATGGCTTAAGATTGTACTAAGCTTGGATGAAACTAAAGAATGAGAATCGAAAGCTATTTATAGAGGAACTTTGAGGTGCGTAAGGACCAGCATGCCCCTTAACTTCTTTTGAGCGGGAACCTTTTTGTGAAGGCCGCGGGCGCGGTGAGGGTGGCCGCGGGCGTGGTGCCTGGAACCGCCACATCATGGGAACGTGGCAGTTGATCTCTGGGTGAAAGTGGGCCACGTCATCGCGTTTCCTGTAGCCAGCGCGGTGCTGAACGCCATAAGTGCAAAATATCTTGAAAAACCCTAATTTCTTGGCGTTTTGGCTCGTTTCTTCACAGAAGGCTCTGAAATGACAAGAATCTTGAAAACAAAGGAAAAAGGAACATAATACGAGAAAATGACAATAAAAACTAAGGAAAACATGTGATATTTGAGTCAGAAACATAGTGCGTTTTAGTGCGATCAATGGCTGACAAGATCAAAGAAGAGGTCCAGAAACAAATTAACATAGAATTCCTTATTACATCAGTTTATCCTTAATGGTTAGCCAATAATAGTGCTTATTTCTAAGAAAGATGGCAAGGTTCGAATGTGTGTGGACTACAGAGATTTGAATAGAGCCGGCCCAAAGGATGATTTCCCATTACCACACATTGACGTATTGGTCGACAGCACCACAAAGTTCAAATTTTTTCTTTTATGGATGGTTTCTCTAGTTACAATCAAATCAAGATGGCACCTGAAGATATGGAGAAGACAACCTTCATTAAACCTTGGGGAACATTTTATTATCGAGTAATGTTGTTTGGTTTAAAGAATGTTGTTGCAACATACCAAAGAGCCATGATCGCTCTGTTCTATGATATGATGCATAAAGAGATAGAAGGTTATGTAGATGATATGATTGCCAAATTGCAGACTGAAGAAGATCATGTGGAGCATCTATTGAAATTATTCCAGCGTTTGTGAAAGTATAAACTCCGTCTAAATCCTAACAAGTGTACTTTTGGTGTTCATTCTGGAAGACTTATGGGTTTCATTATCAGCCAACGAGGTATTGAGGTAGATCCTGATAAAGTCAAAGCAATTCAAGAGATGCCCGCACCCAAGACGAAAAAGCAAGTAAGAAGATTCCTTGGAAGGTTGAACTATATTTCCAGATTTATATCTCATATGACTGCTACCTGTGGGCCAATTTTTAAGCGTCTTCGAAAAAACTAAGCATGTGTATGGACAGAAGATTGTTAGAGAGCTTTTGATAGCATCAAAGAATATTTACTCGAGCCTCCCATCTTGATTCCTCCAGTGGAATGAAGACCTATGATTATGTATCTGACCATATTGGAAGATTCCATGGGATGTGTGCTTGGTCAACAAGATGAGACTGGAAGAAAGGAACATTCCATATATTATCTGAGTAAGAAATTCACAGATTGTGAGTCTCGATACTCAATGCTTGAGAAAACCTATTGTTCTTTAGCTTGGGCTACTCGCCGTCTGTGCCAATATATGATTAACCACACTACTTGGTTGATCTACAAAATGGATCCGATCAAGTACATCTTCGAAAAGCCTACCTTGTCTGGAAGAATAGCTCGTTGGAAGATGTTATTATCTGAATATGACATTGAGCATCACATCCAGAAAGAAATCAAAGGAAGCATTCTAGCCGATCATTTAGCTCACTGACCAATTAACGATTATCAATCCATCAAGTTTGACTTCCCATATGAAGATGTTATGTACTTCAAGACCAAAGATTGTGAGGAGACATTACCTGGAGAAGGACCTGATTCCGAATCCCGTTGGGGTTTGATATTTGACGGGGATGTAAATGCTTATGGAAATGGAATTGGGTCAATCATCGTCACTCTTCGAGGTACTCATATCCCGTTCACCACGAGTTTGAATTTTGACTGTACAAACAACATGGCTGAATATGAAGCATGTATTATGGGTCTCGAAGAAGCAGTGGATCTAAGGATCAAGATTCTTGACATATACGGAGACTCGAATTTAGTAATCAATCAAATCAAAGGAAAATGTGAGAGTCGTCATCCTGGTTTGATCCCTTATAGAGATTATGGTAGAAGATTTTTAACTTTCTTCAACAAAGTAGAATTACATCATATCCCTAGAGATGAGAACCAAATGGATGATGCTTTAGCTACTTTGTCTTCTATGTTCCAAGTGAATCATTGGAATGATATGCCTTCAATCAAAATTATGCGCCTCGACAGACCCGCTCATGTGTTCTCAGTAGAAGAGGCCACCGACAATAAACCGTGGTTTTATGACATTAAACGTGTTCTTCAAACTCAAGAGTACCCGCCTGGGGCATCCAATAAAGATAGGAAGACATTGAGGAGGTTGGCAAGTAGTTTCTTCCTCAATGAAGAAATATTATATGAGAGGAATTATGACATGGTTTTTCTCAGATGCGTGGATAGACACGAAGCAAACATGTTGATGCAAGAGGTACACAAAGGATCCTTTGGCACTCATGCCAATGGACATGCAATGGCTAAAAAGATGTTGAGGACTGGTTACTATTGGATGAGGATGCAATTCGATTGCTGCAAATATGTGAAGAAACGCCATAAGTTCCAAATTTATGCGGTCAAGATACATGTGCCATCGACCCTCCTCAATGTTATCTTTTCACCTTGGCCTTTCTCTACGTGGGGCATTGATATGATTGGAATGATTGAACCCAAGGCTTAAAATGGTCATTGTTTCATCTTAGTGGCCATTGACTACTTTACTAAATGGGTGGAAGAAGCATCATATGCTAATGTAACCAGATAGGTGGTAGTCAGATTTATCAAGAATCAGATCATTTGTCGATACGACATCCCGAGCAAGATCATCATTAATAATGGTTCGAATTTGAATAACAAAATGATGGGAGATATTTGTGAAGAGCTCAAGATCGAACATCATAATTCTTCTCCCTACATACTAAAGATGAATGGGGATATTGAAGCCTCTAATAAGAACATCAAGAAGATTATCCAGAAGATGGTGGTGACTTATAAAGATTGGCATGAGATTCTCCCGTTTGATCTACATGGGTACCGTAATTCAATTCGAACTTCAACAGGTGCAAATCGATTTTCTCTAGTATATGGCATGGAAGTAGTACTCCCCGTAGAGGTTGAGATCCCGTCTATGAGATTTTTGATGGAAGCTAAGCTTTCTGAGGCTGAACGGTGTCAGAGTAGATATGATAAGTTGAATTTAATTGAAGAAAAGAGAATGGCAGCGTTGTGTCACAACCAGCTATATCAGCAGAGAATGAAGAAGGTATTTGATAAGAAGGTTCAGCCACACGAATTTAAAGAAGGTGACCTCGTGCTCAAGAAGATATTATCTTTCCAACTTGATTCTATGGGCAAATGGGCTCCGAATTATGAAGGACCGTATATTGTTAAGAATGTTTTTCTGGGGGCGCCATGATTCTTACAAATATGGAAGGTGAGGAGCTCCCACGCTTTGTGAACACCGACGCAATCAAGAAGTACTTCGCCTAAAATTAAGATGACAGCTTGCTAAGTTGAAAACCCGAAAGGGCGGCTTAAGCAGGCTTTTGATCAGACCAATCAAAACAAATTTCAACACATCTTGGAATTCAATGTTGTTGGGGAGAATAGTGGTCATTGTTTTCTTGTAACTTATTCTTTCATGCATTTTCCAAATTTTTGTAAACCTTTGGAGTCTCGCCATCAGCGGACTACCATCTTATTAATGATATTTGAACATTTATCTTTTTTTTTCTTCATTTTTTTATCGGGCAAAATTTCAGTTTTTAAAGTGATATTTGAAACAAAGTTAATTAGAGTATTCCTATCTTGAAATGTGTCGTGAATACTGGAAGGAATATTAACAGTTGCTTCGAGAAAGGTTAAGCCTCGAAATGCAAAACAACATAATAATTCATCCTTGTATGATGAATAGTGGTTTCTTCCTTCAAAATCATCATGAGGTGTTGGTTGTGTGATCTTGTGTTCCCATTAGAGTACTAAGCTTGGTGACTCCCCAATAATCCCGGTTAAGCCTTGATTCAGTTATCTCTAGTTGAACAATATTTTTTCTCCCTAACCAAAGTGAAGTACATTTTTTGTTATCATGTCAGTGGTTTATTCATGTTAGAAGATTGAAATTTGGGTATGGTCTGTTAGAACATAGTTTGATTCTACAACCCTTGGTTAGAGTTTTGATGATAACAAATACAAAGAATAAATAAATACAAAGAAAAAATATGCTCCTTAAAAATATGTTTTATGTATGCAGAAGTTCTGATCAGATCAGCATCAGAAGATAAGCCATAAAGTATTACACGCTGAAGCAATCAGATTATACACTGAAGATTGGTGACCAGAACATGCGCTCAATTATAGTAAACTCTAATTCTGAACAAGAACATATCAAACCAAGTCATCAATATTTTAAACATCATCAGCAGTAAGGAGAAAAGACTCTGAAGCGTTACTGAACATTCAAGATAGAATTAATGCATACGGCTTTCTTCAGACAGAGTCTTCTCCAAAAGGAAAGTGTTTTAATGACATTAAACTTGCTTTATGGAAAACGTCATTACATTGCCTATATAAACAAGTCATCTTGCAGAATGAAGCACGTACGTACACACAACGATTTTGCTAAGATCACCAACCACGCATATTCTAGTTCAAGCAAATTCATTCTTTATTCTAAGCTATAAACCTGTGTAATTTATCACAGTTGTGATAAACTGTTTTTGTTAGAAAAACAACAACACATTTTGTTTAAATCAAATTGTAAAAGAGATCCTTGAGATTAATCGAGTTGTGGTTGTACTCAAGAAGACTTTAACAGTTGTTAAAGTAGCTGTTGTAATCTTGTTGAGATTAGTGAATTAAGACCTCGTTGGAGAGAGGCGAAATCACCTTGACGGGTGGACTGGAGTAGTTTGAGATCAAACGAACCAGGATAAAAATATTGTGTCATTAAGCTGTTTTAGATCCCAGTTTTTCAATTCAACCCCCCCTTCTTGTTTTTTTCACATCTTCAGTTGGTATCAGAGCGCCTGGTTCTGAGCTTAAACACTTAACCGTGTCAGTACAAGATCCAAGCTTCAGAAAAACACTATGGTGGGACCAAGCCAAAACATCAGCAATGACAACAATGAAGACAGGGACAAATTCAGTGGTAAACCTCCACTCTTTAATGGAGAAAACTTTGACTACTGGAAAGACAAAATTGAGAGTTTCTTTCTGGCCCATGATGCTGATCTGTGGGACATAGTGGCTGATGGATACACACATCCTGTGGATGGACGTGGTCAGAAGATAGACATGAAAATGATGTCTGATCAGCAAAAGCGTGAATTCAGAAACCACCACAAGGCCAGAACAATTTTCATCAGCGCTATCTCATATTCAGAGTATGAGAAAATATCAAACAGAGAAACTGCCAAGAATATGTTTGAATCTCTAAGAATGACGCATGAAGGCAACATTCAAGTCAAAGAAACCAAGGCCCTTGTGCTCATTCAGAAGTATGAGTCATTCAAGATGGAAGATAATGAATCTATAGAAAATATGTTTTCAAGATTTCAAATTCTTGTTGTTGGACTAAAAGTTCTTGACAAAGGGTATTCTACTGCTGATCACGTTAAGAAGATCATCAGAAGCTTGCCAAAACAATGGAGGCCAATGGTCACAGCACTTAAGCTAGCCAAAGATCTCAACAAAATCTCTCTGGAGGAACTTGTTAGCTCCCTCAGAAGTCACGAGATAGAGCTAGAAGAAGACGAACTTCAAAAGCAAGGTAAGCCATTAGCTTTAAAATCTAACAGAAAATCTAACTCCAAAGTTTTGCAGGCTGTAGAAGAAATCTCTAATGGATCCTCATCAGAAGAAGATGAACTGTCTCTCCTCTCCAGAAGGGTGAACCAACTGTGGAAGCAGAGACAAAGGAAGTTCAGAAATCCCAGAAGATCAGAAAATCAGAATGAATCCTCATCCAGATACAGAAGGTCAGAATCCTCCTCTGGACACAAAAGATCTGAAGGTTCTTCAGGATACAAAAAGCCAAACAACAAAGACATCATCTGCTATGAATGTAACGAGAAAGGGCACTACAAAAGTGACTGCCCAAAGCTTCAGAAGGAAAAGCCCTAAAATAAGTTTTTCAAGGAAAAGAAGAAAAGTCTCATGGCTATATGGGATGATTCTGAAACATCTAAAGCTGACTCAGGATCAGATGATGAAAGAGCAAACATAGCTCTCATGGCAAACGTATCAGAAGACAGTGAAGTCTCTGGTTCAGACTCAGAATCAGACACTGAAGAGAAAATGTGGGTACATAAGGATAAAATCATACATGTGGCAGATATCTTTAGCAGCAAGGCTAAGACACCAATCATGGTACCTGGACTCTGGCTGCTCACGACACATGACGGGAAGAAGGCATATGTTCCAAAGCCTGGAACTTAAGCCTGGAGGCCACGTGGGCTTTGGAGGCGATCAAAGAGGAAAGATCATTGGCTCTGGAATAGTAGGTAATGGAAATCTTCCCTCTATAAGTAATGTTTTATTAGTTGATGGATTAATGCATAACCTGTTATCCATAAGTAAATTAAGTGATAATGGTTACGATACAATCTTCAATCAAAATTCATGCAAAGCTGTTAGTCAGAAACATGGGACTATCCTATTTAATGGAAAGAGGAAAAACAACATTTATAAAATAAAACTTTTTGAACTAAAAAATCAGAATATAAAATGTCTATTGTCTGTTAACAACGAGCAATGGATCTGGCACAGAAGATTGGGACATGCTAGTATGAGAAAAATATCTCAGATTAACAAACTCAATCTGGTCAGAGGACTTCCTAACTTGAAGTTCAATTCAGATGCTCTGTGTGAAGCATGTCAGAAAGCAAAGTTTGCAAAACCTGCTTTCAAATCCAAAAATGTTGTTTCCACCTCTAAGCCATTAGAACTTCTGCATATTGACTTATTTGGACCAGTAAAAACGGATTCAGTTAGTGGCAAGAAGTATGGGTTAGTAATCGTAGATGACTATAGCAGATGGACATGGGTAAAGTTCTTAAGACATAAGGACGAGTCACACTCTGTTTTTGTTACCTTCTGCAACCAAGTTCAGAATGAAATGGATCTTAGAATTGTCAAAGTCAGAAGTGATCATGGTGGAGAATTTGAAAATAAAGATTTTGAATTATTCTTTAATGAAAAAGGCATTTTGCATGATTTCTCTTGTCCTAGAACTCCCCAGCAAAATGGAGTTGTAGAACGAAAGAACAGAATATTGAAAGAAATGGCCAGAACCATGATCAACGAGACTAACGTTGCTAAGATCTTCTGGGCAGAGGCAATAAACGCAGCGTGTTACATTCAGAATAGAATCTCCATAAGACCAATTCTGGAAAGACTCCATATGAATTGTGGAAGAACAGAAAGCCCAACATTTCTTATTTTCACCCATTTGGATGCACATGTTTTATTCTGAATACAAAAAATTATTTGAACAAGTTTGACTCTAAAGCACAAAAGTGTATCATGTTAGGATACTCTGAACGCTCGAGAGGGTACAGAGTATACAATACAGAAACACAGATTGTTGAAGAGTCAATCAGTGTTAGGTTTGATGATAAGCTTGACTCTCAAAAGTCAAAGCAGAATGAATTCCTTGCAGGTATGGAAGTTGAACTCACAGGTACTGAAGACAACTCATCAGAGGCTCTCAACAGAGACACTCCCTCAACAGCAGAAAGAGTCACTACAAGCAATCCAGCACCTGCTGTTGATCAACTCCAGAAAAGACTATCCAGAAGCAGCATTGATCACCCAGAAGATACAATATTGGGAAAGAAGGAAGATCCAATTAGAACAAGATCTACTTTCATAAATTCTAAAGAGTCTCTCATGGGACTGGTTTCTCTGATTGAACCAACAATAATTGATGAAGCACTTCTGAACAATGACTGGATTCTGGCAATGCAAGAGGAGCTAAATCAATTCACCAGAAATGAGGTATGGGATCTGGTTCCCAAACCAAAAGGATTCAACGTCATTGGTACAAAATGGGTGTTCAGAAACAAACTGAATAAACAAGGTGAAGTTATCAGAAACAAAGCACGACTGTTAGCACAAGGTTATAGTCAGCAAGATGGGATAGACTATACAGAAACCTTTGCTCTAGTCGCCAGGTTATAATCTATCAGACTTTTAATATCATTTGCTGTTAATAAAAGATCACTCTGTATCAGATGGATGTCAAAAGTGCATTCTTAAATGGCTATATAGATGAAGAGGTATATGTGCACCAACCCCCTGGTTTTGAGAGTCCTGAAAATCCAGAATATGTTTTCAAACTAAAGAAGTCACTCTATGGTCTGAAACAAGCTCCCAGAGCTTGGTATGAAAGACTAAGTAACTTCCTGTTAGAAAAGGAATTCACTAAAGGGAAAGTGGACACAACCTTGTTCTATAAGACAGTTAAGAATGACACGTCATTTTGTCAGATTTATGTTGATGACATCATATTTGGATCTACTAAACCCTCTTTGGGAAGAGAGTTTGCTAAATGTATGCAGGCAGAGTTTGAGATGAGCCTAATGGGGGAACTAAAATTCTTTCTGGGCATTCAGATAAATCAAACTCCAGAAGGAACTTACATTCGTCAGAGCAAATATGTTAGACAAGTTCTGAAGAAATTCGATCTCTCAGAATGTAAGCCCTCAAGAATTCCAATGCATCCCACGTGCATTCTGGAAAAGGAAGAGGTAAGTTAAAAGGTAGAACAGAAGGTCTACAGAGGTATGATTGGTTCTCTTCTCTATCTGACGGCTTCAAGGCCTGACATTCTATTCAGTGTTTGCATTTGTGCTAGATTCCAATCAGATCCTAGAGAATCTCACTTAACAGCAGTTAAGCGAATTTTCAAGTATCTGAAAGGTACTACTGATCTGGGTTTGTTTTATAGAAAATCAAGTGATTATAGCTTAGTAGGATACTGTGATGCTGACTTTTCTGGAGACAGAGTAGAATGTAAAAGCACTTCTGGAAGCTGCCAGTTTTTGGGAGAAAATCTGATCTCATGGTCCAGGAAAAGACAATCCACAATAGCACTATCAACAGCAGAAGCTGAATACGTAGCAGAAGCTGGATGTAGTACACAAATGCTCTGGATGAAAAGTCAACTTAAGGACTTCAATATATTTGAGAGTAACATGCATATCCTCTGTGACAATACTTCTTCTATTTGTCTCAGTAAAAATCCTATTTTGCATTCTAGGGCTAAGCATATAGAAATAAAACATCATTTTATTAGGGACTATATTCAGAAAGGGATTCTTAACTTAAAATTCATTGACACAGACCATCAATGGGCTGATGTATGTACAAAACCCCTTTCTGAAGATAGGTTTAACTTCATTCTGAAACATCCCAGCATGAAGCTTTGCCCAGAATAAATTGTTTTATTTACATATCCTAACCTTCAGAACTTTAGGTATTTTCTGTGAACTACTGATCAACCTTCCTTCAGAATTTTAGAAGTACATATTGTATCAGAATCTATCCATAAAGATTCGAGCATTTCATTTCAAGGATAGAAGTGTGTTGTTCACGTAAGCAAATAGTTGTCATCCATTCATCAGCTACCTTCTGAGGCTGAACACGCATTCACTTTTATGAAAGGTCAAAAGCGCTGATTGGGTGCATTGAGACACACGTCATGGGTAACCGTTCCAATATCTCTCTGAATCCCCTAAAATCAGCTGTCATTAATGCTTATAATCATGACTAATTATTTCTCTCTCTTACAGTTTATGCTTTCAAAAATCTATTTAAACTCGAGTTTCACTCTTTACACTCTTTCACTTTTACTCTTTCAATACCTCTAATTATTTTCAGTTCGTATTTTCAAAAACCCTTTCATCTTTCTCAAATATCTTGTGTGAACATGGCTTCTTCAAGCGTCCAAAACACCAGTACTCAGGGAACTGACTCTATGGAACAGTACGAAGAACCATACATAACTCTACTCACGCCCATTGACAACCTGGAAGTTCTTTCAGAACTAATTGTTGATTTTGAAAGTCTTCAAGAAAATGGCTTCAATCTCTCTGAAGAGGTCAATGCTCAAGGATGGAACAAATATTTTAACCATCTTCTAGGGCCAACGCTTCCAATTCTTGTCAAAGAATTCTGGATTCATGTTTCCTCCTCAAACCATCAAGTTACCTCGTATGTCATGGGGAAGAAGATTGTCATTACTGAAGACCTAATTTCAAGACTTATCGGTTACAATGGTGGAGGTGTCAGGTGTATAGACATGGCTGAAAGATGTTCTGATGTTGCTTCAATTGCAAGGGAAATATTCACTCTGGGTCTACCCTCCAGCAAGATTAGGGATCTGAAGGATCGTCACAGAATCTGAGCTAAGATAATTTTGGGATACATCAACCACAGGAAGCCTACCAGCTCTCCTGATTACATAAACATTGATCAGTAGTTTCTGATCTACTTTATCTCCAAGAAGACTAAGGTAAATCTCCCTCACTTGCTTTTTAATCATCCGAGGACCAGTGTAAAGGAGACAAGAGAAGATGAGCGTACCAAAAGGGACTGGATACCCTTAGGAAGACTCATATCATATATTCTGACAGAGAATAGGCTGATAGAGCATCTGACTGAAGCACAGGAAATTAGCTCACTAGAAGCAACAGCTGGGAAGCCTTTGAATGCAAAGAATCTAAAAAAGATGAAAATTATTGAGAACATCAAGAAGGAACCCAACTTTACTTCTTTTGCAACCATCACTTCCAGAAGAATTCCTCTGGATGATTTTCCTCTTTTCTCTGAGATTGACTCCAAGCCTGAGATAATTTTCAGATAGATGGATGCGTGTAAGGAAGATGGTACTGCACCAGGGTTAAATATCCAGGACTTGCATCAGGCGGCTCCAGAAGTTGTTTTGAAGAAGACCAAGAAAAGAAAGGCAGCAGCAGAAGGATCATCCTAAAGGACTCCAAAAGCTGCTAAAAAGAAAGGTAATCCTTCTTCTGTTACTGTTTTAGAATCAATAACTATTTCAACATCTGAACCCATAACTACCCAATCAAAACTTCCAACCCCACAAAATTTTGATGACTTTGACATAGGGTTTAATCCATCAGAAACTCTAAGTCTAAGAGAAACTCACTCCCTTCCTATCAATCCAAATCCTGAATCAACTCAACCAGAACTTGCCAAAGTTCTGTCAGATATTGACTCTTTTGACCAAGACATTTCAGCTCCCACATCACAAAATCCAAATTCTCTAATCTCTGATAATCCAAACCCCGGAACTACAACAGATGTTCCACAACAAGATATTCCTCATCCACCATCACCTCAACCTGAACAACTAGAAGCTCAAACTTCTGAGATTCAACCATCTGAGACCCATGAACCAGAACCTCACAATGTTTCATCCAACCAATCTGAAGAACCTACTTCAGATTCAGATACTATACCAATCCCAGGAATCACTGAACCTCTGGCCATCCGCATGCCTCTCACCATCCTAGACATTCCATAAATTCCCTCTTCTCTTGAATCCACACCACCAAATTCCCCAACTAGTCCAATCATCATACTCGACTCTTCCACTCCCTCACCCAAGAGCAATCCAACTGACAACGTAATACTTGTCATTGATCTAACTGCATTGGAACGATTAGCTGTTATATCTCACAAAACTGCCATTCCCAGACCAAAACCAACTGAACCCACACCAGAATGCAGGAATGGATAACCTCCTTGAAGCAAGCTAGTCTAGAGATGACTAACCTTGCTGCTTCTAATTATCTATGGACAAGTTTCAAAAACTGGCTAAGTTCTGAAACATTGAAGCTAAAAGAACAGAGCTATGAACAGGTTCAATGGAATTTCAGTGATATGCTAAAGGTTTTTGAAGACCAAGTTTTGAGCCATATGCTCAAGAAGGAGATTCTCCCTCTGGATAATGCTCTATGGTCAGAACATCGTCTCTCAGATGAAGTTCAACCAGAATCAAAAGGTCTCACTCTGACTGCTACTCCAGAAGAGATAATCTCAGCAGAGGAAATGGTTTAATGTGATCAAGTTGCAGAATGCTTTGAGAAGCATCTAGATAATGAAGAAACTCCGGCTCCTTCCTATGACAGGCAAACTCTGGAAGAATTAAAGAGAGCAAATGCTGTTATCCAGGAAAGTTTGGATAAGCAGGAAGACACAAACAAAGAAATCAAAAGCATTCTGAGCAAACAAGAGGAAACTAACACCCTGATCAAGGGCTTGCTGGAAACTTTGTTCACACGCCTTCCTCCTCCCTTTTAGACTCTCTTCTGTTTTAAATCTGTTTATTTGTAACGTTTATTTTACATTGCTTCTGTTCTGAACTACTTATCACTGCTTCTTGTTTTTTAATATAAATCAATTTTTTTTGCTCTGATTATATTGCCTTTTTGATAACTGACAAAAATGGGGAGAAAGTAAGATATTTTCAATAACAGTTTACTGAGACAGAAGTCTCAAACATTCTGAACTACTTAACCTCTATCTTCTGAAAAGTTTGAACAGGTACAAAACTCTGATAAAAGATGCAGTTAAACTCTGATGTTCAAATACTCAAGGAACTTCAGGGAAGTAATCAACTCAGGGGGAGTTTTTCTTCTATATTCTAAACTTTTTATTATTTATTTTCTAAATTGAAAAATATGGTTTTTATCATCATCAAAAAGGGGGAGATTGTTAGAACATAGATTGATTCTACAACCCTTGGTTAGAGTTTTGATGATAACAAATACAAAGAATAAATAAATACAAAGAATAAATAAATACAAAGAACAAATATGCTCCTTAAAAATATGTTTTATGTATGCAGAAGTTCTGATCAGATCAGCATCAGAAGATAAGCCCTAAAGTATTACACGTTGAAGCAATCAGATTATACGCTGAAGATTGGTGACCAGAACCTGCACTCAATTATAGTAAACTCTGATTCTGAACAAGAACATATCAAACCAAGTCATCAATATTCTGAAGCGTCATCGGCAGTAAGAAGAAAAGACTCTGAAACATTACTGAACATTCAAGACAGAACAAATGCCAACGGCTTTCTTCAGACAGAATCTTCTCCAAAAGGAAAGTGTGTTAATGACATTAAACTTGCTTTATGGACAACGTCATTACATTGCCTATATAAACAAGTCAGCTTGCGGAATGAAGCACGTACGTACACACAACGATTTTGCTAAGATCAACCACTCATATTCTAGTTCAAGAAAATTCATTCTTTATTCTAAGCTATAAACCTGTGTAATTTATCACAGTTGTGATAAACTGTTTTTGTTAGAAAAACAACAACACATTTTGTTTAAATCAAATTGTAAAAGAGATCCTTGAGATTAACCGGACTGTGGTTGTACTCAAGAAGACTTTAATAGTTGTTAAAGTAGCTGTTGTAATCTTGTTGAGATTAGTGAATTAAGACCTCGTTGGAGAGAGGCGAAATCATCTTGACGGGTGGACTGAAGTAGTTTGAGATCAAATGAACCAGGATAAAAATACTGTGTCATTAAGCTGTTTTAGATCACAGTTTTTTAATTCAACCCCCCCTTCTTGTGTTTTTCACATCTTCATGGTCCTCTTCAAAGATACGTGAGCCTTGTCATATGATACGCTTCGATGATGTCTTTTGTTCTATCTCTAGTTAATTTCCCATCTCTTTGAGATTAGCCAAGTATCTGGTTGTATTATGATGTCTTATCATCTTCAGTTTATTTCCTCTATCTGTTTTTTCAGCATATACATGGCATTCGTGTATTCATTCACACTTGCATCATGCATGCACATTCGTATTTGTCGATATTATTGGGTTCGTATACCTTGGTTATGTCTATTCAAACAACATATTTTCTCTTTCTAAATAGAGTGTCAACTTAAGCAGAAAGTGTGCCTCCTTTCTGATTCCCCAACTGAGCTAATCCTCGTGGACGAATCTTGCTTTAGCCTTCCTTTTCCATCTCTGGATAGGATAAATACTCAATTGAGTTGTTTCCTCATTTGATGGAGTCTTGTTTGATTTTTTTCTCTCTAGTTTATTCCTGGATTGAGCTTTATCTCTTACATATGCTACCCTGTGGTTTTCTCTAGGATGTGAAACCTAGACGAAGACACATTTATTTTGCGCATTTAAATACTTGGTCTCCTCAGAAAGGACCTATTCATGGTTCCCCATTAAAGAAGAACTTTATTTCCTAGTAGTGTTATCACAACATTCTTCTGGAATATCGACGTGACAGCAAGTGGCAGACTCTTCATGACCAGCTTGTATGTTATTGACATCTTTGGAAGATAGCAAGCGGCAGTCTCTTCATGAGAAGCTTGTATGTTATTGATATCTTTGGAATATAGCAAGTGGCGGACTCTTCATGAGAAGCTTGCGTATTATTGATATCCTTTGAAGACAGCAAGTGGAAGACTCTTCATGAGAAGCTTGTATATTATTGATATCTTTGGAAGATAATAAGTGGAAGACTCTTCATGAGCAGCTTGTATTATTGATGTCTTTGGAACATAACAAGTGGCACACTCTTCATGAGCAGCTTGTGTGTTTATTAATATTCTCTGGAAGATAGAAAGTGGTGGCCTCTTTATTTGAGCAGATTGTATATCCATAATAATATGTTATTTCAGCAACAAATGGTATCTCTCTAGAAAAGTCCCGCAAAGAAGTTTGTTATGAAATCTCTACCTTTAGTAAAAATCAGTAGTTCACTATCAATAAAAGTTGGTATATCTTTTGTCTACCTTTGACCCTGAGTTGTAAACTCACCATCATCTTGGGTTAGTAGCCATCTATCTTTTCGCGGCCTATGCAAGGTGTTTTCTTTGTTAGAGTCAGAAAATTTCTTTCACTCGAAGTTATTCCCTAATAAGAGTCTCTCATTCGAAGTCCGTGGCTCTGTTTCTCCAATAGAGTTATAATTTCTTCCCCTGTGGATTATTTTATCACGTGCTTGATTTATCCAGCATTAGTTTGTCTCTTGCAGCATCATTCCCCATAAGATTCAAATATTACATTCATATCATATCATAAACACAATGGCGGTATCTTAGGGCCAAAAATTGTGTATTCTGTATTTAAGTACCTTCAATCTCATCGAGACGAAGATTTAAATCTTCATATCTACAGATAGAAGAAAATTAAATAGGGGAAGCTGTCATGCCCTAATATTTGACTTAAGATCCCATCTTCATTTTGAATTTTTTTATATACATCAAGGTCAGAAAATATGGTCGATTTTGAATTTCTCACCTTCGAGCATTACCTGTGCAGAGATTATTGAGTGTTGTTAACATTTTATCTTATGCATAACTAACTTCTAATCAAACATGAAGTGTATGTTTTTTGTTTCTTTGATTTCATGTGCAAAAAAAGGTCTGAATCAAGAGCATCAGAGATCACGCCTCAATTAGGGTTTTGAGTCTCTCAAGCCAGAAGTACAATCAATCATTAATTCTCGAAGACTGATTCATCAAGGCTCAAATTCTAATCTCAGATCATGGAGTCTCGAGCATCGTTCAGGCTTATTTTGATCATGGATGTCTCGAGCGTGGTAGCTTGTTTCGGGGAATTTGCAAAGAATCGTGAGTTTATTTCCATGCTCTGTTCAACAAATAGCCTCAAGCGTCTCCGAAATTATTCAGAAAAAACAGTCAAGTTTCCATGATCACTGGTTCATGTGTGTTTTACCTTGCCTCGAAATACAAGAAAAGATCGGGCTAGGCGAGACGACTCAAAGCCCTTTGACTAGAAGTCAACACTGCTAAGATCAAGATTAAAAAATCATAAATTCCCCTATTTTCAACATTTCGATACGATTCATTTTGCACAACTATCATAAGGGATTTCTCCTACAAGTTTCTTCAAAGAATTGTTGGTTATAGAGGATTGAAGTACAAATTACAATTTATTTTGGTCGATGCAATTTTTGTCTTCATGAAATACTTGTTACTCCAATTTGAAAGTTAGTTTGAATTCAGAGCATTAAAGATTCATTAGGATAAAGTTCTGTTATTGATATTTGGAAGTGAAGAATTGTCAAGTGATCCAATGTTTCTTAATGAAGGTAATTCACTCATCAAAGCACAGTGAAAGGTACGATGAGAAATTTTTGTGTGCTATGGCTTCAAGTTACAACCAAGGAAATATTTCATTTTTTGAACCAAGTATCTCAAAGTCATTATTAACCATTTTGTGTGATTACTTTTATGGATTCACACCATGGCCTTTTGAATTAACATGAGGCATTTATTAAAGGAGATATTGAAAAGAGAAGTTTGATTCAAAATAATCATTCATCACAAGAATAAATACATGATGGTTACAACTTCATTACAAGATCAATTCATGTAATTCATTTGGATCTCTAATACAAGATGCAAGATTGAGGTCTTAAGGTTTGCATTATAGTTTATTCATCATTCAAAAATTCATTCAAGTATCAATCAATTCCTCTTCGAATTCAAGTGGAAGATTTCGAATTTTATCAAGACAAATAAAGATTCAAAGTGTTTAAAACTACAAAGGAATTAAGAGAAAATTAATTTCAAGACAAGTTTCTATTCGTGTTACATAAAAGGATAAATTCTAGACTTATTGTTAATTTTAAAGGCTTCAAATCTTGCTCCAAATTCTTCCAAAAAATTGCTACAAACCAGTCCAAATACAACCTGCAAATCAGCCCAACAACAGCTTGCAAATCAACCTATTTTCCAACCATGTTTCAACACAATAACAGTCTAACTTTTGTTGTATTTTTGCTATCCAAAACAGCAACCTACAACAGTCATAATTCTGCCAAAAAATGCTATAAATCAGTCCCAAAAACAGCAGCCTACAATGGTCCAAATTTTGCCTAAAACTGCTATAAACTAGTCTGCTTCAGCCTGCTTCCCTACATTATAACAATCTAGATGTTACACTAAAATGGAAACTCAAAATTGTATGAAAAAAGCATTGAAACAGGGCATTCATAACTGTTCAAATGTCTCACTTTTCCCCTCTAAACACCACATATTTCACTATAAAAGGCCATCTTCATGGACAGAAAAGGAGGAAAAATAGAAAAAAGACAAGTTTTGTTCAAGAATAACAGCAAAGAATCAAAGTTAAAAAAGCTTGAGCATCAATAAAAGAGGGAGGGAGAACTTACTATTTTTGAAGCTCCATCAGAGAGAATCTGATAGGTATTTCTTCTCTCTATTACTTCTGCATAATTTTTCTCATATATATCAATATCTGTTAGACTCGTTTGCATAGCAGCAGTAGTTTGAATCTTCTTTTTTGCACCACTTGTATGTTATACGATCGCTTGATTTATCACTTTGCTGTATTCTGGAGTTGCTGCAATGTGTTGATATTTAGAATGTTTATAATAATAATAATAGTGATAAACGCATATAGAAATGTACAATAATAATAATAGTGATAAACGCATACAGAAATGTACAGACAATGACACAAAATTCATAGATAAAAAATATACACCTTCAAATTTATTTTTTGGAGTACACAAACCTCCTGCTTCTTTTCCGATTCTCCATCACCACCATTTTTGTTCATCACTGTCTTCACAACAACCGTAACAGTACCTCTGAAGCTCAACCTCCTTGCTACTTCCGGTACCGCTTAACCGCCCAAAGACAACAACAATACTGCAACTGTTCTTTCTATCAATTTTCCCTAACTTTTATCTCAATCTTCTTACGATTTCTCACGATATCTCTGTTCGCAAAACATAAAAAAATCTCAAGATTTTCCTCTTTTTAACAAAACCGTACAACGAACAACAATACCACCGCTAGTTTTTGCTCCATAATCCATACAAATCTCAACTTCTTCACACTAATCCTTCCATCGCTGGTTGTTCATCATCATCTTTATGAGTCACCTCACCTGCAGCAACTCATTTCGATTTAAGCTCTCAGCAATCATGCATCACAACTCAACCATCAACCCCTCATTGCAACTCTTCACATATCGTGTTCCTATTTCCAACAAAATAATAACTACCACATAAACAACAATGCACAGAAGTAGAAGCGAATCGGGAAATTAATAGGCGAAATACATACCTGATACCTTCGTCCATGACACCAATAATTACTTTGTTACTGCATCACTTGACGACACCGGGTGCTTTTATAAGCTGTCTTCAGGCACTTGTCTGACTCAGGTTTCAGACTCTTCTCAAGGCTACACTTCTGCAACTTTTCATCCTGATGGTCTTATTCTTGGAACAGGAACTACAAATTCTCTTGTTAAGATCTGGGATGTAAAAAGTCAGGCAAATGTTTCTAAGTTTGATGGACATGTGGGGGATGTAACTGCAATATCATTTTTTGAGAATGGATACTACCTTGCGACTACAGCTCAAGATGGCGTAAAGCTTTGGGATATACGAAAATTCAAAAACTTCAAGAATTTCGCTCCATATGATGCAGACACTCCAACAAACTTTTGGAGTTTGACCACAGTGGATCCTACCTTGCAGTCGCAGGCTCTGATGTAAGGGTATACCAAGTTGCAAATGTGAAATCTGAATGGAGTTTGATCAAAACTTTTCCTGATTTATCTGGAAGCAGGGACCGTGGATATGGAGGAAGTTGTAGAAGAAGATGATGATGATACAAATGAGAGAGAAGGATTTTATATTTGTTTCAAATTTATTTTAATTGCATCTTATTGGAATGATAATATTTAGTCTGACATTTCCCTTTCCAATGTGGACAACAGCCGCAGCGCCTTTGTGTTTAGGGTTTCAAAACACCTTTCCTTGTTCTCTTCCAAACCAGGTCAGCTCAATGAACTTGTTGGCCCAATCACCTTATCGTTATCCCCCTTTTATTTTAATTAGAACATAGAACACAACAGATAAATAATAATAGTTTAGTGGCAAGGCATGTTCCTTGCAACCTAAGTTCTACCCCTTACTAGAGCATTTTA